>OZ024734.1:7863741-8567074 GCA_964016875.1 Fallopia convolvulus
GCTCCGTCAATCCACTTCCATCCGCTCCATCAATCGTTCCATTTCCATCTCGGTGGATTTTGCACCACCTTTGTATAATGGCCATAACTTCCAATATACACATCATCTAGATCTGAAATTTGGAGCGGTTCAATTAGACTCAATGATCTAAATTCTCGTTTTTTAATCACTCAAATTCGAGTTTGGACCAGGAAGATCCACACAGTTGAAGACGGGTCAGATTCCTTGGTGTTTGTTGTCGAAATTTCTTGGACTCTTTGAAGGTGATCCCTTTGCATCATCTACACCATCGATCCTACCATCCAGTGGTATCAGAGCCATGCGAAGGTATCTCCATATAAACCTTGTTTCGAACTTGGTTGTCCACTCGTTGCAAGTATTACTTTGATTGTCTACCATCTTGTGTTGTGTGTGAGTAAACTACTGTGTCTTGCGTTTTGTGTGTCCAATTTGGACCTTGTTTATGGTTTGATTTAGGTCGAATTTTTTATTGTTTCCATGGTTGGAAATCTGCATGAAAAAAATGGTGAAGAACACCAAAGGATTCTTGATTGTTTGAGTAGTTGAAGGGTTGTCTTTACTCTTTGATTAATCCTTTCAATTAAGAGTTTGTTTGAAAAATTGCTTGCTGATTTTTTGTGCTGAAAACCGAGGGAATTAAGTGTTAGTTTTAGTTAGTGTTGTTAGTTGAAGGTTAGATTCGGCTCTTGTAGACCCCGAAGGGTAATCAAGACGATTGAGTAGACCCCGAAGGGTAATCTCGTGAGTAGACCCGAAGGTAATCTCGTTGGGTGTAGACCACAAGGGTAATCACCGCCGAATGTTGCTAGTATTGATAGCACAAGTTTAAAACATTAAAACCATAAGCAACATGACTTGATTAGATAAGGCAACGAGTCACGGGATGAGATTCTGCTTTCCTTCAACGTTTATTGCCCCTATTAATATGCCTAGGGTTAAACCATAATAACATTGCGAGATAAAACGTTGTTATACAATGAACATGTGGCAAGCATGTATCATCATTGCATATATACGCACCTCGTTCTTCAATAAGTGTCTTGTGGATGATGTAGAACAATCAAACACAACTCTCGTGATTTTATTAGAACTCACGACCCTCTTCAAGAGAATAAATTCTCGAACCTCTTGAACCAACCTCTCAAATGAGGCGACAAGCCTCTATTTATAGACAAGAGGGGTGGGCGGTTATGGAGAGAGAAAAGGTAGTTAATTTGTTGAGAAAATCTAGGAGAAAAATAAGGAGGAAAAGTAGGGAGTTAGTTATAACCAACTTGGTAACTTCCCTTAACAACTTTTCAAAATTCAAATTCCATCCTTATCCAAAACTCAAGAGGAGGCCCAAAATGGCCCAAGAGGCGCGCGACCCAATCCATGGGGAAGCTAGCTTCGAGCTAGCTCGTCACGCCCTCACACCCGAGACATGAAATGTGTGTCTCGTTCCTACGAGGCTCGGTGAAGCTTTTGCGAAGCCAAAAGGTCAATGCCCTAGCTCAAAATCAGCTTTAACCAAAAACAGCTCCTAACTTGAGCTAGCTTGAAACTGAGGCTCCAAGCTTTGGTTAGATCTCAAATTTTGCCACATAGTCCTTGAGCTTCATTTCTCAACCTAGGAATCATCACATTGCAATTTCATTGGACAAATCAAGCCACATTTGCAATTCACTCAAAACAGCACCCTCGGCGCGCCTAGCCTTACCGAGGCTGTCGCGCGCTTGCACCCTCGCTGCGGCGCGCCGGCGCTGGTGCTTCGGCACCAAGCGCGCGGCCGTTGGTGCGTCTCGGCGTGCCACGCCGACGCAAATTTTCTCATCCATATGTAAATATGTAAATCCTCATCCATATGTAAATATGAAATTCTTTGACCCAAATTTTCTCTAGACCCTTCAACCAAGAACATCTCAAAGATAGGCTCACGAGACTCATGTCCCATCGCAAGTGCTTCAAACACTCGTCATCGCTTTCGCTTTTGAGCCCTCGTCGTAGGCGCGCCGGCCATACTCGTGCCAAGCAACGCCACAGAGTCATCCTCGGCATCGCTAGGCGCGCCATCGTCCTCGCCATCGATCTCCGCAGCCTTGCGCTTCGGTGATCCCATCTCCTCACTCGGGTTCGAATCCTCGAGCATCGGCGTCTCGCCGACGTCGTCCCCACTCGGCGCCAAGGGCGCGCCTTGCGACGCCCTTCCAATTGTGCCTTGTGGCGCGGCGGCACGAGACATGGATCGAGTCACTCTCGGTCCAAGCGCCGTGGTTGGTTCTTCCTCGGTTTCCATTGGTTCCGAGGATGGATCAACTTCTTCTTGATCCTTTTCTCTAGGCCTAGGACTAGAAGTGAATCTAGTCTCATCAAATATTGCATCACGCGATTCTATCACGGTATTCACCGAAATTGCATGATTAGGCTCTATAACAAAGAACCTATAGGCCTTAGAGTTGTGTGCATATCCTATGAAGATGCACTCAACACCCCTGTCTCCCAAAGTCTTTCGTTTAGGGTCCGTTAGTCTTACGACCGCACGACATCCCCATATACGAAGATGGTCAAGACTAGGCTTTTTCTTGAACCACAACTCATATGGTGATTGACGACTCCTCTTGCTAGGCACTCTATTCAAAATAAAGTTCGCCGTTAGCATCGCCTCACCCCAAAATGAGTTCTTTAAACCGGAGTAGGACAACATGGCATTAACCATGTTTTTAAGCACACGATTCTTTCGTTCCGCCACACCATTTTGTTGAGGTGTGTATGGAGCCGTTGTCTCATGGATTATTCCACAAGACTCAAAGTACTCCTTGTCCATATACTCACCACCACGATCGGTTCATAGTCTTTTGATCTTATTCCCGGTTTGCAATTCTACTTCGGTTTTATATGCCTTGAATCTATCAAGTGCCTCACTCTTAGAATGAACAAGATAGATATAGCAATACATTGAGTAGTCATCAATAAACGTTATGTAATAACGCTTTTGACCCAACGATGGCGTTGCATGCAAATCCCTCAAGTCCGAATGGACTAAACCTAGGACCCCTTCCTCTCTTTCAATCCTCTTGAAAGGAAGCCTAGTTATTTTGGTTAGCAAGCAAGTTTTGCACTTTTCTTGTGTAGGTTCAAAGTTAGGAATAACTTGATCCTTTGCCATATCCAACATTCGTTTCATGTGGACATGTCCTAACCTCGCGTGCCACAAATCATATACCGATTCCTTTGACACCACCATGTAATCATACATAACTTCATGATTATTGATTACATTAAGTAGGAACATATTATTCTTATAGTGGCCGAAGCCTACAAATATTCCCGCCCTACTTATTACTAGACGATCGGCCTCAAAGACCAATCGATATCCCAACTTATTCAATGCACCACCACTTACAACATTCTTTCTAATGTTGGGTGCGTACAATACATTATGTAGAATAAGTTCCTTCCCACTTGTAATGTGTAGAAGCACGTCTCCTTTGCCTAATACCGGAGTCGTCGACTCGTTTCCCATGTAGAGAACTAAACCATCCTCCACATCCTTCATGTGCTTGAACCATCTTTTGTCCATGCACACATGGGTGGTGGCTCCCGAGTCAAGCCACCAATTTAAATTCTCATCCTTCAAGACAAGACATTCATCAACTTTAGATACACTAAATAATGAATCACTTTTAGATAAACCAAGTTCCATTGGGTTACCTTGCTCGTGGCTTGCGCCCAAGCCCGACTTAGGCGTAGGCGTGCCCTTGTCCTTGCGCACGGGTTTGGCGTCGCAATCCCGTTTCGTGTGGCCAATCTTACCACAATTCCAACATGTCCCTTTGATTTTATCATTAGAGACACGCTTCACGCCTTTGGTAATTTTACCACCTTTGGACTTCTTGGGCCATTTGGCGCCTTTGGCGCCCTTGCCCTTGCGTTTGGCCGCCTCAATGGTATTCACCGAATGTGCAACCTTGTCCTCATTCTTCTTCCCTTTGTCGTTCATTTTGAACTCCTCCTCAATCCTAAGATGGGAGCCAAGTTGGACAACGTTCATGTCCTCCTTGGAATGCTTGAGAAGATGCTTTGCCTCTTTCCATGAAGAAGGCAACTTATCCACTATGGATGAGACGGCGTAATTCTCGTCCATAGCAATACCATGTTGTTTAAGTTGTCCCAAAATGCGAACCAACTCATGGTATTGATCCATGACCGGTCTAGAATCCACCATTCTATAATTGTTGAAGTTAGACACAAGAAACTTCTTGGACGAAGCATCTTCGGCCAAATATTTCCCTTCGAGCGAATCCCACAAGTCTTTAGCGGACTCGTAGTTTTGATACACATCGAAGAGGGAGTCCGCCATACCATTCAAGATATGACCACGACATATGTAGTCGTCGTTCTCCCATTTCCCATAACGCCTATGTGCTAGCGCTATGGCTTTCCTTTCTTGGCTTTGTTCCGCGGTCTCATTCTCGACCTCATCCGGAATGGGGGGTGGTACCTTCGGAGTTGGTGTTGTAAGCACATACACCACTTTCAAAGAAGTAAGCAAGAAATGCATCTTCTTTTGCCATCGACGGAAATCCAAGCCCTTAAACTTTTCGAGTTTCACGAACTTAGAGGCCATCTCCTTAATCGATGATTCACTCGTTTTTGCCATTATCAATTGCCTTGCAAGTCACAAAACAACAAAAACTAAAACAATAAATAAACGTTGAAGATTGTTAGTTTTAGTTAGTGTTGTTAGTTGAAGGTTAGATTCGGCTCTTGTAGATCCCGAAGGTTAATCAAGACGATTGAGTAGACCCCGAAGGGTAATCTCGTGAGTAGACCCGAAGGTAATTTCGTTGGGTGTAGACCACAAGGGTAATCACCGCCGAATGTTGTTAGTATTGATAGCACAAGTTTAAAACATTAAAACCATAAGCAACATGACTTGATTAGATAAGGCAACGAGTCACGGGATGAGATCCCGCTTTCCTTCAACGTTTATTGCCCCTATTAATATGCCTAGGGTTAAACCACAATAACGTTGCGAGATAAAACGTTGTTATACAATGAACATGTGGCAAGCATGTATCATCATTGCATATATACGCACCTCGTTCTTCAATAAGTGTCTTGTGGATGATGTAGAACAATCAAACACAACTCTCGTGATTTTATTAGAACTCACAACCCTCTTCAAGAGAATGAATTCTCGAACCTCTTGAACCAACCTCTCAAATGAGGTGACAAGCCTCTATTTATAGACAAGAGGGGTGGACGGTTATGGAGAGAGAAAAGGTAGTTAATTTGTTGAGAAAATCTAGGAGAAAAATAAGGAGGAAAAGTAGGGAGTTAGTTATAACCAACTTGGTAACTTCCCTTAACAACTTTTCAAAATTCAAATTCCATCCTTATCCAAAACTCAAGAGGAGGCCCAAAATGGCCCAAGAGGCGCGCGGCCCAATCCATGGGGAATCTAGCTTCGAGCTAGCTTGTCACGCCCTCACACCCGAGACATGAAATGTGTGTCTCGTTCCTACGAGGCTCGGTGAAGCTTTCGCGAAGCCAAAAGGTCAACGCCCTAGCTCAAAATCAGCTTTAACCAAAAACAACTCCTAACTTGAGCTAGCTTGAAACCGAGGCTCCAAGCTTTGGTTAGCTCTCAAATTTTGCCACATAGTCCTTGAGCTTCATTTCTCAACCTTGGAATCATCACATTGCAATTTCATTGGACAAATCAAGCCACATTTGCAATTCACTCAAAACAGCACCCTAGCCTTACCGAGGCTGTCGCGCGCTTGCACCCTCGCTGCGGCGCGTCGGCGCTGGTGCTTCGGCACCAAGCGCGCGCCCGTTGGTGCGTCTCGGCGTGCCACGCTGACCCACGGTGCATGGCGTTCTCGAGGTTCTGGCCTCGTCTTTGGCCAGCCCTAGGCCGTGAACCTCAACTTGGATCCAATCGATCAAGGCGCGCCTCTAGCGTCCTTGCATCGATGCCACCATGATTCCTACCTCTCTTACAACCCTTAGAACCACCATTGGGCCGATCACTAGACCGTGCCTCCCGCACGCCCCAAGCCTATGCGATACCCTTGGTGATTCCCACACTTATCCATTCATGACTCACACCAAATGGATTGATGACTTTCACAAATCACCAACATTAAGTGAGAAAAAAGTCCCCTTTGTGTCCATTACATGCTTGTTGATTTGGTTCGACGCTAGGATACGAGAATGACACCAAGAAGTAAACGTCTTGCTTGCTTGTGTCTAATTGCAGGCCTGATCCTAACATTTTAAAGGCCGTGTGGCGAAAATAAATTAAAGGCCCTTAATTTTTCATTCTATAAGATATTTTCCATAAAAATGGATTTTATTTAACTTAAGTGACATATTTTTACTACGTCAAATCGCATTGAAATAACGTCTAAAAATTCACATGCAATAACATATAGCACTAACAATTCCATAGTAAGTGTGTATATCCAAATCAGATTTTCCAATTCAAACAATAGCACCTTAAGACTTTGTTAGTCTTAGTTTAATAATTGAAATCTCATTCTCATAAATTATGATAGAACATAATCATAATGTACATGAATTGTGGGTCACTTCCTCTCAAATCTCAATATAATTACATTTATTTTACAGGAAAAAATTTAATGAAACAAATAACTTGACCATTAACAAAAAGAAACCATTTTACTTAATTAAAAATGATGTTTTGTCACAAAAAAAGTGAGTTTTTAAAATTTTCGAATGACTAAAGTGGGAAATTGGGAAAATTGGGGAAGGAAAAGAAAGAGTAAAGTTGCTTAAAAACTATGGTTAGAGATTGGATGAATTGAAAAGAAAACATAATGAAAATATAAGTATAAGCCTTTATCAATGCGATTTGTATGAGTTGATGAGAAGATGAAAACATAATGAAAACTAATAATATTTAATTGGGTTAGGAAACTAATGAATTGATGAGAAGATGAAAGTAGGTCTGCTACTGCAATTCTGCAAAAATAGTGCTAATTAATTTTGATTTAATTTTTTTTATCTTTTGATGGAATGAGTAATGAGTTTGTGGGCTTTAAATGATAATGGGTCTTTTTCTTACCATGATCCATCCAATTTTTTTTTTTCTAATTTTATCTACATTGTCCATAAGAATAATACATATAAATTAAATATATTGGGCCCCTAACTAAACTGGGTCCTGGGCCTTCGCCCAGGCTGCCCTGGCTGTTGGGCCGGGTCTGTCTAATTGTCTTGGGAATTTATATAAAAAATCATAAAAACGTTGTCGGCGGCGTAAAGCTAATAAGGGGCCAGACACAGAAAAAGAAACGAGGCTAGAAAAACCTTGTCGGCGACGTAAAGCTAATAAGGGGTCGGGCATGGAAAAAGTAGCCCACCTTGGAGCCTAGCAAAGGCCTAAGTATTTTTTTTTCTTTACTTGATGCTTGTTTGTTCTTGGTGTTTAGTAGCTTTATAGTGTTGTTCCTTTTGACAAGTGTGTAGTGTGTAGTTCTTCTTGTTGTCTTTTGTTGTCCTTTTTCTACTTGCAACTTGTCGGATTTCCATCTTGAGCAAGTTGTGGTGATTAATTCAAGTGCACTCTATACGCTTGCTTATTACTTGGTTTGTTGATATGGAAAGTGTAGGTGATGAAAAAGACAAACAAAAGGTCGATGAGGAGTCTTCCAACTCGGTGAAGGCCATGCTTAGGTCCCTACAACAATCTTTTCAAGCCATGAAGGCAAGTTTTGATGCTTTGGAGAGCCGAATCCTAGGGCTGGACGAGAGGACAAAAGTGCCTCAAGAGGGAGAGCTCAAGAAGACACGAGAGGATGGAGAGTGCTTGGTGGTCCCACGAACACTCTTCATGACGGAGAATACCACCAAACCTAATCAACAGGAAGTTATCTTTCACCCTCGATGTAAGATCGTGGATAAGGTATGTAGTGTGATTATTGATAGCGGTTCATGTTGCAATATTATTAGTCAAGAGGTGGTGGATAGGTTTTCTTTGAGTACTACTCCTCAACCCTTACTTACCCTTTGTGTTGGTTGAACTCTAACGCCCCTATCCAAGTCAAGAAGAGGGCTCGTATTTCTTTTTCTATAAGGCCATACAAGGATGAAGTGGAGTGTGACATTGTCCCGATGACCGCTTATCATCTACTATTGGGACGCCCTTGGCAATTTGACAAGGGAGCGATCCCTGATGGAATATCCAACGAATACCACTTCCAAATGGACAGAATAAGGTGATTTTGCACCCGATGTCTTCCCATGAGATAATATTGGATTACGTAGCCAAGGAGTAAAGGAAGAAGCTTGCTCATCGAGAGAAAAAGAAGGACAAGAAGCTAGCCATAGGCGGCCCCTCTACGCCCCAATTTTTGGCCAAACCGAAAGAGGAAAGTGAAATCTTCTTCTCGGATAAATCTGCACCACCTGGGAAAAGATGGTGTAACTTGCAACTCAGTGGTCGAATGATGCTCAAATTTGGAAGAAACAAATTAGACTCCTTTAGCTAACTCTGGGTTTTGAAATCACCCAATTCCAAGTCCGATAAGGTAGATCTACCCTTTTTATCCCAGACGAAATTCAGCCACCGAGATCCACCACCTTCGAACCAAGTGAAGATTTTCGTCCACTCTTCAGCGATCTCTTTGCACCATCATCTACACCATTGGTCCTCCTCTTTAAAAGGGTTCGTCCTCAAACCTTAATCCTCTTCTCGTGTTTCCTTGATCTTCCCCACTTGAGGCACTTGTGTCCTCTCGTCCAGCCCTAGGATTCGGCTCTCCAAGGCATCAAAGCATGTCTCCATGGATCACATAGATTGTAGTAGGGACCGCAACATGGCCTTCACCGAATTGGAAGATTCTTCATTGACCCTTTTCTTGTATTTTTCATCACCTACACTCGTCATCTCAACAAACCAAGTAACAAGCAAGGGAATCGAATGCACACGAACTAATCACCAAAACTTGCTCGAGATGGAAATCCGACAAGTTGCAAGTAGGAGATGACTATCAAAAGACAACAAGCAAGTAAGACGTTACTTCTTGGTGTCGTTCCCGTATCCTAGAGTTGAACCAAATCAACAAGCATGTAATGGACACAAAGGGGACGTTTGAAACTCTTCTCCCCTTCGTGATTCAGCCAAGAAAATTCAGCAAACAAAGTTTTCAATCAAGCTCTTAATTGAAGGCATTAAACATAAAATAAAGACCAACTTTCAACTACTCCTTCAATCAAAACCCTTTGGTCTTTCTTCTTGAAGATTGTGAAAGAACAATTCAGCCAAGACTCATGAAAATTTCGACCTGCATCAATCAAGAAATCAAGGATGAAAATGACACAAGAAAATGGCGCAACACTAGGGCACGCACACACAAACAACAAAGGTTGGACGGAATTGACAAACACTTGCAACGAGTGGAAATCCAAGGTCAAAACAAGATTTAGATGGCGATACCTTCACGTGGCTCTGATACCACTTGATGAAAAGGATCGATGGTGTGGATAATGCAAAGGGATTGTCTTCCAAGACTTCCAAGGAAGTCCGACAACAAACACCAAGGAATCTGACCCGTCTTCAACTGGCTGGATCTTCCTGGTCCGAACTCGGATTTGAGTGATTCAAAAACGAGAAGTTAGATCTTTGAGTCTAGTTGAATCCCTCAGAAGTTCAGATCTAGATGATGTGAGGATTGGAAGTTATGACAATTATAATGAGGTGGTGCAGAATCCACCGAGATGGAAATGGAATGATTTATGGAGCGGATGGAATCAGATTGATGGAGCGTTGGATATGAATGTTGAGTATTGGATATTACTCACCAAGATCAACAAACTAAGTTGAAAGAATGTCGGATATGACTCACTAATGATCAAACAACAAGAATTGAAATAAAAAGAACAAACAAACTTAGATTGAAAAACAAGTAAAAGAGAGAACATTCATCATTCAAGTCTATCTGGAAAGAGGCCAAACACAAGCCTTATAACCCTAAAGCCACGTCTCTCTCAACTCAGCCACCCTCACTTTTCTCATTATTACATAAAACACCCTAAAGTTTTAAGAAAACCAACTTAAAACCCTTAACAAAACATAGGACAAGTTTTAGCACTAGTCGAACCAATAGTCAAAGGAACACTCCAACCTTCACCGTCATTAGCCATCGAAAACTTATGAGCCATGAGTTCCTCCTTGATTTTATCTAGTATTGCCTTAGCTAGGGCTCACGTGATGCGCCCAAAATAGGGCATGGCTCCTTGACTCGGCTTCTTAACGCCTCGAACACCGGCCTTGGTTGGTTGTCCAAGTGTAGGCTCCCCTTTATCATGCACATTGGACTTGTCTTTAGGGCTGGAATCCCCACTCGATTCATGGGACAAGGCGCCATCAAAAGTGCCCGAAGAGGTATCACCATCCATCAAAAGCCAAGGCGCGCCAAGGTCGGAATCTGGCGTGTGCAAAGGCGCACCACGATCTGCTTGCAAGGGCGCCCCAACAGGCTCATTACCGAGCGGCGACCCCTCGGTAGGAGGCTCGGCACTAAGAGTGTTGAAGGTGGGCTCGGTAGATGGACATACATCATCAAGGGGACGTTTTTCTCACTTAATTCCCTTGGTTTTCAGCACAAAAGATCAGTAAGCAATTGTTCAAACAAACTCTTAATTGAAAGGATTAATCAAAGAGTAAAGACAAGTACTTGGAATCACTCAATTTGGAGTTCGAAGCTAAGAGAACGACATTGAACATTTCGGAGCTGAAAACTGTCCCAAGCTATGGTGTGCATGCCATTCGGGGAAGTAACACTTCTTCCTTACTTTTATCTCATAATTTGACATCTTGGCTGAATTATTCTCATATTTTGGATAGCTTTTTCATGTACCATACAAATTGGATTACAAAGAAAAGTGGCATATCTTGTGCTTACATTTTGTCATATCATGTTCTGGTTGGAAAGGAGGTTTGTGTGTTGACTTGTTTTGTAGGTCAACTGGGTTCGTGGACTAACCCTTTTAAAGGGGAGGAGGAGGATGTGAGTTCGTCTATCAAGCCTTCTATTGAGCCCTCTACTGAGTCTTGGAATCCCTGGTACCTCGTGCCTACTAGGGCGTCGTTGCATACGCCGATTTCCGACCTTGGAGCACCTTGGTCTTTGATGGATGGTGCCACTTCTTCAGACATTTTTATGGAACTTTGCTCCATGTTTTGAGTGATGAATTCCGCTCTAATTACAAGTCAAATTTGCTCGACAAGAGAGGGTCTTCGCTTGGACAAGTAACCAAGGCCGGTGTTCGAGACGCTAAGAAGCCAAGTCAAGGTGTCACGTCTATCTTGGGTGCATAACTCGAGCACATGCTAGGGAAATGATTGATAAGATCGAGGAGGAGATCATGGCTCATAAGTTGGACTTTGGTTAGCGAAGGTGAAGGTTGGAGTCTCTTTGTGACTCTTGGTTCGAGTTGACTCTTTTGCGATTAAGGAGAATTAGTTGTGTTTCTTAAAATTATGGGGTTTATTCTGTAATTTCCTTGGGAGTTGTGGTTGAATGGGTGAGGCGTGGGATTAGGGTTATTTAGTCTCATTTTTTCCTCATTGCTTGTAAGACTTGAAACCATGAATGTTATCTCTTTTACTTGTTTTTAATCTAAGTTTGTTTGCTCTTTTCGTTTCAATTCTCATTGTTTGATCGTTGGTGAGTCATATCCGACGTTCTTTCAACTTAGTTTGTTGATCTTGGTGAGTAATATCCAAGAATCAACATCCATATCCAACGCTCCATCAATCCGCTTCCATCCGCTCCATCAATCGTTCCATTTCCATCTCGGTGGATTTTGCACCACCTCAGTATAATGGTCATAACTTCCAATCTACACATCATATAGATCTGAAATTTGGAGGGGTTCAACTAGACTCAAAGATATAACTTCGTTTTGTAATCACTCAAATCCGAGTTTGGACCAGGAAGATCCAGACATTTGAAGACGGGTCAGATTCCTTGGTGTTTGTTGTCGGAATTCCTTGGACTCTTTGAAGGCGATCCCTTTGCATCATCTACACCAACGATCCTACCATCATTACTTGTATAAGCTTGAAGAGTTGACAAATTCAAATAGAATCACATGTGAAGAATGTACATACTTGGCTAACAAGACAAGGGCATTTCAAACAAGTGCAAAAATGAAGATTGAGCCCCAAGCATCAAACGCCTATATAAGCCAATGAATAGTGTACATAAAACCACTTCTCACAAAGCCTTAAGCAATCTCTAAAGGAGCTGAGTCTAGAATGAAATAGAAGTCTAGAGAAATCCCCAACGACGAGTATTTGAACTCGACGACTGTGAAGTGATTGTTCCCGGGTGCCAAGGAACTGAGTAACAACTTAAAGCGTAGTAGTGTAAGGTTTGATCTCTTTATTTTAGTTGATATGTTGTCCTAGTACTTAGGTTGAGAAAGTTCACTAGTGTTCCCAATGTTTGGTGACTGTTGGAAATAAAATCTGAACTTTGTCTTATAGTAGCTTAGGGAACTATCAACAAAAGAAGGAAGTCATTCAAAATCCTCCAAGTGGAGGTAGAGGTTTACCCATACAACTAGTTGGTAGTAGTGAGGTTCCTCTATTAAGGAATTATGTCTCATCCTGTTTACTTAATTGTGTTTTTGTCTTACTTCGATTGCCTTGTGAACAGTCTAACTTTTGTTCCCAACTCTTAGCTAACATTTACAATCCAACAATTGGTATCAGAGTAGGTGTTGTTCTAGATTTGTGTGTTAGTCTCACAAGTGTACAAGTTGTCTTCGGAACTGACTTAAATCGGTCATGGTAACAACAAACCTCCAAGTATTTCCGGAAGATTCGAGAACTGGAAAGTCAAGATGAAAGATTGGATGAGAAGTCATGACTTCCAGGCCTGGTGTGTCATCGAAAAAGGGAACTTTGAAGTTGATGCATCCAATCGTGATGATTTGTCCAAATGGGGACAAAATGAGTGGAAATGCATGGAGGTCAACTATAAGGCCAAAATGTACCTCAACAACTCAATGTGCGACCAAGGTAGCGATAGGGTGGAAAATCTTGAAACCACCAAGGAGATGTGGGAAGCCATCAAGCAAATGCTTGTATGGAGTTCCGAACACTAAGAGGACCACCAGATGAACATCCAAAGGGAGTTCTTCAACTTCCGAATAGAAATGGGAGAATTGGTGGACAACTACCAATCTCGCTTCGAGTCACTATGCACCAAGGTAGTTGGACTTGGGATCACCAAGCAAGAAATCACCGACAAGATGAAGGTTCAACAATTATTCAATAAACTGACCGTCGAATGGTCAAATGAAAGAAAAATGTTCAAGGAGAATCCAGAGAATAGGAACCTCATGCTACAACAAGTCTTCGGCAAACTGATAAGCCATGAGAAATGAAAGCAAGAAGATAAGGAAAAAGACAACGCAAACAAGGGAATACGAGGAGTCAGAAGAGGATGAAGATGAGGAACTCGTGCTTGTCACAAAAGCACTCCGTTCCTTCTACAAGAAAGGAAAATTCAAGAAAAGCTATGGGAGCCAACAACAGAACTATAGTTCCCAAAACAAGCTCATGGAGAAGGACATTGGAGATGTCACATGCTACAATGCTACAAGAAGGGGCAGTTCGCTAAAAATTGCTCGCAAGAAACTAACGATAGGAAGCCCAACAAAAAGGCTTATAACACCACTTGGAGTGACTCAAAGGATGAGGAACCAGAAGCCTGCACATCATTGGACATGTGCGCCATGGCCATAGGAGAAGCCACTGGGGAACAACCCAGTGAGGTAATCATTGAATCCCTTCTGGACTCTTTGTTTTGTTATGATAAATTTGAGCTCCTAAAATTAATGGCTAAAATTGTGAACGATAATACAAAATTGAAAAAGAAGCTAGATGAGTCAGAACACTACATCTTTGAATGTGTTGGTCTTGAGACTTGTTCCAACTGTGTGGAACTCGTTGAGAAGGTTCAGTCAACTCTTTCCGATTACCATGCCCTTCGGAAAGAAATGAACGACTTGGAAAAGGAAAAGAATGAGGCCACTATATCCCGATGTGAAATTGGGGTATTACACATTTAGCGACCACTCTTAGAGACAAAATTGTGGTCACTAAATCCATTTAACAACCAAACGTACAAATGTATTTAGCGACCACTTTCAACGGATTTTTGTAGTGTCAAGAGATTAATAAAGCAAGCTACGAATTTTAATCCGATTAAGCAAAAACTTGTAATGGAGTGGTTTTACACTTAATTGACTGAGTTTGTTAACTAAGTGTTTCCACTATAAAAATTCGTGTGTCAAGTAAGTATTTTTTGTTTAGTAATTTTCCGTTGTGTATGCATACATGTCGTCGATCGACATTGATTTGTTAACGATCCTGCACTCTTTTCTTTCCAGATCTCTCTTGCGCCGCTAGGTTAGAATGAGAAAGCAAAGAGATCACCTAGCTTATAAAGCTAGGGTTACTCGCGAGCTACAAAATGATGCGTTCCAATTAAGGCAGTGATAAATTTCACATTGGATTAAGTTGGTGGGCCGTCCTCAAATGTCAAAGCCCAAGTACAAGACTGAACCCAATAGATTGGCGAAGCTCAACAATGCATTAGCCCAGAAAATTACCTTCGAACCGGTTTTGAACCTGGGAAAGCCATAATCCGTTCTAGCATGTTTTGCCAATCAAGATCTCATGAACCCGAATCTCCCTTTTAATGTAACTTCTACCTCTATTCTAGTACATCTATTTCATACCAATACTTATGTCTTTTGGCTTAATATATAGTCAGGCCCAACTAATAAGGTAGTTTAAGTAGGACGGTCACTATGGGCTCCCAAATAATAGAGGGCCCATCGTAGGATTAATACTAGTGGTATAGTAAATAGAAAAAAAGGCTCATTAAGATAAAAAGCCCATTTGTTAATTAGGGTAAGATAAGTTTATCTCTTTTCCGTAGGAAATTGAAGAGTTGTTTGGATAGACATAATTAACAACAGGCGCATTGAAGATTTCAAGAAAATTCACATTCAATTTTTAGTAAATTTCGACCTCTTCACCCCATTTAATTTCAATGGAAAATTCTAACCTAAATCTCAATCTATAAATCCTATTATATATGGATTTCTATATTTTTTCTTTATCTTCTTCCCATCAACTTTGCTCTTCTATTGTAATTTGTACTTGTGGAATTCCACTCCACATCACCAGATTTGTGATTCACTATCCCTGCTTCGCCCTGCCTTGCCATGCAGCCACACCGTTATGATGACACCGTCCGCGGACTATTAGACCTTCCATAGTCTAAATCGGCATTCTAGAATCTAGATCTACACTATGCTACATGGTTAGAATGCTTGCCTACTTTCAAGTGCTATTAATTTACAATGTGCAATTTACTCATCTACTTCTTCTCCATTATAAGTGTCATTGTCTCTTTTCTAGTTTATTTTATTAGTGTTAAAAAGAAACTTTGATCTACTCATTTCTGGTCATAGATGTTGGTTTTGATGACTTCGATTAAAGATGTTGGTTTGTGCTGAGTCTACTTTTAAATGTGTGTACCACTATGGACTACTTCTTCTTATTACATATTAATTTGGTTGTTGTGAATTTTAATCCATTAGAAAGAGAATTTCAGAAATTTGATATAAGTTTATATTTTTTAAGTTTTCTTATACAACATTTTTTTTAATATGGTAATGTTTAAAAATTACAAAACATTATTTGTTATATTAAGGACTCCTAATTTAATTTCGCTTCAGGCCATGAAATGAAATGTTAGGACCAGGCTTGTATGTAGTTTAACATAGTATGGAATTATGATATATATATATATAGGGGAACGCTCAGGAGAAACGGGTAGTAAGGAGAAACGGGGGGAACAATTGTAAATCGTTAGATTAGAGTAGATCAATGGTGTTATTAAAGAGGGTGTATATTCTTATTTTTATTTGGTAAAATAGAGAATAACCGGATTATTCCAAATATGGGAGTTACCGAAATTCAAGGGATCATGGAGAAAACTATCGTATCCATTCGGGAAAATATTCACAGCATCTACGGAATAATGCACATATTCTGCGTAAAAAAAGAACAACAATAGTGAAAACAAAAACTCGTAAACATCGCACATAATCCACAACTATACAGATCCATTTTCGTTTCTCTGTGTATATCAAACAATACATCATGGAAAGAGTATGCAAGTTTTTGTGCTATAACTCCATCGTTATTTCATTTCATTTTGAATAACCTAGAACTCCATTTTAAAGGTTGTGTGTTCGTTTTATGGATATTAACCATATTCTGATAGACTTATTACTTTTTTCCGAATCTTTAAATCAAGGCATAACACGAACAACCTTTATACAATTGTGATGTTGGCAACCATGGATCAACATCGTATTTTCATATATAAATTAATTGTAATCACTCCAATATTGTTGAGCTTTGTTCGTGCTTTAATAGAAAATTATTCGATTGTTAGTGTAAAAATATTCATTTCTGGTACCAATGTTATTCAACGATACCATATGTATGATTCATATTTTATGTAAGTCATATAAATGAATAATATGACTTACATTATTGAATAATTTCACATTGTACAACGGTATAAATATTATTTTAAATTTAATATGTTGTTATTCAACATTGAAATCGATATTATTCTCAATTGCTTGTATTCTAAATTATAATATATTTAATTCAAAAGTATTGGATGTGTTATTCACAAACACTTAGTTAATTATTCTTATGTGAATTTATATGCAACCATAATAAGGTTATTGTTATATAGTTTCACGATGTACAATGGTAGACATATTATTCTAAAATTAATATATTGTTATTTGTTGATAGGGTTTCTCGGCCAACAAATAAATTTGTAAGTCAAGACCCCGCTGAGTACAGTGGAGTCAAGATCGTTCCACATGAAGCAAGGTTGTTTGTCTATTAATCTAATAAAAATCAAACAAAAACAAATAAAACACTCACGAGCAGCCTCGTTAACGACGTTGTCAGGATCGTTACCGAGCCACCGAACACAAAACACTAAACTAACGACTTAATTAAAATTCTAATTAAAATTCGGTACTGAGGCAAGTACTCAGCAACGAAGATTCACCAGAAATAATTCAAATAAAGCAAAAATCTAGGACAAGGGACACCACAACATAGCTAAGCATAAGAATTCATAAGAAGATAAGATCATACCTTTAAACAGATAGAGTCATCAACTTTCGTTGACTTAACAAGTAAATTAATCTACTTTCGCATCCTAATTCACTCAATTGCTTGTTTTAGATCTAAAGCTTGAAACTTTCGTTTTCAAACAATATCAACCTTCAAGTTACTAACTTTCTCTTTCAATCAAGTTAAAACTCAAATTACCTCAACTTTCGTTTTGGTATTAAGCACAACGAACAATTCTCAATAAAAGATAAAAGGCATTCAACACACAATCTTACTCATCAAACATGCTCAACTATGCCGGGCTTAACCCCGACCCTAGAAAAATAAACTACTCACTAATCATAACTAAGAAACTAAGACAATCAATAAAAAGAAACATTGAAACAAAACTCAAACTCAAATTAATAAGAAAAATATCGTCTTACAGAGATTTAGAAGAAACCGAAAAACATAAAAACACCGAACCACAATCACGACCAACGACCACCCGGCAACCGTCGTCTACCGAGACTTGTGATCCTCTTCCGATCCGATCTCTCTCTCTCCTTCGGTCATCCTCAAAATCTCCTCCAAAATTAAGCTCTCTCAAAACTTCTCTAAAATCTTTCCCTCTCTTCTATGCTAGATAGAAGGATATTTATACTAAAAAGCTAAAAACTAAAAAGGCTAAAAGATATAAACTTTCATAAAAAGATAGAAATAAAATCTAAAAAGATATTAAGACCTAAAATACATATTCTAACAACCCCAAAAGATTCTAAAAAGATACTCAACCGATACGGAAATAAATTCCCGCTCAGGATCGGTGAATAATAAAATAATACTCGAAATCTTTCTTTTCGTGGCCTCGTTAACGAGCCCTCACAACCTCGTTAACGAGCTTGGGCTTTGTTTTCTTCAACACTTCCTCTTGTACTCTCGAGCTCCGACTTCTTAAATCTTGCACTCCTCCGTCTTTCGCTGCAATGCTCCAAATTCAACTCCACTCAGCTCCTTTCCTCGCTAAAACCTACAAAATTCACAAAATAGCGTAACGAGCCCTCACAGCCTCGTTAACGAGCCTGGGCTCTGTTTTCTTCCACACTTCCTCTCGTAATCTTGAGCTCTGACTTCTTCAATCTTGTATTCCTCCGTCTTTCACTGTAATGCTCCAAATTCAGCTCCATATAGCTCTTTTCCTCGCTAAAACCTACAAAATTCAAAAAATAGCGTAGATTCCACTCTTTCCACAGAATTATGCAAAACTATCTAAAAATACTCAAAACTAAGCCTAAACTAAACAAAACTAAACCTAATAAGCAAAGAAAACCTATCAAAAACTATACTAAAAATGCGAACATCATTATTCTATAATCAATGTTATATTATTCTCATTTTATTTTATTCAAAATAATAATAAATTTTATTCATAAGTCATTTAAGTGTTATTCACAAGTAGTTAGTTAATTATTCTAAAATGAAATTATATGCAACCACCTTGTTAAATTATTCATCTTTAATATTTTTTTTGTTAATGTGTGTATAGTTATTCTACACTGCAATTCATAATATTACCAACTTATCATATATTTATTCATGACTTACCTTTACTAATATTATGCATAAATGTATATAATAGAAATGTTATTTAAACGTAGCTGTAATATTATTCACATTTTGTTTGCTAAATTGTATAATTTTTTAGCTTTACCTTCGATATATGATTTGTGATTTATATGTTTGTGCATTTTTACCACATACAGTTCGAACAAGTAAGTGGAATGCCTATGTATTTTACGATGAATACAGAATGTGAAATGGAAACATGTGAAGGCGATGGCAATGTCAATCATGATTTTGCATTCTCATACGGTTCGGATTGCATAATCAATGAAACTGACACAAATATGAAACATTGGATTCCACATTGTCTGGTTGAATTGAAGCCTGCCATTGGTATGGTGTTTGAGTCCATTGAGGCTGGAGGTTTGTTTTACTGTGCATATGCATCAACTGTTGGATTTGATGCGAAAGCAAGTACCCAGCACACCTTTGAAAGATCAGAAGTCATATCAAGAAAGTATTTCCGTTGCAACAAAGAGGGATACAAAAACACGGGGAATAGCACGGGAAAGCACAAAACAATGAGTGATCGAGTTGCATGTCATGCAAAAATGGCGTTGAAATACATTAAAGGCCGATATGCAGTTGATACATTTGTTGAGGAACACACGCATAAGATGATACCAACAAATGCAAAGCATCTGCTCAAGAGTAATAGGAAACTGGAAAGTGGACGCAAAAATTTATGTTGAGTTGTGCAAGGGAAAATTTGGGTCCAGTGAGTTCACATAAAGTATTGGAACAACTAGTTGGAGGGTTTATCAACATGCGTGCAACTGCAAGGGAATTTAGAAACTACAAGAGGGACTTGTTGGCCCATATTACTGAAGTTGATGCACAAATGGCAATCAACAAATTCAAAATGAAAAAAGAAATGTGCAGTTCATTTTTCTTCGACTATACAATGAACGAAGAAAATCAACTCACCAAGATGTTTAGGAGTGATCCTATCTGACAGAGGAACTATGCTTCTTTTGGAGCAAATGTATCATTTGACGCAACATATAGCACGAACATGTAATATACAAAATTTCTGTATTTTTCCTAAATTTTTTATTAGTACTTGATTGCTTGTATAAATTTTAATTATTCACTCATATGTAGACTGTCGTTGGTAGAAGCATGGATTATCTTGTATTCATATAGTAGTTCATAGATATTAAACTTTTATTTTTTTATTATCACGGCATTGGTTAATTACAACACATAGTTATGATTGGTGTTTTTGTAATGTTATTCCATTTTACCTATTATGTTATTCAAAGTTCTGTATTATTTGTAAATACTTGAGATGATATTATTCAAATATCTAATACATGAATATTATTATTATTTGATGATGTCCAAAACAGTAAAAGTAAAAAGTGGGCCCAGAAGGACCCCCATAGGCAAATTAGGGGCCCACGTCCATGCTCGGTTATTTAAAAACAAAACTCCCGACGGATGCGAGGTCTCTCAAACATCCCGGGACGAGGTGTCGACCTCGTCACCGACTCTACTAATACGCCCGCCCGCTCGAACCAATCACAAGCGACCTCACTCCCAAACCAATCACCTGCAACCTCACTCCCAAACCAATCACAAGTGACCTCACTCATGGACCAATCAAAAACCCTTATTTCGAGCATCCCACATCGAACATTGGCCTAAACTCGGCCCCCCAATTCTCTATAAATAGAGAAGAACCTCGTAGGAAGAAGGGGTCGAAAAACCACTTGAACTCAAGAACCCTCTTGCTTGTTAAAGATCGACGTGATAGGAACATCGTCAAAAGACCTCGCTACAGATAGGAGAAACCCACAGAAAGACCCCAAAGTCGCGCAGGGACCTCTATCACGCCTAAAACCTCACTACAGAAACTCACAAAACTCCCTACATCATATCCTCAAATCTACCTCGCCCTAGAATCGACCTCGCAACAATAGGTGCGATCTCGGAACCTTGTAGGAGGTTTAGGTGTGATTCTCGAAGTTGTACATCAACCTCGTAGGTTTGTAACCTCGCAACCACGGAAAAATCATAAATAAAGGAGCAAGTGTTTGCACTCAAATATAATAATTTTGTTTCTTGTCTCGTAGCGTAGCAGTTATTTCGGGTTTCATCACTGGCGCCGTCTGTGGGAAACCTCTTCATCCTAAGCAGCTTCCCATTTTAGTGCAAACCTTGATTCCTAAAACCCCCTCAAAATGGCTTGTCCAAACAATTTCTTCCCCCAACACCCCGACAATATGGCTGAGACCCCTCCATGGACGACGGCAGGTCCGTCAGGATACCCTTTTGTGGTCCCGCCAGGCTGGACATACAACATCCCACAAAACCCATACCCGTTCCAGGGGTATGAACAGGGTGGCGCTCCTTTCAACCAGTATCCCTATCCGGGGTACGGGCAGTACCAACAGGGCCAAGCTCCCCCATACGTCCCGATCCCCTCCCAGGGGCAACCTCACTCCGAGTACGTGCCCGCATATGTCCCGGGCTATATGCCGGGGCAGGAGGCGCCCACGAACGGATCTACCACGGAGAGACCCTCCCAAGATCCGATGCAAATCTCGCAATCCCGTTCGCGACGTGCAGAGAGGCGTGACATGGAGCTGTCCGAAACGGCGGCAAGCGCGCCACGCCCTCTGGCGAGGTCAAAGTCGAAGTCTGCTCGCCCATCCGTCGAGAGTGGGTACAGGAATCCCTTCATACCCGAGATCCAAGAGGCACACATGCCCAAAGGTTTCCATTGGCCACAAATGGGACTTTACGACGGCACGGCCGACCCCGAGGACCACATAAAACACTACGCCGTCCAGATGAACGTCAACTCTTACAATGACGCCATTTTCTGTCGGATCTTTCCGACCACTCTGGACAAGGCGGCAATGACGTGGTTCACCAGCCTTAAGGTCGAGTCGATAGCCTCGTTTTCCCAGCTATGCAAGTCCTTCGTCGGGCACTTCAACGACTCGAGAAAGCGCAAGAAGAACATGCGCGATCTCCGTGGCATCGAGCAGGGGGAAAACGAGAAGTTGGGTACCTTTTTTACGAGGTTCACCACCGCGGTCGCTAAGATCGCGCAAATCGACGAGGCCTCGGTCCGCGACATCCTCATGGGCAACCTTCGCCAGGGGGATTTCAAATGTCGCATTTTTCTCAAAAATCCGACCACATATGAGAGCCTGTGTGCTCGGATCACGGCACAGGTCTACGCCGAGGACGCTGTCAGCCAGAGCTCGCGACCGAGGACCGACAAGGAAATCGTGACCGAGGCTAAGGGAAAATCTAAGGTGGCTGCGCCGGCCGCGAGGGACGCGTACATGACGCAAACTCACGACCGGCGTGCCGATTACAAAAGCAACAACAACAACAACAAAAGCAACAACAATAACAGAGGCAACAACGACAATAGAAGCAACAACCGCTACGACAACCGTGGCGGTAGAGGTTGGAGCTGCTTCGGCGGGAAGCCACGAGGTTACAGAGGCAAAGGTGGCCCCGCCTACAACCCAAACGAGAAAAAGCGCGCCAACCCCGCATCGGGGGCCAACCTCGTGCTGCAGGAACCAACCCGGTCCCGACCAAGCAACACAGAGCAACAAGCTCCGGCGAGGCAGTCGCGCTCCGGACAAGCCGCGGCGCCCGATGGGTACATCAACACCATCTCGGGCGGACCCTCGCTGGCGAGCTCGAGCCAGGCGGAAAGAAAAAGATACGCGAGGGCAAGTCACCATGAGCCCTCGGTATACAGCGTGACACAAACCTCACGGTCCCACGTGGGTATGGCCTTCACAACAGAAGACGCCGAAGGGCTCCATATGCCCCACTCCGACCCCCTGGTGATACACGCTCAGTTGGGCTCGAAAATAGTGAAGCGAATACTGGTGGACACGGGTTCCTCCGTGGACATCATGTATTTTGGCGCTTTCGAGCAGCTAGGGATCTCCGCGACATCCTTGAGGCACTACGCTGGGAAGCTCACCTCCTTCTCGGGAAACGAGGTCGATGTCGCTGGTCTCATAGACCTGTGGATGACCCTCGGTACTGGCCCGACAACGAGAACCGAGGTAATAGAGTTTACGGTGGTGCACCTGCCCTCGGCCTACAACGCAATCATCGGGAGAGTCTCCTTGATGAAATTCCAGGTGATGGTCTCCATCTACCACCTGAAAATGAAGTTCCCCACCAGCGTGGGTGTCGGAGAAGTGAAGGGCAACCAAGAAGAGGGCCGCGTCTGCTAAATGACCTCGGCTAAGCAAAAATGCTCTGTGTTCATGGTAGAGACTTCGGATGAAGCAGGCCTCGAGGTCCGGGATTTCACAATACCCACTCCCGAGACAGAAAGAAGGGTGATTACCCCCATCGAAAACAAATCAGAAAAGATCTACCTCGGGGGTTGCCTCACTGGGGATGCAGCAGCGTCACTAGAGGCCCTGCTTGCTAGGTCCCGCGACGTGTTCGCCTGGACTGCAAAAGATCTCTGAGGTGTGCCTCGGACCCTGGCCCAGCACTCCCTGAACATCGACGTCGCCATTCGTCCTGTGGTGCAACGTCGAAGAAAAATGAACGAAGAAAGGGCAACCGCCGCAAATGAAGAGGTGGCCAAGCTGCTGGCCGCAGATTTCATACGCGAAGTCCAGTATCCAAAATGGCTGTCCAATGTCGTGTTGTTCAAAAAGGCCAGCGGCAAGTGGCGGATGTGTGTAGACTAGAAAGACCTCAACAAGGCATGCCCCAAAGACAGCTACCCCCTGCCCTCGATCGATGCACTTGTAGATTCGACTGCTGGGCACGAGGCCTTGAGTTTCCTCGACGCCTACTTGGGGTACAACCAGATCTCGATGAATCCCCGTGACGAGGAGGAGACATCCTTTATCACTCAGCGGGGGACATACTGTTATAAGGTCATGCCGTTTGGCCTCAAGAACGCAGGGGCCACATTCCAACGCCTCGTCGATCGGGTTTTTAAAGACCATCTGGACAGGAATGTATCCGCCTACGTCGACGACATCGTGGTACGAATCAAGGGCTCCGAGGAGCACCTAGCTGACCTCGCCGAGGTTTTCACCACCCTCGGACACCACCAGCTCAGCCTGAACCCCGAGAAGTGCGTTTTTGGCGTGTCCTCGGGGAAGTTTTTGGGATTCATGATCAGCGAGCACGGGATCGACGTCAACCCCGCCAAAATAGAATCTATCCTCGCAATGAGGTCTCCCCGATCTCGTACCGAGGTACAAAGACTCAACGGCACTGTAAATTACTTGGGGAGGTTTTGCTCCCGCCTAGCAGACAAGTCCCTCCCATTCTTTGCCGCCCTCAAAAAGAATGACAAGTTCGTCTGGGACGAGAGACTCGAGACAGCCTTCTCCGAGTTAAAGACCTTCCTCACCAAGCTCGCCACCTTGTCACCTCCACACGCGGGCGAAGATTTGCAACTATATGTGGCGGTGAGTCCCGAGACCGTCAGCGCGGTGCTCACAAGAGAGGCCATGCACCCGGTATACTTTGTGAGTCGCGTGCTCCAGCCTGCGGAGCAGAGATACTCCGCGGCAGAGAAGATGGCGCTGGTTGTAGTGACCGCCGCAAGGCGCCTACGCCCATACTTCCACGCACATCCCATCCAGGTTCTTTCGGACCTCCCACTTCGTCAGATTCTGAATCAACCCGCTCTCTCCGGACGTATGACCAAGTGGGCCGTCGATCTCTCCGAGTTCGATATCAATTATCTTTCGAGAACCGCGATGAAGGGACAAGCCCTCGCCGACTTTATGGTGGAGGTCACCTTCCCCGAGACAGACACAAGCTCGGACGAATGGAAAGTGTTCATTGATGGCTCACGATGTGACGCCGGTGGCAGGGCCGGGGTGTTCCTCGCTGGCCCCTCAATCGAGACGGAGTATGCTCTCAACTTCGCCTTTGATGCCACCAACAACGACACCGAGTATGAGGCCATGATCGTCGGGATCGAGATGGCGCTACTCAACGGAGCCCGCAAAATCAGGGTCTACACAGATTCCGAATTGGTGGCATGACAACTCAACGGCCAATACGACACCAGAACAGGTTTTCTGCCCGCTTACCGAGCAAAAGTCAAGCCCTTGGTTTCATGCCTAGAAACCTTCGCGGTGGAGTCAATCCCGCAGACCTCAAACACAAAGGCGGATGCCCTCGCCAAGTTAGGCTTCGCGCTTCCCTTGGATGTGGGAAACCGCGTAATGGTGGAGAGAAAGCTCTCACGAAGCGTCGATAGCGAGGTCATGTCCATAAGGACCGAGGACTGGAGGTTCCCGGTAATGAGGTACATACAAAGCGGCATCCTCCTAGAGGACCCCGCGCTGGCCAGAAAACTAAAAATGCAAGCTGCCCGCTACTGCGTCGTCGGCGACCAGCTTTATCGCCGGGGCTACGCTGAGCCCAACCTGCTGTGCATACCGCCCGAGGCCACGGACCACGTCCTCTACGAGGCCCACGAGGGAGTTTGTGGGGGACACCCGGGGTGGAGGTCTTTGGCACACAAAATCGTCCACTTGGGGTACTTCTGGCCCACTCTCCGACAAGACGCAAGAGCTTACGTCCAAAAATGTGTCGGATGCCACAAACATGGGAACGTCCAGCACACCCCGACGGCTCCCCTCCGCAGCATTCACGCGCCATGCCCATTCACAATGTGGGGAATGGACATTTTAGGCCCTTTTCCTAAAGCTGCTGGCCAAGTGCAATTCATTTTGGTCATCGTGGACTACTTCACGAAGTGGATCGAAGCACAGGCAATGGCAAAAATCATTGGGGCAAAGGTCTGCGAATTCCTGTGGAAGAAACTCGTCTGCCGTTTCGGTGTCCCCATGACAATCATGACCGACCATGGCCCCCAATTCGACTGCGAAGAAACTCGGACTTTCTGCTCTGATCTGGGCATCGACCTCAAATATTCCTCCGTGGCTCATCCCAGTCCAATGGCCAGGTAGAAAACGTTAATGCCCGCATCTTGACAGACCTCAAAAAGCGCCTGGCCATGGCACAGGGCCGCTAGGCTGAATTACTTCCACTCGTCCTCTGGACGTATCGCACGACCTCGCGCCGCACAACAGGCGAGACCCCCTTCGCTCTTACCTACGGGGCGGAAGCCCTCGTTCCCGTAGAATCCCTAATTCCATCAGCAAGGGTGTACAACTTCGACGAAAAAGAAAACGAGGCCAACCTCAAGGTCGAACTGCAGTTTCGAGATGAAATCTGCGAGGTAGCGGACCTGTGCTCTAGAGAATACAAGCGACGTGTCGCCGTATACCACGACAAGAAGGTCAGACCTCGCCTCTTGGCCACGGGAAACCTCGTGCTAAGACGCACCGAAGGAGGAAAATTGGACCCTAACTGGGAAGGACCCTACATCCTCGGAGAAGAAGTCGCGCCCGGGGCTTTCAAACTCAGGGACGACGAGGGGCGCACACTGAGCAGAATGTGGAACGTCGCGCGACTCAAAAAATATTACATGTAGAAACTCGAAACCCCGTTGTTCCTCACAGTTGGTAAATAAAGGATTACAGGCTTTTCTAAACACGCTCCCTCCCTGAAAAGTTCCACCCCTCGCTTCCCGCTTGGGGTTGGAGAATCTCGTTGAAAAGTTCCACCCCTCGCTTCCCGCTTGGGGTTGGAGAATCTCGTTTGAAAAAAAATTCCACCCCTCGCTTCACGCTTGGGGTTGGAGAATCTCGTTTGGAAGAATTCCCACCCCTCGCTTCCCGCTTGGGGTTGGAGAATCTCGTTTGAAATAAAATTTCACCCCTCGCTTCACGCTTGGGGTTGGAGAATCTCGTTTGGAAGAATTCCCACCCCTCGCTTCCCGCTTGGGGTTGGAAAATCTCGTTGAAAAGTTCCACCCCTCGCTTCACGCTTGTGGTTGGAGAATCTCATTTGGAAGAATTCCCACCCCTCGCTTCCCGCTTGGGGTTGGAGAATCTCGTTGAAAAGTTCCACCCCTCGCTTCCCGCTTGGGGTTGGAGAATCTCGTTTGAAGAAAATTTCCACCCCTCGCTTCACGCTTGGGGTTGGAGAATCTCGTTTGGAAGAATTCCCACCCCTCGCTTCCCGCTTGAGGTTGGAGAATTTCGTTGAAAAGTTCCACCCCTCGCTTCACGCTTGGGGTTGGAGAATCTCGTTTGGAAGAATTCCCACCCCTCGCTTCCCGCTTGGGGTTGGAGAATCTCGGTGAAAAGTTCCACCCCTCGCTTCCCGCTTGGGGTTGGAGAGTCTCGTTGAAAAGTAGGGCTGTAATCGAACCGAGCCGAGTCGAGCTTTGAGTTGCTCCTGCTTGGCTCGGTTAAAAATAGACGAGCTCGAGCTCGAACACGAGCTTAGTTCAAGCTTAAAATCTTGTTTGAGTTTCGTTCATTTAAATGTTCATCGAACTCGAGCTTGTTCGCGAACCTCTCGTTTAGTTTTTTCGCGAGACAAATTCGTGAACAAATCGTTACTTGATCAATTATACAAGCAAATGAAACTAAAATTTATACAACGTGCTTTGAGAAACACCACCAAAACTATGTACTTTAACATAAAATATATATTGCATATAATATATAGTATATATAGCTTATTCATGAACATATAATCTAGTTTTTTATGAGTGTACAATCGAGCTTGCTCATGAGCATATTATCGAGTTTTCTCATGAGCAAACGAGCCAAATTATCTTGTGTTCAAGCTCAACTCATTTATCTTTCGAGTCTTAAAATCGTGCTCAAGCTCGGTTCATTTACAAACCGAACCGAACACGAACAAGATTTAACCGAGCCGAACACCGAATTTCTCACGAACGGCTCGGTTCATTTACAGCCCTATTGAAAAGTTCCACCCCTCGCTTCACGCTTGGGGTTGGAGAATCTCGTTGAAAAGTTTCACCCCTCGCTTCCCGTTTGGGATACGAACGAGGTTCGTGAACCCCCTAAGACGCAAGGATTCGCGGACGGCTATTTTTAGGTTGGAACGAACTTCCAGAACAACGAGGTCCGAACAGAGGCTCACGACCTCGTCGCAGGACTACAACGCCCGGTGTGGTCCGAGCCCCACAAAAGATATGACACTCGAACCATGGGGTTGGACGGATAAGGACTGACGTATGCAAGAAAGTCTAAAGCAAACAAGCATAGGAAAAGAAAGTGACGAAGGGCATAAATATAAAAGCAGGTGTTTCGATTACAGACCCCGTAGGGTCACCCAAACAAAAAAAAAGAGAAAGAGATGTTTTGATTACAAACCCCGTAGGGCCACCAAAGAAAAATTATCATCATTTTTTCGAGGTTTCAGCCTCGGGACCGGTATGATCGATGGTTTTAGGAGTTTCGGCAGAGGCAGCCGAGGCTTCAGCAGGAGCAGGGGCAACGGAAGCAGGAGGCGCGGGCGCATCGGCCGCGGGCTGAGGTCCCGTGGAGGTTAACTCCGGGTTCCCTCCAATAAGCTCTACCTCGAGGGGCGCGGTGTTGGACACAGTCCCGTCCTCATTGAGGAAGACGATCTGGGGGTCGAGGTGCCCATACTTGGCCACCGCCTGCTTAACGCCCATGCGGACTACCTGGTGGAACATCTTCCTCATGCTCTCCACCAGCTCCGCCTTGTACTCTTCCGAGTCCACATACTTGGGACCTGCGGCCACGACCTCCTCGTTAAGCTCAACAATGCGCCCCTCGAGGCGCCTGATCTCCTCCTCGGCCCTCAAAAACTCCGCTTCCTTCACCTTGAAGAACTCATGTTCGGCGGAGAGCTTGCCCCGAAGCCCTTCAACCTCGCCCCGCAGAACCTCGGCCTCACCCCTCGCCCTCTTCTCCCCCTCCCTCGCCGCGGCCTCCGCGGCCTCGACCCGCTTCTTGGCCGCAACCTCCGCGGCTTTGGACGATTCCGCGACCTCGGCCAGCTCCTTGACCTGTCGCTCGCACACCTCGCTGCGGGCCCGAAGCGCCGCCTCCATCTTGTCCATCCTCGAATGAGCTAGGGCGATGCGACTTCGGTGTAATTGTCAAAAAAGGTGTGCTGCAAGTTCACAGGAGGGTGAGAAAAGAAACAAGAAAGAGACAGGAATTAAACACACAAAAACAAAAAAGCTTACCATGGCCGAGTACCGAGCGGCCTCGTCGTCGAGCGCCGCCTCGGTGAGGTTGTTGGCCCACGCGACCTCCTCCTTGTAATCCCCCCGGGCCCACTCCAACGGGGCCCCTCTGATAGGTCCAGGGCAGTGAAACCTGGTGGGATGGGGGCCTGTATCCCCGCGACTTCTCCCCTCGAAGTTAAAGGCAGGGATGAGTTCCAGATCCCACGAACCTCGTTGATGGTCGCCCGACCGGGGTTTCTTCTTCTTCTCCACAGGGGAAGACCCCGCTTCCTTCCTTTTCCGCCCGACCTTGTCGTCATACGCCCGGGGTGGATGTGTGGTCCCCTTCGTGGTGGCCCCTTTCGACGGAACCACCTCAGGCCTTTTCTCCCCTTGGGGCGGCCCCGCGACGTCCCACTGCGACGCCCTCGTGACGTTCCCCTTGGGAAGGGCTCCCCCTGTCGCGGCCATTGGCGGAACAGGTCCCGGCTGCGTCGTACCTGTCATCGCCTGCGAGCTCGGCTCGTTGATTGAAATCCCCTTGGGGACCCGGGGAGCAGGGGTCTTGGAAGTAGACGTCAAAGGTTGTTTCCCCTTCGACGTCGTGGTAAGAGCGTGCAGAAGATCCACTGTCAAGAAAGGAGTAAAAAGAAAAAGCAGGTTAGGACGAGGTCAGAAACAAATGTAACGAGGTGTATAACCCCGCAACCCTACAAGGAAAAAGAAAACAAACAGAGAAATAGTGATAATAAAATACCATCTCCACCCTCGCGAGGAGGGAAACTGAGGCTCAGCCCGGCCCGCTCAAGCCGGTCCTGAGAAAGGTAGCGCTCGTATGGCGCCTGGTACGCTGTGGCGTAATTGGCCTTGAGCGCCTGGAACTCAGCGACCTTGTACGGGCACACGCATCTCTCGTAGTTACCCGGTGCCACAGGGAAATTAAGGTATCTCCCGCTGAGGTCTCGGACCAAAAACCATTTAGGTTTCCACGTCCCGACGTTCGACTGGGTCGTAATGATTTTGACGTTCGGCGTGCTGAGGTTAACCAGGGAACAGCGAGGTTCTCTCCTCGCCAAGACTAACGCCGACAAATCGTTGAGGTTCGGCTCGTCCAGAAGCTCGCGGCTTCGAATTGTGTAGGCACACAACGACTGCCAGGCGTTCGGGAACAACTGGGCGGGGCAGACACCCATGGCCCACAAGAAATCAACGATGTGCTGGGCCAAGGGCAGCCTAAAGCCCGCTTGGAGACTGACGAGGTGCACGACCGCACACCCCTCGTAGGACGCCAGGGGTCTCCCCTCCTCCTCTGGCAGTGCCAGCTCGACTCCCTCGGGCCAGGGGAAGTCTTTAGCTATGTCCGCGAGGTCTTCCAGCTTCAAATCGGTGGCCACCCCCTCGAACAGGTAGGCCTCGGGAGTGCTCAGACTCATAGGAATCCGTTCTTTGAGGACGACAGGACTGTCGGAAACAGCGTCGGTAATATAGGCCTCGGGGAAGCTCGATGGCACATACGCGGCCGAGGCTGAGGCAATTGCCGCGTCCAACCTCGCCTCGACCTCGGCGGCGATCACATCAGGAGAAGAAGAGGAAGCCATTTCAACACCAGAATATATGAGCAGACGGGGGAAATACGAATTGATCGAAACAGCGGAGTCGCTGGATGAGGGCTCGCTGAAGACCAACGAAGGGGAACTTGGGTTCTGAGAATCACTAGGCTCTACACTTCCTACGGACTCGGAGACCTCCTGATAGAAATTCTCTTGAAAATTAAAGACAAAGTCGGGCGGTGGGCTCGCAGAGGCTCTCCTAGGCATGAAAACACAACGTCCAGGCCACGAAAAGCTAGCACCTGGAAAAGAAAAGGTCAGTAAGGCACTAAAGGCAAGGCAACCAAAGAGAAAAACACGAGATCATGACCCCGTGAAAGAAGGAAGAACGAGTTCAAGCCCGAGATCGAAGAACGAGATCACGACCCCGGGAAAGGAGAAAGGACGAGGTCGAGCCCGAGATCAAAGAACAAAGATCATAACCTCGAAAAGAAAAGAGCACAAGGTCATAACCTCGAAAAGGAAAAAGCGCGAGATCATAACCTCGGGAGAAAATGAGCACGAGGTCGCAACCTCGGGGGACAAAGCAACGCGAGGTCGTAAAAGGAAAGGCCACGTGGCGTTCTACGGGCTACTCTGACAAGATAGAACGGCAAAGAAGAATTTGAAGCGCCAAAAGAAAGGAAAGAGAAAGAAGGCCAACCAACGGTGGAAGCCAGCGGTGGAAGCCCAAACGTCCCGTCAATCAGACATCATGACGTTTGGGCTCCCGAGGGTTTTCGAAATTCGAAAAGTGGTGGGCGGAGAAAAGGAAGTTTAACCGCCACCCCAAGCAAAAAAGAAGAGAGAGAAAAGCAATAAACCCAAAAGCCCAGCGGTATCCTCACGACAGCAACCGCCCCCCACCACCGTCTCACCACCGCAACACCGCCCCCCGAAGCGTAACGCAAAGAAAAAAAAAGGGGGGAGAAAAACAGAACGAAAAGAAAGGAGAGGAGACGAAAAAACAAGGGGAGACAAGGGCACTACGGAACAAGAACCACCCCCAACGCCGCCGCGCAGCCAACAAAGAAACACCCAGAAATCACCAACACCCACCCAGATGCAAAACGGAACGAAGAAAGAACGAAGAAAAATGACAAAAGCAAACGCCAAAAAACACACAACCCTGCCACCGCCGCTTCGCCACCGTGACACCGGCCCGAAACACCGGGCGACACACCGTCGCCCTTACAAAACAAGGAGCAAAAAGCGAACAAAGGAAGAATAAAAGGCAAAAAATACCAAAAGACAGGAGGAAGAAGATCAAGAACTTACTTGTTTAAAGGTCAGCGAATGAGTGGCGGTGGCGCAACTGGCAAACGGCAAAAAGCTCGTCGGAAACCGTCTGGAGAAACCGCTCAGAAGAAACCGAAGAGATAAAGAGAGAGAAGGAGCGAAAATGTTGGAGAGAGAAGATGAGGGGGAGGCGTGTGAGATACGCCCTTATATAGAGCAGATTTGAGCCTCCCCCACTCCCGAAAGGCTTCTTAAGCCTGTCTCACCTGGACGGCCCACTAAGCAAAGTATGGCGAAAAGGCCCAAGAATCTTCATCCGCGCAGAACAAGAAGAACACCTAAGTACAGATCCTCACACCTCGCAAAGCGCCCTCCCAACCTCGAGAACTTCATGACCTCTAAAAAACACCCCGCATCTCGCGGATCCAGGGAACTTATGCCCTGCGGCCCTCGGGGCGAGGCCCCCAGGCCATGGGGTTGTGATGATGTCCAAAACAGTAAAAGCAAAAAGTGGGCCCACAAGGACCCCCATAGGCAAATTAGGGGCCCACGTCCATGCTCGGTTATTTAAAAACAAAACTCCCGACGGATGCGAGGTCTCTCAAACATCCCGGGACGAGGTCTCGACCTCGTCACCGACTCTACTAATACGCCCGCCCGCTCGAACCAATCACAAGCGACCTCACTCCCGAACCAATCACCAGCAACCTCACTCCCAAACCAATCACAAGTGACCTCACTCATGGACCAATCAAAAACCCTTATTTCGAGCATCCCACATCGAACATTGGCCTAAACTCGGCCCCCCAATTCTCTATAAATAGAGAAGAACCTCGTAGGAAGAAGGGGTCGAAAAACCACTTGAACTCAAGAACCCTCTTGCTTGTTAAAGATCGACGTGATAGGAACATCGTCAAAAGACCTCGCTACAGATAGGAGAAACCCACAGAAAGACCCCAAAGTCGTGCAGGGACCTCGCTCACGCCTAAAACCTCACTATAGAAACTCACAAAACTCCCTACATCATATCCTCAAATCTACCTCGCCCTAGAATCGACCTCGCAACAATAGGTGCGATCTCGGAACCTTGTAGGAGGTCTAGGTGTGATTCTTGAAGTTCTACATCAACCTTGTAGGTTTGTACCCTCGCAACCACGGAAAAATCATAAATAAAGGAGCAAGTGTTTGCACTCAAATATAATAATTTTGTTTCTTGTCTCGTAGCGTAGCAGTTATTTCGGGTTTCATCATCATCATCATCATTATTATTATTATTATTATTATTATTATTATTATTATTATTAATTATTAATTATTATTATTATTATTGTTTTATTATTATTATTATTATTATTATTATTATTATTATTATAATTATGAAACACTTACAAAGTGAAACTAATTACATAAAATTAGTGGGAAGCCGAGATACAATCTGGGCCCCCACTCCTCTAGCTATAGCAAAGCCTATTCTAGTGAAGATATGAACAGCAGCACGAGCTCCAATGTCTTGAGTTGTAGAAAACTGTTGAACCCGCTTCAGCAACGCTACATCATCTTTATCCAATTCCCCTAGTGAAGAAAAGGAGAAAGGAAGAAAACCATAACCAAAAGCCCGACAAATAGCTTCGTACTTGACCCTCTTTCGATTAGCCGCATCGACCACAACTCGTCCCGGAACAAAGTCAGACAAACCGGAATGCGTCAACGGAGAAGATCCTGTCAAGTCAACACATACATCACGCCCTCGATCCCAAGAATAGAGTAACACATCTGCAGGCCGGAGAGCTCCGTCGTTGCCCCTAGACAATCCAATATCAACCTCTTTCCTTGCCGAAATCCCAGACCGATAACAAATATCAACAAGGGTATCCCGAACAACATTATGCCGATGCTTAATACCTACAATAACAGGACACGACACTGAATGATCACCAAAGATATCCCCATCAAAAACCCTGGAGCAAGCAGAGCAAGGTGTCGAAACAGAGAACAAAGGGACACCCAACCGATAGCACAACACACAGCGGTAAGTCTTAGCATTCATCGTTTGTCCCAAACCAGAGATGGGGACCGCCCGAAGCCAAACAGAGGTGTGATCTCCCTGCTGCGATTTCCACAATGCCGATTGCCGAGGAGATAAAGAAAAGGTGGATTCAGCAGAATTAGTAACCTTTGTGAAATATATATCTGCCAATTTCTTCATGAGTTTAGGGGCAGCGACCTCACTAGGATTACTCAAAAATTCTGAATCCACATTTCTATTAAAAAGACTCAATGCATCATCAAATGCATGACCAAGACCAACAATTCCAGCATTCTAAAGAAGCTTTGTTTGCAAACCGGCAGATTGTAACCGAGAAGCAAGAAAAGCATAATGGCGAACATCACCTGCAGAATAAACACCGAGCCCTCCAAATGCAAAAGGTAAGGTGGCAAGTCTCCATTGCCAATCACCAAACCCAGGTCCCGAAGCAGTAACAATACGCTCCAAAGAAGATCGAAGAGCCCCATCGAAAGTGCGCTGAGCCATCTCAAAAATAGCAGCAGGACAAGTACGCAAAGCAAAGTAGAGTTTAGAAACTCCAATACATGCTCTAAGTAACAACAACTCACACTGAGGATCATGAAGCTTAGCAACTTTATCCATAAGCATAATAGTCTTGGTCACCCTCTGCATCACAAGCTCTCCACTAAAAACAGAATTGTAACTGGTCGGACCACCAAGTAACTTAACACCATGCAAAGGTCGAGCAATATTAGTGGGAAAGACACCCGTAAGCCTGCTCCGAGGGTCTTCTATAGGCCAAAAAACTTCAGTTTTTTCCACGTTGAGATGTAACCCTAAATGAGGCCCTTCCTCCATAATCAACTGCAGAACCTTCCCCACCACCAAGGTGTCACCAATAATAGTGTCGTCATCCAAATACCATGCATGGAGACATACACCAAGGCATCTTTGATTTTACAGACCAAGGGTTGTAAAACCAAAGCAAAAAGCAGAGGACCAAGGGGGTCACCCTGCTGCACCCCTTGAGATGACCATAAGATGTGTTCCCCATAATACAATCTAGCTGGAATTGAGTAGCAGAATTCAACCCAACGTGAAATGGTCGGACATCGAAGACGAACTTCACGTAACATGACTGCACGATCAACTAAATTGAAGGCATTTTGAAAATCCACCAACAACATAGAAAGACCAACATCAGTACCACGATCTTCAATCAATCAATTCACAGCATGGAGAATTGCCTCACCACCTGCAGGAACCCCAACACCAAATTGAAGACCATCAAAATAACTTCCCAAAGATTGGCCTACCATAACAGCACCGACCTTCGAAACCAGACGCCGCCAGACAGTACCCACAGCTATAGGACGAATGCCCCCACCAGGCTTGAGAAGAGGTGTGAGAGGAGCACTAGCAATATACTCCCCCAAATCCATAGGACATTTTCCAGCTAGAAAAAGATTAACCACCCCAGAAATAGAGCCAACTAACTCATCTGAAATAGCCACAGCAGCACCACTCAAGCAATCCATAAGGTGTTGAGCACGTAAACCGTCCCTACCACAACATGTGCCCCTTGGAAAACTCTTAATTCGGTCTAAAACAATAGCAGAAGAAGCGATGAGATGATGATGATCAACAGGTATATCAGGCAAGGATGGAGCTGGAGAGGAAGGGTGTTTTGACTGTAAATCTACAAGAGTGGCTTCATCATAAGGAGCAATACCAGAAGAAGAAAGAACCCGGACTGCGGCATTGTAATGGCCATCACAGATCTTCCTACGACACTGCTTGATATTACGCTCTTCCAAATCAAGGCTCTCATTAGCATCCAGCAAAGGTGGGGATCCAACTGCCAAAGTTTCCTGCAAAAGCAACAAATTACCACCTGGCTCACTCCAAGTACGAATAGCATTAGTTATGCTCTCTTCTTGTCGTTTTCTTCTAACGGCAGAAGTGCACTCACGATTACTCCTCGGACTAAAGGTTTTAAGGATACAAAGAGGCAAGACGAGAAGATTAACCCAACAAGAGATATCTCCAGGCTTGCAAAGCACCTTATCTAGTGCGCCTTTCAAAACCCGGGAGAAGCCCAAATGACATTTAGGAGGGATCGATTTCACAGTGCAAAGCCGTTTAGAAAGCAATCTGTCAAGGAAAGTGATGGAAAAACCACAAACCTGTTCTTGCACAACATCAAAATTGAGTGCACCATCTCCAATAGTATCCATAGGATTGGGTACAACAGAATTGTGTTGCGGTTTAGGAAGATCATAGAGCACAAATCGAACTACACCATCCCCAACATCCGGTGGGGCCACAAAATCAGAACCTTGACCATGACGACATTTAGAACGTAGAGAATGCGTCTTAAAACAAACCCCACGAAGCCAAATCCCCATGCGACGGAAGGTCAACTCAACCTCAGAAAAAATAGCCAAGTCAGTGGTAAGAGAATGCCGTGTAACAACTTGAGCATCGGGAGTAAAATGGCGATCACGAAGATGAGTGATCAAAGAGCTCTTAGTAAGCCCATTACCCCCACCATACCGACACCCATTAAGACCCACAAATGGGCAATGAAAACGCACTACAGCAGTAGGCATTGGAATGGGAAAAGGTAGCCCGTGGAAAGAGGCTCAACAACACCACACCGCACTGAGCAAAACCAGACTGAGCAACAGCAAACGAATAACACAATTCTGTTACCAAACGAATAATACATCAACACAATAGAAAAAACCCAATTCGCAGCAACAAAAACCAAACGATTAACACAGCAGCAAAATCACAGCAACACAATTCGCACAACAACACAGCAGCAAAAACCCGAACTGTTACCCGTTGACGATTGGTGACGATCCGAGAATGTTGTTGACGAACCACAAAAAACAGCAGCAGCGAAGGCACAAACAACAGCAGCAGCAAAGAACCAACGAAGAAGAAGTGATGCGATCAAACAGCAGCAGCAAAGAACCAGCGAACCTGCGATCAAAGGCAAACTTGAAATCCACACCAGCGATCGTCGCTCCTGTGAACAAACCAGCGAAGAAGTGATCGATATGCCACAAAGGTAACACGCCCGTGGCCAGAGATGGCTGGACGTGGCCGGAGATGGCCGGACGTGGCGGGTCGTGGCCGGACGTGGCCGGACGTGACCGGAGATGGCCATACAAACGCAATCACCCTCTGCTCGCTCCCCTGATCGCACCCATCCACACAAACGCAATTATTATTATTATTATTATTATTATTATTATTATTATTATTATTATTATTATTATTATTACTATTATTATTATTATTATTATTATTATTATTATTATTATTATTATTATTATAGATATTGCATGGTATTTCATCCATTCACAGGGTTGGATAACCACAGGAGATGTGTCACTTTTGGATGCGGTTTGTTAGTGAAGGAAGATGTTGAGTCATACACGTGGTTATTCGAACAATTCAAGAAAGCAATGTGTAAAGAACCTACTGTTTTGGTGACAGATCAAGATCCTGCTATGAAAATTATATTTTAACGTGTATTTAAGCATACACGACATCGTTTGTGCAGTGGCACATTACGGATAAGGTACCATCAAAAGTTACTGCAGCTAAGATGAATGAACCTAGATTTAGGATAAATTTGGGTCAACTTGTTTGGAGGGATCAAATAACGACAACTCAATTTGAAGAAGGATGGGAGTTGTTTTTAAACAACTACGATTTGCAAGCTGTCAATTGGTTTAAAGATATTTACAAGCTTCGTTCAAATTTGGTTCCCACTTTCTTTAGGGATATTGTGATGGTTGGCCTTATTAGAACTATATCAATTTCAGAATCTCAAAACAGTTTCTTTGGTAAGTATTCGAACAAGCACTTCAGGCTTGTAGAATTGATCATGCATTATGAAAATGCATTGAATAAACAAAGGCACCATCATTTACATAATGATGTGAATTCTGATACTAAGGCATATGAGTTGAAGACCCCCTGATATTGAGAAGCAAGCATCTGAGGTGTACACTTTGAGCATATTTTCACAATTATAGGAAGAAATCAATGATGCATGCTTCTATTATTGTGTCACAAGTGAGACATTAGGTAAGTCAAAAAACTTTGAATATTTCCATGTATCTTTTTGAATAATATTACTACACGGATAGAATAATATAGTGTAAACAACAATCTGAATTTATATAATTTGTAATTATGAACATATAATTTGGAGCACCCAAAAAATGAATAATATGGATTACATTGTTGAATAATTTAAAATTATTCATATACGGAAGATATATTATTATCAATTTATTATATTGTTATTCATTAATGAGTGTCACTTTATTATATTGTTGTGTCACAAGTGATACATCAGGTATGTCAAAAATTATGAATATGTACATATCTCTATTTGAATAATATTACTATGCATATAGAATAATATGTTGTAAACAACAATCTGAATTCATTTATACATTGTTATAGGTGATGCATTCATTGATTACAAGATAAAGCAGGATGGTGAAGATGTATTTGAAGTGAAGTACATTGATTACAAGATAAAGTATCCCATTGTTTAACGTCCTGCCCCATATACGTTTTCATGTGTCGCATCACATATATTCCACAATCAATTATATTCTTGTCATCACACCAATGCATCTTAAGTACCTTCTCCTTCTTTATGTCAAATCGACTACAACGATTCTTCAATTTCTTGGACTCCATGTATTGAATAAACATTTTCAACTGCACAACAATACCTTAAAATTAATCCATATATAATAAAACATGGAAACGTATATAATAAAGGTTGTATCACATTACCAATTTCACAACGATGAGTCCATATTTTCCTTGCATGTCTTTGTCACCGGATGATGAATTATCAATGATCTCAATAGAATGTTTAACAAAATTAAAGCAAATTTCAAAAAATGCATATGAGCTAGAATTGGGAAAAACACATACGTTATACGTTTGAATAATTAAAATATTGTAATTGAATAACATGCCTTAACATAGGTGCACAATAAAAAAATAGTATCAGATCTGCATCGTCGAGTGATGTGTGTGTGTGCATGCATCAACTACAAGATCCATACCATTCGTAAACAAATTGAATTTTTGATCAAAGAAAAACTTGAATCCTCCATTAATATTTGAACCCAACTATGCAAATATTAAAGAGCAATAATATAAACATTACATAATTAATAATTAAAAATGTATAAACGGCAATATGACTAATAAATTTTGTAATTACTACAATCATAACATACTGTTACTGCAGGATTTACGAAGATACGTTTTGGGGATGATGGACTTCTTACACATTCACGTTGGTTAACATAGAGACACCATAGATCAACAATGTTTATTGATACATATGTCCCTTCTTCAAGACTTTTGAAATCAGCCGAATCTAATATACCACCTTTATGAGCAGTGGCGTAGCTAGGAATTTATGCCAGTGGGGGATAAATTCTTTTGGGTAATTTTTTTTAGTACAGAAATTTTTTTTTTTGTATTTTTTTTATAAAATATAAAAAAAAATTGTATTTTTCTGTATATAAAAAAAATATATTGAAATTTTATTATTTTTATGTATAAAAAACCATTTCAATATATTATATATATAGATATATAAATTAATCTGCCTTATTTTAACCAAATAAATTAGTTTTTATCAAGTAAACTAATTTTTTTTACTATATTTTTTTAAAAAAAAATATTTTTTGAAAATCCAGTGGGGGCTCTATACCTCCGCCCCTGTTTATGAGTGAATATAATCTCTCTACAAACAAATTTTGAGATATTAGTTTGTTTATAAAAAAATCTATTGAATAATATGCATGAAGATACATACTCGTCTTCCATATGATTCGTCACATAATTGTACAACAACTTCTGCGCTAGTGTTATCTTGACCGTTGTACTTATTGCTCTAACAAGGTATGGGCTTTTTTGAGTATCTGAAACCTTGATGCCTCTTTTTGGTAAAGTTTTCAAATTTTGTTTAGGAGTCGCCAAAACTTCGTCTCCTTCGGCACGAACATATCCCTGAATAAATTTTTAAAACTTATACAAATTAAATGAATATAACATATGTACACATATAAAATAAGAACAACTTATACGTAAGGGGTGTCGAACATGTCAATAAATATTTAAATAAATAATAATGACATCGGAAAGTTCAAAGCATTCAACAGACTTTACAATTGTGAATATCATAGTTATCGATGATGAATAACTTAGCCAAAAATATATATCCATCGAGTACGATCTTACAAATATTACATATTAAAACACCAACATATTGGTCAACTTACATGCATTATCAAACTTACATGCCTAGATTATATCAAATCAGTATACCATAGACAAACATACTAACGATATGTAGTTGTTTTCCTAGTTAATGAGTTTAAAATATTCGTTACATTCAACATACAATTTATATAACATGAGAACGCTTGACACGACCACTCCTCCTAACACTTACCACGGTCTTAGAGATTTTTTTCTTATTCTGAACATCAACAGGTGCATTTGAATGCTTCATCCATTGACCTTATTCTGCAGCTGCATCTATACCCCTCTTTTCCTCATTAAGAAGCACCATCAAACTAATATCATCTACAACAGCCGACAAAATCTTGTTTGGATTCATTTCCCGCACATAATTCATAATTAACTAAGCAAACCATGTTCAATATGAATAAAATTATACTGATCGTTGAATAAGTAGACAAACCTTTAAGAATAACTAATATTATTAAGCATTAACCCTTGGTCATGAATAACTAACAAGTACAATGAGTTACATAATGGATCTTGAGTCACTAACAAACCGATTTCACAACATTAAAATGTTATGACATATCTGGTTGTTGATTTCAATGGTATCCCCAAGAAATGACTTGGCTGTTTGGATAAGTGACTTGTACACATTATCATCCTTGCATTCTTCTGGAACTGAGCTTGTAGTATCCGCAATCAATACTATGATTTTGGCCAACTCTTTCAAATGATTTCCAAGTGTGGTAGTGTAATCCTTTGAAAGTAAATTAACAATAAATCAAATATGGAATATTTTAATATAATGTACAGTTATTCAAATTAACCATAATACCTGACTGATTTTCATTTGTTGAGAATCTCCAACCAGAGTGTCATCTTCTTTGTATTTACCCTACAAAATCAATAATAAAACAACTTTAATTTATCACACAACCACTAGAATAACTTACTATATCAAAAAGAATACTATAATGGAATAAATTGAATAAAATTTCATTCATTCTTTCTACCTGATTACTAGTCAGTTGTTCTACATTTCCTCTCATTGGTATATCTTCATTGGATTTCTCCTTTACAACATCGACAAGTAATATTTTGGGACTAAGGTCAACCAAACCCTTCCCAAAACCACCTCTTTGAATTTCAAATGACTCTCGAGTAGAAACAAGTTCATCAGTTCATCTCTTGAAAACTGGCAACTGCCTTGGAACATCACGATGACAGTAATTCACAACGCGGTCCAAATACAAAAGCTGGAACACATCATGTTAGCAAATCTGTGTATAGATTAAATGAACACAACTTCAATAAATCATATAAATTTTACATAATTAATGACTTATTGTTAAGAAAATAAGAGGTCTAGTGAATTGGGAATTAGGATTATAGCTCCATTTTTCCTTAGCATCGTTCAAAGTCTTTAGAAATAAGCCACACCAATTGTACTGACTTATCATCTTCAATTGGCGAGAAGTCATCACCAAATTTTGATTGCAAACATCACTTTGTGTCGGTTCAATGATGCAAGAGAACAATAACACGATGAAATCCCTTAAAAACATATTGACATCCTTTGTATCCAAAATACCCTCTTGAACATCACCGTGCCTTGTGTGATGGTTATTCTTGTCCCTATACTTTTCAAGGTTTAGATGTTCTCTCCACTTAGCTACAACTTCCTTGTGTGCATGTGGCTTTGAAGTCTCAAGAAAGACTGAACCATGTGGAATCCCAAAACATAACTCCACATCTTCTTTTGTCACATCAATAGTTTGGCCATAAGCCAAAACTAGGATACCCCTCCTTGCATCATAGTTATTGACCAACCAATGCGCAAGTTTTCTGCGATTAATATCATATATATATATATTAACAAACAATAAGAATACCGATTTGTGAGATTAACCATTTCTTATTATATGGACTATAAATAATATATGAATAACATTTCTGATTATATGCATCATATATATTGTACATCGATGATCATATAAATGAATACCGATTAGTGAGATTAACCATTTCTGATTATATTTATTGTACATTATTGAATAATTTTAAATTGTACAGCGATATACATATTATTCTAACTTTAATATGTTGTTATTCAATATTCAAATCGATATTATTCAACCTAAATATAATCATAATAAATAGATATCAAAAATAATTTGATGATAACTAGCTAAGTAGCATAATTTAATATCTAAGTATTGACATGTTAGATCATATAAGTTCATGTATGTGATCATTGTTATTCATGCATATGAAAACAGTTATTCAACATTATGATAAGTGTTATTCATCAATTACGAGATAACATAATTGACATTTTTTCATATCTATGTGAGGAGTTATTCAACCTAAATTTTATATTTCACAACACAATATATATCCAGTTCATGAAAATCCATTAACTTGGAATATCCATTACTTACCTTGGGATGTCTATTGGTGGAAGATCCAGTAAGGCAGTAACTTCCCAAAACCAATATCCTTAATTGCCTAGAATTTGAAATCATCCTTTATTTCCTTCAATGCATCAGCAAATAAGCCAGGTTGACTTCTGTGTTTAATGCTCGTGTATTTCACCCTCTTCTTGCTAGAACCCAAATCAACTACTTCCTCATTCTCATTTGAGGCTTCCTTGTTCTTTCCTTTCTTTGTTAGCATCTCATCCTTTTGCTTGACCTTATGTTTCCTCATCAAAAATCTCTTGCTAATTGGAGTATCTTCAAATTCATCTTCACTTGTTTGAATTGTTTTACCGTTAAATATTTATAAAACAATCACATAAATAATAATTCAATAAACAATTATACATATTTGAAAGCTCACACATAATGTTAAATTACCCTTGTTTTTTGTAACACATTTTTTAATCTTGGTTGTTTTTTCCTTAATTGGAGCTCCATCATCCTCTTTAAAGCCAATAACATCAGTTCCGTCATTGCTTTCTGCATTTATCTCAATCACAACAGCATCTTCATTGTCAATTTGCACTCTATGCTTTGGCCTTTTGACAGAATTCCCGGCTTCTAAAGCTTCATTCTCACCATCTATGTGATATACCAATAGATCATTAATATTCTTGAATAACTTATACCAAAAATTTGAATAATTTATAATTCAATCTACCTTTATCAAGAGAACACTTTGATGTGATGGTTTCCCACACACTCGCAAGAATACGAGATTTGTTGTAGTAGTAGATCAGGATCGAATCAAGGGGATTATTTCTGTTTTAGTAAATTCTAGAAACAAGTTTCTAAGCCAAATATAATGATTGTGGAGTAATTCTAACAATTAAAAACACGTAAAACAAGTAAATAACGATGTAGAAATATATGAGAATGCAAAGTTCTAAGGCAAGGAATCCCCACAACTTTGATCCACGGAGTTTGAATCGCACTTCTACCTAAACTGAGTTGGATATTTTGTTATGAAGGTTATTGTCTAATGTCATAAATTAACTTTTATCAAAGTTTAACTTAATGTACCTCTATCAAATAAAGAACCCACTCTCGTGATGAAACAAAAACGATAGAAACCCTTTAAGCACTTAGAAATCTAGATGGTAAACCAAACTTGCCCCACTCTCGTGATGCATCAAACTTGACTCAAACACCTAGAAATTCTATGACAATTAACCACATGAGAAATTAATCTCAAGTTCAATTCTAGTTTTTCCAAATAGATTTCGATGTGTTCTCTCTATTTTGTTTACATACTTAGACTACCACCTCTCAATGTGCAACCTAAACAAGACTCTAACAAGTTTAAACATATTAGATTAAGCCCCTAGAATCAAATGATATTAGTTTTCCAACTCAATTCAAGCAAAAGATATTGAATCTAATCCGCTTCACATTGTTGGGATCAACCAAACCCTAGAACTATAGAGTTTAGCTTAACATAATTAAATTCGTGATCAAAACAATTAAATCAAGCATGGAATAAGAAATAAAAACAATATTGAAAGAGAAACTTACTAGAAATTCAATTGAAAAAACAATTAGATCCAAAGTGCTAAAGCAAAACTCCAAAGCGAAAGAGCGTAGAACTCAAAACCCTAGAAATTGTCTCTTCTCTCTCCTATAATTAGAAATAATAATAATGCATATAAGTCATTTAACTTAAGCCCCAAGTAGTCTTATAAAAGCCCTAAAACTTATGCTAAAAGATATCCCAAAAAAAAAAAAACAACTCGGGCCCAAAAAGAAACAAGAAAAGCCCAAAATACTCACGCGCAACGTCCTGGTCACGATCCGTGACGGGGGTCACGACCCTTGATCACCCATATGAGAGCACATATTTGCTCTGTTTCTTCTTGTTTTGGCTCGTGATGGCCTCCACAACTCATGATGGCCCTTCTAACCTCTTCCTTCACTCCTTAGCTTGCATTTTGACTTGTAATAGCTCCTCCACAACTCTTGAAAGCTCTTGGAATCCTCAAATCCTCATTCCTTAGTGTTAGTTGTGGTCTTTAAGCTTCACTAAGATCTTGTCCTCATGTCTTCCTCTCCATTTGACTCCAAAACACCATCAAATGACCTATAAAAGCAAAATAAACTTGTGTAGACCTCCATACTACGAATAATACGAAAATCAACACAAAAAGGCCAAAACCTAAGCTAGAAAAAGAGAAATCTAATCCTAAATGCTCATGCAAACTAAGTAAAACTAGATGACATCACGCTTGTTCTTGCTTCTTGATTTAGGAGATAAACTCTTCGTATTCCTCATATTTGTGAAATTCAACTTCATATCATAAACGAACATAATATCAAAATCAACTCCATTCACACATGCATTATCAAACTATAAAAAAAAATATTTCAAAAAAACCAACTTATCAATAACACTAAAATCAATTTGTAGACAAACCTTAACCCCAAACCGTCATCGATAAAACCCAATACAACTGATAAACCTAATAATCTGAAAAATCTGTCAACTTTCTCACAATTTCAGGTCAAAATTAAACATTAATCCCATACACCATCAAAAAGTCATTATCTTTGCACGATTTTGATAAACAAATCAGCCAGATGATTGATACTCTTCAACCAAAGCAAAAACGTTGAGATATTTATCACTTAGCGGATACTTTCTTGAAGAACTTGAATCGTTGTTCTTGTTGTAGATGGAATGGAGCAAATCTGAGCGAATCTGAGACTTGTGCGATAGACGCGACGGTTCGAGTAGACGAGAGAGAGAGAGAGAGAGAGAGAGAGAGAGAGAGAGAGAGAGAGAGAGAGAGAGAGAGAAGCGATAATTAGACTTGAGCGATAGACTTGACAGTTCGAGTAGACGAGATGGATAGAAAATGGAAGTTATCAGAATCGTTTCTTAGAATACGAAAAATTAATATTGAATTAATTTTGAGAGGGCTTGTGATATAATCTGGTGCTTCTCACGTATCCACCTTATTTTGCACCTATTATTCTTAAATCTAGGCCGTCCCTTATATTAACATCAGCGTGCATTAATTCTTTCTCCATTTCTAACTAATACCTTGTTCTTCTAGAGCACAATTCTATATGGTATAACACTTGCTCTTAACGTAAATAAATGTACACCCACTTGCTTAATTTATATATTGAAGATGGGATCGACCTTTTCAAGGTCTCATACTAATATTCTCTATCCAACTTTCAAAATTTAAATCAATAACGTTGAGTTTTGCAACCCAAGACACGCAGATACACATCTGTATTTGTGTGGTGTGGGTGCACAAGCTAGCACAACTTGCATTTATGTGTCAATTTGCGTACTTTATTTATCCGCAATGCATGCTCGGTTTACCATTGGTTACACGGCTTGGCTAGTGGCACCTTTGAATTTCATCAAATACGTTCCCTAACATTTTTATTTATTCAAGTGGTATAGGTTACGCATGTTGATATGATATATATGAACTTGTACGTTCTTGCATGATCTGCTAACGGATCTCTACAAGATGCAATTTTTAATTTGACATACTTTTTTATTATTATTTTGAGTCCAATTTTTCTAGACATAATTTATTTTGGTGAATTAATTCTTGATAAATTCCAAGACATAATTAATATCTAGGGTTTTTTAGGGGAATTAATGTCTAGATACGTACGTGGATAGTAGTAGTAAAAACTACAAGCGTTAATTAAATATATGAGTCTTGATGATGAATTGCGAGATGGATAAATAACATTCTTATAATAGAATATGATTTTATATTTACTAGTTGTACCCGTCGTACCATGTACGACTACGATTCGATATTTTATAGACATTATAAATAGCAAATTAATAAATATAAATTTTAATATAAGTAATTTATTGCTTGTAAAATGTATAATTTTATAATCAAATATTATATTATTCATATTTTATTACTTTCTATGTACACAAATTTAGAGATTATCAAATATTTCAATATATATATATAAAATATTGTATCACCTATTTTTATTATTATAAAAGAATATATATATATACATATTCGTGAAAAGATATTATGTTATAAGATAAAAGATATTTATATTTATTTTAAAATATTTTAAATTTGTTTTCTTTAATTTTAAATATTTTTATAAGGAAGTTTACAAAAGATATTGTTATACTAAATAGATATTTATTTGATGTTAAAGATAAATTTAAATAGTTAGAGAAGAATTTAATAGAAAAAAGTTAAAATATTAGAAATAAAAATTAATTTTATAAATATGAGGTGGGGCCAGAATCGTTTTGGTGGTTCGAAAAGGAACATCTTTAATATATAATTATAGATTTTTTGTGATATATAGGATTGAAAAAATGTATCTTAAATATTACTGTAATTTAAATGTAACGTGTTTATTTTAGTATCTAATATTATCAACTTGGGACGATCAATAGCAAAAACCTATAACATATATACATAACTGAGCTAGACTTTCCAATAACCTAACTTACGCACACAGTCATTGTTGTAATATTCTTATTTTTTTTATCGTCATTATTGTAATATTCAATTCACATCGATCTAACAATAAATTTGACCCCTAAATTCATGATTTGACTTTCCACAAATGAAATTATTAATAATGTAAGTCTAATTTGACCCCTAAATTCATGATTTATGTTGGGACGGTATTGGGACCTCTGGTTCTAAACATCGGAACAACGATACCATTCTCCAGTTTTGATAATGACAAACATTATATGGGTGGTTTGTCCAAGTATTTCGAAGGAACACATGTCCAGTCAAGAACTCCCATGAACGTCCATAGAACACAGGCATACACGATGGAGAGTTTCTCTCAAAGGAACTCTGAAGAAGAAAGTTCCCATCACATGGGAACTCACATGTGCAGGCAAAGACCGTTCAGCGCAAATTACGGGATCCTGTCTTGGACAGAACGAAGGCACAGTCTGAGGAGCAGACTGTCACGAGTGATCCAACGGTCCGATTGATTCAAGAAGTTGACCTAGTTCAAATCAAAGTCACATGTGAAGATTGTACACTTGGGGTGCAAGCAAAGGGCATTTCGGACAACATGAAAGATACGGTCGAAGCCCAAGTACAACCAAGTATAAAGCTAAATGAATAGTGCTAGGTTTATGTACTTCTCCCAGAACTCACTCACATCCACAAATAAAGAGAAAGAGAAAGAAGAAGAGAAGTCCCCGGCGGCGAGTGTTTGATCTCGACGACGGTGAAGTCAAGTTCCCAGGAGCAAGGGAACTGTGATCGGTGTAAGGTTTGATTTACTTGTCTTAGTTGAGTTGTTGGCTTAGGAACTAGGTTGAGAAGATTCACTAGTGTTGCTAGAGTTAGGTAGAACTCCTAGGAATAGAGAAGTTTGAATCTGGCCTATTGTAACTAAGGAACAATCAATAATATAAGTAAGTCATTCAAAATCATCCAAGCGGAGGTAGAGGTTTACTCATACAACTAGTTTGTTGTAGTGGGGTTCCTCTATAAGGGAACTGTGTTCTTACAGCTTTTAATACTTGCGATATTGTTTCTTCTGCTGCCTTGGAAACAGCCTAAATGCTTGTTCCCAAGCTCTTGCTAACCCGTTACGATCCAACAATTTGAATTTCCAAAAATAAAATTATTAATAATGTAGGTCTACATAATATTCGTGGATTGGTAGATAGATATACATATCTTAAATATAAATCTACTGGGGTTTTATCCTAAATTCAATTGATAAAAGTCGAAAGAGTAACTCAAACTTTGATTCATTATATTCCCGATATGGTAAACACTCTCACATACTCCCTTAAGTGCAAGTGACTTACCCAGTTAACACTCAAACAAAGGTAATGTAATGGACCCAGGATAAGCAGGTATATTGATGGAGCATAAGTAGAGGCACAAGGATGGCTCTTGCGACAGCGCAAGGGCAGTCATTCGATGATAAGAGAGGTTGTGCAAGGGCCTAGGCTGCCAATGTGTTGTCACATAATCATATAAAACATTTATGGGTCGGTAGATAGATAGAGGGACCTAGCACTTAAGTTTAGTAGGATTCTATCATAAAACTAATTGACAATAGAAAAAATTACGCAACGAATTATATTCTAGCTAGACTTTAATTTATTAAATTCCCAACGTGAAAAAACTCTCACAAAGTCGCTTGATCTATCTCAAACCCTCTAACTAAAAAAACTTCCACTTTCATTATTATAGTTGTTTTGAGATTATATAACTTTAAATTGTATTCTTTTCTTCAAATAATAAATACTTATGGGTCTCTTTTCGATCCATCAAACACGCTCTCGTGCATACAATAACTTAATTACATTTTCCATTTGACTAGGCTTAAAAATTAAGATTCGGCATGATTGCATCCAATTGAAACCTAAATTCAATACTTACATAACAATCCATGCGAGCTCTTACGTTTACTACGAAAGTCATGCATCTATCTTCTTATACTCTATATACTATATATACCACCCATCATCATAAATTCCTCAACGCATTCTCCACAATTGCAAGTAAATTAGAAACAATGACTACCCCGATTATAATCCTTGCAATTGCTCACCTTTTCATTTTCCTTCCCCAATTGTCCTTATCCGCCACGCCACAATCTGATCCGGTTAACGCCACCACAATTTGCAACTCAACCCTCTATCCCGGCTATTGCACCAAGATGCTACGAGAAAACCGTGACAAAGCGAGCGTGTACGAGTACGGCTTTTTCTCGTTGAAACAGTCCATTCGACAAGCCAACCGATTTCTAAGGCTAGTCGACGATTACCTTTCGAGAAGTGAAGGGAGGTTCACTGAAGCCGAGCTTCGTGCCCTTGAGGATTGCCGGGTCCTCGTAGAGCTCAACCTCGATTATCTTACGCATTCGTTCCAAGCATTGAGTGTGGCCGATAATAAGACGCTTTCGGATGCCAGGGCGGAAGATGTGCAAACGCTGATTAGTGCTACCCTCACTAACCAGCAGACTTGCCTTGAGAGCCTTAAGAGTGCCAATAAGGATTGGAGTCTCAAAACCGAGCTCTCGGCGCCTTTATCCAACGACACCAAGCTTTACAGCGTCTCACTTTCTCTAGTTTCCAAAGGTATGCATGAATATTTCTCTATGTCCTTATGCGTATAAAGCTAGCTTGTATAGATTCTTTTGTAAAGCAGTAGCTTCTTTTTTGGGTGGAGGGCATTTCCCATAAGAGTCGAATCGGAGACTTTTGAGTACTACCCTTGAGACTTTACAGCTTGACTCGATGCCTAAGGATTTTGTAAAACATTAGTTACAAACAAATGCTTGTGATCAATGATTCATCAAATAAGTGATTATAATTTGAAATATGTATACGAAAGCGTTTTCTACATTCACAAGTTTGGTTTTCTTGTAATAGACCTTTTGTACGTGTTTCATATTTGTATGAATAAATAAATAAATAAAGAATGAATTGTATTCATCCTCAAAATCGAATATAAACATTTTGACGTTAGCTGACCTTTGACTTTGCACGTAAGCACATCCCTGAAAAGGTTGAGACTACTTTGCCTATACTTGACGTACTATATTCATAGTTGACATTTTAATTTGAGATTATTTTGATCTTACTCTACGTGCCCCCATCTATATAGTACAATTGTAAATCAGAACCCATCTTTTTAGAAAAAATTTAACCACATAGCTTAATCTAATATACACAATTAAAATTTATAATTTTTACCAAAAACTAAAAATTCTAAAACTATTTTCCCACTTTATCAAAAAAATTGGCAAAAAAACCTACCTACTCCCCCACTTTATATGAAACAATTACAAATTATTTTTTTATGAAAATTGATTCCAAAATATTTTAATGTTCTAAGAATTTTATATAAATACTTATATTGAGGTTATGCAATTTGTTTTTTAATGAACACTTGATTAAAACTATCTTAATATTTTAACTGATCATCTAAGAGACTAAGACAAATCATTTTTTAAAATTGATCTAATAAAAATTATTTTTTTAAATAAATCCTAATATTTTGTAATTCTTTATTAAAAGAAATGTCACTTGTGAAAATGTGTTTGTAAATTTATTTTAGAACCGTCAATAATAATTATAAATGACTTTTATGTTAAATCCGTACAATATACATGAATAACATTAAAAAAGTGTGATTCAGTCGTGAAAAATGTGTTCGGAAAATATTTTTAAGAACAAGTCGAAAATATTTTTTATAGAGTAATTTTTATATCAAACCCGTACAAGGTACGGAAATGACACTAGTTTATGTCTCAAAATATTCCGCTAAAAAAAATGTCTCAAAATCGAGACATATGTATGCATCTTTATCCCTCTCGATCCATCTACTTTGTGAATATCGTTAAACTTGATATCATCTAAAGTTATTTATTTATTGATTTATTGGCATTAATCTATATATAGAATAAAAAAATAGTTTATTAATTAATATGTGAATCTTGTTGCATCTAATCAACGAATTAAAATTGCAGGATGGATACCAAAGAGCAAGAAGAAGAGAGGAGGATCGGGAGGTGGAAGGACGGAATCGAAATCCGCATTCCGTCAAGGTAGAATGCCGTTCAAGAAGCCACATAGGGCGCGCCAGATCTACGAGAGGGGGAGTCGGAGGAAGCTTCTGGCCGACAGCGACCAGATGGCAGTGACGGTGAGCGATATCGTGACGGTGAGCCAAGACGGCTCCGGCAACTTCACCACCATTATGGATGCGGTGAATGCTGCCCCCAATAACACTAAGGCCATCAACGGCTACTTTCTAATCTACGTCATGGCCGGGGTGTACGAGGAGTACGTCACCGTTGATAAGCCTAAGAAGTACGTTATGATGATCGGAGATGGCATCAATCAGACTATCATCACCGGCAACCGAAGTGTCGCTGACGGCTGGACCACCTTTAGCTGCGCTACATTTAGTAAGGCCATTGCTTTTCCCCTTATACATACATTTTAGTAAGTCATTTATAAAATTGATCAAGGATAAAGAGAATACACATACATAACTTAATTAGATAGTAATGGATAGGGCAAACTACCAAGTCCATTGTATAAGTACAATGAAATTTTATCAGAACCTTTGAGCCATCTAGTCAAACGGTTAAGACTTTATGGTAGTCGGTTTTCGTTTTCCTATGAGCAGTGCCAAGACCAAAAAAACGGAAATTTATTAAAATCAAATGGACATAAAAGTAACAGCTTCATGATTTTATAAACTAGCTTATTATATAGACTCATGCCATTCCACAACCCAACCATTGGCTCGGATACTCACTTGTTCCTGAAATATTATGGGTTCGACTACGAAATTCGACATATAAGCTCAATAGAACTCCATCCTAAAACAGTTTCAGTTTAAACCTAGTTTCTACAACAAGATACCAATTTTAGAGCTTGATGAACACTGGATTGATCAATTTACCAAACGTCAAAAGTGAGATGCCATGGATGTTCTATGTCAAACACAATCCTCGGCGCCATCCCAAGTCCCAACATACATTTGTTTTTTGATTGAATGATGTATATATATCAATTAATTAGTACTATTTATATGCAAAAAATGTTCTTCACGTCATCAATTAAGCTAAGTAGCTAACTAAAATATGGTCTTGTACAGCCGTGATGGGAATCGGGTTCGTAGGAGTAGACCTAACCATTCAAAACACCGCGGGCGGCATCAAGCACCAAGCGGTGGCTCTCCGGAGCAGCGCCGACCTCTCCGCCTTCTACAGCATCAGCTTCGAAGGCTACCAAGACACCCTCTACACCCACTCCCTCCGCCAATTCTACCGCGACTGCGACGTCTCCGGCACCGTCGACTTCATCTTCGGCAACGCCGCCGTCGTCTTACAAAGATGCAACATCTACCCCCGCCTCCCTCTCGCGGGCCAGTTCAACGCCATTACCGCCCAAGGCCGAACCGATCCCGGCCAGAACACCGGCACCTCCCTCATCAACTGCACCGTCCTCCCCGCCGACGACCTCGTCAACGCCACCGCCGTCAAGACGTACCTCGGCCGCCCTTGGAAGGAGTATTCTCGTACCTTGTTCATGACGTCGTATCTCGACGGCTTTCTTAACCCTGCCGGGTGGAGGGAGTGGAGCGGGACGTTCGCTTTGGAGACGTTGTACTATGGTGAGTTTAATAATACGGGTCCGGGTTCGAATACTACGAACCGGGTTACGTGGACGGGTTACCATCTTATGAATTCGACCGATGCGGAGATGTTTACGGTGTCGAGTTTTCTGTTGGGGGATGATTGGTTGCCGCAGACTGGGGTGCCTTACTTCGGTGGTTTGTCGGAAATTGTATGAGTGTGATCGAGTTCAAGGTTGTTGCATTAGTATCTTACACTAGTAATGTGTAAACATGTGATAAATAAAACTTTTAAGCAGTCATTGTTGGAAAATTTATGGTTCTTTTATAAGTTAGTCTGGTTTCACATTCGTGATATGCTATTGTTTCATGATACTTAATTGTGCATGTAGAGCAATGTAACATGCGTAATGCCTAAGTTTGGTTAATTTGTGTTTCGGATTAAACATTGTAAGGAGATTGATCAATTCTTGTGAGTTTGGGCCGTTTATCATTTGGGTCATTTGGCCCAAATCTAGCACACTCACTTGAGCCCGACTCTCGCAGACTTTTGCCGCTTTGAGTCGACCTACAAATTATAAGTCCGCTTCCGCTATCATTTCTTTTAATCAGAGTTGAAAGACCCAATTCGAGACCAAATATTCGAGTCGGGTAGATCAAATCTCTCTTTCGAGGAGCGATCACATCAACCGACGTCGGGTGTAAGAGAAAGAAGGAACTCGATTTTACTAACTCAGACATAATTCATAATTGACATAATTGAAATAGAATACATTAGATACTTTAAAAAGAAAATGAAAGGTTAAGCTAATGGGCTTGATTCTAGCTATCAGGCCGGTCACTTAAGCATAAGATGACACACGTCCAAAATATTATAAATAGAAACTAGTTATAAATAGAAACATGCCAAAAAAGGATATATATTAAATATAATAATAACGAGCTGGGTCGGAATCCAAGGCGGACGCTAGGGTCTCGATAGACTCGAGCTCGTCATGATCGATCGAGGTCTAGGACCTGATCACATCATCGAGGGAACAAAAACTCGGTGATCGGACAAGCCGGTAGAGGACAAAATTGGAAACAAATCGGCGACGTCGGAAGGAGACTCACCACCACCATGAACGAGCTCGAAAACAGGTTAAAAACCCAACCTTGTAGAATGTACTTCATACACGAGTATGAAATACACACTAATTAGCCTGCGCCTAAGCCTCCAAAGAAGCCAAGACCTGCAGGAGAAAGCCCAACAAAACAAACCCATGAGCAAAGCTCACAAGAGAAATAGCCAACCACAAAAAAATCCAACCCAAAAATAAACAAAGAAGTAATGGGCAAAACCCAAAGCTGAACACCAGTAGCACACCAACGTGAAACGTGGCCGAAAAAAGGCTGAAAACTACACACCAACTCCGCCTCCAAAAAAACAGCCAATTGGACAAAGCACCAAAGGTGAGAAACGATGGTAGAAACCTTGACATCGATTGAAAACTTGGAAAGGATCTGAACAAAGACAACAATAGAATAACAAAAAACTTCACAAAAAGAGATTCGAAAGGGGCTTTGCAAGGATTCATGGGAGAGATTGTTTCAGTGGGGTCAAACCAATCAACCAAAATCGATCAACAGTCCAAAAAATGGGACAGAGTGGCATCAAACGGAGAGAGAGAACTTCATTCAACATAAAATCCCTCAAACCCATTGGATCGATGGAAAACTAGCTGAAAACGACATCCGTGACAACAACAATCATCAAGTTCTTTAAGTCAAAACCGGTGCCAAAGCACTAATCTCGCACCTAAACGAACGGAAAAGGGGGGAGTCTGAAACGTTGTCATTAAAAGCCAAACCTCCATGGATGAATAATAAAAACTGAAAACGAGAAGGGCAAAACGACAAGGACAAGCCTTATTCGCAAAATTTTACGCCTTCTCGACCAAACTTCATTCCTAGCCTGCTAGGTGCACAATATGGCCTTCTCTGCGCAGCGATCCCCACTTAGGACCAAACAACGATTTTCTCAACCTAGGGTCCGATGGCCTTCTCTCGGCCAAATTTTCTAGCTTCCATATTCTAGAGAGTGGCCAGATTTTCTGACTTCCACAATATTCTAAAAAGGGCATACTATATTAAACATAAAAGAAATGATTTCATCCAAACATAAATATTTTTTTTCTCTTTATTTTGAGAACGTACTTTTAAATTTTCACGTCTCTCAAAATCTTCAAACAAAAGGATTAACTTTATTTTGGTATCAAACTATCGATTTATACGTACACCATACATCATAACTTACAAAATAAATTAAATAAATCACATGCCAACTTACTCCAAACAAATCAATCTACGGACCCGATGCATCATCAAACCCATTAACTCTATCAATTAATCAAGAAACCCAAACCTGAATCAATCTATGCCTTGGCCTTCTGCCACGCATCGATGAGTGCCAACGAAATACTACAAAGCTTAGAGAAAACCAAGTTCCTGTCTCCCATAACGGCTTTCATTTTAGCATCTTTGAACCCCTTCTCACACTTATCGCCACGATTCATGGCGGCCGTCATATACTTCCTCATGTCGTTGAAGTTTTTTTGGAAGAAGGCGGTGATAGCATCTTCGATCACAGCTGTCGCGTCATCATAAATGTCACCACACTCGTTTAGGGCGTCGTCCACGTTGTCGTCGAGGGAATCCTCGTTCCTCAGCTTCGTGGCGATGAAACCGTCGATTTCCGTGCTCTTGTTTTGGGCTATCTCCATGGAGAGGAAGGTGAGTTCCCTTATGTCGTTCCCCTTGCTTTGCGGGTTCGACTGTAGGGTCTTGACGCAGAAGTCCTTGTCCTTGGCCGTGGAGCATGATTTGGGGATGTCGGCAGGGGGCCCGTGTGGTTCCGCCGTTGAACTTGGCTTTGCGTGCTTAGGGGCAGCGGCACGTGACGAGGTGAGGGTCAAGAGGGTAACGAGGAGGAAGAGAAGATGTGTTGAAGTATTATAACTCATGGTTTTGTTTTGGTTATAATCAAGTTCTATGATGATTGAGTACGTTCTTAATTGGTTGTATATTGCTTGTGCTTTTTTTGTTTTTTGTTTTTTTGGGGTTAGGGTTTGTGTGTTGGAGTTAATGATAAATCGGTTAAAGTGGGTATATTTAGATTAGGACACAATGTTGGTTTTGTTTTTTTCCCGTTGTTGTAGGAGTGTTTCTTGGTTGGAAGGGGAGGCTAAGATGGATCTTTGATTTCTTAATTTAGTTGATTGATGAGGGAAGGTAACCCAGAGAGATTCAAGGTGAGCCATTGCAAATTTATGTAAACTAGTTGTCCTCGTCGTGCCATGTATGACTATGACTCGATATTTTTTAGATATACTACAAAAAAGATATTAATAAAAAAAATAATATAAAATTTGATGTAAGTAATTGTTGATCGTAATATGTATAAAAATTATTTTGTATTTTAAAATCAAATAAAACAAATTAAATTTATATTATTAAGTTTAATTAATGAGAATAATATATACAATGCTTTTAAATACTTGTATAAGGAAGCTTTCAAAAGATATTGTTATATTGAATAGATATTTGTTTGATGTTAGAGATAAATTTAAATAGTTAAAAAAAATTAATAGAAAGAAGTTATAATAATAGAAATAAAATTAATTTTTTAAATTTGAAATGGGGCCAGAATTGTTCTGGTGGCTCGAAAAGGGACAGCTTTAATATATAGTTATAGATGGATTTGAATATTATGTGAAATATTGTCCCATAAAATAATTGTTCAAAATATTATGCGAAATATATTACGGTTATCATAAAATAATTAATTAATGTGATCGAATATTTTATGAAATATTGTCCCATTCTACGTATAATATTTTTTTGGTTGATTCTCATATTTCATAGAAAGATAAAGTGGTTACGAATTTTGATATATATGTTAATCATAAATTTTTTTGTGCTTATTAGGGTAAAGATATCTTGCATATATGGATTCGAATATTATGTGAAATATTGTCCCATAAAATAATTATTAATTAACAATTTTTTAATAGTTTTTTTATTTATAATTGTAGTTAAATATGAAATGTAAATGACATGGCAAAAATAATATGAAGTGGCATATGAAGTAAAAAAAATAATATGACATGGCTTAATAAAAAGATGACATATAGCAAAATCCAATGTGGCATATTCTCGAGGTGACATGTGGCAAAATTCTAGGTGGCACAATGTGGAGGCTCCAAACCTTATTGCTTTTATATATATAGTAGATTATGGCCATCTAATTTCTAAAGAGTGCATATATTCATTGCCTAATTAGAAAATTTTCCTTTCTCAATTCTTAAAATTAGATTCTGATAATATGTGTATGAAATCTAATTTAAGTAGTCTATATGCACAAAATAAGACATGTTGATATGCCTTAAATCAATCATTGATCGGAATCCGCCAGGGTTCAGGGACGGATCCCCCGGCAGGGAGTCTGAGGATTTCCGGAGTCACTATATAAACTCTCGAATACATAATATTCTATACTCTGTAATCAACCTCCGTAATAATGTGGACGTAGATAACACACTGTTACCGAACCACGTAAATCTTTGTGTCGATTCTGTTTAGTGTTCTCGTTCGATCTATCTTTACAACAAGATACGTACAAGTTCGCCATTGCTTTTAAAGATGGCAATAATACGTTTTTATAATGAAATTGGTTACCGTATGAAGTAGGACTACGTTTAAAGAAGTACGTACAGAGATCCGAATGTTTTGCATTTGATTCACTAAAACAATCTTAAGTAAAAAGTAAGGATGGCCATTGGATCAAGAAAATATATGAACAATGACATGTAATATATATGAACATCGACATATAGCATGTGAACCTCCGTATACTGTCTGAAATACCACAAAAGAAAATTTCGGGTAATTTATCATTATGTTTGTTAGGGAGAGAAATTATGGGCTCAACTACCAAGTCTAACATATAAGCTTAACAGGGATAGAAAGAGTAGTCCATCAATCTTATATATTAAACTTGGATTTGAATTCCTGATGTAGGATTCACAATTGACCCAATAAATCTCCACATTCACTTGTAATCTTCCTCACAAGCCCGAACCCACTACGCACTGAACCACCGAGAATCGTCTTTGAGTTGCACGATCGTCGTGTGCTCAGTCTTTAAACTGAGACCACCACACGACTGGTCAAAGGGTAACCCTTTGGGAGGCACCGTGGAATTATGTCTCAACCTAATGCAATTGGCCCCACGCCGAACCGTCGGCTCTAATACCACTTATTAGTGGGAGAAAACCTAGAATGGGCCCAAATACCAAGCCCAACACATAATCCCAACTGGATTCCATCCTAAAACCAATTAGCAATAAGAGAAGTAGTCCATCAATCTTATATGCTAGACTTAGATTCTTTGAATTTCCAATATAAAATTTACAATTGACCCAACAATGTCAATATCCATTCCCCTAATATAATACTCATATTTTTCCCCATTTTCACCTTAAGAGCAATATGCACTTGAACTCTCCTCCAAATGCACATCCAAATTACTTGGTGCAAAAGATGCATACTACTAGGAGTTAAGATTAAACGAGAGCAACTCGATCATAAAGTGACAATGAGTGATACTTTAGTTAATAATAAAATAAATTTTTTTATTTATATATTTATATTTTTTTTCTTTCTTATGATTTTTCATGCCGACTAAAAACAGTTCATGAGTTTTATATTGATAGCTCATAACTTAGACACCGATGGTTTCATATTTTGTACATTAATTGATGGTTTATATGTATTATTATAAGGAGAGGGATCACATGAGAATGAGAACTTATGTGTAAAATACGAATTAATTTCATCCATTTCCCGAAAAATGGCAAACACGTATTTTTTCCGAATCATCCATATATTTTTCAAAAAATATGTTTCTGGAGCATGTGTGCATCTTGTCCATGGATTTCGTCTTGGTTGTGCATTTTTTAAACTTAGTTCTGTGTATGAATACTAAAGTTGGCTAGATTTTTTGACGAGGGACCATCATTGGTGGTAAAACCATGTTTATGGACCAGCTGACAAAGCGCATGAACTAGGTAAACTGGCTTGCGCCGATCGGCTCGACCCAATGGAAGAATGAATGGTGAGACTTGGTTTTTCATCCAAGTAAAAGGACGAAAGCAAAGATCGAACCTCGGACCTCCCAACATCCCCCTATTCCTCCTGACACTAGGCTACCTCATGTGGGGTTATAGTTAGCTAGTTTTTGATGCAGATATTATGAGCATTCCAAATTTAAGTCGCGATTTCCCTAGCATTTGTGAGGAGTGCCATACGAGTTTGGAGATTTCGGTTTCTAGAGAGGAGATTTGGAGAGCTGTGAAATTGTATGGGTTCCTTCAAGTCTCCGGGATTGGATGGTTTTCAGCCTAGGTTCTTCCATAGGTGTTGGGAGACAATGGACGGATCTATTGGTGTTGTTTGTTTCTGATTTTTTTAATCAAAAGCTCTTCCCAAGAGAGTTAACAAAACTTTGATTGTTTTTTTGGCTAAGATGGTGAAACCAAAGCAGATTAGTGAGTTCAAGCCCATTAGCCTTTGTAACGTTCTATATAAGATTGTTACAAAGATTTTGACCAGGAGAACTTAGCTCATTCTTTCTGAGATTATTGGCCTGACTCATCGTAGCTTTCTTTAAGACATCTGATAACGGATAATATTGTGATCATGCAAGAGGTGGTACCCTCGATGAAAAGGAAGAAGGGTGTTAAGGGTTGGATTATCCTCAAATTGGATCTTGAAAAGACCTATAAAACACTGATTTATGAGTTAATTTATTGAGACTACTTTGGTTGTTATAAGCATCTTGAATCAATGGATCAAATGGGTTATGGCATGTGTGTCCTCCCTGGAGATGCAAGTCCTTTGGAATGGTGAGTTGACCCCTCAGTTTATTACTTTGAGAGGCGTTCGTTAGGGAGACCTTATATCTCCTTATCTTTTTTAACGTGCATTGAACTCCCCAGCCACATTATTCATGAGGTTATAGACGCCAACAATTGGAAGCCGATCAAATTGACTAGGAACGAGCTACTCTTTTTGCACATTTTTTCATCAATTAGTGACTTATACTTTTAGCGGAGATGTTAGTGGAGCAAAGGTTTATTAAGAGATGATTACTTCTTTTGTGTGGCTTCTAGTTAGAAGTTTAGCGCCAATAAGTCTATTTTTTGTTATCTCTACCAATGTTGGTCATATAACATGGTACGGAAGTTGGAAGAAGTCTATACGTTTTTTATGACTAACAGTTTGGGAAACTATCTTGGGGAGCTTAGTTGGAGATTTGAAGTTAATGGAAATTAATTGATTTCGTCAAGGTTTAACATGTTGCATTAGAACTTGGATAAATATAGGTTGATGGGGAATTTTTTCGCAAGGTTTGGAGACTCGATATTCCGAAAAGGATTCGGTATTTTATCTAGCTAGCTTGCAAAGGTGGAGTTTTGTCCAATTCGGAGAGAATGAGGGGCCACATTGCCACAATATTGGTTGTGCACTCTGGCACCGATGAGGAATCCTACGAACACATGTTTTAGGATTGTCCACATGTGAGTTTCATTTGGACTAATTTGAAAGTGACTGATCGATATTTACATTTCCTTTTTCCTAGATCGTTTCTCTTGTTGGATTAGAAGAAGTATCTTGGAGCATAGAGAAGTCGTTTCCGATGAGTGGAGCTCTCTTATTTCTACAGTGATTTGGGTGGGGGTGGAGATGGTAAAACATGAAAGCCTTTGATGAGGAGGTTGCGATTGTGGACAAGATGTCTTTCATGTTGGAAAGGTAGAGCGGGGCTAGCATAGCGACAGGTAAGTGTCTTTCCCCTTGTAGTGCTTTGAATAATACTTTGCATGACATTTCGTGGAGCAAACCTGTAGGATCGTAGATCTGTGTTAGTAAGACAAGTTCGGGAACTGTTCTAGTGACAGTTCCTTTACGCGCGCAGCGGAATAAGATAACACAGAAAGTAAAGAGTAAAGCAAATACAGGGACACAGTTCCTTATAGAGGAACCTCTACAGCCAACTAGTTGTAGCCTGTAGAGTAAACCTCTACCTCCCTTGGAGGATTTTGAACACGCACTATACTTCAATTTATAGATCTGAAGTTCTACAATACAAAGTCGAACTTCTCTATTGTTCGCAATCCCACTTACAAACAATACTAACGACTAAGTCATAGTAGTTCCTAGATCTACCCAATCAAATATAGATAGTGGACCTTACTCGTTCCTGTGCAGTTCCCTTTAGCACAGGAACCAGCTCTTCAAGCCGATGGCGATCTTCACGCAACCTCCATCGCTTGATCACAAAACTTCCTTCTTTAGCTTCTGGATTGTCGTCTTCACTGGATAAGCTCGGGCTCTCGCTTTCTCACTTTCCTTTTCTAGATCTTGTGCTTTTGCATTCGAGAGCTTATGTGACCTAGCGGCATCGCATACTATTTATAGGGTTTCCACTTTTAGTTTTTGACGCCTTTGCCCTTCTTATCTTGGGGAGTACGACACTATTCAAAAAAACTAGCGTACCATTTTTCATTTCTATTCATTCGGAACTTGGCTTGCAAGACAATAGTGAAAAATCTTCTTTATCCTTTACTTTATTTGCCACGTACTCAGATGGCTTCATGGGAATCGTTTCCCTTGCTTTTCCTGTGAACCTGTTATCTTTCCTGAGATCAATTGTAAAGGGAATTAGTTCCATTTGTTTGTCATTATCAAAACTTCGAATTCTCGAATAGAGAAACCATTGTTCCAGTGTTAGTTCCCTAACACTGATCCAACAAAACTCGGAAAAGGTTGGATTTAGACTAATAATGATGGTGCGATCAAGGAGCGTGGTTTGGCGACCAATTGGGGAGTGTTGAGGGATAGTGACAGACATTGAATTAGCAGCTTCTTGAATAACTTTGATTGTTACTATGTGTCAATGGCGAAGATGTGGGTCGTTCTTAATGGGCTCAAATTGCTTGGGACATGGGCTTTTAATCAGGTAATTTTGGAGTCAGATTCTCAAGTGGTCATTCGTCTTTTTTTGAGTACAAGAGTGAATAAGAGTTATCATCTTTTTAGCGTGGTTTCAAATGCCAAGGCTACATTAGTAGGGATTGGCCTATCCAATTTTGTGAACTGTATCGCGAGACAATCCGCCACTACGGATCGTCTCGCTTCTATTGCTTTTATTTTTCCATTAGGATATTATGTATTGTTTGCCCCCACTTGAGGGGATTCTTTATTGTTATTTGATGATGTTAGGGGTTGGATTATCTTCCGTTTGCTTACTAGTTAGATCATTTCTTCTCTAATTAATAAAACTCACCCTTAAAGCAATGAAGAGCGTTGTCTTTCCTTCCACCAAAAAAGTAAATAAATGTTTTTTTTTATTAAATAGCATATTTAACATGACAAAAAATCCAATGCATAATATTATTTATAAATTATTATTTTCATGTATAAAATAGAAGTATATATAAAGGTTCATACATATCTTTACTTTGTAGATATATTTATGCCCTTAGAAATGTTTAAATAAACATTTTTTCAAACAAAATAATTCATTTGAAAAATATGACAATACAAAATGAATATCCTACTTTCTTTTACAGAGTGAATAAGAAATTCTAAAAACACATAAATAGACAAAGTTCTGATCCATACATACCAATATTTTTTGTCTTGTTTTGGCTCGTCCGGTTCAATCGATCAGCACCGCTCTACGTCCTCCGAACCGGGTATTTTTCGGTTAATAAGCCAATTAAGATGGTATATATGTATTACAAATTAATCAAGAATCAGCACAACCCAACTGATCTTGACAATAGATCAACCAATGATCAACAACAAGAAATATATAACTCAATCATTCCAATAATTAAAAAAAAAAACACAAACACATGAAAACCAACGAGATCGAAGAAGCACAACTTTTCAATGCTTAGAATCAGCCACGGCTGCATCGTACACAGACCACGCATTACTCACGAGCTTATAAAACACCTGATTCCTGTTTCCCATGACAGCCTTGGTCCCACTTGTTTTCAACCCATCCTCGCAACTCGTAGCGTCGGCCATCGCGGCCGAGAGCCACTTGGTAACTTCATCCTTCCCTTTGGTGAAGAACGCCGACATCGCGTTCTCCAACATGGCGCCCGCATCCTCGTACAAGTCCTCGCAATCCCCTAAGGACTCGTCGAGGCCTGCTGCAAGCTCATTTTCGTCACCGAGCTTTTGTGACATGAATTTCAATGTGGCGGTCCCGTTGTCTTGGGCCATGGTCATGGCTAGGAAGGATAGGTCTTTGAGGTTGAGGCCGCGGCTTTTAGGGTTGGATTGAAGAGCTTGGACGCAGAATGATTTGTCTTTTGCAATGGAACATGCTTTTTGGATGTCGGCCGGTTTTTGTAGGGTGTTGGTGGTATTGTTGTTGTTGGTGGTGGTGGTATTGGTGTTGGTGGTGTTGGTGGTGGTTTTGGCGTTGGTGTTGGTTGTTTTGGTGGCGGTTGATAAAGTGTGGAACAATGATAGGGAAACGACGAGAAAGAAGAGAGGAAACGTCGAAACTGCAGGCTTCATGGTTGAAAGATTGCGATTCCGACGATTGATTTCCCCGTTATCGATCTCTTTTTTGGATTCCCTTTGTTGTTTTTGTGTGTTGTGGTTGTGGTTTGCGTGTTGATTGGGAATTTGTATTTATAGACTTCGATTAACAAATGTTTAAGCCAAAAATTGGCGGGTTAATTTTAGGGTTTGTACGAAGAAGGTTAAGTTTTTTGCCAAGTGCTAATAAAAATCAATGGCTAAACGTTAAAGTTTTTTTTGATGAGTTTGCTAAATTGCCATCAATGAATTTACTTCATATAATCTCCTCGGCTTAGTCGCCTAGGAGGGTACGTACGTAAACACAAGATAATGGGTCTGGAGGATGATCGATTTATTACCGCCCCGTCTTTTTATTCAGGTGCATCCGTCCATCGTCTATTGGGTGATACAGGTGAATCGGGTTGTTTATAAATGATTAAAAAATATAATTTCATACAAAATGTAATGTACATTTAGTGTATTTTGACACGTGTAGAATCGAACACATTAGTTAAGTAGAGAGAAAATTGTTCTTTGAATGGTTTCCTATGTAGTGGAATTTAAACAAACAGAAAAATAAAGATAGAAAGTAAAAATAGGGACATGATTTCTTTATAGAGGATCTACACTTCAACCAACTAGTTGTATATCTTACATGGAGGTTTTTAAATGAAGACTTTATTAATTAATAAGTTAAACAATAGAGATTCAAACTTTTCTTTCACTAGGGATCACCAAATCCTAATAATATATACTAATGAATCATGCTATCTGGTTCCTAGGCTCACTCAAACGATTAATTAATCAAAGAAACCAAACCTCACACCATCTGGCAGCAGTTCCCTTTAGCTTCCGGAAACGTCTTTATCATCTTCAAAATCGAACACTCGCCGCCGCCGACGTCTTCTTCTTCCTAGGTCGTCCTTGTAAAGCTCCCGATGTTCTCTTTTTAATTATTTTCACTATTTATTCAACTAATCCCTATGTCATCTCTATCTATTTGTAATTGGAGGGTATTTAGCAATTGTCCTTATATATACAAAGGACAAAATTACCCTTCTATCCTTTTTTCTTTGGGACACAAGACTCATTTCCTAATGACCTTCGTGCCCCTATGCACTGGATTAGATAGTGGACGGTTGTACCTTTCTTTCCTTAATGTGTAAGACAGACTTGGTTAGGGAACAGTTCCACATCTTTGATCCTTATTTCCTTTGTTGTTCCGTGAAACTATATTTCCATGAAATACTTAGATAGACTGATTAGTTCCTAATGGTGTTTGTTATCATCAAAACACATAGAGAAAACGTTGATCCATTATTCAAAATTGACAGTTCCTAATATTGTCCAATAACACATGTAATACAAAAATTTTATTTGTATAATAACTAATACTATATAAATAAGATATAAGAAGATATTTTTAATACATAACTGAGATTTAAATGTAAAATGGAAACAATATCCATAAATTAATATTTAAATATTAGTGATTATTATACATATCTTATACAATTCTATGTATATTTCGAGTTATCGTTCGGGTCGACGATAGGGAAGAACCTTCATCCTTTCCCAATTTTTTTTTCTACTTGAAAATATGGTAAATATATGTACATGTTCCTACACCCACGCCTTTTTTTTTCTTTTCTTTTCTTATTCAAAGTAGGCGAATTTACGAGTAGACCATCATGCACAAGCTAGGAAAACTATATAACCGAAATCTTGTAAGACTGTTTTTGTCGAATACTAGTTTAAAACAATTAGCTAAAGTTAAAAGGTTAATTGAATAGTTTCGACTAAAAAAAAGTTAATTGAATAGATAGAAAATGAAATATAAAATTAGTTAAATAATAAATTATGTTTGTTTTTAAAGCTAATATTTGAAATGCTACCTCCGGACTCCGGTCCTCTCCTCTCACACTAGCTCTCATCTATTTTTTCTTTGGTGCAAAGTTAAACATCACTCTTTTTTTCCATTTTTGATCCAAACTAGTGTAATTTATGTACCTTATACTGTCTAATTTAAAATAATTTTAGGAAAATTATTTGACTTATTTTGAAGAAAATTTTCAATGAACAAATTTTCACGATTGAATCATATTTTATTTAATACTAAAAAATTACGAATATATTCAAAAAGAGTCTAAAATTTAAAGAACTTTTAAACTCACCTGACAACATTCAATATGAATTTAGCTTGGTCAATGAGCTTTAGATTGTTCAAGTGAAGAATTTGGTTTTTTGATATCTTTGACGTAGGTGAAGTAATGTTCCATTGTGAATGTAGTGGGATAAATAGTTTTTAACATGATTATTTGGAGAAAGAGAGGTGGTGGGTTTAAAAGTGGTTTAGTGGGGAAAATTAGTTTATTTATAGGAAAAATTATTCAAAATAATACCAACTTTTTCCTATTGACTCAAAATAATACGAACTTTAAAATTTACTAAAAATAATATCAACTTTCATCGTATTAACTAAAAAATAATCCGAACTTTTAGTGTATTAACCAAAAATAGTATAACGGTGTTTTTTGTGAAAATTTTGGCAAAATATATGATGTGGCCATTGAAATATGTTAGTTGGTCATTAATAATACCAACTTTTGTTGATGATACAAGGCGAAATGATAATTTATATAATGTAAATCGATACTATTTATATGCAAAATGGTAATTTACATGATGATAGTGAGTAATAATCACATCAAAATCTTAGCCATCAATATTTTTTAATATTTAGTCAACAAATTTTAATAGACACGTCATATGTTTTGTCGGAATCTCCACCGAAAATGCCTTTGTACCATTTTTGGTTAATAAAATGAAAGTCGGTATTATTTTTGGTCAATTTAAAAGTTCGTATTATTTTGAATAAATAGGTAAAAGTTGGTATTATTTTGAGTAATTTTTCCTTATTTATATGTAGTGAAAAGTAGTTTTTTTTTAAACCACTAACTAATTTTTGTGATCATGGTTTAAATAATTAAAAAAAATTATTTTAAATTTGACATGTGGCTCATTTTTTTACAAAGATCCGACTTGGATTTAGCTTTAATATTGTGGTAGATAAATAAGCATAAATTAATTGAATCATTTTATTTTATTAATGCAAAACTATTTCCTTGAACTAGTACAGTAAGGTTTACTAATAAGTAATCAAGAATGAGAAACACCTACAAGCTAGAGGGCGGGGTTACATTAAGATGAGCCACAGGGTCTTCCCTGCACTCACGCGGGGAAGCATCAACTCAACCAAATCGGTAGAAGCGTACTTACATAGCTACATTTATGAATCCGGCAAAACATTCAAATTAAAGAAGAATTAAAGAGAGAGAGAGAGAGAGAGAGAGAGAGAGATATAGGGGTAAATTAATAATTAAGGCTACTAATAATTTAATTTCCAGGTGAGCCAATGGCAAGAACTTGGTTCTTAGATTCGACTTGACTCAATTCCTTGCTTGGCTGAAGCTAGCGCTGATCCTTTGTGGAAGATTGAGCACGCCCAAAGAGATGAAAGTCGATCATCACGTATATATACTACTTGCTAGCTAGTTTGGAAGACAATCTGCAATGTAATTCACGTAATCAAATAAGTTAAGTTTGATACATGACGTATAGCTAGCTTAATTATCCTTAATTGCAAACTTTTAACGACAAATAATATATATCGCAATTGAGCAGCGCAACGACAAAGAATATAAAAAAATTGTAAATTAAGAATCGATGTGGAATGAATTGTAAGAGCTAGCTAGCTTGGTGCAGTGGGATCGATCGAGAAGGGCGAGGTGAGGAAGCCATGGTGGAGAAGGGGAGCACGTGCAAAACGGGGGCTCAATTGCACTTTGCACGTGCCCTGCTTCTCCAACATGAATTTTTCACCCAATACGTTCTCTCTATACTTGCAACCAGAGAGGGCTTCAACCTATTTATAGGCGCGCAAAAAGCCTGATGGGATATTTACTCAAGTTACTTCCATAAAATTAAAAAAGAAGATGTTTATTTCAACCAAAAAAAAGAAGATGTTTACTCAAGTTGACACATAAAATTAATTTAATGACACATACTTGTCTATGATAATTACTTCCGTCTTCCTTGCCTTCATGTGCATGCCATATAGGAGTATATGGGCTTGCTACACTTCTTACAAATAAGCACTTTTTATTAAAAAATATTGCTTATTTGCCTTGAAATATGTGAAAAGTAATTATTTTTCACATTTTTCAAGATAAATAAGCAATATTTTTAGAAAAAAATACTTATTTTTTACAAGTGTAGCAAGAGTATAATATATGTACCGTACATCCTTTGCTATATATTAATCACTGAAACAAACAAAAAATAAATAACACAATACACATGCATAAAATTGTCTTGATGTATTTTCATACGGAGTATAAGTTTATGGAATGAGAGTGGTTAATTAATTACATAGCACTTTGCATACAAATCATAATTTTCCATTTCAGTTCTCATTTTTCTACACATAGCATATGAGACTAAACATAAGAATGCTATTAATTTGTAAATGCAATTAACTTTTTTTTTTGGTAGAATGTAAATGCAATTAACTAACATACATACTAGCTATAGATACATATAGTACGTACGTACAAATGTATAGTGCATACATAATAGCGCATGACCGGGGATTAATGGTGCACTTACCTATTTTTTTATGGAAAAATTACGCAAAATAATATCAACTTTTGCCTATTGACTCAAAATAATACGAACTTTTAAATTGACTAAAAATAATACCAACTTTCATCGTATTAACTAAAAACAATATTAACTTTCATTGTACTAACCAAAATTAGTATAGCGGTGTTTTTTATGAAAATTTTAGCAAGATATGTGATGTGTACATTGAAATATGTTGGTTGGTCATTAATAATATCAACTATCGTTGATGCCACAAGGTGAAATGAAAATTTATATAATGTAAAGTGATACTATTTGTATGCAAAATGGTAATTTATATGATGATAGTGAGTAATAATCACATCAAAGTCTTAGTCATCAATACAATGAAAGTTGGTATTATTTTTGGTCAATTAATAATACCAATGTTTTAATGTTTTGTCAACAAATTTTGATAGACATGTCATGTGTTTTACCGAAATCTCCACCGAAAATGTCTTTGTACTATTTTTTATTAATACAATGAAAGTTGGTATTATTTTTTGTCAATTTAAAAGTTCGTATTATTCTGAATAAATAGGCAAAAGTTGGTATTATTTTGAATAATTTTTCCTTTTTTTATTACAGAAATGACTCTTAATTTTCTCTTCTTTTTCTTTTTCTTTTTCTTTTTTGTGACATGTATAAATTAAAGTGGCCGGGTCGATGTCTACTACAGACAATTGACTTTCAAGTGCACAGTTGACAAAGAAGGCTACCAGGTTTTGGTTAACGTTAACTAGACGTCGTCCAATTTGAATTGGTTCCCAATCCCATCATTTAATTTACCCCCGGAAGTAAGCCTGCCTGCAGTAACTTAATTCAACTTTATTGGTACGTGTATAAAATCAATATATTATTACTTTTGCAGAATTACGTACCCTGGCTTCAAGTGTATAAATTAAAATGCACTTTATCATGTAAATACATCCATGTACCTTATATAATGAGAGTATAATCTAATTAATGAACAAGATTATAGTTTTAGGATAAACCCTCTTGTAATGTTTGTTAATCCTAGCTATGTTGTAATATATATGTAAAACACACACAACTATTACAAAGTATTTGCACAAATAAATTAAGGTATAAGCTAGGACAGGGACTTGACTCATGCTCAAGATGACATGACTCATTAACTTGAACCGCTTGATCATGCCTTGATCAAGTATGGCTCTTGAGAGTGTTGTTTTTGGTGATTTGGGTCGGTTCTTGTGCAACTTGGGCCTTGAGTCTGCTTGACGTCTTATTGGGTCGCTCCACTTCTGTGCTTGAAAGACTGTCTTAGAGCTAAACACAATGTTTAGCTCAATGGGACGTGTTTGATAGCAAACGACGTCGTTTGAGGTTTGGGGTTAATATAAAAACCACGCTTCTGACACTAGAAGCTTGTTTTGTCTCTCATCTGTCTCGTTATGAGAAAATTAGGGTTAGAGCTTCTTGAGAGTTCCTCTCGTGATTTTCACCTTGGCCTCTAATTGAGTTGTGAGATGAATAAGAAGAAGAAAGGGGGAGAGAGAGGAAGAGAGAGAGATGAGGGAGTCTAGTGTCGTGGTGGTGTGAGTTCTTTGTGAGCTCGCTTGCTCTACTCTCTATTCTTCTTGTTTTGTACTACTTTCTGTTCTTTGATCTTGTTTCCTAGCTCTATCTATTTGTATGTATGTGTGTGTGTTGGCCTTTGTTACCTAGTGGATTGGGTGAGTCCCCTTTTGAGGCTCCGCATATTTTAAGATTTTTGTCCGAACTGCATCAACAAATTGCTTGTGTCGATTTTCTTTTCTTGTTTGCGTTTTAAAAGAATTTTCAAAACATGTTTCCGCTTGTGTTTGACGTCTGGAAAGCTTGGGTTAAACTTGTTCTCCTCTTCTCTAGAAGTTTAGGCAACCGAATTAGCGTCTCTTGCCAAATCTATGAGTGTGCAAGGAACAAAAGTGATTTCCCTTTTTTTGTTTGTCACTTAAGCTGACCTTTCTTTATGTTTTTGCTCTTGCTCAAAATTTTCACAAATTTTTCTTTTTAAAAAACGCAATAGTAACTCCGACAATAGAAATCGTGATCGCGGCTAGCATGGCGACGGTCGCGGATAGCCTCAGAGAAGAGGTAGTTCTCGGTTGCATGATGTCGCGATAGCAGCTTGCGAAACCGCGATCATGATTTACCCCCAAAATGCAACGAATCTGGAATGGACCCTTGAAATCAATGGTGCGACTAACCTTCAAGGATCCGAAGCTGGTATTGTGCTTACTTCATCTATCGTTGAGGTGCTTTAGCTCGCCATCCACCTTGGCTTCGACACCAACAACAACGAGACCGAGTACAAAGCGTTGATACTCGGATTAGAAACGACAACTAGTCTTGGTATCACCAGCTTGATTGTTTTTATCCAAATCACAGCTGATAGTGAACCAAGTGTTGGGGCATTATGAAGCCAAAGGGCCAAAGCGAAAACTATGCTAGAGGAGTTCAAGCGGTGTGAGCCTAGACAACGATCGCGTGATCAAAACAAGTCCGATAATGCCTTAGCAACGTTGGCTGCTTGTTCGAGAGGCTCGCTCAAGACCTCGATAAACGTTGAAGTTTTAGGATGTCCAACAATCGGTGCCTCAAACAAAATCGCAAGTAATTACATGCCCACAGCCGTGATCGCGAAAATCTCCTCGACAAAGGCCGCGGTCGTGGGAAGCGAAACTGCATAGGATCTCGGATGAAAAATTCCCTTGATATGCTACTTGGATGAGAACGTCCTACCCTCGGATATTGCCGAGATCCAAAAGGTTCACTTAAGGGCTCATAGGCTCTGGCTATCATCGGAAAAGATTCTATATCATCAATCTTTCTCCGGGTCATACTTGAGATGTGTACTCCCAAGAAAGGTTGAGCCTCTACTATACGAGATTCATGAAGGCATATGCGGGATGCATGTCGGAGGTCGTAGTTTGGCATTCCGAGCTCGTTCTCAAGGGTATTAGTGGCCTTACATGTAAAAAGATGCGGAGTTGTATGTAAGGAAGTGCGATAAATGCCAAAGGTTCGCTAGGCTCAAACGTATGCCAGTCGATCGAGGACCTCCACGCCTTGACTAGTCCATGACCTTTCACACTTTGGGGTCTTGATATCGTCGGTCCCTTCCCGCGAGCGCCTTGGAATGTGCTACCTAATCATTGCCACTAACTATTTCACTAAATGGGTGGATGCAAATCCCTTAGCAAGCATTCGTGATTCCGACACCCAAAAGTTCATTTGGGAGTATATCATCACGCGCTTCAGGGTCCCTTTTGCTCTCTTCTCCAACAACGAGACGCAGTTAAACAACGAGGAATTTAAGGTGTATTGCAAAGGGATGGACATAAAAAACGGGTACTCTTTTGTTGGCTATCCGCAAGCAAATGGGCAAGCCGAAGTAACAAACAAAGTGATCGTTGAAGGGTTGAAGAAGCACCTCAAGAAAGCTAAGGGAAGATGAGTTGAAGAGCTATCGACCGTGCTACGAGCCTATCACACCACCCTACGTAGATCGACCGGGGAGTCACCCTTCGCTTTATAGCATATGGAATGGAAGCGGAAATTCTGCAAAAAGTTGGGTTGCCAACCTTGAGAAAAGCGTTGTTTGATCTTGAAGAGAATAGTTGCGCTCTTTCCAACCACCTCGACTTCGTCGAGGAATGCCAAAGACGTTGTAGCTAAACGGCTCGCGGCTGATTAATGGGTAGACAAACGGGTTGTAGACCGATGCATAAGATATCACACTTCTCGAGACAATGACCTTGTGTTTCGACGGGTCATGGGAAGTGCATGTGATCCCGTAGATGGCAACGCTGTCCAAATTGGGAGGGACCGTATCAAGTGACCGCAACGTACGGTCGAGGAGTCTACTCGTTGAAGAGTCTAGACGGGAAAGTCGTCCCTCGGACTTGGAATGTTGCGCATTTGAAGAAGTTCTTCCCGTAAGGAAAATCGCTACCGCAGTCCTGTCACCGCGATCGCGAACAATAAGCGCCTTACGAAGACCCTCACATAGATGCCAATTTGAGAATGACTAATGGAACAAGCTCGTTTTTGATTTTTGATTTTTTGCTTTTTTATAAATTCTTGGCTAGGGACCCTTTTTCAAAGTTCTGTTCTCTCTCCTCTTTGTTTGGTTGTTCCAATGAGTACATCTTGACATACGATAATATATATGCTTAAGGGAATGCATTGATCTCATGCTCATCGCACATGAATGTATGAATATACAAATAGGGGACCCGACGACTAATTTGTATGACCACTTCGAATAGGTCCTAGAGTACTTGAGTCTTAGTTGCGACGCAATTGAACACAACTAACATTCAAGTGGGGCATTAGTGAGCAAGTAAATAATTAAAAAAAGTATTTTTTGTAAGTATCTTTTCAACTACCTTATTTATTTTCCTTATTAAATTATAATTTTTCTTATCATTGTAATGAAATATTCTATCTTAGTCGAAAGATAGAATTTCCGCGTGGATTGGGGAGCAAGATCGATATCGCTTGATCAGACGACAAGGTGTGTCGATCGACCCTAGGGGTGGAATTTTTGGCCCGCTACTCCTTTTCTTCCATTATAAATATATGGGATCGCAATGTATGGTAAACATATTCATATTCATTTAACTCGCTCGCAAGTCTTACCTTTACTTTGACATTTAATCGACAAACTGTTTTTTTGACTTAGACATTGGAGGTGGATTAGGGAGATCCCGTCCTCTATGTCCATTGTTTTGCAGGTTCTAGGTTGAAGAAGCTTGGAGCGGAAGACGAAGAGACGAATCAAGATGAGCATTCATTAGGACATAAAGATGAATTTTTATGCACTAACATGTATGTTTCGATGTGACCCGATAATGCAGTATTATCTTGCGTTATAATGTAGATATAATGCATTATCAAGTGCGATCCAAACAGGTCTTTTAAGCGTATAAAATATATGATCCTTGGGATCGGCTAGAGATCTGGAAGCCAGAGTTTTTTGCTCGATCAAACATGGAGGGATGGCCCCTCGCCTTTTCCTCTTCCTATCTACTTAAGTACGAGGGGGTTGTGACTATATATGTCAACTTTCAAATGGGCTTTTGCGTGTCGGGCGGGAGGACTACTGCAGAGTATGATGGGTAATTTTTATTCTATTATATAGTATAAAGTATAGGGAAACTGATCCCTAGGTGGATATGTAGTACGTACGTAAATAGTATATATATAGGTTACATGTTGCAATTGCATGTATGATATTCTTCCCTAGTCTGCATCCCTATCCTTATTTTGCGTTACGTATTTCTTTCGTCCCATGAGTAGACACCCCCTTTCATGCTCTTCTTTAATTGCCAAGTTCACCTCCACAAGCATTTCTATACTTTACTCATATGTTGCAATTCAATTATGATCCTAATCGTACAATTCCTCGATCCCCACTGTATAAATGCACAATTTCTATGCATGTTGGTAGAATATATATAAACTTCTCAAAATTGAGAGTTTGGGGCTAATAAGTTGTTTTTACAAAAGGATTGTCAATTATATATTCTAGATGGAACTATACTCGAGTTATGTGCTAGGGTTATATATGTATATACTCGTACATACACATCTCCAATCTACCTACCTTTCGACCCATGAACTTTAATCATGTGTGTATTTTATTTTATCTCCATTGCATATCAAACTTTAGATTACTATGTTATTTTCAATGATATCTTAATTATTAGGTAAAATTGTTGAAAATAACCTAATCTTTTATGTGGTTGCGTGTTCTATCGTGTCCTTTCCGAATTTTACAAAATATTATATACTTCGGGTGTTGTTGTGCACTAGCCTATACCCTAAAAGTGTCCACACTTCAGGTAAATTTGAAAATTGTCCCCTCGCCTTTTCTGTTTGTGAGAAAAAAATGCCCAATTCAATGTGTGTACCAGCAAATTTTCAAAAATTAAAAATCTTGTTGTTAAAGGATTACAACCTTAGAAACAATCATTTTAGATCCCTTTTAGTTCTAAAACATTCTTAGTGGAAATTAATATAAGAAAATCAATTCCCCTTATATAAAAATAGATCAGATTATTAACTTTTATAAAAAAGGGTTTGAAAATTCTAATTATATTTTGTCTGCAATTATTTCAAAAATAATAGTGGATAAAAGTATTAAGATGAACTACTTATAAAGTCAAAGTTATGACTTAATTATTTATGCGGTTAATTATATTATAGATGAGAAAATTAAACCTATACCTTACCCAATTTATTTTTTCATATTTTAATCCCTGAAGGACAAGATTAATAAATTAAAAAAAAATTATTTACGAATAATGCATTTTTGTCACAAAATAAAAAAGATGAGGGGTCAATCTGCAATTTTGCTCAAAGTATGGACGCTTTAAAGGTAGATTGTGCAACGACCTCCAAAATATAGAATATTTTAAGCAATTTTACCTAATTATTGCTAATTAACTTTTACTGGTATATTATAATTTTCAAATATATAACTATCACTAGATCTGTCAAAAACTGACCTAACCCGCTAACCCGACCCGACCCGCCCGATAAATTTAGGGTCAAAACCCGAAAATTTGAACCCGAAATCCGAAATAAACCGAACCTGATACAACCCGAACCCGTTGGGTTGAAACCCGAACCCGTTGGGTTGAAACCCGAAACCCCTTGGGTTGACCGATTTAGCATATTTATAGAATTTTTTAAATTTATTTTGAAACCTATAATATATTTTATTATTAAAATAAATGAAAATAATATATTATAATTAAATATTATTATTTTATTAATTCGTATTTTAATAATCATAAGAAAAAATGATATTTTAGACCCGCTGGTCAACCCGACCCGACCGAAAACCCGCTACAACTCGAGCCGATTGACCCGTGATCCATAACGACCCGGAACCCCATTTAACCCGAACCCGAACCCGCCCAACCCGACCCGATTGACAGGTCTAACTATCACCCATGAATAATGTTATTTTGCATAAATCAATTCTTTTAATAAAGAAAGTGAATTGATACACCAGACAAAACAATATATACATTGTATTTTATATAACGGTTTTTCTAACTAAAACCCTAACTATAAGGAAACTGATGAACCTTTTAAAAAAAAAACTAATTAATCCTTAATAAATATAAAATTAATAAAATATTGTCATTTTAGGAATCTTAACCTATGCCTTTAAATTATTTATATAAACCCTTTATTAAAAGTAAACTTAAACTTTCACTATCTATCCTTTTTTTTTATCGTTAACTACCTAAACCATTTTATCCATATTATTTCATTGGTAAAAAAAACATGAATTATTCAAAAAAGATTCTATAAATACATGTATGCTTGATGTTTAAATTCGTGTTGGCGAGGGGAATTGTGGACATTTCACATGTGTTTTGGTTTTGTACAATTTATCCATTATATCCATTATATATTTTTTTCTAAAAACGGGTTGTTTTGTATATTGATTAAGAGAAATACATGTAAATTCGACCAAAAAATAAAAATACATGTACATGCAATTAAAGTCATCCAAATATATGGTAATGTAATTGATTAGATTCTACCAAAAAAAATGTAATTGATTAGATTCGTACTCTATACAGATATATCTTTACATACATAAATTGCAAGCGTGTAACCTTGGACATCCCCACCTTTTCTCCTCTCTAGCTAGCTATGTCTCTATAGTTTGGGCATCCATGCACTCATCCGGTACCCTTTTCTTCGTCACCTTCCGGATCATCATAAAATTCCAAACCCTCTTTTGACGTGAAAGATTGACTTCAATTTTTATCTTACCAAGCAATAGGAACAGCAACCAAACTAAAGTAAGAGAAACACCACAAGAAAAAGAAAAATTTATTGGTGTGAATCAGAAGGTAAAAAAAAAAGAACAAGAAAGCTAGCCCTCAAATTCATGGCGGAATAAGAAATTAAAGCTACTACTACTATTGTAATCGAAAGTTTTGATGCATGAATTGAAAATAGACGTTTCTAATTTGTTGCCAAAGATTTTCTCTTTTATTGGCCGGGGTTCAATTGCAAATTCCATATTGAAATTGGAAAGTTAAAAGTCTAGTATATATGAGTGTATGTATTACTTTGTTGCTAATTGATTTTAGAATGGAGTCTCATTGGACTTGTTATAAGTTGAGTTTGATAGTTGGGTTCGTGTCCCTCGTAACACTTTTCAAAGTGTCTTGTAGTTGTGAATTTGATTTTTTAGTCCGATTGAGTATTCAGTAGAGATGAATAGAATTTTAAAATAGAATTACAAATAGTATCATTAGTTTACTTACTTTTAGCGTGATTCGGATGTACATTTTATTCAAATTTGCGATACTTCGGGACAAAAAAATATTCCGTCAAACTCAAAGTTGTTTGTGTCTCCGAATGTCAAACCAGAAGTTGTGAATGAGCTTGTTCAAGCCAGTGAGTTTGCAAAAACACGGATTTAGAGAAATTTCTTAGGATACCCCTTCACCATAAGCAGATTAATGTAGACACTTTTTTGCCCCTTTTAATTAGCGAAGATTTTGGATAAACAAAAAGGGTGGCAAGGTCGCTCACTCTTGAAGCCTAACGAAGTGGTATCTATCTCTTTACTAAGATAAAATCTTTCATTATGTCACATAACGACCATATTTAATTTTATATAAAAAATACTTAAAGATATAAAAAGCATAATAAATAAAATATCTTTATAGCGGTAGATAGAGAAAATAATAATGATGGTTAATTTTACCCGCTCACACTATTGTATCTATCCAACCAACAACAATCTATCTATCAATCTATCTATATCTATACAACATACATATTTGTTCCTCAATGGACAACTAAATGCTCAATTTTTTAGCTAATTATATTTTTGTTTTTACAACTATAAAAACTCTCTCTCAAGGCCAATAAATGTTCTATTTTGTAAATACAAACTAATTATCCTACTAATATATCCTATCATATTCTCCATATTCAATCCATTTAAAAGAGAGAGGTTAAAACACTAATTATCTTACAAATATATCATATCATATTCTCCATATTCAATCCATTTAAAAGAGGGAGGTTAAAAGTAATAAGAACATTAATGAGTTTGGTCTTTTCGACTTCTATTATAATCAGCACTTTATATTTCATGATCAATCTTTTAGCCTTTCAAATGTTATCATCATACTCACTTCATCTTCCTTCCTTAATGTTGTAACAACGTAAACACTTATCATTTCCCTTCCAAAAAACTAGCAGCCCCTACACCGTGTAAATAGTCATAGCCTCAAAGTCTTTACCTTTCATCCAATCACTCATCAATTGTCTTTCAAATTCCACTTGCAGACCCATTTCAAGATATGATACATGTTGCCTCTTCTTTCAGGTTTGGTTTCATACTACAATTAGCAAGACCCGGTCGTGCCATGCACGACTATGATTTGAGAATTTTTTTATGTAGGAACTGTACTCGTCGATCGAATTTTACATAAACTTATTCGATAAAATATAATATTTTCATCAATAAAACTTTCAAGCGAAAATTATTATAATATGTAGGGAATATAAAAAAATAATAGTATTTATTTATTTATAACAACATAGGTGATTTAATTTTTGAATTATATAATATTATTATAATATACAGGAAAATAAATATTATAATATACATGAGAATAAACATTGAAAAAACTAAATAATATTTGCATACTCATTACTTGAATATGGTAAGTAATAGTAATATATGTGGTAATTTATTATAATAGGCATGAAATGCTTATCAATAACATAGCTTGTTGGTTTTTTTATTTTATATGGTAAGTACTAATGATAAATGAGATACTACTATTATAATATGTAGGAAACGTTAATACTAAAGAAAATTAAGGATAAAAAGGTAAATGAAGAATTAAACTTGCATATGTGGTATAGTTGGATGAGTGACACCTAAGAGAGATTGATTCGACTTTAGTAAGAGTATATTGATAATGCAAATATTATGAACAAAAATTACCTTTTTGTTTTATATTTTGCAAGGAAAATGGTCCAAGGTCCATCCATGGAGACCCAAAAGTTGTCACCCTTAGATAACAAAACACAACCACGCAGAATTTTAACACTTGATGAACTGTCTGATAGCCTGATAGTGTTCTTCACGAGCTTGAAGTGATGGTATGTAGAAAGTGGGATGCAACTAATGCATTTGGAAAATATCTAAGTATGAAATTCTTGATTTTTGACAATAAGGTAAAACATGACACATTTGAAGGCTCAATTTATAAAAAAACTTTCCACTTAACATAGTTTTATTCATTTATTATTATAGGAAAATCTTATGCAATGCACTATGTAGAGCAATACTCATTGTTTTGCTCATTGTTTTATTAGACATGTTAAGACATATTGTTAGAAGATGGAAGATTGAGTTTTGATGGTTCCAAGAGTCAGTGACCCTATGTTTGCAAGTCAAGTCGGCGACTTGGCAAAGTCACTGACATTAACAGCTGGCTGAACGATCTATTTACGGAAGGAATGCACAGATCGCGCGCGTTTAATTTGAAGACAGCTGTGTGTTCTATTTTAGGAGAAGATCATCAAAAGAGAGATAAAATCAAGATGAAAATAATTGAGATTCTCCTAGAATATTTGAGTATGCATACAATTGTTTATTTGGAAAGAATTGTAAAAGATTACGTGAATATTGCTTTTCCTAACCGAATGGAAAACAATATACACGAAATCTCTCTTACCTTAGTTTAAATACTCGTTTGTTTAGGCAAATGGTAAGACAAGTGTGCTGAATTTTGATATTGTGTGTAAGAAAGAAAGAGTGTGTTTGTGCGTGAGATTCGTACAAGTGGTGAGTCAAGAGATCTTAGGCATAGTGTGAGATTGAGAGTGTGAGTGCAAAGGTAGAGCATGGTTCAAGGGTGTGGGATTCATTCTTGTACACGGGAGAGCTTTGTAATCACTCAAGAAATCAATAGAGCGAGTCTAAGGACTCTTGAAATCCGACCAAGTGATAAACTTGGAAGGGAGTGTTTTTCTCTAAGTAAACTAGTTGGTTTACGAAGAGTTTCCACTATACATCGCTTGTCAGTGACCATTGGTAACGTTTATTTTACTGCTTGATTATTCCGCTGCATTATTACTCATAGTCGACGACTTCGTAGGAGTCGCCGACTCGTTAAGTACTAACAATCCTACAATTGGTATCAGAGCCAAGGCTCTCTAGATTGTGTCTTTAGTACTTTTACTGCAGGAAATGACGTCCACCAACACCTCTGTGAATGATTCCTTCTAGAAGCCTCCAATTCTCAAAGTTGGAGAGTATGATTGGTGGGTTGAACAAATGAAAACCCACATCTGCTCTCTAGACGGTCAGTTGTGGAAAGTGATTGAATTAGGTCTGGAAACCTTTCTTGGAAAGGATGGAAAGACGGTAAAAACCACTATTGAATACGATGATGTTGATTTCAAGAAACTTGAAAAGAATGCTAGAGCAAAAAAGGTCCTTCATCATGCTCTCACCGACGATGATCTCAAAAAGGTCATTGGGTACAAAACTGCAAAGGAAATCTGGGATGCTCTAAAAAGACTTCATCAAGGGAATGAGGATGTGAAAAAAGATAGGATCATAAGTCTCGAAAGAGAGTATGAGAATATTTTTCAAGGAAAGGGTGAGTCTCTCCGTGATTACCACTCAAGGTTCCAGACCATTGTCAACCAACTGGAATTTCTGGGAGAGAAGCTTCCACAGTGGAAGCAAACCAACAAGTTGATTTCTAGACTGAACAAAAGTTGGGACAACATTGCTTCGTCCCTTCTCACTCAAAAAGAAACCAAGTCGCTGACCTTGGAGGACCTTGTTGGTCAACTCACTATGTATGGAGGCATTCAACAAAGAAGAGTTGAAAGGCTCGAATCAGAGAAAGTGAAGAACATTGCTCTCAAGGTTGAAAGAGCCTTTGACTTGGCTTAGGGAGACGATGACACTGATGGAGTTGATGAGGATGTGGCTCTCATCTCTAAGGCTATGAAGAGACTGTGGAATCATAACAAGGCTCCATCGAAGGCTTCAGAACCAATCAAAGAAGGGAAGGACATGAAGGATGTCATCTACTATCAATGTCAGGGTAAAGGACACTTTGCCAAACACTATTCTAAAAGAAAACATGGAGAAACAGAAAAAAGCATGATGGCAACGTGGGATATGTCCGATGATGATGATGAGATAGCACCAGCAATAGGAAAGTGTTGCATGGCCATCGAAGATAAATCTTCCCAAGAGGTAAATGACTCTGAACTATCTTCTCTATTGTCAAAGAAATCTAGAGAACAGTTGGTTGCTATCATTGAAAAGCTTGGAACTCAAGCCACTGAGTTAAGAGAAAAATTGGAAGATAACGAGGAAACAATCTCCAATCTCTTCGATGATAACAAACACTGGTCCTCTAAAGCAATCGAGCTTGAAAAAACTTCATCTCCTAAGACAGTACCCTGTGAGTCATGCTTAGAATCAAAGATCCAAGTCACTGACTTGGAAAAACAAGTCAATGACTTAGAAAAACAAGTCACTAACCTAGAAGGTGAAAGACTCATGCTCAGACTGGGTAATGCTAAGTTATCTAGTGAGTTAGAAAATTGCAAAATTGAATATGAGACTAAAAGAAAGAAATGGATGGATGAATTTGTTGTTGAAAAGGCCCAAGAGGTCAAAAATGACTACAAAAGGAAGTTTGTGAAGGAAGTAGACAGATTTGGAATTGGCTTCGTTCGTGCACCCAATACTCAAGGTACCAAGGCTGCTCCCCTCACATCTAAAGGCAAAGCCCCTATGTGTAGTGACAATGCAAGTTGTTCTACACATGTGGTGGCTAAGCTTGACAAAGGGAAGCAACAGTGGTATCCTGATCAAAAGGTGCACAACATATGGCAAAAACAAGTCCATAACTCAGCTCCTTCACAAATTGACTTTCAATCTCGCATCAACAACAAACCCATCTATCCGGGCTATAGCAAATATGTTGCCCTGAAGTCTCATAGAACATGTTGGTATTGTGGCAAGCCTGGTCACTATCAACATGATTGTCACAAAAAAGCAAGAGATGATGAATATGTAAGGTCACAGACTCTGAATGATAGTCATAACAGATCCATTGTCACTAACTATCCTCAAGAATTTGTATGTGCTAGTTGTGACAAGTGTCGCTCTAAGACTGTTTATGTTGCCAAACCCAGAGGAGTTAAACAACTCTGGGTTCGTAAGAACTAATTGTTTCAATACAGCTTGAAGTGGGTGACCAGGAGCCCTGGTTCATTGATAGTGCGTGCTCAACTCACATGTCGGGAGATCCCAGGGATTTCATCTCACTTCAAGAATACAAGGGAGGTAAGATTACCTTCGTCAACAACAGTAAAGGTGGTATTTCTGGTATAGGCATGGTAAGATTTTCAGATAAGTTAACCATAGACAATGTGAATCTTGTTGATAATCTTAGTTTCAAGTTATTGAGTGTCTCTCAAATTTGTGCTAATGGAAAATATCAAGTTGTGTTTGATAAGAATGGTTGTCAAGTACAAGAAATTAGTGCAGGCAAGATTCTTCTGAAAGGGGTATGTGAAAACAATCTATATAAGGTGGACCCTTGTTTTGAGCCTGAAGAAAAACTATGTCTTAGAACAGTTACAGATGTCGCCGACCTCTGGCACAAGAGATTTGGTCATGCGAGTTTTCAACTCCTTGACAAGCTTCATAAGCAAGAATTGGTCAGAGGACTACCTAAGATTGTTCCAAACAAGCATGAAGTTTGTGAGACCTGTGTGAGAGGTAAGCAAGTAAAGTCATCCTTCAAATCCAAAAAGGAGGTAAGTACTGCTAAACCTTTGGAACTCATTCATATTGATTTATGTGGTCCTATGCGTGTTCAAAGTCGTGGAGGAAATAGCTACATCTTTGTCATTGTTGATGACTTTTCACGGTATACTTGGACTGTTTTTCAGTCTTCGAAAGATCAGGTTTTTGAAGAGTTTGAAGCATCGGTGAAGGTTGTTGAGAAAAAGCTTGGAGTTACACTTGTACCAATCAGATCAGATCATGGAACAGAATTCGATAACTCTGAATTTTTGTTCTTTTGCAAGAAAAATGGCATAAGTCACAACTTCTCAGCGCCAAGAACTCCTCAACAGAATGGTGTTGTCGAGAGGAAAAATTGTGCCTTGGAAAACATGTCACGGACTATGCTCATTTCAAGTGGTCTTCCAAGGAATTTTTAGGGTGAAGCCATAAATGCATCTTGCTATGTGATAAATAGAGCTATGCTTCGTCCACTTCTTGGAAAAACTCCGTATGAATTGCTTAGAGGAGTTAAGCCCAGTGTCGCCCACTTGCGCACCTTTGGATGTAAATGTTATGTTCACAACAACGGCAAAGATAGTTTGGGAAAATTTGATCCAAGAAGTGATGTTGGCACTTTTGTAGGTTACTCCCCTCATAGCAAAGCCTACAAAGTGTTCAATAAGAGGACAAGGAAGATTGAAGAAAGTGTTCATGTGGTGTTTGATGAGAACACTATGTGAGGATCAATGATTGAAGATCTTGATGATGGTGATCAAGGATACAATATGGTTCAAGACGACTCTCTTCTAGTTTCTGCAACAAAATCAACAGTCAGTAACAATACTGAAGTCACCGACTCGGATAATACAGGGGGAAGGAGTCAAAGTCAAAACTCAAGTGACAGTGAGTCTGATAATGAGAAAACACCTGAAAGGAGCTCAAGCGTGGAGAGCTCAAAAGAAGATTTGGAGAGAACGCCTCAGACTCAAGTCGGTGACCTGACAGAGATACAGGTTAGGAACTACCAACAGAAAAGTGCTCATCCTGTCACCAACATCCTCACTGATTTCTCAAAAGGTGTGCAAACTAGATCTTCTCTTAACAATTTCTTTGCTTTCATCTCAATGGTGGAGCCCAAAAATGTTGAACAAGCATTGAAAGATTCGGATTGGGTCAGTGCCATGCAAGAGGAACTTCATCAGTTTGAAAGAAATAAGGTTTGGCACTTGGTTCCAAGACCAAAGGGAAGATCTGTGATTGGAACACGATGGGTGTTCAGGAATAAGCTGGATAATGAAGGAAATGTGGTCAGAAACAAAGCAAGACTGGTAGTAAAGGGATACAATCAGCAAGAGGGCATTGACTATGATGAGACGTTTGCTCCAGTGGCTCATCTAGAAGCTATACATTTACTCATTGCCTATTCTTCTCATCATGGATTCAAGCTTCAACAAATGGATGTCAAGACTGCATTCTTGAATGGATATCTAAAAGAAGAAGTGTTTGTTGAACAGACTCCGGGTTTTGAAGATGTCGCCCACCTGGATCATGTCTACAAACTGGACAAAGCTCTTTATGGATTGAAGCAAGCTCCACGTGCTTGGTATAATCGTTTGTCTCAGTTCTTGATTCAACATGGATATGTTCGAGGAAAAGTTGACAAGACTCTGTTCTTGTTGAGAGAAGGAAGTCACACACTAGTTGTTCAAGTCTATGTCGATGACATCATTTTTTGTTCAACAGATGATAAGCTAGTGAAGAAGTTCGCTGACCTCATGTCTAGTGAATTCGAGATGAGTATGGTTGGCGAGCTCAAGTTCTTTTTGGGACTTCAAGCTGTTCAAAGTGAGAATGGAACATGAGTTCATCAACAAAAGTATCTTAGAGAATGCGTTAAGAAGTTTGGCCTGGAAAATGCTAAACCATTTGATACTCCTATGTCGCCGACTACCTCACTCGGAAAAGATGACAAAGATCCAGAAGTCAATGCTACTATGTATCGGGGTATGATTGGTTCATTGCTCTACCTCACTGCAAGCAGACCGGATATTGTATTTGGAGTTTGTCTATGTGCTAGGTTTCAAGCCGATCCACGAGAGTCCCACTTGAAAGCTGTTAAAAGGATCATTTGCTACCTTAAGGGAACTGACAATCTGTGTTTATGGTATCCAAGAGGATTTGATTTTGAGCTTGTCGGCTACACATATGATGACTTTTCCGGAAATCGCGTTGATAGAAAAAGTACTTCAGGGATGGCTCAATTTCTTGGGCCCTGTCTTGTGTCATGGGATCGAGAAAGCAAAATTCAGTGGCTCTATCAACGGCGGAAGCTGAGTATATCGCGGCTGCAGCGTGTTGCTCACAACTATTGTGGATTAAGCAACAAGTCAGTGACTATGGTGTGCAGTGTGGGTTAGTGCCTATACTATGTGACAACACTAGTGCAGTTAACATCTCAAAGAATCCAGTGCAACATTCAAAAACAAAACACATTGAGATAAGGCATCACTTTCTTCGAGATTGTGTGGAAAAGGGCATGGTCACTATGGAATTATGTAGAACAAGTGATCAAAGAGCGGACATATTCACAAAGGCCTTGAATCGTGAACCCTTTGAACAACTCCGCATGGAATTAGGTATGATCTCTCTTCAATAATCTATTTCCCTACATGAATTCCCTCGATGATTGGCTAGAATTGATTGCTTTGCATATGTTTTGAAATCATGCTTTTATGGTGTAATTCTTAAACATATTTGATAGACATCATGTTTAGGAAACCCCATGCATTTGACTATCGATGACTTTCACTACATTTAGTGTGTGTACAACCTTTTTGAGCTCTCTGTTTTAGCCCAAAAGAATCAACTTGATGATCTTAACCCTCCTTACAAGCCCAAATGATGGTTGATTCTAAAGCTTGTCCCTAACCTATCATGTTTTGAGAGTCTCTATGAGCACATTTTAAATTTTCTTATGAAACGAAGACTTATCATCATGATCGACAAATCCTCAAAAATAATGTTTCATACTTGGTTTGATTTGGCACTCCCTGTGCAACCCCAACAACAAGTAAGTTCTTAAAAGAGAAAGTCATGTGTGGACAAAAGTCACGGATATTCGGAAGAAACAGTTCTGGAGTGCAAGTCGCCGACATGCTAAGGGTCAGTGACTACAATTTCTGGCGCGAAAAAAAGATCATGGCTTAACTATATCGTTTGAAATTGGAAAGTAGATTTGAAAATTAGAGGAAAGAGAAGATCTTGTGATTTGACAACTTCCTTAATGATGGAAGTGGATTCCTTTATTATGCCTCAACCGTCAAGATTAAAGGTACACTCTTCTCAATCTATTTTCTCTCTCTCTCTCAACTTCTACTCTCTCTCTCTCTCTCTCTCTCTCTCTCTCTCTCTCTCACCCGAAAACCTCAAACCCTCATCAATGGCGTCTCCCTCCAACTCCGATCTTCCTGCCTCTCCCAAAGCCAAAATCGACAGCCCAAAATCGGCAGAAGAAGATTCTCGCACTTTTCGGTGACGATTTTCTTCGAGCCCTTTTGTCCGGAGAATCGACTTCCTCCGTTGTCCCTCCAACCGCCATGGAACCTCCATCTCAAACCCTCATTCCTTCACAGAACCAAAATCTGAATCCCTCTCCTCCAAAATCAACGCCCTCATCCTCCGCTACCACTGAAAAACCCCAAATTCCTCCTCCTCAAATCGAAACTGAAACCCTAATCGCTTCACCAGTGTCTGGAAAAACGCGACGGCGCAACCAATGGTTTTTCCAAAAACTGGTGAATCCTCTTTACCCAAATCCCCAAACCTAGAGATTGTAGAGGAAGAGAGAGCAAAGACTCCAACTATGGAGTCAATGGAGTTTGAGAAAACAGAGAATGTAGTCGGATCTTTTGGAGAAGAAGAAGAAGAAGAAGAAGAGGCCGGTGAAAAGGAGACCCAACGGCTATCTCCTCAGGGAAAGACTGTCAATGACCCTTCTAAAGTCATCGACATTGATGCTGAGGAAGAGAATGTTGACAAGGTGGCTGACAAAGATCCCTCTCGTAAGGAACCCACAGACAATTCTGAAGAAGGTACTCACTCTGATCCCATTTTGGTTTCTAAAAAATCCAATTTTGGTGAGTCCGTTAAGAAAAATTTGGAAAAAGACTTCTTTGGCGATGACTCTGAGTTACTCAAAGATGATGAGATAGAAATGCCCCCTCCGTTTCATCCTAAGACTAGATCTGCTAGTGCTAAAGCCTCATCAAAGGATCTTAAAGCTAAAAAGGGCAAGGGGTTGGAAACCCCTGAGGCTGCCTCAGAGGGAGGTGACTCTTCCTTTTTCTGAGAAAGTCACTAGGAAGAAAAGGGGAAGATCTCCTAAATCTGCTGTTGGGTCTAGTAAAAAGAGTAAGAAGTCAAGTGTGAGCATTGATATGTCGTCTAGGGAGTTTACTAAGGATCTGTTGTGGGATGAAAATTTTATGAAGGAGTTCAAACTTACCAAGGTTATTGACTGGTTGAAAAAGCAGAAGTGGGATAAGTTAATTCAAGGGGAACATGAGTACAATCCTTTGATGGTTAAGATGTTTTATGAAACTCTGGTGATTGAAGATACAGGAAATATGACCATAGGAAGGTACATCATAGACAACAAGACGTATTCTTTCACTAGTAAGGATGTCAGTGACATTCTGGAAATTCCTCATGAAGGCTTTGCTGAGTACTACAAAGGAGGTTGGCCTGAAGGGGTTGATGACCGTGAGATCATCAAAACTGTCACTAATAGTGATGATAACTTCACTAGCCCTTATTTGGTCAACAAGATGGGAATAGAGAAGAAGGTGATGTTCAATTACATCATAAGCAACCTGCTGCCAAGGGAACTCAAGAGGAATGCTGCCTCTATTCAAGATCTACTGGTCATGGACAAGATCATTCGAGGGAAGAAGATTAACATGCCACGTCTGATGATGCTTCACATGAAGCATGTGCTTGAAACTGCCAAGCATGCTCTTCCTTATGGGATGCTGATTGCTCTGATGATGTATGAGCATAAGGTTTATGTGGACAGCCGTGCTGATGTCCTCAACACTAGAGTTCTTAACAGGGAAATGATCAGAAAGTTTGGATGGAACTGGGTTGATGGACAGTGGGTATCGAAGACATCTAAGGTCAGTGACAAGGGCAATCTGGAAGAAGGTATGAAGTCTGCTCCAGCAAACGATGAGTTGAAGGAAATCAGAGAGCAAAACATGATTCTGAAGGGGATGATGGAAAAGCTTCAGAATATGGTCAGCAACGCCCTGTCAAAACTGGATGCAATAGAGGAGAGGTTCAATGACTTTGGAGCCTGATGTCAGTGACTGTCGTACACTCATGACCTTCTCTATCCCTTTCTACTTTCCTTGCCACATTATTCCTCCACTTTCTAGACTTTTTAGTTCAATTTGGTTGTAACGTATTTCTGTATTGTGTGTGTTTGCATCGTACTTTTATTCTGCTATGGTGGGTGACTCTCTATGAATGTTTTGATATTATGCTCTAAGTTTCCATATTTGCCTCTGTTTTCTTTTCTTGTTTTAGCAATCTTTTTGATGATGCCAAAAGGGGGAATTAACCGGGGGATCAAAATACTGAAATCATGTGGTTACTAAGCTTAGGGGGAACTTTTTATGGCTTTTGTGCTTTGCTCTATCTACCATGTTATTTCTTGTGTGCTGGATAGTTTTTATCAGAACAGGTTGTTTGTCACCATCAAAAAGGGGGAATTTGTTAGAAGATGGAAGATTGAGTTTTGATGGTTCCAAGAGTCAGTGACCCTATGTTTGCAAGTCAAGTCGGCGACTTGGCAAAGTCACTGACATTAACAGCTGGCTCAACAATCTATTTACGGAAGGAATGCACGGATCGTGTGCGTTTAATTTGAAGACAGCTGTGTGTTCTATTTTAGGAGAAGATCATCAAAAGAGAGCTAAAATCAAGATGAAGATAATTGAGATTCTCCTAGAATATTTGAGTATGCATACAATTGTTTATTTGGAAAGAATTGTAAAAGATTACGTGAATATTGCTTTTCCTAACCGAATGGAAAACAATATACATGAAATCTCTCTTACCTTAGTTTAAATACTCGTTTGTTTAGGCTAATGGTAAGACAAGTGTGTTGAATTTTGATATTGTCTGTAAGAAAGAAAGAGTGTGCTTGTACAAGTGGTGAGTCAAGAGATCTTAGGCATAGCGTGAGATTGAGAGTGTGAGTGCAAAGGTAGAGCGTGGTTCAAGGGTGTGGGATTCATTCTTGTACACGGGAGAGCTTTGTAATCACTCAAGAAATCAATAGAGCGAGTCTAAGGACTCTTGAAATCCGACCAAGTGATAAACTTGGAAGGGAGTGGTTCCTTTTGGGGGAGAAGGGTGGATTGTTAGCGTGTTTCTCTAAGTAAACTATTTGGTTTACGAAGAGTTTCCACTATACATCGCTTGTCAGTGACCATTGGTAACGTTTATTTTACTGCTTGATTATTCCGCTGCATTATTACTCATAGTCGACGACTTCGTAGGAATCGCCGACTCGTTAAGTACTAACGATCCTACACATATAATTTGCATTTTTATTCTAATTTAAATAACATACGCAATTATATATGTCCAATTATAAAGTTAATAACTATAGACCATCAAACGGATGGGCCAAACTATCTAGTTAATTTGTATGAGTAACTTGTTTCACATCTGCGATATCTTTATTGCAACTATTATCATGCAATAAAGTGTCATTTACTTGAGTTAATATATGGGAAAATGGTTTTTCTATATACATTATAAAATAGAAAAATTTGGTCAATTAATGACCAAAGCATCTAATGAAATAATAATGAGAGTAAAAAAAGAAAAAAAAAATGAGTGTAAAGAAGATGAGTGGTTTGATATTTATTGTTTGAAATCCAAAAGGTCAAAAGTCTTATAATATTATATATAATTCATATTTATTGTTTGAAATCCAAAAGGTCAAAAGTCTTTTAATATTCTATATAAATGCTAGAGTTTAGTTCAAATGAAACAAACTCCGTCAACTCATTAACTCATATGTAACAACCGACTTATCAACTCCGTCAATTTGTAACGTACTTTAACTTAATCACTATAAATTGCAGGGAATTTGTAGTCAATCTCATATCAACACGTATGTGAAATCCAGTTTTAGATGACATCAGGAAAAGGTCCGGCGGTTGGCTGCTTTGACATATAATTTGGTAAGTGAAATAGGTAAGTGTGAGTATTAATTCATTTTGTACTAAAACCCTTTTGAATGTAATATTTTACACTATTGTCTAGATGATTTATTTATCTCATGAGAAAGTAAATTTGATTATATTTTTTAACCTAAACTTTAGAAATATATCCATGAGATTGAGTTATAAATAACTTATTTAGTAAGGTTGATAAAATTATAATTATAAAAATGACATCTTAGGAATTGTATCCTTAAAGCGCATTCTCTTGCAAAAGTAAGAAAATTAATTTTAAGATACTTGGTTGTATTTTATTATGATATGATTGAAGAGAACCATAACATTATTCGACCAAAAAAAAGAGAAACATAAAATTTTGACTATTGAATTTGATGATTTAAGATTTTTTTAAATTTGATTCTTAATTTTTATAATTATTTTTATATTAGGCTTATATGACTTTACCCATAAAATTTTAGTTGAATTAATTTTATCAGAACATGAAGAAACTTTAATTTATATAAAAAAAGTAGAATTCACCCTAAAATCATTTTTTTAAATAAAGCATGGCTTCTTACACTAAAACTTAAACATAAAAATATTTCTAATGTCTTTGTGTTTATAAATGTAAAACACAACATATTAATAATTAATGTTGTACCAAACTTCAAATTCATGCATTTTGATAATTTTGACCTTCCTTTTTATGCCTTCACTGATTTTCTTAAATAATGTTGTACATTTAGACAAAAAAATATGTATTTGGCTGAAATAAAAATATATATAATTGAAATAGTTTACAGTCTAAGTATCTAGAAAAAATGTAATAATAGATTTTTTTTATTAATTTTTAAGTGATTGAAGTCAAGCATATAAAAACCATCTTCATATTGAAATATTTTGTATTTTTATCATCAAGTATAAAGTGTCTTGGTGTGGATATTATAAACATATATGTGAGGAACCAATGTGAGGAATAAAATATAACGCCAATGAATATCTATATAAACATATTTGGAAATCAATGACAATATTTTCAACGAAAGATAAATAGTAAAAATAAAAGAAAAAATAAATAAAATAAGCATTTCAAATTATAATTAATGTGAGCCAATGAATTCTCATGCAATTAATTAAAAAAATCTTTAAAATTAAGTAACCTTTGAAATTACACACAAGATCAACATTTGATATTTCAATATGAATTTAAAGCCATTAAGTTATAATCATTGATATTACAAATAAAAGTAAAAAATAAAAGAAAATAAGATTAACCTTTGGTATTCCAAACAAAAGATAAGATCAAATTTAAAATATAATATTTGACATTATTTAGCAACTTTTGTACTAACCTTTAGTATTACAATATGAATTTAATGTCATTAAATGATAACCATTGGTATTACAAATATATAAGTAAAAATAAAAGAAGATAAGATCAACTTTTAATATTCCAATCAAAATATAAGATCATATTTAAAACATAACCTTTCGTATCCCACTCACTTTCACACTATATAACCTTTTCACTTTTGCATGATCACATCACAATTCCATTCACCACAAAGCAAAAAATAAAAGACAACTCTCAAATTGTTGAAAAATAAGAATCAATCAAGAAACCCTTAGAGATGGGTAAAGTGAAAAAAAAAATCTATCTATCTATATGCACTATAAAATATAAAATATAATTAATGAGAACCTGTGCGATAGCACGGACCATCCATCTAGTGTTAAATAGATGGTTAAATGCCATATTAATGTACATAAGGGGGGTTAAGTGTAAAAAATTAAATAAAGGATAATGTGAAATGCAACAATGACAAAATTAAGGGTGATTGAATATAATTTCCCTAAAATGAAATATAAGCTTATCATTGTTGGGCTGGGCCAAAACTCGGCCCATACAGTTGGCCGAGTGAGACGGGCACCCAAACCGACGTCGTGCCGCGCACACATTTTGGAGTCAGGACTCTTTAGAGTCAAAACTCGGAGAGAGGGGGAGACATTCTTCTCTTGTAAGTTTTGGATGTTCCTTCTCTTGAAAGATTCTCCCATCCAAATTGTACAAATTCCATCGCTTGGCGCTCTCTTTCGCCGCACTATCGGGAAAGAATGGCGAGCAGTATGAAAGTGGAGGAGCTGAGAGATGAACTGTCCAAACGAGGCCTCAGCACCACCGGCATCAAGCCCACACTGGTTTGTTCCGCCTCCTAAACACCTCCTTCTCGTTTCTGATGGCGGTTGTTGTTCATTGTGATTTTCTTTTGTCAGGTGAGAAGGCTTGAAACCGCTCTTCGCAAAGAAGCGAAGCAGTCTGGGAACGGTATTGATGGCGTCAGTGCCGACGCCGGCGACGATGTCAAGGTGGAGGTTGGGAAGAAGAGGGAGAGAGACGACGAGAATGGAGATGGTGATGATAATGAGGAGTCCGGTCAGAAGATTAGTGCGGTTGAAAAGATTCGGGAGATGACAGTGAAGGAATTGCGGGAACAAGCGACTCTTAGAGGAGTTTCATCGGCCGGAACTAAGAAGCAGCTAATTGAGAGGCTCTGTGCTGATGCCGAGAAGGTGGATGCTGATAATTGTGAAGGTAGGACATCTTATTTCTTGGTTGCTCATTCAATTTCAAGTGCATTCTGCTTCTTTAATACACGAAATTAGTTTTGATTAGATTATCCTCACCTGTGGTTAAAGTTGGAAAATTGAATTAGAAATGTAATTAGGGAATGATAATATGGAATGCATTGGTTGCAAAATGCTTCCAAAATTTGTTATGTATTCCTTTTGAATGTCCGTTTATTTTTATTTTTTTAGTAGAATTTGAAGGTCAATTTATTCGACAGCACCGGGCTTCGCTTTCTGATTTCGGTTGAATTATATTTGAGTTTTGTAATAATTCGGTTGTATTCCTTACTTTTGAGTATGTTCTTTTTGTAATGTAGTGAAAGTAGAGAAGGATGATAAAGAAGAGGAAGAAAATAAGGAAGAAGATAATAAAAAAGAGAAGTTGGTAACTGCAACTAAGAAGGGAGCGGCAGTATTGGATCAATGGCTTCCAGACAATATAAAGAACCAGTACCATGTTCTGCAAATGGTATTTCCAGCATTCATCTCAATCATATTCTTGATTTTCTTTTTGTTGGTTGCTAAATAGGAAACGTGACTTTCCTTCCATCATGGATCTTGTCCTTGATTCAGGGAGATGACATCTACGATGCAATGTTGAACCAGACAAATGTAGGAGATAATAACAACAAATTCTATGTTATGCAAGCTTTGGGTATGCAACTATATCATCTATTGTTTAAGATTTTGAATTGTAATTACTTTTAGTGAATGGTTTATTTATTTATCTTTCTTCTTTTTGATTTGATACAGAAATGGATGGTGGTGGTACATTCTACGTGTATAATAGATGGGGAAGAGTTGGAGTAAAAGGTCAGGATAAACTTTTTGGCCCTTACACATCCCGTGAAAGTGCTATAGATGAATTTGAGAAGAAATTCTGTGCAAAAACAAAGAATTTATGGTGCAACCGTAAGGACTTCATTTCATATCCTAAGAGCTACACTTGGCTGGAAATGGACTATACTGAAAATGAACAGGATACAGTTGAGTGTTATCTTCTTAGTCCATTCAGTTTCATCTTCACTGCCAAACATGGGAAACACTATTATATCTTTATCTGTCTATAATATGCTGGATTCTGAAACTAAAGCTACTTGCTTGATTTGCAAATGTGTGGTGTGCTCTGGGATACAGGCTTTACATTATCTTGTTTGTTCATGATTTTCTTCAATCTTGCATGGCAATTAGATTTATATGTGAATCTGTTCGTGATAATCTGTGATGTGCAACTTGACCAGGTTTTTACCTTTAAGTACTGATGATATCTTTCAGGCTGAAGTTAAGCCATGCTCTTCAACTACCATACAACCCCGAGAGTCCAAGCTTGAGTCTCGTGTTGCAAGTTTTATCTCTCTTATATGCAACATTGGCATGATGAAACAACAAATGATGGAAATTGGTGAGATTTTTAACCTACACATCCTTTCAGTAAAATGGTCTGCAAAATTTGTATGGTACTTTAAGCATTCATAGACTCTAAAGCCAAGTAAAGCCATCAGTTTTCTTTTTTGGCCACTTGGCCTTCGGAGATGCTTGTTGTTATCAGATTCTTAATTGTATTTTCACTTATTTTGAGTTTATGGGCTTCTTTTTAGGGTATAATGCTGAAAAATTGCCTCTGGGGAAGCTTAGCAAATCAACAATTTCAAAGGTACGTATTATGCTAGTCACTATTTTTTGTTATCAACTATCAAACCAAATAAGGTATACTAGAGAAACTAAAGTGCTTAGATGCAATATTGCACTGTTCACTTGTTCATCTTTCAAGTTCAAACACTGGAATGATTCTGGAGTGATTGCCGTTCCTTCTTATGGTTAAGATTATCCTTGTATTTGTTATTGATATTGGAATTTTTTTATGTATGGAAAATTTTATTTGAGTCTTAGCTAGTGCCTTATAGCATTAAGGTTAACCTACTAGTATATGGAGAATGTTTCAATTCTTGTCTTTAAAAAAAAAATCTTATGCGGTATAAAATGGTGGCCTCTTCATTTACAGGATTTCTACTTGACAGCTAATGCTTTATTACAGGGTTATGATGTATTGAAGAGGATATCTGTTGTAATGGGTCAGACAAACAGGAATGAACTTGAACAACTAAGTGGGTATGTATTTAGTACTTGTATATTGTGTTTCACTGTTTCCTTATGTTCTTTTGCTTTGCACATTATTTTAGTTATATTATTTCTGTTCCAGTAGAACTTTCCTATTTGACTAAATTTCATATTACTGAGTGGTGTAACATGTGAAAAAAATTAGCTGTCAAGGCTTCTTATTCTCGTTTCGCATTTTTTCCAATTTGCCCTCTCCAGGGAATTTTATACAGTCATCCCCCACGACTTTGGCTTTAAGAAGATGAGTAAGTCCTCTCTCTTTGTACATGCAACTTTATTGGCTTTTTTTGTAAATGCTTGATCCTTTTGCATGTATATCTAGGATGAACATTTGATCTGACGTTAATATATAAAAATTGACAGGAGAATTTGTCATTGACACTCCTCAGAAGTTAAAAAGCAAGTTAGAAATGGTTAGTACTAAATTCATATCTGTTCTCTCTCTCACTTTTTTTTTTTGATAATAGTGGCGCAATTGCTGTTACACATTTGAACTTTGATTAGTTTCTTTTAGTCTTTTATTGTTATATCCTACATTCTTACTTGTTGAGGTGAGAGTAAGGCTACTTATTCCATTCAAATCATTTAGGTTGAAGCTCTTGGTGAAATTGAACTTGCAACGAAGTTGTTGAAGGAAGATACTACTACAGAGGTATACTCATTTTTGGACTTTTATCTCATACATAGTTCCTGTAATATATTTTAAAGATATAACTTGTTCCTTCATGCATCTGGTTCTGTTCACTTTTGCATGCGTAATAATATAGATATCGTATAATTTACAGGATGATCCCTTGTATTCTCAATACCAACGTCTTCACTGTGATCTTATGTCGCTTGATGCTCATTCAGAAGAATTCTCAATGGTATGTTGCACTTGTGAAACCTAATTTTTCTCTGCGGTACGAATAACATGTATCATTTCATCTTAGCACGAGCTTTGGGAATAATGCCATTAGCCACGATGCACTTTCCTGTGTGCTAAATTGCTAATGCAGTGATCATGGAGTTTAGAATGTTCATCTTGGATATCATTTGTTTCACTGTAATCAGGTGGTCAAGTATTTGAAGAGCACACATGGTGAAACACACTCAAACTACACTGTAGATGTTGTTCAAGTGTTTAGGGTATCCAGGGAAGGAGAAAATGAAAGATTCAACAAAGTACGTTTCTTAGTCGTGGCGTAATTCGTGAGATGCTAATTCTCTATAGTGACCATAGTTTTTATTATGCCTCTGTTATTAAAACTTTTGAACATTGTGAGCAGTTTGCCACTGCCAAAAATAGGATGCTCTTATGGCATGGCTCAAGGCTTACAAATTGGGCTGGGATTTTATCACAAGGTATATTTTTCTTTATATAAGCTGTTGGTACTTTTGTAAAAGAAATGTCTGATTCATCAAAATGTTCCAACAGGTTTGCGCATTGCTCCACCAGAAGCTCCTGTAACAGGGTACATGTTTGGGAAAGGAGTTTATTTTGCTGACATGTTCTCAAAGAGTGCCAACTACTGCTATGCTAATCAAAGTTCCAGATCCGGTGTATTGCTTCTATGTGAGGTACATTTCTGTTGGTTGCTTGTCTTTCTAAACGAATAGAAAGATGCTGTTTATTCTCTGGGTCTGTGTCTTGACTCATAAATTGTGTAGTTTGAATTGTAATAAAGCTTTGAATTATCTTCTGATGGGCGGGGTTGAGCTTATATAGTTTCATCAATTCATTTCCTACATACACAACATGTAGACAGTTGATTTAATTATCGTATAGTTCTGTTAATGACTGCATTATGCAATTCACACTAAACTTTTGAGATTTCCCAAGTTCTGACAAGGTTTGGTATTCTTTTCTATAGGTAGCTCTGGGTGACATGGAAGAGCTTCTGTATTCAAATTACAATGCTGATCAGTTGCCACATGGAAAGCTAAGGTATGCTGCCTGATTTACCATTTATATTTTATTCCATGCATGTAAATGTAAAACAACATAATTGAATGACTTCTATATAATGCACAAAAGACTTGTGCAGGGTCTCACATGTTTGACTATATAACATAATTCTGAAGATCAGTACTGCTTATTGTTCATGTCTATATCCTTTAACAGCTTTGTTCACACTCTTAAGTTGGATCCCTTTTTGTTGCACTGTCGGGGAGTGCGTGTGACAACAAAAATATATTAAAAATTGAAATACATTATATTCTGCAATGTCTGTTGCAGCACAAAAGGAGTTGGAAGAACCGCCCCTGATCCATCGGAGGCCCAAATTATGAAAGATGGAGTTATAGTTCCTTATGGAAAGCCGACAGAGCAGAAAGGTCGCTCGGTAAGACAATTGATTCATATATGAAACTTACAAATCATGCTATTTTGAGAGAGTATCACTGTTCAGTATGTTGGCTAAACTGATCTTGTTGATATATGCATATTGCTGCTTGTAGGGAACTTTGATGTACAACGAGTACATAGTTTATAACGTGGATCAGATAAGGATGCGATATCTTTTGCAAGTGAATTTCAATTTCAAGAGGTGATTAGGTTCAAGACCAAGCTAAGTAAATAGCTCTTCGTGATTTTGTCATGTGAAGCTGGAATCCTTGCAGTGCTGTGATGAAGGTGCAAATTTTGCTTCAGCAATGAAATGAGGTCTGTTTTACATGAATGTCTATGAAATCTTAAGAGAGACCCTGTTCTGGGAAAATCTTACTAATTGATGTGTCGTTGATGAAATTGATGTTGAAACAAAGTTGATGAAATTGATGTTGAAATAATGTTGTTCAAGACACCCTGGTCTGTTTCACAACTCATAAAAGAAAACAGCACTATAAACTTAATATGGAAATTATGAGCTGTTCTGAATCTGAAAATTATGAATTGGATTGCTAATAAATCCCGGATGGATATCGATCAATCCCACATGACAGGTCACAAATGAAGTATGCCGCATGATAACAATCAATGGACCAACATGAATCAAGCTCTTAACAAATAATTATTGATCTGGATGACAAACGACCAACTAAAAACTAATCCAGTATAAAACTGACACACATCACATATGCATGACTAGTTATTTGAATTCCTCAAACGCACAATTGAGAAGCAACTCGAGATGACATATCTTGCACCAGTAATACCAGTAATACCAAGCGTCAGGGCTCCAAGCACAAATCTATATATAACAATAAAAAGTTGTGTACGAAGTGCATTTATTGCACATATCATACATCTTACTCATATTAAAATAATTGTATTATAAATCAAGACAAATTCTTTAACTCAATGGTTGAGTCCATGTCATTTGTATTAGAGGTCTAAGGTTTGAATCTCTACTTACATTTGAGTTTTTTTTTTAAAATTTCCGTTATTATTTATTATTTCAATTTATTAATTTTTTATTGTTACACGTATATTGCAAGTACATTGATTCGAAATATGCTAAATATTGTTCTTGTTGTATTTTTTGCACACATCCAAATCCACCCATTAATTGGTAACAAAGTAAATTAACTTTGTATTGTTACATATATTGCAAGGACGTTGATTCAAATTATGCTAAATATTGTTCTTTTTGTATTTTTACTTCACACACCCAAATCCACCCATTAATTTGTAACAAAGTAAATTAAATTTGTATTGTTAAGATTGAATTCATAGGTTTAATTGTAAATTATGGGGCTCAAATTTTCAAAACCTGCTAAGTATTATGGGATTTAGATTTTGAATTTTGTTTTACCAATCACAAGAGTGTGTTTATGATAAATAATGAATTTAAATAAATATCTTTTAGGTAAATTTAATTGGGATTGGACATTAAGAGAATGCCAAACGGAAAATATTATAAAAAATATTTTAGCCAGTTTAGTTTTTCATTTCAGTGGCAAAAGTTTAAAAGTGTTGTTAGACGAATTGAAATAATCACTACAATAAATAAAATTTTCCAATAAGCGGCTATGTTTTAATTTACGATTGCTTTTTTTTTGTCAATGTCATGAATCTTGACAATTGCTTTTTTGCTTTCAATATGGAGTACTCTAGAATTGATATTAAGAGATATTAATAGGAGAGAATAAATTACGAAACGTTACACCTTAAATTTAAATGTTAATTGACCACCCCTAATTAACTCCTTAGCCGTTCTCTATAATTTTAGCACGCACAATTAGATAAATTTAAATGTGCATTAAAAATCATATCCACCACTTTAGCATATTTATCTCTAAAATTCCAAACGTCAGATTGGGTACATCCCACACTAGGCACGTTCCTTCCCCCTCTTCTTTATATATACATGCCAAATATGCATAATCCCATCACAACCATTGATGTCCACCATGTACAACACTGCAAAAGAAAGTAAAGACGTACACGAGCACTAATTTCTATCAGCTGAAGAGGTTAAAAATCAAGGTGATCGACGATCCAATGCAAATAGAATGTATAAATATTTTTGGCAAATACGTACATGAGCACTAATTTTATTGCTTGTGAATTGTGATGCAACAGTACATCTAACCACTTTTGCAAGTATATGAACTATTGTCTCTTCACTATCTGTTTTTATCCTTCCAAATTCCTAATCTACACACTATATACATTGTTTAGTAGGGAACTACTTACTATACATGCTCACAACATTTCAAATTTAGAGGAAGGGGGAATATGCTTCACGGAGAAGACAATGGTGCTACCAATTAATTTAGACATTGAAAAGAGTAAGTACTTTGTGTTAGATAAGAGATTACAAACTAAACAACCGAAGATTGGAATTATACAGTTCTGTTGAGAAAGTAGAGTCATAAGATATTACAAGATTAGTCATGTTAAATTACTAAAAAAAATTGAACTAAAATTTATTTCTCATAATATATCAATAAAAACTAAAAAATAATGATAAATTATATTTAATTAAAAGGAAAACTCTACATAAAATCTTTCACACGCAATAAGCGGTATTACTCTACTCAACAAAATTTAATAACAAAGTTGTTAAAATATGAAATAAAACTAATTAAACTTCTCTTAACATTTTCATACAAATTATGATAGGTACGTGAAATATATATTAATAAACTAAGTTTGAAATTGTAAGTCTTTTTCTTATTCCTTAAGAAAATGTCTGATTCATAATAAATAAGTTATTGTACATAGATACAAAAACATGGAATACACTTTAAGCATAATTAAATGACTAATATACTCTAATTAATTACAGTTTAATAGTATATTTTAATAGTGCTCATCAAATTAAAATCAATTAAAAGTATGTTCATATCAGTTACATATAATAATTATTCAACATCACTATTATTAATTTCATCAAAAAATATTTTTTAAAATCTATAGATAATTTACACAATATTAGTTTTTATTAAGATATAAACCATATCCAAATCATATGTTAATTATTTTATAATTCATATTAAATATATACAAAACAATTACTCTAACTGAATATAAATATAATCCTCCAACTCTTCATCCCTCTTAAATATCATGTCCAGGTCATGTGCGTATCCGCCATGCACGTGCTCCCACGCCAATGGTTGGAAAAATAAGCACTCAGAATGAAAAACGCCCTTACACTCGTTGATGGAACATGCATAAACAGCATGTCCGCCAGGATTCTGGCAAGCTGTGCACTCGAACGTGAACAGCTTCTCATGGGCACAAAGGTAGAACAAGTGCTCATAGGCATGAATGCATGATGTTCCAGATCTCTTGGGACCAAACCGACTTTCAAACACGCAAGATCTACACTTTTCTTTGTTGTAATTGAAACACAGGACGTTATCATCCGAGAAGGCGCGGTAGGACTTTTTGGGTTTCCACCGGAAAAAAAAGTATTGACTAAGGTTCTACCACTTGTCACCATGGCTATGGATGTGGTTTGCAAACCACGTCTGCCACCTATAAATGGTTTTGGGCTTGCACTCGATGACAATGAGCCTCATTGCTCTCCATGGCTATGGATGAGGTGTGACTTCATTGCTCTCCCACCGGGTCGACAAGCCAACAAGCTTGTGAAGATGAGAGAGGCTGGCGAGAGGGGAGTCAACCACGATGGAGTGACCTAAGGAGATCTGTGTCTCCACGATTCGGGTGATGAGGTCGAAGCGTGAGAAATGATGGCCTCGGGATTTGCAGGAGGTTTGGTTGGAGCAATGACGTGTAGAATGTTGGAATTTATGGAGCCTAATTCAAGATTAGGTGGAATAGGAGACAAAGGCGGAAAGGAGAAGCGAAGACGGAACGAAAAGGGCGCCGTGGGAGTGGGGTAGGCTTGCGCGGTCGCGCCATCCCTTGTGCGACCGCATTATTTCGATAGTGACTCAGGGCGTGGGCATAGGGAAAAACTGGTGCGACCGCGCCACCCCGTGGTGCGCCCGCGCCATCATCCGCGTCCCCAATCCGTTTCGGGTTTGAGTGTTTCATGTCATGCAAGCTTCGAGCTAATTTTGGTAGATGAGATTTTCTATCATTATTGGGTAAAATTTATTAGATATTATTATTAGGAAAGAATATAGGGTGAATTTCACAAAGCCACCCGCGAAATATGGGTTTGTGCACAAAACCACCTGTATAAAATGAAATTTCAAGAAACCACCTGTAAAAACATTTTGTTTGCAAAAAACCACCTGTAAAAATTGAAATTTCAGCAAACCACCCTTAAAAATATTTCGTTTGCAAAAAACCACCCATAAAAATATTTCGTTTGCAAAAGAACACCCAAGTCAATAATTTCGTTAAATTTTCCGTTAAAAATATGGAATTCATTATTTTCACTACTAAAATACCAATTCTACTATTCAAACACCAAATCCCAAACCCCATATTCTGAATTTATGATTTGTGAATGTTTTCTTACTAGAATCTGAAGAACGAGATACGCGTCAGTTCATAATTCCATTACATTTCTCGTTAGATACTAAGAAAGTTAAAAAGATGCTCTTATCTGACTAATATCGTAAAAAAATCAAATTTTATTTTGCACATGAAAAAGAATGAGGAGAACGAATGAACTTCAATCAATCCAAATTATTGGATCTAGAGAGATGAATTAATATTTCGTGTTCGAGCTTTGGTTGAAAGAATTGCAGGTGTTGGTATCTCGTTCTTCAAATCCAAGTAAGAACATTCACAAATCACAAATTTAAAATCTATGGTTTGGGTTTGTGTGTTTAAATTGTTAAATTGGTGTTTTAGTAGAGGAAATAATAAAATTTTGTTTTTAACAGAAAGTTTAATGGACTTATTAACTTGGGTAGTCTTTTGCAAACAGAATATTTTTATGGATGGTTTTTTGCAAACGAAATATTTTTACGGGTGGTTTGATGAAATTTCAATTTTTACGGGTGGTTTTGTGGCAAACGAAATGTTTTTAAGGGTAGTTTCCTAAAATTTCATTTTTTCGGGTGGTTTTGTGCACAAACCCAAATTTCACGGGTGGTTTTGTGAAATTCACCCAAGAATATATCTTGGCATGGGGATTGGAAATTCTATCCTTGTAATATCTTGTATCTATCTTTAGGCCTTGTGTTCTTTATTTAAACCCAACCAGGATTATTGTAATTGGTGTACTGAAAGAAAAACCTGAAAGTAGAGAGGGAAAAATTCAGAGTGTTAAAGAGATTAGGTTAGACTGGTCAGATCAGTGTAGATTAGTGGATCAGGTCTGGTAATCTTTGAAAGTATCAGATCTAGTGAAAGTCCCTAATTTGGTAGTGACCCAAACATAGTCATTCTGACAAACTGGGTCAACAAATTCTCTTGTTTTCTTCCTTGTTTATTTTCTTATTTCTCTTGTGAATATGTGAGCCCGTTATTGTTGCAAGTAGGTCGAATTTCCCAACGGATGGATGAACATTTATGGTATTTGGCGAGGTAGTTCGCTATAGTGGTTTTGCCACTGCAAGGATCGCCTTGAATCACATTTATCGTTGCTCGCTCATGATCACCCATTAAGCCGACCACCTTATTAATTGGTTGCGCGATCTAGCTTCGTTAAAATATTATAGGCAATTCATTAGATTTTAGCTTGTATTTGTTTTGATTTTTGTGGATAATTTCTCCTCTCTTCTCCTTTCTCTCTCCTTGCGCTCCAATTTCTCTCAAAAATAAGGGCACTCACAAAAAACGCTTTTTTTGTGTGTGCTTTTCCTTCTTTCTTTTAACTCTTATAAATAAGGAGTTTGGGTTGGAAAAATGGGCTTGGACCCAACAATCTCACTCTCCAACCTAAAGGAAAGACGCTCATATCTACTCGGGATCTTCACTTATGCACCAAACCCGCCATCTTTGTGCCGAACTAATGCTTGTCAACAATCACCACCTTGGTTAACATGTCAGCTGGATTCTTATCAGTGTGAATGTTCTTTAGGTTCATCCTGAGATCACTCACAACATCTCAAATCCAATGCTACCTCACATTAATATTTTTTTCCGACAATGGTATGTAGCATTCTTGCTCAATCTAGAACACTCTAACTAACACAGTTCACCACATATTCTCCTTACTTCAAACCTAAAACTAAAAGAAATCTTTTTAACCCAAATCATCTATTTTCTTGCTTTTGTCATGTGGCAATGTACCCTACCTCAGTTGTAGACAAAACAACACACTTTTGCAACTTAAAAGTACCTCTCAAGTACTTGAAGATCCATTTCATTGATTCCTAATGATCTCTACTAGGATTGGAAGCTCACAACACCCACTACATGAGCAATATTTGGTGCACACCATAGCATACATCAAACTACTAACTGCTGGTGAATAAGGATTGGTGGCCAACTTCTTCTTTTATTCACTTGCAAACATGCAAGACTTCTTGATAAGTTTGAAGTGGCTAACAAGAGTAGTACTAGCCAACTTAGAACCTTCCATTTGAAATCTCCTAAGAACCATCTCAACATACTTCTCATGTGACAACTATATCTTCTTGGCTTTTCTATCATTGGGTAATTTGCATATCTAAAATCTGGCGAGCCAGCCCTAACTCTTTCATATCAAATGAAGTGCTCAAATCCCGCTTCAATCATCAACTAATGATCTATCTTTTCCCGCAATAAACATGTCATCAATAGAAGAATTATAAATATTTACCACTTGCTTGTCGTTTGAAGTAAACACAATGATCAACACTTGTTCTAGTGTAACCATGATCCACCATAAAAATGTCTAACTTCTTATACCACTATTTAGGAGCTTTCTTCAACCAATATAAGTTCTTCTTCAGTTTGCAAACCATATGATCTTTTCCCTTTACTTCAAACCCCTCTGGCTGCTCCATATAAATCTCCTTTTCTAAATCACCATGGAAGAATGTTTTTTACATCCAACTGCTCGAGTTCAAGATCCATGCTCGTAGCTAAGCCAACGGTCACCCTAATGGAACTCATCTTGACAACTGGCGAGAAGATTTTGTCAAAATCAACTCCCTTCTTCTGACTGAAGTCACTCACAACTAGTCAGACTTTGTACTTGACTAGTTTGTCTTCATTTGTCTTTAGCTTGAACACCCATTTGTTATTCAAGGCATTTCTCCCTCTAGGAAGTTTTACAAGCTCCTATGTATTGTTTGTTCAAAGAACTTAACTCCTCTTCCATGACGTTTTTCCATTGAGCTTTTTCTTTATGATTCTACAATTCTTGAAAAGTCTGAAGCTCCCCTTCTTTAGTAACTGCAACATACTCAAATGAGATATATCTTATGGATGGATAATGCTCATTTCTTGACTTGCTGAGCTCATATGCTTCTTCATTTTCTACTAGCCCCTTGCTCAAAACCCTCACCGGTTTTAGGTTCTAGTAAGCCATCATTTGACGCAAAAGTATCATAAATCCCATACCCTAAAGAAGACTCATGTTGGTGTTGTTCCCTTCTAACTGAGTAGGCAAATAAACTGAAAGCTCGACAACTAGAGTGTATCAGATTCTGACAAAATCTTGTCTTTATGAAAGATCACATCCTTGGACCTTATCACCTTTTTTCGGAACACACAACTTATACCCAAAATCTACACCATATCCTAGAAAAATGTAAGTAATCGCCATGTCATCTAGCTTATGTCTTTGTTCTTTAGGCACATGCACAAATGCCTTGCATCTAAAGACTCGCAAATGAGAGTAAGAGATGTCTTTTCTAGACCAGACTCTATCAAAAACATCAAAATCCAAAGTCGTTGATGGAGACTATTCATCAGGTAGAAGGCAATCATCACAACTTAATTTACCTTAAAATAGCTTAGGAAGATTTTCATTTTCAGCATACATATGACCTTCTCCAAAATGGTTCTGTTTGTTCTTTCAACAACACTATTATGTTGTGGAGTACTAGGAGTAGCCTTCTCATGTCTAATATCGTGCTCAAGATAATACTTTTGAAACTCCCTAGAAGTGTATTCGCCTCCATTATCACTATAAAGACATTTCAAGGAGCAACCATTTTCTCTCTCAATGTGGCATAAAATCTCTTGAAGCAATCAAGAACCCGATCTTTTGTTTTCAAATAAACACACAAATCTTTCATGACGCATCATCAATAAAAATCAAAAAGTATCTATGACCACCAAGTGTCGATACATCAATGGGAAAACAAACATTAGAATACACCTCAAGCCAATTGTTTTTTCTTTCAAAAGACTTGCTAAATGACACCTTAGTTTGTCTACCAAAAAACAGTTATCACAAAAGCTTAAAGACATACCTTTGGCAAAAGGAATAAGGGACTTCTTTGCCAAAATCTGTAGTCCTTTTTCACCCATGCGTGCGAGCCATCTATAACATAAGTCTGGTGATACTTCATCTTCAACTACATTTAGGCCCTTGCACCCAATATTCCTCGCCCGCTCCTTCACCCCAACCCTTGGGCAACGTTATGAGAACTATTGCTCCTCTTGTCGCAGGTGGGGGCTTTCGCCCCCACTCGCCACCTCCTTCCGCCACTGCCCTAAGGTTTAGAGAATATGTCATTTTCTATTTGATAAGAAATATAACATAAATCTACTTCTTACAAATATTCCTTAAGATGAAACAAATACTCCCTCTGTTTATCAAAAGTTATTCTTTTAGCCCACTACACGATTATTAAGGAACAAGTATTTTATCCAAATTACCCCTATATTTGGAAAAATGTGTACTCTTAACCCTCCTAGAAAATTATTTAGAGTAATTATTACTCCTATAAAGTATAGATAAATTTGAAAAAAGGTGAAAATATATATTAAAATGACATGTTTTATGAAAAATGAAAAATAAGCTAAAAGGACATGTTTCACAAAACGAAGAGAGTATAGTATTAAGCTAACTCCTTAGAGCTTAAGGCAGATGCACACATCTAATACCATCCTCTTCTAAACAGATATTCAATCTTACATAATATTTCGGCGACTTTAAGAAAATTGCGCAAATGTTCAATTTTAAACGCATATATTGATCTTTAAAACCATCAAAATCACCACCGAATATTCTAAAATAAATTTTATTTATCAGCAATTGAACACATTTTTTTAATTTAATAAGTCATTTCTCTTATGTGGACGCATTATACCTTAGATTATTGTGCCAACTGATTATTGAGAATTAAAAAAAAATGAAAAACACCAACAAAAATTGATTCGAAAGCAAATGCCAGCCCCTAAATGACTCACACACACGGTTAGCGTGATTTGAAAAAAGAAAAACAAGTTATACGTTATATCTTACTCCAATTAGAGAGAAAACTCCGTTAGTATACTAGTTTGACTAATTCCGTTAGGTGTTCTAATTACGTACAAAAATTAAGTAAAATGAAACCAACTAAAAATTAGGCCTTCGACCAAAAAACAAACAAACCAGAAATTAGGCAACCAGAAATTATAAAATTTGGCATCTCAAAATCAGATATGAACCCATAATAATCCTAAAATCCCAATAATTACATAATATAATTCTACCCTTATTATCGACAAGATCGAAATGTTAAATAACCATAATTTCATGTAACATAAAATTATCAATTTACGTAAATTTCAAAAATCCTAATTTTAATTTTAAGTAAACATATTATTATTATATTAGTTTCAGGGGAATTCAGTTAATATCTTCGTATTTTTTGGTTTTTTCAGATGGTATTTTGAAGAAAAAAATTATTCCGAGTGGTATTCTTGGACTTTTAAATTTTTTTAACTTAGGCGCTTAATTGTGAATTTCGTTAGTTTACAACTAAATTAGTTTGTTTTCTAATAAATTTTTTGTAATTTATTAATTTAGAATACAATTTTCTAATTTGGAAAAATTAAGATAAATTTAAAACATATGTCCAGTAAAAATATTATTATAAATATAATATATAATTAAAACTTCTCTAGTATTTTTTATGTTATATTTTTTTTATTTCTCGATTAATAGTAAAATGATATATAAAATTATTATTCTAATATTAGTAATAAATGAAATTTCCACATATATATTTATATATTTTCACAAATTTAAATTCCTATATTTGACATCGACATTTACATATATATTTAGGGTAGATATATTTATATATATAATGTAGAAATTGAAGTTTACTTGCTCTATATATATATTTAGACATTTTTAGATTTGTCACATAATTATATTATATAGTTGTTAATTTATGGTTACATTTTTTTTATAAGAAATTCGTTTTCAACAAATATTTCTAGAAAAATTATATTATTATTTTAAAACATATCAACATATAGATAGAATTTGTATACTTAGATCTCAAATCTTGTTAAATGATAAATAAATATTTATTATATATATATTTCTAGCAAAGTTAATTTATTATTTTAAATATATCAACATATAGATAGAAATTATATACTTGGATCACATGTTTTGTTAAAAGATAAAAAAAATATTCATTAAACTAAGGGTTTTTTTTAGCAAAGTTTGTGTTATTTAACACCATTTGGCCTTTAAAATATGAATTTTATAAGAAGCCACCTTTTAAATTTTTTTTTAAGTAAGAACCCCTTCTATAATACAAACACTAAATTTGAACTACCTTACGTAATTTTTCGGTGAATTTATATCCTAAATGGATCAAAATGCCCTTTTAAACATATATATTTTAATTATTCATTTGTGAAAAATAATTAAATTATTTAAGAAAAAAATGTAAGGTGATGTTGTAAACTACACCAACTTATATTTTCTTAAAAAATAATTAATTAAATTGTTTAATGAATTATTAAAAATAAAATAAAATAAATTTATAAGGGCATTTTGGTCCGATTAGGGTAAAGGTTTTGTAGAAAATAACTTAAGGTGGTTGAAATTTGGTGTTTGTATTATAAAAGGTGTTTTTACTTTGAAAATAATTTAAAAGATGGTTTCTTAAAAAAAACCATATTTTAAAAGGTGGGTTTTGGCCAAAAAACTCCCTTAAATTAATACATAACAAATCAATCTATGAATAGAAAATTATATAAATATGTTATCTATTTTAGTATATATAGCAAGATTTTTATAAGTTGTTATAATATTTATTAAAAATTAATTTCACATTAATTTATTCAAGTAATGTTATGTGGCGCAATTTTTTCAACACATATGGTTTCTGCTTTATAATGTATTAGCTAGATTAATTATCTATTAGGATCTAGGGGTGATTTGGTAGTTTTGTTAAAAAATAATCTTGGAAAAGTAAATAGGCCAGTTATATTTTTGAAATAAATTATTGAAAATAAAAAATTATTATGGGATTCTTTTCTATTTTAATTAACCCTATATTAATTATTAAAAAAATATTCATTAAAAATTGATAAGTTGAGTAAGAATTAATTAAAGTTAGTACCTAAGTATTCATTAAAAATTGGAGGGATTTGTTTTGACCTTTTCCATTTATTAATTCAACCTATATTTTATTTGTGAAAAATGGACGGTTTAATGTTCAATGACCGTTCTCTTACGCAATGGAATACCAAACATGCACAATGTAAAGACATAAATAAAATATGAACACAATTCCTTTATAAAAGAACTCTCCTTAATCAATTAGTTGAATGGGTAAACCTGTATCTCCTTTGGAAGATTTTGAATGAAAACTTTATTAATTGATAGTTCCTTTGTTACAAGATACATATTTTAACTTTTCTATTACTAGTGATCACCAAATCCTATCAATAATAACAAATCTTACGATCTAGTTTCTAAGCTCGATCACTCACAGCACGGTTAATCAAAGAAATCAAACCATATAATTTCTAGGTGTAATTCCCTTTAGTTTTGGAAATGTCTTCCTTGTTGTTGTCGAGATCACATACTCGCTGTGGACTTATGATTCCGATTCTTCCCTTGATCACTCTCAATTGCTCTTAGATGGATTTCACAGTAGTGATGAATAAATTATATTTCAATTGCATACTATATATGTGAGTGTTTCAACATGCACATGTCCTTGCACGGGACGCAATTACTCTTCTATCCTTTTAACCTTGGGAAACAAGACATTTCCTAATAACCAACATACCTGTGTTTCCCTTTTTTTGTTTTCAGAAACTTATGTCCTACTTGCCATGCCGCTAGAAACAATTCGACAAAAGGGCTCCTTTAATTTACCCTTCTTCTCTTGACACATAATCCAATCTTTTTAGGAATGTTACTAAAATATTTAGATAACACTTAATTTTTAATAACGTTTATTTTTAATAACTTTGTTATCATCAAAATTCATAGGGACACATGTTATCAACCATTTCTAATATTGTTCCAAAACGAATTTCAGTTGATCAAAAAGAGACTCAACCTACTTTGACGAACTAAAAATTTACGTGACAACTCAGGTCTATATAAACTACAAACCCATCCTCTTCCACTATCGAGAACACATTTAGTAATCCTAACTCGAAATTAAATTTGGTTGGTTTATTTTTTGTTTCCTGGTGGGACATTGATTTCGAACTCTTGGTGTGCGATCAGTTTATATGATGGAGGAAAACAAGGAAAATCCGCTTGAGCTGAAATCCCTGAGGCACATCGGCATGATTTGCAGATCAGCTAAGGAGTCAATGAAGTTCTACCGAAATGTTCTTGGGTTCGTTCCCATTAGGAGGCCTGATTCCTTGGATTTGCGGGCAATTGGTAATTAAATAATTAATTTTTACTAAAGAATTCGGAAAAAAACATTTTCTATTTTGATATGATTTTAAAAGTTGGGTCATGTTTAGGCTGCTGGATATGGATTTGAGATCCATATGGTGCAGTCGAACGACCCGGAAAGATTAGTTCGCAAGAACAAAGACATTGATCCCAGTGATTACCACTTATCTTTCCAGGTGCGTGCGTTTTTCATATTTCTAGCTTCTTTCAATTAATAAGCAATTGCACGGTAGTTAGCTCATTATTTGAGAGTTTGGTTCAAATGAAATAAACGCTTACCCTAAAATGTGAAACGATTGCACTTTTCCTAATTCAGAGTATACTTTTTGTAGTTGTAGTACACTTTTCCTATTTCGAATTGCACTTTTCGTACTTATATTGTACTTTTTCTATTTCGGATTACACTTTTCGTATTTAGTAGTGTACTTTTCTAACTCTTTGTAGTGCACTTTTTTGGACTACACTTTTCGTATTTTACAATGCACTTATGAAAAGTGCATTCGTTTCACATTTCAAGATAAGAGTTTATTTGATAATTTGAACCAAACTCCATTATTCGATCATTAATTGTTTTTTAATAATCAAATTTAGTTTATTTCATGAATACTAATACGTGATTAATTAGTGTGAAAACATGGGAGCAATGGAGAACAAGTTGAAGGAGATGGGGATAAAGTACAAGCGAGGCGGAGTGGGCGATGATGGGAAGAAAAACATAGAGCAGCTTTACTTCCACGACCCCGACGGATTCATGATCGAGATTTGCAATTGCGACGACTTCCCCGTCGTCCCACTGGTGTGATCGAGCTTACTTTCGTGCATCCAGATGACAAGATGAAAGGGATAAATCAATTTAGTAATTTGTGTTTGTGTTGATTAATATTTGTGGTTTGTCAAATTTGTGTCGACTCTCTTTCGTTACATGCTTAGTATTGAAACCATGTGTAAAGCCTAAATAATCTCAATCTTTATTTGGCCATATCTATTGTTTTATAAACGGAAAATATATTTCCAAAAGGCGAGGCACCAAAAGATTGACCAGGACAGATCTAGACCAAGTAGAGTTACTCCCAAACCGAGCAGGATATTCTGTCTTCAACTTGTGCCCCTTCTCATGTCCCTTTTATATTTACTAATTGTCCCCGTCGTGCCATGCACGACTATAACTCTATATTTTTTAGATATACTATAGAAAAGATATTAATAAATAAAAATATAATATAAAATTTATTATAAGTAATTTGTTATCCGTAATATGTAGTAAGAAGATATTTCACATATAAAATCAAATAATTGTTATTATAAAAATTATGAATTCAATCAAATAAATATACTCTTTTATAATTTCCAATTCGTTCATTAATTGAAAAGTTGGAAAGTATATATATTGATATGCCTTGATATGGTGGCGGTACATAAATTGCCTAAAATTCTTCTTGATTTTAAGATAAATTGCCTTATGTAATCATTGTAATTTTTTATTTGAATTATTTATTATTTATTAATTATAGTTAAATATGACATGTTAATGATAGAGCAGAATATAATATGACGTGGTATATGATGTGTAAAAAATATAATGACATGGCTTAAGGAAAAGGTAACATGTGGCAAAATCCAAGGTGGCGTATTCTTAAAACGACATGTGGAAAAAGCTGAGGTGGCGCAACGTGGAGGCTCCAAACCTTATTACTTTTATATATATATAGTAGATTAATAGTATAACTTTCTTGAGATTTGTGATTTTTTTAAATTAAAATTTAAAAACAATTAAATTTTAGACTTTTACTAGTATTTTGTAAAAAAAAAACTCAATACACATGATTAATAAATACAAAAGGGACATAAGGGGCCACGAGTTGGGGATAGAGGATCTTTTAATTAATGAATTATAACGATAAAAAAGACTTGAAAAAGTGATTTTTATAGTGAAAACACTTGAACAATGAACTCTGTTAATCAAGTGTGAAAACCACCTCCTTCCAAGTTCTCGCTTGGAAGGATTAATAGTCGTAGCTTGCTTTATTGACACTTTTGAATATGCTTACAAGAACACCCTGGAACTTATGTCGAGAAAGTTCATATGTGTTTCTAAGGTTTGGAGAAAGTCCATTAGTGTTTCTAAAGTTTAGAGACTGTTAGGAATAGAGAAGTTTGAACTTTGCCTTGTAGTAGCTAATTAGGGAACAATCAATAAAAGAAAAACGTCATTCAAAACCCTTCATGCTAGTGGAGGTAGAGGTAGAGGTTTACCCATACAGCTAGTTGGTTGCAGTGGGGTTCCTCCATAAAGGAATTGTGTTCATTTTAATTATTTACTTGTGTTTATCTTGTTTCCGTTGCCCTGGGAACAGTCCAACGTTTGTTCCCAACTCTTATTAACACTTACGATGCAACATATGTACTTAACAAAACTTAAATTGTTGTTTAGTCATTCTTAAATGTTCATTAGTTCAAGAAACTTGTTGTTTAGTCGTTCTTAATTACACTCCTCTCAATCAATTTGATTTATTTATTTTGCCTTATAGAGTTGTTCATAGTATCGGTAAAGTTGTTCATTTAAAATGAAATGAGTAGACTAAGCAACAAGATGACGTCGAAGTCGGAGGAAGATGTCAGCGTCGAAGGAGCAAAACGCAGACGCTTCGAAGTCGCCAACTTGAGCACATAAGTGGATTTCATATTGCCAAAAATTGAAGTCAAGAACATGAAAAAATATTTTGAGGTTGAGATAAATTTGACTGAACATTAAGCGTAAAAACTTATCTTTTTTTTTGGTCATTGCCACCCCAGTTCAGCGGAGTGCTTTGCTCCATCAAACGCCTACGTCTGGAGTTCGAGTCTCGCGAGGACCCCTTTATTTTTGGGTGAGATCTTCTCTCCTAACAAGTTCATTTCTCCTCCACTGAGAGTCGAACCCTCGACCTCAGCGAAGGGAAGCGTAGCCCCTCCCACTACGCTCCATGCTTGTTGGTAAAAATAAAAAAACTTATCTCTTGATTTATGCAAGTTATCAAAATCACGAAGTTATTTTTTTCCACATTATTTTAAAGACCAATTATAAATAAGTCATCACCATTGATCATTTTTATCTATTAATGCTCTTATTTTTTCTTCTCTATTTACTATAACTAGTTGGATTCCAGTGATACTCACGAGATAATTTTACTAAATATTAAATAATATTATGATATTAATATAAAATTTAAAACACTTATATATAATATCATAATAAAATTATATAATTTATTAAAAAAATCTTTAAGATTGTGCCCCATACTTTATCAACATATAGATAAAAAATTATATACTTGAAACACGAGTCTTGTTTAAAGATAAAAAATTATTATGCAAAAAAGTAATACAAAAAATACTATATTAGATCAAATTATTATCAACATATTGATAAAAAATTATATACTTGGATCCCAAACCTTGTTACAAGATAAAAAAAAATATGCATAAAAATATCAAAATATATATTAAGTTATTATCTTATAAAAAATTAGATATATAGTTTATTATTAAAAAATATAATATTATTTTATTCAAAGGATGTACGTGGTGCAGTTTTTTCAACATACATGGTTTCTGCTTTATAATGTATTAGGTAGATAAAAAGACAACTTTTCTTGAACAAGAAAATCAAGCTAAGACGACATGTTTAGCTTAACGGACAATGTGTTTTTTTATATTTCCGATAAGTGTGTGTATATATATATATTTTAAATTTAAAATCAATAATTTTTTTTATAACTTCCTTATAAAATAGTTTTTTTTTGAGATAATCCTTATAAAATAGATCATAACTAAAAAAATACTTACTCAAATTCCGGCTAAAAAATTAGACTAGTTCGTCTCTATTTACAGAACTAACAACTGTGCTTGTTTGATCGGTTATTATCTAGAACTTGTTTGAGCTTGTTGGCTCTTGTTATATGTTGGCTCTGGTAATGGTCAAATAAATGAGGCGTCCAATGAGTCGTCGGTAACGATCAGGCTCAGCAAACGACAATGAAGTAGACAAGGCAAGCTTACGATTCTGCTCAATTGGAAAATCACAAGGCTTACTGGCAAGTAAACCAGCCTCAAACAAAATATCCAAAGTATACTTACGTTGAAAGAGAAATAAACCTTGAGGGGAACAAGAAATCTCAATGTCCAAGAAGTACTTCAAAGATCCCAGGAGCCTGCCTAAGCCCGTACAACGAGCGATTAAGCCTACAAAAACGCCCATTGGCCGAACTAGAGAACCCGGGGGGGGGGGGGGGGGGGGTCTCATGTAAACCTCCTCATCCAAATTACCATGCAGAAAGGCATTATGAACATCCATCTGATGAAGCTCCCAGTTTCGAGCAACAACAACAACCAAAAAAGTACGAACCGAGACCATCTTTGCAACAGGGGCAAATGTCTCATTATAATCAATGCATGCTTTCTGATTATTCCAAAGAACAACCAGATGAGCCTTATATCTCTCAACAAAACCATCAGACTTATACTTATCTTTGAAAACCCACTTACAACCAATTGGTTTCTTCCCTTTAGGAAGAGAAGACAAAGTCCAAGTATCATTTCGCTTTAGAGCATCAATCTCAGATTTCATAGCCTCTCGCCACAAAGGACTACAAACAACTTCAGAAAAAGAAGTCAGTTTTGAAACAGACTGAACAACAACAATAAAAGCATGATGTCTAAGCGAAAACCGATCATATGAGACAAAATGAGCTATGGGATAGGAGGTACGTGATGACACTAACCGAGAAGGTTTCAGCTTTGAGGCGTCCTACTGTCGTATAGTGTGACAAACATAATCTTTTAATTTCACGGAAGGAACACGATAACGGGTAGAACGGCGGACATTGTCCTGGACAGAGATAGGAGGAGATTAAACCCCACTCCCCCTATCGTTTTTCTGCGAATGGTCATTTGAGGAGATAGGTAAAGAGGTTTCTTGAACAGAAATAGGAGGAGATTGAACCCCACTCCCCCTATCGTCTGTCTGCGAATGGTCATTTGTGGAGATTGGGACATGTTCTTGAACGGGCACAGGAGGAGGTTGAACCCCACTCCCCCTGTCATCCGTCTATGGTAAGGCAACATGACTAGGTGATTCATCAAAAATGGACGCATGAAGAGGGTCAGGATCATTCGCGATAGAACTAGTTTGGGATTGGTTAAGCTTATAAGGAAAGTGTGATTCATAAAACACAACATCAGATGAGACAAATCGTTCTTTAGTTTCAAAATCAATAACCTGCCAACCTTTTTGACCTTTAGGATATCCAATAAAAACACATTTTCGGGCACAAGGTGCAAATTTATTTGAAGACCAAGGTATCAATGATGCATACGAAAGACAACCAAAAGTTCGCAAATAAGAAATATTTGGAGCTCGACCGGACAAAATTTCATAAGGAATTTTATTTTGTACGAGCGGTGTGGGGGTCTGATTAATTAAGTAACCAGAAACCAACACACATTCGACCCAAAATTGGAATGGCAAATTTGCATGAAAACGAACTGCTCTAGCAAAATTCAAAATATGACAGTGTTTTCGCTCAACCCTAGCATTTTGTTGGGGTATACCAACGCATGAAGTTTCAAACAAAATACCGTTATTGGCAAAATAAGACCTTGGGCTCAAAAATTCAGTCCCATTATCACTTCGAAACTTTTTAACCTGTTTTGCAAATTGACGAGTAACCATAACACAAAATTCATGAATCAAAGCACCAACCTCAGTTTTATGTTTCATTAAAAAAAATTCAAATACCTCTAGAACAATCATCAACTAAAGTAAAAAAATAATGAGCACCGGAATAGGATGGAGTCCGATAAGTTCCCCAAACATCACAGTGTACCAAATCAAAAATATCCAAAGCATGAGAATTACTTAACGAGTCTGTTTTGCTCTATGACAACTATTACACGGGTAAAGGGATTCGTTTATTTTAATATTAGGCAAACATCTAAGAATAGATAAAGATGGGTGTCCAAAACGGGAAATGCCAAAGCGCAGGTGAGTTGGCCTCTAAACGTGAAATGTATGCCGTTGGCGCCACTGCACGAAGCCAGTAAACCCCATTGCGCTCCTCACCCGCTCCAATCAGCATCATCGAAGCCCAGTCGTGTAAAACACATAGCTGATTAGTTAGAGTGACAATACAATTATGTTGCTTTAGCAATTGAGAGATAAATATCAAATTGCACTGTAAATTCGGCACTAAAAGCACGTTTTGGAAAACAAAATTGTCACTCAGTTTCAACCTTTCGGCAGATTTGGCAATAGTAGATAACCCGTTAGGAAGCAAAATAGTGGATTCTGTCACATTCTTCAAATTACTCAAAAGTGAGGTATCTCCAGTCATATGAAACGAAGCCCTTGTATCTAAAATCCACTTGAAACAAAACATACCAAATAATTTATTTGAAGACTCGACAACGATAGCGGATTGCATCATAGACATAAGAGTATACCATTGTGCATCGGTGAAGCCAGTCCCAGTCCGATCACCACCATTTCGGCCTCCATATGAGCTTCCTGGTGCAAAACCTGACTGCACAACGTTAGCGAGTCCACCACCTGCCACGCCCTCGATTGTGTTGTCCATCAGTTAAACCAGAATCAATGCCCCTCTGTTGTCCTTGATCGGACTCGCGCTCACGATCCCACCAGTCGAGATAGCCAATTATTTTAAAGTAAGATCTTTGGATGTGCCCTACCTCACCACAGTGATGACACACCGGGCGATCAGAACTACCGTGCCCGCGGCCACGACCCAGCGGTCGCCAATCTGAATCGTCATCGCGAGAACAACGCTTTCTACTGGCAGGTGAAACGTCTTTTCGTTCAGCATCGCGCCGGTCAGAACGACTTCCTCCACGAACAACGAACACGCGGGCCGTTCGGCACCTTCTCCCCTGAAGTGATGCTTTGTTGTCGTTCTTCAGTAATCAACAGGGAATAGACCTTGTCCAACCTCTGTAATGGTTCGTGAGACAAGATACTCGATCGTGCAGTCCCATACTTCGAATCCAAACCCATCAGGAATTGATGAATGCGTTCGTGTTCTCGATCGAACGTTGCTGAATCGGACCAATTACAAACGCACATTCCAGAATTACAAGAACGATCTTGCACATAGTGTGCGAGTTCGTCCCAAATTTTCTTCAACGAACCATAGTACACCGCAACCGATTGGTCATTCTGAGTAGTCTTAGCCAGATCCGATCGTAATTGTTGAACCCTAGGTCCGCTTCCAATAGAAAATCTTTGTTGAATATCTTCCCATAACGCTCGTGCGGTATCAAAGTAAGTAATGGTCGAACGGATCGACTCCTCCATAGACTGAACAACCCACCCGACTAGCATTGTATTTACACTAGCCCAATCATCCAAATCAGCCTCATCATCAGGCCTTTTAATTGTTCCGTCAATGAAACCGAGTTTCCGCTTAGCCCTAAGTGTGTTGCGAAAACAAAGATCCCACTGTTGATAATTATTGCTCTTCAAAATAACAGGACAAATCTTCATGCCGAGGTGATCCAACAGATGAAGATAGTAGGGTGAATTGGCGGGTTTTACACCCGGAACAACCAACTCACCGGAAATACTAGCCTTCTTTTTTTCATCAGTCATCTTCACGAACAGAGACGTTCAACAATGTGAAAAGAAACAGGCGGCACAAGGGCAACTAAACGAGAGAAAATTAGGGCAAAAAATTAGATAGGCTTTGGTACCATGTCGAATTAATTTGAGGCTCAAAATCTGACTTTCATTAACTATTTGAAAGGTATTTATACAACCTAATGAGACTTAGGCTTTTAAGGGTTTTCTATTTTTTCTATACATAAATATATACCAAAAATATAATATAATACTCAATAGGTTCCTTCCTAGCTTATGAGTTCGTGGGTGTTGCTTAGGGTCGAGTTGTGGTTCCAACTAGAGTTTGGTCGTGCATGTGGACTTTAACTTACTATCCGGCGGCACTATACGCCTTGGTTTCCAACCCGCGGAAGTGTCATACTCTCCCGTTTCAAGCCTACCCATTGGTTGATGTTAATTAGTTTAGCTTGAATTGTTGTTCGCTTTCATGCCTCGTCTCGGTCTCTCGACTTACCAAGCTTGTTCGGTATTTCAAATTTTTTCTGCTAAAAAAACTAGGTGTATATTTAGAAAAAAAAACTACTCCAATAATTTATTTTTTATTTAGTCAAAATATGTGCAGAGCACGATACTCTGATCGATCTGACTTATTAATTACGGTATACAGACCAATATAAAAAAATAAAAATTATGAACTGGATCTAGTTTGAAATCGAATATCTTGTATAAACTACTGTGCAATCGATCATTTTCTGGAAATAATATATTTAATGCAGTAGTTGTGGTTGAAAACTAGAAATATTGGTTGTGCATGATTTAAGTATATTAAGTGATCTAAGCTAGCATCTTTTGTCAGCAAACAAGAGCTGGCGTCTTGTTTTCATCTCCACCCAAACGGAAGCAGCCTTAGGCTAATTAGATGATCCTAGATCTAATCCCTCACACCAAAACCTACATACGCTGTGATCGAATTGCAAATAAATTAAGATGGAGAGGCAGCAGGCAGTGATAATTGCAATCCAGGGGTATCCGTGCACGGGCAAAACCACCGTAGCCAAAGAGTTGGCCAAAACACTAAAGTGCCCATTGATCCATTCTGACGACATTCTTCATGCCCTCTCTCCCTACGCTCCTCCAGTTGGAAATGTTGACGATATCTTTTCCCGGGCTTTCGATGTCATAATCCAATTTGTCAAAATCCAGGCAGCTCTGGGATTTTCCATCGTCATTGACTCCCTCGACTTCAACGACTCTCGGCGTCATGACAAGCAGGCCGCCCTCTTGATGGAATTCCGGAAGAACTCTAGCAGCAGCCTCGTTTTCATTGAGTTAAAAACAACTGGCAAGTCCGTTTGGGAAGGTCGGTGGAAACGTGTTCAGGAGCTTCTTAATGGCGACAACATGTGGTTTAAACCCAGTCAATGGAAGGATGTTTGCAATATGATGAGAACTGACGAGGCGGCTGCTCCACTGTCGTGGGGTTCAAAGTTGATTGTCGACACCAAATACCTCATCCAAACAGAGGTTTTGGTACAGGCGGTGCGGGATCTGGCTACAAGCACGGGCCTTGAAGTCCAGTTCAAGGAGTGGAAGCTCATTCATTATGAGGGCCCTTTGCTACTGAAACTAAGAGATCCGAAAAGGCAGGACCGGACCGAGACCAGTCCAAAGGGATTCTGTAGCGATGGACACTGCATCAATCTGTATATGGAAGACGGGATCGGTCATTATGCTATATGTGCAGTCTGTGGGGACCAAGTCCAATCTAAATCGCCAGTCTACACTTGCAGATTTTGTTCTTTGGCCGTCCACAAACCCTGTGCCGAGCTGCAGGAGAAGATGTATTTCACCCCAAAGAATTGTCCTTATGGTGGAGAAATGATGACTTCATTTTCCTTTTTGGATGAACATTTATGCCCTCGTTGTAGGTTGCAAGGTAAGGAATTCTCATACGATTGTGCATCTTGCATCTTCCATTCTCATCTTAAATGTCGGTTGGTTCCCACAATTCTGAATCACGAGGGGCATGATGAGCACAAGCTCTTCTTTTGGGCTAGGCCAATCTCCGTGGAAAAAAATCAATACCTATGTGCAGCTTGTACGCGTCTAGGACAGTGTGCTGCTTATGGTTGCATGGAAGGTTGTGACATCAATTATCACCCAGTCTGTGCTTTGTTGCCCCGTTGGACAATGCATCAGCACGGCGGTCATGAACATGATATGAAGCTCTTATTTTCATGCGACCTTGCAGAAGAAGAAGAAGAATATTTTTGTGATGTGTGCCTAGAAGTAAGGGAACCCGAGGATTGGTATTATTCCTGCGATGAATGCCTATTTGCGTCACATTTCTGGTGTATTGATTTAGAATCGTAAGCTTCAGTATGTACTGTATCCTTTTCCTAAACTTCAATATGAAGCTCTTATTTTCATGCGAGCAAGTACTAGATGACTATATATGTGATGAGTGCCTATAGACGAGGGAATCCGAGGATTGGTATTACTCCTGCGAAGAATGCATGTTTGAGTCACATTGTTTCTGTATTGATTTTGATTACATGGATTAGCTAGAGGTCTGCTGTACCATTCAATTCATAATAAAATTCGATATATACTTTTCCTTTAAAATAATTTAGACTTCCAATCTTCTTGCAATTCGATCTTTCTGCAACAGAATTGAGTTTTTTTTTAATTACACTGCCCATTGATCATGCCACATGTAGTTAATTAAATGATTTTAGTATTGGGAATAGTGGGGCTTCGGACATTTGGTTTGGCGGTTGGGCCTTTGGGGTAATACTCCTAAGTCATGGTTTCGAATATATGTTGAATTGCTCTATGGATTATGAGATGAATGAATGATTGTATTGATTGCTTTGATGTGGTATGACTTGGATTTATGACTTGTTTAAGGACAAGTAAGGGTTAATCATGAGAAATTTGATAGCTTGTATTTAGGTTGTGTTTAGGATGCATGTTTTTGTTTATATTGCATGGTTTTATCTTAGTTTAGTCTAGTTTTTAGGTTTTTTAGGTTTTCTAGGAAATTCAGGTTTTGCGCTTGTTTTGTTCGGTTTTGCAGATCTTTAGATAAACAAGCGTGGACGGGATGGAGCTTAGTGGACTATGGTGGAGTTTGATGAAGCTTAGAGTGGTGCAAATGAATTTTGGAAGAGCTAAGGCCCAAGAAGTTGTGGAAAAAGAACGCTTAAATTCGGGTCATACATTAGAGTTCTTGTTCTGACACCTCTATCTTGCAATGTTTGGTTTGAGAGTTCAAATTCCAACTCGAAGGGGGTCAAACAGCCTCTAAAGTGTCATTTGAATGTTGAACCGAGGGATGGCGCGGGATTAGAAGCAACATGGCGCGACCGCGCTACTCTCGAGGGAGCCCGCGCACTTTGTTTTCACACAGAGAGATTGGGCCGAGTGTTTGGACTTCAATTTGGGCTTGGTTTTATGTATTTCCGAGTTGCTTTTGTATGGGTTATTGAATATTTGTTTCCTTGGATATCTTTAGTAGTTATTTGAGATACTTAAAAACTCTTTTTAGTTTCTCTCTTTCATAACATAGAAGACAATTTGGAGGCTAGGGTTTGTTTTGAGAGAGTTTTCTCAAGGAGCAATCTTTGAACCTAATTTGTTTTCTTTAACTAATTATGAGTTGATAAATTTCATTGTGTTTGGCTAGTTAATTGAAGTCATGATTTGCATGAGTTGTGAGATTTGATTAATTCTCAACAAACTTGAATAGAGTTTATTCCCTATTCTTAATTGAATCTAAGCTAGGATTTTGTTAAAATTGATAACCTAATTGTATTTCTAGTTATAACTGAATCTTATTAATTACCGATTGGAGTTAATTTTGTTAGATTGATCACCTAATTGGCCTAGTTAGTTAAAGAAAGGAATAAATTCACAAGTCACTTAGATGTCTAGTTGCTCTATGTTTTTGTTTCCATTGATAACTTGAATCGTTATGCTGTTGTCTAATTGAGTCTAGAAGGTCTTCTACGTTGTTAGATGATTATTATGGTTATTAGACTGGTAGTTCTTTCAACTAAATCTGAAGTTCGGGTCATAATCCACAATAGATTATTCAAATGAGAAGAGAATCGATGATCAACAAAGTAATGTCAAGATGGATTTAACTAGTTGGACACACTTGTCTCTTATTTGAAAAATTCATCTTTGCATTCATCTTTGCTTTTATTTTGCATTTTAGATTAGACCGTCAATCATAAAAACCCCCACTTGCTTACTTGGCATCTAAGTAAAACACATTTACACGAGCCTCTGTGAGATCGACCCTTACTTGCCGCTCTACTGAGTTTGGTAAAGCTAATGTTTATTTGATAGGTAAACGTTTGAAAAATACCTCATGAGGGCTATAGGCAAATTATCCTAGCTTGAATCCGACTCCGAGCTTGTTGTCAATATAATTAATGTAGGTGTGCGGATGAACCACCCCTTTTTAGCCCGATGTCACAATGCCATGACTTTTTTCGTAGGAATTGGAGAATCCAGTTTCGTGACTTCCGTCACATCTATCGTGAGGCGAATATGGTTTTTGATCGTCTTACTACTTATGCTTTTACGTTTCCTCTAGGTTTTCATGTATTGAATGTCCCGCTTGAGAGGATTTTTTTATTGCTTTTTCATTATGTTAGGGATCAGGATATCCCCCATTTGATGACCACTTAATTAGTTTTTTTCCTTATTAATAAAAGACTCCCTCAAGGAGACGGGGTGTACTGCCTCTCCTTCGACCGAAAAAAAAAAAGTGACGTTGCTCTTCTCTTTTCATCTTAATCTTAAGACTCCTTGAGGCGCACCATTTGTAACATATACGGAGGACACCAACCCCCTTATCGATCAATGAGTTGTCTAAATTTGACAAATTGTAATCACACTATATTAAATAAAGCGAGACCGACTCATTATTAAATTTCATTTTTATATACGACAAATTGTAATCGAACTATATTTTAATTTTTAGTTGTATGCACCTAATTAAAATTAAACTACTGACCAAGTTTGCCCTTCCATTCAAGCTAGAATTGCTGACTGGCCGGTAATGATGGTAATGGTAATGGTAATGGTAATGAGAGGACAAGCCTAAGCGTATTAGCTAGCTGCTTAGTTCAAAACCACCGTACGTAGGTAGCGCATCACGATGGATAAACGTTTTCCGTTGACAATAATCGCCACACAAGGCTACCCCTACACCCGTAAAACCACCCTAGCCAACGCCCTCGCCACAAGGCTCAAGTTTTCAACCGTCCGATTGGACGACATTCTTGATTTCATCATCCCTTCCGGCGAACCTCACCCCAGACCCGAAAAAGCCGAGACCCTCAAGTCCCATGCTTTCGATCTCCTCACTCAAACGGTCCAAACCCAAATCTCTCTCGGCCTCTCCGTCATCGTTGACTCCCCTCTCTCCCACCGCTCTCATCTCCTCAAGCTCGTCACCCTCATAACCGAGTCCCAAACCAAGGACCAAATAATCCGCCTCATAATCATCGAGTGCAATCCAAAAACCACTTACACATGGGAGATGAGATTCAACGAGCGAGATCCGAGCTACAATGACAAGTGGTACAAGCCCCGCGATCCACAAATAGATCGGGAATTCAAGAGAGACTACACGGATGAGGATATCGCCATCTACCCAACGGTGTCAAAGCTGGTAGTCAACACCACCAATTATGTCTCTGATGACCACGTGGTCGAGGCAGTTCGAGATCTTATTGTGAGAACCGAAGGCGGCCTTAAAGTTGACTTGGAAATGTGGCGCAGACAGAACAGTTCCCGGGTCAAAAGGAGTAAGATTAACAAGGAGTTCTGCAAGGATGGACATTGCATCAACGAATATGACGAAGAAGGCATCGATTATTATGCGACTTGCGAGGTCTGCGAGAAGGTAATTGCCAAATCGGTCGATTCGGCCTATACTTGCAGAGTTTGTCCTTTGTCCATCCACAAGTCATGCGCCGAGGCTGTCACTCAAAAAGTGAAGGTGTTCACACCGGAAGAGTTCCCCAAATTCCTCGAGACCGAACCGAGACCTGTGTATTGCTTTCCAGAGGAACATTTGTGCCTCCGCTGCAAAGTAGAAGGGAATGACTTTTCATACGAGTGCGAGGGATGCATATTCCAATGTCATCTGAAATGTGGGTTGCTGCCCACCATTCTAAATCACAAGGGGCATGGCGGTAAGTTGTTCTTCTCAGTCAAGTCGATCTCGGCACAGCACAAGTACATGTGTGCTGCTTGCAAGCGACTAGGCAACTATGCTGCTTATGGTTGTGTCGAGGATTGTAACATCCACTATCATCCCGAGTGTGCGGTGCTGCCTTTTTCTATAAAGCATGAGCATGGTGGGTACACCCATGACTTGGATCTCATGTTTCGTAGGGATGAAGAGTTGGAGGACTATATCTGTCATCTATGTTTCGAAATGATGAGCCCCGAAGCTTGGTATTACCACTGCAAGACATGTTATTTGGAATTGCACCTAGATTGTTCGTTCAAGGAATTTATTTAGTACGCAATGTGGAAATTTCAGGATGTTAGTCACTGTTATATTAGTGGTTGATAGGCGTGAAATGGTCGTGCAAATCACCCCATCACCAAGGGCTGGGAATTGCACTGCACGCGTAGGCTGATTCAGATTAGGAGCTGTCAAGCTCTCAAGAGTAACTCGCTCACCCATTGTTCGGATTCCTTGCAGTAGTGCACGAACAACTCGACGAGTTCTGAAAAGAGTCCGTTCAATTTTTGGATCAAAAACAAGTGGTGAATTATTAGTAGCACGGGTGTGAACCATATGATAGGTTCACACCAAAATTGGCACAAAAATTACACAAAAGACAATTATTTCCTCCCCGGCAACGGCGCCAATTTGATAGGCGTGAAATGGTCGTGCAAATCACGGCTATGCAAAAGAGTCCTAACAACCTAAAGACTGTAGTCTTAGGGAAGTAAGGGTCGAATCCACAAGGAGGAGATTTATCTTTCTATGTAAATTTTTGTGTCAATTAAAGTAAAAGGGTTTTTAGAATTAAACTAACTATTGAGCATGCAAAAACTAGCAAAGCAAATAAAGTTTGGGTTTTATCAATTTAACGAAACACTTAGTCAACCAGAGATCCACATTCGTATGACAAGTTGATCATTGATTCACTCAATATCGCATGCATATGGAATTCCAATTCCTTTTCAAAGATAATTAATACACAACCAGATACTATCAATCCTAACTAATTGAATAACCTTGAAACTATCAAGATTCAATTCAAAAGCAGCATGAAGAATAGGAATAAAATTAGGATACAATTCTAGCATAAAACAACCAGCTTTTATACTAGAATGCAATTAAACTCTCTTCTACAATCGACTAGCACAACCAGATACTAGTACGATGCAGTTTGCTACTACGAAATAGAGAAACTCAACCAGTAATTTCTCTAGATCTAGCAATTGAGATTCAATAACAACAGCCCTAGAAATTGCTGAAATCAATCACATAAACAATTCAAAAAAGAGAGTAAAATAATTCCATGCAATAGATAAAGAGTAGAAATCTCACAACTGAAAGTCACACGATGCTTCAAATTGTCTGACTAAGCAAAAGGTCTTAGTTCTCCATGAAAGGCTAAAAACTCTGAAAGGAAAATATGATAATAGTGTATGAATGAGAGATGCAACTCTCTAAAACCTAATATATCAAACTAGGTCTAAAAAGTCTATCCAAAAATACATATATCTCGGATCAAAGCTGATATAGGAAGAACCAATAGAAATAAAACACGTGACACTCAAAAGATCTCCGCGTTGGCAGGGGCGGCGGGTGCCGCCAGCAGCAAAACGCTGGTCTTCGTCTTCTCTTCAATTAAGCTCTAAAAGTCCAATAATATGCATCTTCGGGTCTTCTTCTTCCTAGCTGTAGATAGCATATAAAATACCTAAAAACACCATAAATTCATGCTAAAACTCCTCCTAAATACACCATATAATTGTGTATATCAAACTCACCCACACTTGAATCTCACTCGTCCCTGAGTGACTCAGAAAACTGTCACTCATAAAAACTATAACCCCTGGATCATCAAAATGCAAGGAAGCTTACAAAGAGGAATAAAAGCATTCTCATGCAAGCTAAACACCCAACCTACACAACAACACATATAGCAAATAAGCTCTAACTACCCCACCATACTCAACATCAACATAAATGAGCAAATCATCATCAACATCATGCTCAACTCAAACCACCAAACAATCCTCAATATCTAACAAAACATCAAACATCAACCCACCAAAAACTAACCACTAATAAGTCCATCAAAAACACCAATAAAGAGAGTGAAAATCTCCATAAATCTACACCTTATACCGCCAAGTGAAAACCTACCCAAAACACTCCTATACTTCACTTCTTATGTCGCCTGCGCCGGTAAAAAGATAGTCCTAAAACACTCTTCTTTTTTTCACTCATTTTGCTTAGGCGCCTTTTCAGGTTTTCACCTAACACTCTCTTTTCATTTTTCAATAATGGACTCACCAACTCACACCACTCGAAATCTATTTTTGCCAAGGCCTAGTGCCTGCCAGATTACCTGCTTATTACCTAGACCGCCCTTTCAGGTTTTCAGTCTATCCCAGGATTTTATTTTGCCTTTTTTCAATTTTTATGGCTCTTTTTTTTTTTAAATTTGTTTCATTTTTAATTTATAGCACATCAATAGTAATATATTTCCAACTCCCCCACACTTAAAACACACATTGTCCTCATTGTAGTAAAGACAAGATAAAATAAAGGAAGTAGAGAATAATACCACTACTGATCAGATGGCGGTGGTGGTGGTGGATACGGTGGATAGTCACGATATGAGGGGTAAGTGGGCCACACTCCCTGAAAAAACTGAGCCTGCTGCTGAAAATAGCTACTCTTTTGCTGAAAGAACTGAGACTGATCCTGGTGGAACTGATGGATCCGGTCTATAGAAGTAGACAAAGCAGACTGTTGAGTTAACATCTCATCCTGACGGACTGAAAGCTGATGCATCTGGCGCATCATATCATCCTGCTAGCTCAAACCAGTGTCAACTCCAGAAGTAGCAGGAACATCCTCATGCATAATTGTGTCGTCCTGAGGAAAAATCTCTAGAATAGTCGGTGGAGCAGATGGTCGGACTGCCTGTGGAGCAGCAGAAGTAGAAGGACCAAAACCTCTAACCCGCACAGATAACTGACGCAGATCAAAATGCTGATACTCAGGTCCAAAGGGTAACTCAGCAATAGACAAAAGAATCCTAGAAGTACCCGTGGGAGGACCAAATAAATAATAAAATCTGCCTCTATCCTCAGAAAGATATCCAACATTCCTCAGATGCCTAATATCACAAGTAAAGGTAGGAGATAGTCGCTGAGATGCTGGAGGAAAAGGAATGTTCAGGAACTCCCCCAAAATAGAAATCATCCCACCAATACCAATCTTGCACTTCTTCTAACCCCTACACTTCTTGCAGCTAGAAAGGAACTGAGCTCTCCAGTCTCTGATAAGATCGCATGATGGTGTGAAACTCCACATAGTCTCTAAATCAGTGTAAGAGACCTTGTTTGCCTCAGTCTAGCCATAAAAAGCCATCCTAATCACCTTATGACAAATACGCAGGCAAGGATGAGACCACTTGTAATTCTTCCCCCCCCCCCCCCCCCCCCCACCTTTGGGATCAAAAGAAGGAAAACCTGTAGTCCCATACTAGAAAATCAACTCATTCTCAGTAGCATTCCAAAGGGCAGAGTCAGAAGGCTTCTTGGAAATACCAAATGCCTCCTCAAGGCTAGCATAAGTCAAGACATGGCATGAACCTGCTAGCTGAAAAGAAATCCTCCCATTCTCATGGTCATCCTCCAAAGTAATCAGAAATTCCCTAGTCCAAGCAAGGAATGTGGGAGCACTGTTAAAGAAAAAAATTACCCAATCCAGCATTGGTCAACATCTGCCTAGTACAACTCTCCAACCCTAACTGCCTCATAGTAACGGGATCAAAAAACAAAGTAGAGACAATCTCCGGCTCCTCAATAATCTTCCTCCGGGCCTCATGGACCTCGGAGGTGGCGAATCTAGAGCTCATATTACGCTTCCTAGAACTCATAATCAACAGTATGAACTCGAAATGGGTAGAAAAGAGGAGCAAATTGTCGGAAATACCCGGAAAAAGGAAGCGGCGGGCAGCAGAACTCGCGGCGGGCTCGAAGTTCTTGGCGGCGGGTGCCGCCTCGAGTTTCTTCGAAAAACTTTGCGGATTTGCGACGGTCGTCGCGTGGAGTGAAGCGAAGGAGGCAGCGAGGCAAGCGGCGGGCAAGTGGTAGCCTAAAAACTCAAGGGTTTGCTTGGATCTTGCCGGATCTGGAGTGGATCTAGGCTTGAAATTTTGTTCTTCCCCTCCTCTCTTTGGTTTCCTTCAAAAACTCTCTTTTTCCACTCTTTGATTTTTTTTCTTATGACCTCTTTTTGCTCTCTATCTATTTTTATTAACTTACCAACACTCTTTTCTTTTTTTCTTTTTTTCTCGTTTTTTTTTAAAGGAAGAAATGGATAAACCTGTACGGAAGGGGTGGCGGGCGCCGCGGATTGGGCGGCGAGTGCCGCCGTGCTTATGGCGGGTGCCGCTGATTGGGCGGCGGTCGCCGCTGGCACTTCGTAGCTATATGCCAGAAAAAATAAATGGCAGCGGGAGCTGCCGTGCTTACGACGGTCGCCACCAATTAAGTTGGCCTCCTATGCTCTGTCTTGCAGGTTAGTCCATACAAAATAACGGAAAATCGAAAAAAAAACAACTAAGTTAGAAAACAAAAATGAAAGAAAGTACCTAGGTCGGGTTGCCTCCCGACAAGCGCCTTATTTAACGTCGTGGCTCGACGTAATGCCAATTCATCAGTCTTCAGCGTCGGGCTTTGTTAGGACAACCTCCTCAATTGTGTCCTTGGTAAATCCCTCATGATACTTCTTCACTCTTTGATCGTTTACTTTGAATAAAGCATAAGTTTTGGAATCATAAAGCTCAATTGCACAATGGGGAAAGACTTGAGCAATCACATAAGGCCCTGCCCAACGGGATCTTAGCTTGCCTGGAAAGAGTCTAAGGCGGGACTGAAATAGAAGGACTTTGTCACCAGCTGTGAAGTCTTTTCTCAATATATTTTTGTCATGCCAAGCCTTAGTCCGCTCTTTATAGTGAATAGCATTATCATAAGCTTCAATCTTGGCCTCCTCCAACTCCTGTAATTGGAGCTTTCTAAGCTCCCCAACTTCTTCAAGTTGTATATTGCACTTCTTGATACCCTAATAGGCCTTGTGTTCCAACTCAACTGGGAGGTGACATGCCTTACCAAAAACCAACCTAAAAGGTGACATACCAATAGGTGTTTTGTAAGCTGTCCTGTAGGCCCCTAATGCATCATCAAGCCTCTGGCTCCAATCTTTTCTGCTGGGAGACACCGTCTTCTCCAGAATAGATTTAATCTCCCTGTTTGATACTTCAGCTTGGCCATTTGTTTGAGGGTGATAGGCAGTAGAAACTCTTTGGTTGACATGATACTTCTTTAACACAGCAGTAATTGTCCTATTACAAAAGTGAGTTCCCCTATCACTTATGAGAGCCTTAGGAATTCCAAACCTGTTGAAAATATGGGACTTCAAGAAATCTGCAACAACTTTGGAATCATCAGTGCTGGTGGCCTTCGCTTCCACCCACTTGGAAACGTAGTCCACCGCAAGCAAAATATATATATTACCACTAGAGTTTGGAAAAGGTCCCATAAAATCAATACTCCAAACATCAAATATTTCACAAAAAATTAAACTAGTTTGGGGCATTTCATCCCTACTGGACATGTTTCCAACTCTTTGGCACCTGTCACAGGATTTACAGTAGTTGTGTGCATCTTTAAAGATGGTAGGCCACCAAAATCCTGCATCAAGTACTTTCCTAGCAGTTCTTTGAACCCCAAAATGTCCCCCACATGCTCCAGAATGACAAAGTGTAAGGAGAGAATGTACCTCATTTTCTGGAATGCAACGGCGGATTACCTGGTCAGAGCAGTACTTCCAAAGATAGGGGTCATCCCAGACAAAAATCTAGGTGTACTGCGTAGTCTGTCCCTCTGAGCTTTGTTGAAAGGTTGAGGGAATTCACCTGTGCTAAGGAAGTTTACCAAGTCTTGCAAATCACGGCTATGCAAAAGAGTCCTAACAACCTAAAGACTGTAGTCTTAGGGAAGTAAGAGTCGAATCCACAAGGAGGAGATTTATCTTTCTATGTAAATTTTTGTGTCAATTAAAGTAAAAGGGTTTTTAGAATTAAACTAACTATTGAGCATGCAAAAACTAGCAAAGCAAATAAAGTTTGGGTTTTTATCAATTTAACGAAACACTTAGTCAACCAGAGATCCACATTCGTATGACAAGTTGATCATTGATTCACTCAATATCGCATGCATATGGAATTCCAATTCCTTTTCAAAGATAATTAATAGCACAACCAGATACTATCAATCCTAACTAATTGAATAACCTTGAAACTATCAAGATTCAATTCAAAAGCAACATGAAGAATAGGAATAAAATTAGGATACAATTCTAGCATAAAACAACTAGTTTTTATACTAGAATGCAATTAAACTCTCTTCTACAATAGACTAGCACAACCAGATACTAGTACGATGCGCGCAGTTTGCTACTATGAAATAGAGAAACTCAACCAGTAATTTCTCTAGATCTAGCAATTGAGATTCAATAACAACAACCCTAGAAATTGCTGAAATCAATCACATAAACAATTCAAACAAGAGAGTAAAAGAATTCCATGCAATAGATAAAGAGTAGAAATCTCACAACTGAAAGTCACACGATGCTTCAAACTGTCTGACTAAGCAAAAGGGCTTAGTTCTCCATGAAAGGCTAAAAACTCTGAAAGGAAAATATGATAATAGTGTATGAATGAGAGATGCAACTCTCTAAAACCTAATATATCAAACTAGGTCTAAAAAGTCTATCCAAAAATACATATATCTCGGATCAAAGCTGATATGGGAAGAACCAATAGAAATAAAACATGTGGCACTCAAAAGATCTCCGCGTTGGCAGGGGCGGCGGGTGCCGCCGGCAGCAAAATGCTGGTCTTCGTGTTCTCTTCAATTCAGCTCTAAAAGTCCAATAATATGCATCTTCGGGTCTTCTTCTTCCTAGCTGTAGATAGCATATAAAATACCTAAAAACACCATAAATTCATGCTAAAACTCCTCCTAAATACACAATATAATTGTATATATCAGTGGTTATGAATTATGAGATTTTGTAAATAGAGATATAAAAGGGCTTGACTTGTACTCTGTATTCATCCATTCATTCATTAATTCAATCAATGAAGATTAGTTACTCAATTCTGTGATCCTATACTGGTAAGTGCTACACTTCTCCCAAAACAATTATGGGTAATTGAGAGAATAAGAAAAGTAAACACGGAAATCAGTCGAACAAAAAAACGCTCTCTTTTTAAAATAACGACTATTGTTAAGAATGTCGACGCCGGCCACGGCCGCCACGGCTAACGACTACGATGAGGCTGAGCAAAACATGCAGCTGGATAAGCCCCTGCAAATGGGCCACCCGGGAGATCCTCCAGACTCGGGAGTATCGTGGAAAGATGTAGTGAGGTCTGGGAGTGCTTATCATCAAAAAACATCGACCGATACAGAGTTTCTCCAAGGGAAGATCACAATTGCCTACCCAGAAGGAGAGGACGGAGACCCTGCCATCTATATCGTGGAAGATGTCATGGATGCTCTTGCATCAGTTTGGAAACTCTCGGTGGTCGTGAAACTTCTCGGGCACCCATTGGCCTTTCCGATTATGGAGCGGAAGATCAGGGAAATGTGGAGAACAAGTTACCGTCTTCATGTCCTTGACCTCACTCATGGCTGTTTTCTAGTTCGTTTCGAGAAGGAAGAGGACTTCCTCATGTCTCTTACTCATGGCCCCTGGATGGTTTTTAGGAGGTGTTTGACCGTTAGAAAATGGGAACCGAACCTCCGCACATCAGCTCCAATAAAGACTACCCTTCATGGATTCGTATTTTTGATCTTCCAGTGACTTTGTATGAGGAGAATGTTCTTCTCAAAGTGGCGCTGGGGATCGGCAACCCAATTCGTGTGGATTCTAGAACTCTGTACACCAATCGAGGAAAATTTGCTCGGATTTGTGTTGAAATTAATCTTGATAAACCTCTGAAAGGTACGATTACGATCAATGGTGATTGTTTCCTTGTGGAATATGAAGGGCCTCCAACGATATGCTATGAGTGCGGAAGATTCGGGCATTTGAAGATGAGTTATCCTTTTCGGCCAAGTTCAACTACTAATGAGAAGGAGCGCCAAAATGAAAGCGTTCAGAGAACGATATCCAGTGAAACATTGAAGACAGGCGCGGCGACGATGATGACGGACGAGCAACCTCCGGTGACGATGCATGAAGCGGCGAGAACAGGGAAGGGGTGCTATGGTGAATTGATGATTCCGTTCAGGAAAGTACGGCCACAAAAAGGAAATCAAAAATCCACTACGGATTCTAAGGAGCAATCTAAGGAACAAGCCAAAAAATCTGCTGCTAAGGAAGGCAACTCGAGGATGGAAAAAGGAATGGGGAGCTTATTTCCCTCTGCTGTAAAGCTCTTGCCCGAAATAAACAGATTTGGGGCCTTAACTGTGCAAAGCGATGATACTGAAGAAAGGGAGGTAGAGGATATCAAGGGAAATCAGAATAATGGGAGAGATATTGTAAAGAGTAATCAAATAAGGAAAGAGAAGAAGGCAAGAAAAAAAGGCAAATATGTGGAAAAATCTTCACAGAATAAATCACAAGATATGGGGAAGGTGGGATAGGATCGTCAATGGCTCTTTCAAATGAAATGGTTACTAATATTGAGAATGGTTCGAAGGGGATGGAAAGTGGGCCTAATACGCCTCATATTGATGGTCATGCAATTGTTAAGCCTTTGGTTTTTAATGCTAAAGAAGTTATTGGGCCTCACCAACATAAGGCCCACACGAATAAAAAGTTTGAAAAGGGGTTAAGGAAGATGAATGGGAAACAAGCCCAAAACGCCATTAATTCGGGTTTTTTGGGGCGTATCCAAGAACCGGTTTTGGGCTCTAATGCTAAAAGGATCCGGCCACCTGATGATATGTCTGAAGCTTTGGAATATGAATTTTCAACAAAAAAATACAGTTAGGCCAACCGTTCACCATGTTCATAATCAAGAGGAGATCGAGAACCCTAACTTTGATCGGGCGATGCATACGAACACAATGGTTAATGTCAACAGTCGGCTATTGCCACTAAACAAGAGGGAGACTCTGCAATGGCAGAGATAAATTCGGGCCACTTAGGCGCCGAATACTGATGTTTTTTGATTGTCTTCCATTTATAATTTTTATGGTTGATATGAATATTCTAATGTGGAATTGTTTTGGTGCAGGGAAACCGAGTTTTCGTAGAGCAATCCGTTACATGTGCAAGATACATAAACTTGATGCCTTGGCTATTTTCGAACCTAGAATTTCTGGGGATGCTGCTAGAGTGGCCTGTGACAGACTGAATAGAGCAGGTTTCACGAGAAGTGATCGTGTTGAGGCAAGGGGCATGGCTGGTGGTGTATGGTTATTTTGGAATGTGAATAGAATTGACATGAAATTGAAGGAAAGTTTGCTGATTTTATCCACGCCTCTTTCAGTGATCAGGGGGTCCGATCTCATCTTTTTGTGGTCTGTGCTCCGCCATCTGTTTCTAGAAGGGAAGTCTTTTGGAAAGAGCTCGAAAGAACAGTCCGAAGAGTGTCGGGTCCAGTTGTGGTGGGCGGGGACTTCAACTGTATTCTTTACAACCATGAGAGGAGTGGGGGTAGCGGGGGTCTCCACGCTGACACCCCAACTTTCAGTAGGTGGCAAAGCAAGCTAAGTTTAGTGGATATGGAATTTGTTGGCCCTAAGTTCACGTGGAGTCGTAGACTTTCTCCTTCGACGGTGGTTAATAAAAGACTTGATAGAATGTTCTTGAACATCGAGGGGCGTACTCGGTGGCCGGAGGCTAGAGACAGGCACCTCCCTAAATTGTCATCCGACCACTGTCCTCTTTTATTGAATTTTTGTCCTAATCTTAGTTTGAACAAGAAGAGGCGTCCTTTTCGTTGTGAGGCCGCTTGGTTCACGCATCCGGGTTTTGATGAGAAGGTAAGAGATAGCTGGAACAGGGAAGACAACACACCAGGAGCACTTGCAAAGTTGAAAGGGGAACTCGTAATTTGGAATAAAAAAGTTTTTGGTAGTATACGCCACAGGAAACAAAGTTTGTTTGAGAATTTGGAGAAGATTCAGAGTACTCTTTCAAGGGGGACGACTGCTGCTTTGTTGGAGGAAGAAAACATGATTCAACGGGAGATTGAGATTGTTCTTGAATAGGAGGAAATATTGTGGTTTCAAAAATCTCGAGAACAATGGCTTAGTTGCGGGGATTGTAATACTTCGTTCTTTCACGCCTCTATAGTGATAAGGCGCAAACAAAACAGGATCGAAGGGTTACGTGATGCCTCGGGTCGTTGGATTGATAACAATATGGAATTGGAAAATTTGGCGGTCGACTTCTACCATAACCTTTATTCTGCTGAAGAAATCAATATCACTGTCTTTCCAAATCTTGAGTTGGCCTTCCTAGTCTTAAGCTCGAATATTCTTCAAAATCTTGCCAAACCGTTGTCTAATGAGAAAGTTTGGAGCGCCATCAAGGGCATGGGACGGTTTAAGTCACCAGGTTTGGAAGGTTTTCAGCATGTGTTTTTCCAGAAATTTTGGAGCACCGTTGGGGCCTCAGTTACTGACTTTGTCAAGGCGTTTTTCCAATCCGCTAGCCTGACCGAGGGTGTCAATGACACTTTAATTGTCTTGTTGGCTAAGGTCTCGAAACCGGATACTATTGGCCAATTTAGGCCCATTAGTCTTTGTAACGTTATTTACAAGACCGTTACGAAGGTTCTCGCCAATAGGATTCAACCCATTATGTCGGATATCATCGGTCCGGAACAAGGGAGCTTCATTTCGGGACGTCTTATTACAGACAACATTGTGATTGCCCAGGAGGTTGTTCATTCTATGAGGAAAAAAACCGGAAAAAAGGGTGGATGATCCTTAAGCTTGACTTGGAGAAGGCTTACGACAAACTGAGTTGGGATTTTCTTGAGGATACTTTTCGGATTGCAGGCTTCCCGAACGATTGGATTGTTTGGGTCATGTCTTGTGTGAGATCTCCCAAAATGCAAATTCTTTGGAACGGGGAGGTTTCTACTCCGTTTACGGTGTCCCGTGGTATTAGGCAAGGTGACCCGATTTCTCCCTACCTATTCCTTCTTTGCATTGAACGCTTGGGGCATTTAATTGCTGATTCGGTCAATAGTGGGGTTTGGAAGCCTATTAAGTTGACTCGAAGCGGGCCTTGCCTTTCACACATATTTTTTGCGGATGATATCATGCTCTTCGCGGAGGCGTCGGAAGAACAATTGGCGGCCATCAAGAAGTGTTTGGATATTTTTTGTAGGGCTTCTGGTCAAAGGATTAGTGCTAAGAAGTCTAAGATCTTTGTTTCGAAAAATGTGGATCGGAGAACTTGTAGACGTCTTCAGAGGTTGAGTGGATTTGATGTCACTTCTGAGTTGGGAAACTACCTTGGAATGCCGGTTTTACACAAGCTTGTCAATAAAAATACCTTCTCATATCTCATTGATAAATTCAACGCTAAGTTGAGGATGGAAATAAAAAATGCTTAGCTTTGCTGGGAGAATCACACTCGTCAATTCAGTTCTGACCTCTCTCCCTGTTTACACCATGTCTTCTTCGTTGCTTCTGGTTAGTACTTGCAAGGAGATTGATCGGATCAACAGAAATTTCATTTGGGGTAGCACAAGGGAAGGAAAGCGGCTTCATAAAGTGGCATGGTCTGAGATCGTTAAGCCAAATTACCAGGGCGGCTTTGGAGTGAAATCTATGCACAAACTCAATGTGGCACTTAATGGCCAATTATCTTGGCGATTTTTATTACAGATGATGGGGACTTGTGGGTGTCCGTTCTGAAGCATAAATACGTCGATACTGCCCTGGGCAAATCGAGTGCCTGTTCGCATATTTGGAAGTGCATCAAGACGGGAGCCTCGGAAGTCATCTCTAAAGGAACTCGTTGGCTCGCCAGGAAGGGTGATTCGATAAGTTTTTGGTCGGATATCTGGTTACTTGATGAGCCGCTGGTGAATGTTGCTACTGTGGAGTTATTGAACGATGTGAAGGATCTCCCAATTTGCCATTATTGGGATGGGCTGAACTTGGACTGGGCGGTGCTGTCGCAAATGTTACAACCCTCCACGCTTTTGAAAATTGTTGTTGTTGCCTTTTCTACTAGGGAAGAAGGCTGTGAGGATGAAATTAGTTGGCGCTTTGCATCAGACGGGAATTACTCTGTGGCCTCTGGATATAATCTGATTTGTGGTAATCTCAACATAATGGAGCCGGATTTTTTGTTTTTCCGCAGGCTTTGGAAGATCAATGTGCCTGAGCGTATCCGGTGCTTTGCCTGGCTTGCGTGCAAAGGAGGCGTGATGGAGAATCACGAGAGGCGGCGTCGACACTTAACTAATAATGCTGCTTGTGTGTTCGGGTGTATGACGGAGGAAACTTATGAGCACATCTTCAGGGATTGTCCACAAGTTAGGCCTATTTGGAATGGTTTTAATGTCAATAATTTCTCCCCTTCTTTTTTTCAGGAAGATTTTGCATGTTAGATTCGAAGAAATCTGATTAAAGACGTCAAGGTGGGTAGCTTGGACTGGAATGCAGTGTTCGTTACAACGCTATGGTGGGCTTGGAAATGGAGAAACATGAAAGCCTTGAATGATGACATTGTTTCTATGGACAAGGTGTTCTTCATCAAAACTCGAGCCAACAAAGTTTCGAGGTTTGCAGGTAAGAATCTGCTCTCTAGTGCTTCAAGCAATAAAGTGTTACAGGAAATCGCTTGGGAGAAACCGGAGGAAGGTTGGTTGAAGATTAACACGGATGCTGCCGTTAGAGACGGATTAGCGACCGCGGGAGGAGAATTAAGAGACAACAATGGCAACTGGCTTGGTGGTTTTAGTCACAATATTGGGGCTTGTACAGTCACAATGGCGGAGCTCTGGGGGTGTATAATGGGTTGAATTTAGCCTGGGACGGTGGGTACCGAAAGGTAGTCCTTGAGACCGATTCTCAACTTGTTGTACATCTCTTGAGTTCCGGGATAAAGAGGAGTCATCCTCTTTTTAGTCTGGTATCACGATGCCAAGACTTCATTTGTAGAAATTGGGTAGTCCAGTTTCGACATGTTTACCGGGAAGCTAATGCGGTCGCGGACCAATTGGCTTCCCTTGCTTTTCATTTACCTTTAGGACTTCATGTATTGAGTGCCCCGCCGGAGGGTTTTTTTTTTTATTGCTTTTTGTTGATGTTAGGGGTCGGGCTATCCCCCGTTTGCTGACTACTTAGCCCATTTTTTCATTATTAATAAAACGCCCCCTTGAGGGGCCGGAGAGTGCCGCCTCTCCTTCCAACCAAAAAAAAAGTTACTCAATTCTGTTACTCTGTGCGAGACAAACATTTTATCATCCCCTTAAATTTGTTAGTTTTTTCATGTTCCTCTTACAATGGGTGGGCTGTTGGGGGTTTATGGAGCCTAACTCGGGATAAGACCAAAGGAGAAGGAAATTAAAGGCGAGCGAAGACGGAAGCCAGTCGTAGCCAGGCAGACTGTGGACGCAGCCGGGAGAGCGCGGGCGCTCAGGAGAACCTTTCATTATGTCGAATAACCACTATATTTAATTTTATACAAAAATACTTAAATATATAAAAAACATACTCCCTTCGTCCAAGTCTAATTGACTTTTGACCAATATACACACATATTAAGATAAATATTATTCTTACCAAAATACCCTTATTTATTGACTTTTTTTTTACAACTTCCAATCTAATTATTGCATGTAATACACTTTACATTTTCCAATTCATTTAGTTGAGGGTAAATCTGGAAAGTTTTGGACAAAATAGCTAAAAAGCCAAATAGAATTAAACAAATATTTGAATCTAAGAGGCCAAATAGATCTAGACTGAGGAAGTAATAAATAAAATACATTTATGGCGATCGAAAATAATAATGATGGCTAATTTTTACCTGCTCACAAATGCCCCACCTACGTCTTTGTTACTCTTCCCACGCAACTAGGATGGAGGGTATATAGGTCTAACACAAATTGGCCATGCAGATTAGTCGCTTGGGTCCTCTAACTCGCGTGCGTGCGTGTTCATACACCCATGAACGAATATCATGGGATTCGTGCGTGCATGCATGCGTATTCGTACATCCATGGGCAAATATCGTGGAATTTTTTATTCCTCTACATATGCGTACATGTAGGAGTCCATTAATGCGATGAATTAACTTTGCCCTTAGAATTTGACTCAAACTAATGGAAAAACTGACTTTTTGTGGAAAATAAATTTGAATGACATGATCTTAAGGACTGAACTAATGAATGACAAATAAAAATCTAAGGGCCTCATCAAAACCATGTGGGAAAAAGAGTGCCCTATTTACATGCATTTCCTAAACGCAGATCTCTGCCTAGGGCAGAACGGGTGATTGCGATCGTGGTTCTTCTTACGAGAAAGAAAATCTTCAAATTCAAGTTTGCGATTAAGGACTTCAGGGCCGCAGGCGCGGTTTTTCCCAAGAGATGGGGTCTTGCTCTCTGTAGCAGATCCGCGGTTGCGGCCCTCGAGCCCGCAATTGCAGTTATGCTGCTGGTTGCCATTAATTGGCTCGTTTTCATCCTCGATCATATGCTGCCGAGATTGTTTGGATAACCTCAACTCGCCCCTTTCTCAACTCTTCACTATCTTCTGTTCACTTTTCTCAATGTACTCACGCAAGTACCCTTCTCGAATTAGATCTTCAAGGAATTCCTTAAAGGGCTCACAATCTTGCGTCATGTGCCCATGTACTCTGTGGTGCATGCAATATTTTCGGCTTAGGACATTGTCTTTGGGGCACTCATCCTGAGAGTGATAGCGAATATAGCTCTCATGTTTGATGCGCGATAGAATCTTATAGATCGGGATGTTGAAGGTTGTGTATGTAATACCCCTATTTTGTAACATTTGGTATTACCGCCAGTGACCTCGGACTTTACCGTCCAAAGTCACCCAAGGCTTTTAGAATGATATAGAACATAAAATGCGGAATAAACATAATTCATAATTAGAAAAGCATGCTCCCGAGGGAGACTTAGTTCTTACAAAATATCTTACATTGTCTTCACACTTAAAATTACTTGAAAGCAAATATCAAAACCACCATGTCTTTGAGATAAAGCGATATTTAAACCAAAATAAGTACATCTTGAGCGATCTTGAACTTCCTTCACTTCTCTTCACTTCACGCCTTGCTATGGTTTCTTGGATCTGACATAATTCGCGAGGGGCAATAGAATGCCAGACAAACATGCGGAAAGAAGAATTAGTCTAGGATACTAAGCAAGCGGGAATAGAACTTCCCGAGGGTAATTCGGTAATTTCAACTTATTGGCGAAAGAGAGAAGCGGGTTGTGTTTACGATGAGCTTGTTTATGAGGAGCTAAAGGTACGAAAGAGAGCGATAGCATATCCAAAAGGGATATGCTTGCTGAGCAAGAGAAGTACTACTAGATTGTAGTCTTCTTTAGAATTGAAAGTATGTTGGGAACGTTAATTTATTCATACAAGTCAAAAACCTCTCGCGTTTTGAGCGGACCGAGAGCCGGATCGATCATTTAAGACCGGTCCGGTTTTGGTATCTTAATTGTGCCTTAGCACTTATCTTATTTAGTGACAACAGACGTTCGATTTCATTTATGATTTAAAAGAGAAAGTGGTGGGACACGGATAATCCGAGCCACCCAAGGGAAAAACTCCGTTTCCCGGCACTTAACTAGAGTGCGCTCATCCCTCCTTGCAATCGGAGCGGATGGGATCATGATCCCGAAAGTCGTACTTCAAACGCATAGGCACTTACTACTTAGTGGGGTTATGTAGAGGCGTTGGCTATTCCACGCCCCTCACTAGTTCGACGTTGATCTCGAAGCGAGATCGTAACAATCAAGATAATAACCACACTAGCATAAATAATCCTAACAAGGAATATATAAAGCAATCTATGCTAACAATAGTCGTTATTTCTAGCAATCGATATTTCCTAGGTTCATTTTTATTTAAGCATACAAGTCGTTCCCAACATCGAGAAATATTATATAGACGGATATAAATGGGCACAAGGGGAAATTCCACTTGCCTTAGCGTAACGAGTTCTAGCAATGAGCTTTGACGAAACTTAGGCGATTCCCTACTACGAGCGAGGATTCCGACCTATTGATATGGAATTTACGAAAAGGCTCAAAAACACGATTTTCTTTCTAGAGTTCGGATTACCTCTTATAATATTTTTATAAGAGGGTTTGAGTTTCTAAATTATTACAATAATAATTTAGAAAGTTATTTTCCTTAAAATAATAATATTCCTTTATTATTATTTTAGTTTCGTAATATCCTTATTATTCCGAAAAAACTTTTATTAAAATAGTTATTAAAATAATCCTTTTTACTTATTTATGTTAGTTAAATCATTACTTTTAAATTTCCGATTTTTCTTGGGTGAACCTTAGAATATTGTCTCCCTTATCTAGCATACTTTATTAATGATATCTTCTTAATAGAATTGTATTTACTTACATAATTCTCATAAATAAAGTTGTCATGCTTATAGTTCCTCTACATGGAAATTTCCATAACTAGAAATTTCTATTTTCTTTATAAAGTAACTTACTAATATTACTATATATCACAATATCCTTATTTATATTATTCCTATAATCCTTTTATATTATAAAGCTTATAAAATATCTTTGATCATAGGCTTTAATATCCTCATGTCTTGTAAAAAGATCATCATGACTTATAGATATCCCACTTCATAATTATAATCTATTATTATAATATTTTAGTTTATAAAATAATATCTTCCTTATATCTAAAAGATTTCATTCCATACAAGTCACTTTATGCTATAATAATATCCTAGAATATTTGTAATATCCTACTTAATATATTTAACCTAAAACTTATGTCTTGTGACAAATCTCTACACTTAGAGGTTATTAATCTAATATTTTTCTCATATGTGACTTTAGTAATATATTCATTAATTAATATTATATCTTCCTAAAACAATATCCAAGATCAAACTATAGTCTATGACTACAAGCTTTGAACAATAATTCTTTTATAAAGTTTCTCTACATTTTATTTCTATAGAATGTCATAAAATACTAACATCCCCATTTTCTAACCTCATGCTTCAACCTAATTTACTTTATAGTCATATTTAAATAATTAATAAAAATTCCTATTTGTAGTAGCTTTATACTTAGGAGTTTGGTTCAAATGAAACAAACTCTTATCCTAAAACGAACTCTTATCCTAAAACGAATGCACTTTTCATAGTTAGCAATGCACTTTTCATATAAAAGTGCATTGAAAAATACAAAAAGTGCATTACGAAAAAGTGCACTAACAAAAATTTGAAAAGTGCACTAAAAAGTACGAAAAGTACAAATGCGAAAAAGTGCACTCTGAAGTATGAAAAATGCACTACTAACTACAAAAAGTGCATTCGTTTTAGGATAAGAGTTTGTTTCATTTGAACCAAACTCTATACTTAGAGGTAACTATTTTATGTTTTATTGAGTAATGAATTTATTTAATAACTTATCTTTATTATTAACATTACATAATAAGATATCATCCAAAATCTAAGACATGCACAAATTTATATTTTCTAAAATTCTCATTTTCTTCCCTTATGAAGGTGATTCTATTAACTTATTGATTTGGTATGCTATAATTTATTTTATAATATTATTTATATTATGTAATAAGCATGCTTCTAATAAATACAATAAAAATTTATCTATTTGTTTATAATCTTAAGTTACCATGGTAAATCAATTTGTTTCTAGTACCCAACTAACAAAATCTTTTTACTTAATATTTTTATTCCTTTTTGGTTTCTAGCCTTTCATAAAATAAACTCACTAAATTATAAATACTTAAATTGAAATAAAAATATTAGGATTAGGATTTATACTTTTGGGTATTCTGTTGTTTACAGAACACTGGAGAAGAGCAGGGGAGGGGACCGGCGAACAGGGGCGGCGCGGCCAGGGGCTCCGGCGAGGCTCGGCGGCGGGCAGGTGGCGCGGCGATCGGCTGGTGGCTCTCCCGGTGGGGCTGGGCTGTTCGGCGAGCAAGAAAGGAGGAGCAAGAGGGAGTTTAGATGGTGTTTTAATGGAGGATTTGACTTGGAGTTGGTTGGGCTGATTTTTGGGAATTAAGAAAGCTCTTGCTAGGAGAGAAAGAAGAGAGCTGAATGTGTGAGAAGAATGGATGAATAGGAGGCCTTTTATAGGCAAATTGGATGAAGCTATGGATCCATGCCATGGTGATTGCACCAATGGAGGAGGAGGAGGTGTCCTTGCATTGGCCAAGAGTGTGTTAGTTGAGGGTGATGGAAGGGTGAGGTAAGAAGGGTGGTCTTGCAAGGAAGAGGAAGGTGGAAGAAGCTTCCATGGACATGCATTGGGAGGGAGTCCAATCTACGTAAATCACATCAGATATAGTCTAATGTCTATTTTTTGTAGAAGAAGAAGATTAAATGGGTATAAGATAATAAGAATGGTGTGATGTAGTAAGAAAGTGCAATTGGTCTAGCGGATGAGAGTGTGGGGCATGTAGGTAGAGTGGCAAGAGGTCTCGGGTTCAAGTCCCGGCTCTTCCACTCTTTTTACCAAGCTTGTAACTAGATTTTTAGGCTTTTATGTAATTTACTTTATAGAATAAAATTAATCTCTAAAAGACATTATTTTTAATTAATGCTCTTTCTATTAATTTCCTCACTTTATTAAACTATGCCCCTCAAGTTATTTTATTAAATTTTTATCTATTTCAACTTTCTTGATAATCTCTTTTTAAAAGAGAACAATAGAAGTTAATTTGATATTTAGAATTTCTCCTTTTTAATTTAGAGGAAAAAAAATTGATAATAAATATTATATTATAAAAAGCTTGGAATATTGCGGATATTACAGTGTAGACCGCTCTATGTTGTTCCTTTTGACGAGTGTGTATTTTGCCTAAAGCTCCCATTTGAAGGACAATGGGCATTTCCAAGTGGAGAGGGCGACCTCCCTCTTGTCTTGTAATTAGATTCCTCTAAGCGCACATATTGATAAATGCGCTCATGAAGTTCAGTAGTTGTAGAAGGAAGTCAGAGTGTCAACTCTTCCTTAGTTTGCTCTCAAATGGAATTGTCCTCTTAAAGGTGGTAATTGCAGTCTTCTCATCACATCCATCAATCTCAGCATAAGCACTCCATGAAATGGTTGACAAAGCGGCCAATCTTTTGCTCTTCTCTTTTTTAATTAAGACCAAAGAGTGTGTCTAAAGACATCGCATCTCGGTTGTTGGCTATGTAGTGCCTCACAAATTTAGTGGCCAATTGACCTCAAAGCACATAAAAATTGAACTTATGATAGATAAAAAATGAACACGTAGAATATGAAAATTGAACTAGACAATATTGAAAAACCGAATTCCTAATGTATAAAAAATGAACTTCTAGTGTACAAAAATGAACTTTTAGTATATAAAAATTGAAATTCCATATTTAAAATTTATGAAGATTATTTTGTAACGAAAAATTAGTTTTAAAATTGAAAAAAATATTATTATTTATATTATTTAATTTTATGGAAATCGAATTATATGAAAAATGAAGTCAAAGCACATAAAAATTGAACTTATCATAGATAAAAAAATAAACTCGTAGAATATAAAAATTGAACTCATGCAGTATAGAAAATTAAACTCCTAACATAAAAAATTGAACTTCGATCTAGTGTATAAAAATATACTCGTAACATATAAAAATTAACTTGCATAATTAACACTTTTAAAGCTTTTTTTTTAAATAACATATTTTAAAAAAGGTAAAAAAAATTTAAATCATAGGTTCATGCTATTCTATAGTATGGTTCATAGTACGTCAAAGTTTGGTTCATACGTTTTTTAGTGTACTTGTTAGTTTATTTTTTATTTTTATATTTAAAAGCATATGTTCCTAGCAATTCAAATGCTTGTTTTATGCTTGGTTAAGCATAAATTAATGCTATTGTGTATTATATATTCAATGCATGTTAATTTATTAAAAAGGTTTGAAGTAATTTAAAGTTCGGTTCATGTATTTTAAAGCATTGGTTCATGCTAGTCTATAATATGGTTCATTGTATGTCAAATTTTGATTTTGCCTTAGAAGCTAGTTTTTTGGAAATGAGGTTCATAATAATTATTCTATTGATTCATTATTTTGTATGCTTAGGTTCTTAATATGTGTCTATATAATTTATGTCATTTAATAGCCTATTAGCTCAAATGGTAGAGCAATGTGCCTATGCACATAGATGTGGGTTCAAATCCCACACAAGCTATTCCTCATACGATTCATGTCTTTTGGTTCATTATGGTTCTTCTTTTGGTTCATATTTTTATAAGCTCTAGTTTATAATATTTTATCTTACGATTCATGTCTTTTAAGTCATATTAGTTGTTATTTCGGTTAATTATATTTGTTTATTTGGTTCATATATATATCAACAAAGGTTCATATTGTTTAGTTCATAATATTTGATCTATTGGTTCATGTCTTTATATTTTTAGGTTCATAACAACTTTCAATAAAGTTCATCAAATTTAACATAGTAGCTCGAGTGCATATGCATCAAAACGTTAAGAATTTTATTAGTTCCTTGATAAGAAAGTTGACAATAATATATTCAAATACAAGATTATAATAAAGCATACATAGGATACCAACCACATCCACGATCATTACCAACTTCATAAAATAATCCTTAGAAGTAAACAAAGATGGAGCATTGAGTATCTCAGAAATTTAATGAGCTTGCATTTTCTAGTAGTGGTGCATATGGAGTGATTGTAATTGATCCTTCCTTTAAGCATGCAAGGTTCCTTTAGCCAAAAGTTTGTATTATGATGACACGTTGAAGCAATGAAATAATTCTTATCATTTAATGTGGTTCATAAATGTATTGACTACATAAACGAGCATGCCGACAAATTTGACTAGAGATTGATGAACAACCTACAATAATAAATAGGAAAAAAAATAAAGCTAATTTAGAAGCAACATAGAACACATAATGAGCAATAAAATTGTGCAAAATACCGTTGTTATTTTGGTTCACAAAGATTGTCATTCCGGTTCATAATAATACACATTAAGGTTCATTTAAAATCATAATGTGGTTCATGTAAATAACAACAATATATTTGACATAAACCATATCAAAATGGGTCACTAATGGTGGATTTGGAAACCAATTGACCAGTTTCTATTAGTTCACTTCAAATGTTCATAACTGAATTCCTTTCACAATCATAATTTTTTCTTTTGTCTTGGACATGCATGTACAAAAGCACATGAAATAATCACACTTGAATAAAGTAACAGTACTAGGAATTGCTTTATTAACATATGTAAAGCTCATAATCCCATTTCAATCACTCCCTTAACAAATTAAAGCCCATCTCTTTCTTCCCCTATATAAATTCATGAAAGAAAAGGAATTATAGAACAAGATCAGGTGGCTTCTGTTCAAAGGGATCAGCCGAAAAAGGTAATCCAGTCCCACCTAGACATTTTATCAAACAAAAACCACCTAGACATAGTCACCAACAAAATCACCTAGACACAGTTACCAACAAAATCTAGTCCATGCAACAAACAACTAATAGCCATAAGTTCATCTAACATTCAAGCAATCAAGCAAGATTTTGGGTTTTTATGGGGTAAAAAGGTTTAGTTATTTTATTAAACACTTGGTGGGCAGTCAAACAAGTTTGAATAAATCAACCATTTTTTCTACCCAAATCCTTCAAATTGAAATGCAAAAAACATACACATCTTTATTTTGCAATCTCTATTAATTCTAATGTTAATAAAAAGGGGAAAAAGAAGAAGAGATCTAGTAAAAATGTGCAAAATACCGTTTTTCAATTGGTTCACAAATATTGTCATTGTGGTTCATAATATTAAAGAAGAAAATAAACTGAAAATAACAATGCGGTTCATATAAAATAACAATTAGCATTGTAATTGAAATGATATAGCAAAGGTCACAAGGGTACTAATTGTTGATTCAAAACAATCTCCTACTAGTCAATATGGATAAATAGGCATAGACATATACATGAAAGCATCACTGAAAGTATTTCAAGACATTTTAGCAAAACATGCTCATTGAGACATTTTATCAAACACTTTGTGAGCAATAAAATAAGCATACAAATTTTAATTCTAGTTTCTATAAAATTTTGTTTCGAATCTTGGCCTTGTTTCACTTGTGAGTCTAAAGCGGTTTTTGAGTGAAAATTGATTTTTAGTATTCGAAAAACGTAAAAAGTAGAGAGAGTTGCATGAATTTCAAGAATATTAAAAATAGTTTTTGGGTAGAAAGGATTTTTGGATAGAAAGTGAAACAAGGCCTAAGAGTACAACACATTTCTCCATGATATCAAGCAACAAAGAACCATAAAGAACAACAAATTTAGGAATTTGAGAGCAACAAATCATCCACCAAACTAAACTCTTCATAAGTATTCTTCATAATTACTTACCTAAATTCACTGTGTCTTCAATTTGGAGCAAGAGTATGTATCGAACGAAGGGGAGATCGAGATCGAAAGAGAGATCGAGATTAATCTCACGAAGTCGTTGTCGTTCATCACGTCGCCATTCATCATGTAGAGAGAGAGGAGCAATATAGGGCTGAAATGTGAAATTAAAAATAAAGAATAGTAAAATGATAAAAAATCGCGAAAACTTTATACACACGGGTTTTTTTGTTTTCGCACAGCACATATCCTGAACGAGCGCTCATCCGTTCAGAAAGAGCGCTCTTTTGAAAAGAGCGAAAATCCTACAAGAGCCGAACTAAGCCCAAAAAATTGGCCCATTTTCGGCCTTAATGGGCCGCTCTAGCAAAAGCCGCGCTCGTCTGAAACGAGCGCTCGTTTAGGACGAGCTCTCACCTATGTTAAAAGGGTAGAGCGCTCGTCCGCCTCTTCATCTTCCATCATTCCCAACCCAAATTTCCGTCTTCTAGATCTGAGAAATCCGACATACTTCCTCCCGATTTCTGTCCAGATCTAATCCAATTGTGCATCAACTTCCCAAATTCGGCTTCAATGGAAGGCATTGTTGACCCGAGATCGGAGGCGACGAATTCAGCGGGGCTAGGGACGGAGGCGATGAATTCGGCGGGGCTAGGGACGGAGGCGACGAATTCGGCGGGGCCAGGGACGGAGGCGGCGAATTCGGATGGGACGGAGGCGGGGATACCGGTGACATCCCAAGCAGTAGGGTGCAAGTAAAACCCACCATCTCTAACAAAGGCATGTCGTACCTGTCAACAATTGTATGAAAATCTCACTGACATTAAGTATAAATGATATAATAATGTATAAAATGAACTCAAATTATTACTCAAATGTACCTATTGGTCTTGTAAGTGGTGTCCATAATGATGACATATGGAAACATCTTCATCAAATGCAATGATTTCGGGTGCACAAAAAATATGATATCGACCTCATTCGAATTCCCTCGATGCTTGGGATGCACTCTATACTTGTGGACATTCAAAAACTTAAGCGACCACTGTGTTACTGTCATTTCTCCATATTCCTGCAGTAATAACTTATCCCTCACATTGTAGATGTGTCGAATTGAGGTCACATTACCCAGATATCGCTCCCTCAACTCAGCAAGTATAGTCCTAGGGGGTGCGAACATGATCAACCTTTCAATAACCATCTGTTTTTGCTCCCTTGTTAATCGACCCGCATATGGATGGGCATGCAAGCTACTTGGAAGATCATGGTTGTGCAATCCGCATTTGACCATTAAGGCCCATTGACCAGTTGACTTACTTCGAACTCCAAGCAACTCAAACGGGCATCCACACTTCTTTGTTGGAGTTCTGGTAAGTGGTTGATAGATACTCCTATGCTCTACTCCAGGCAATATCCTCTTTCCGGATGTATACTTACCGGCTTGATCACGTGTTAGTATGACTATACTTTTATTTGATGTCTTTATGACCAGCACGAAGTTTTTTTCCCGACCAAGCTCCCTAGCCCAATCAAGCATGTCTTGTCGATCATCCCACACATGCTCGTTATAAAAAGCAATTGAAAATCTATCCCAGTGACCTATACATAAATTGATTAATCTTAATACAACAATTATGATCACGATATTATGAAATTATTTTTTCCTACAACATTCCAAAAATATCTACTTACATTAAAATATTGACATTTAATAATACCAATATGTAAACTATCAACTTAATATCAATTTTTTTAATAAGCACAATACAATAGTTTCATTATTTTTCGATTAAAACTACTTTATCTATTTATATTCAATAATAATAAAGTTATCATTAGTCAAAATTCTACTTAAATATAACAATATATAACTACAATTAAGTTTAAGATAACTATGTAATGTGCTACATAAAAGTGTAATACAACATACCTCGTCCACTTCGGTACTTGAATCAGATTCGTATTCTCCGTCTTCTCCTTTCGACGACGTTGAAGACACCCACTCTTCAGACGATGACATTTTGTAATGATTTTAGATGGATAGAGAATGAGATGGAAATTTTAGAGATGTGTATATATAGGCAAAAATTTGAGCCGTTTAAAAAATAGTCGTTGCACTGGCACTTCAACAGAAAGAGCGCTCGTCCTGAACGAGCGCTCTTCCTTCTGAAGTGTTGTGCGCTTACTAATAATTCCGTGTGTATATTTCATCAGCCTAAAAAAATACACTTTTAACTTTAAAAAATAAAAGAGTGTGAATGTTGATAGCAGTCCATCTAGACCCTTAATCTCACAAAATCAACAGATGAGAATTGTTCTCATTTGATACTTAATCTTATAGAGTTAGGATCAAATGAGATTAATGCTTAATGTGTAAAATGAGAACAAATATTAGCCGTTAGATTTGGAAAAATTAATGGTCTACATGAGACACACTCCTTTTAAGTATTTTAATACTCAGGGGTATTTTTGTACTTGCACACAAAAAATAAAATAAAAGCTACAACTCACATATTTCATCGATCTTTGGAACGTTCCATTGCTCCATTGCTCTATGTTAGATTTGGGAACGCTCTATTGTATTTTTGTGGGGACTTCAAATCTCTTTCGATCAATCTCTTCGATCTCCATTGCTCTTCATCTCCCTTGTGCTTTTGATCGAAATTCTCTTTCAATCCCCTATTTATTAATGGATTTAGGTATAATTTTCATCGATTTAGGTTTTTCAATCTATGTTTATGGATTTTCAGCTTTCATGGATTTATGTATGGTTTTTCATCTTTGTTCATGGATTTTGGTGAAGAGAGCCATATAATTGATAGAGTGCAAAATAAAGATTTCTTTGAATTGCAATTTGAAGGATTTGATTATAAATAGAGGTTGATTTTGTATGCTTGCTTGATTGCCCACCAAGTGTTTGATAAAATGCCTAAACCGTTTTCCCCCCTAAAAACCCAAACTCTTGCTTAATTGCTTGAATGTTGGATGGACTTATGGCTATTAGTTGTTTGTTGCACATTCATGAGCCGGCCTGATTTTGTTGATAAACCGTACCCTTGAGTGAATTCCCTTTTTGTTTTTTACATGAACCGCATTGTGATTTTCAATAAACCTTATAATATAATATCATGAACCATAATGACAACACTTGTGAACCAAAAGAAAAAAGTATTTGTTTTCACATTTTTATTTCCCATTATGTGTTCCATGTTGCTTATGAATTCGCTTAATTTTTTCGTTTTCTTATTGTAGGTTGTTCATCAAGTTCCGATCATCCTAACTTATCTCAATCGGATAATAATGCTAGTATTAATGGAGTTTCATTGAAGGATCTTGATAAAGATGAGAATGTTGATGAAGTTCCATTGAATGATCACGATTAAGATGAGATTGTTCTTATTTCATTCCAAAGATTAAACATTGAAGTTCCAATTCTCTATTTGTCTTTTTAGTATGTGTTTTGGGGATTAAGTTGTTTATTTTTATGTTACTTTATGTTTGACAAAACACTTTGCTACATTGTAATTGCTTTTAAGGTTCTTTTAGACTTCGCGTTGAACCCAATGAGCTGAATGTCTTCTTTATAAAATTTATTAATGAATTGATTATTTAAAATTCATGCACCTTCTTGTTGAAGACTATGAACCTTCATGTTGAACACTATGAACCTTCATGTTGAACACTATGAACTGCTTAATTGATACTCATAAAACATATTTTAAAGTCTAAAATATTTTTACCCATCTGTGTAAAATACACAATTTAAGTTAACGTGACATATTATGTCATTTATATCACTGAAATATCAATATTGAGCAAAAAACATTAGATATTCATTTTAATTGTCAGTGAAATGAGATATGAAACGCCGGCACATGTATTGTCATTGAAAAAACGTTTAATCCATTGAGCAAAATGAGTCTATGCATTCAACAAAATGCACCATATACAACAAGCAATCAAGGATCAATCTTTTACATTTTTTTTCTCTCAAAATGGATACTTTTCATTGCGTAGCACCTGTAGTGATTTCCACTGCTTCTAGTTAACTATTGTAATAACAATATAATTTAATATCATAGTTAGTATTCAATCAACCTATAAGTATAAATTCAAATAAAAAGTACACTTAAAAACGCATGAACCAAACTGTAATGTACTATGAACCAAAATAACAAATGTCATGAACCGAGATTACAACTAATATGTATGAATTAGACATGAGCTGTAAGATGAACTATTATGAACCAAACTTTAATGTACTATGAACCAAAAGAACAAATGTCATGAACCAAAATTACAACTAGTATGTATGACTTAAAAGACATGAACTGTAAGATGAACTATTATGAACCCGAGCTTACAAAATCATGAACCGAATGAAGAGTTATAATGAACCAAAAATATAAAGCGTTTATAGAATTAGTCTATGTGAGATTTGAACTCACATCTATGTACACATGCACATTGCTCTACCATTTGCGTTAATGGACTTTAATTTAAATGTGTTGTCTGAGTTCGAAGACTTTCATAGCCTAAGTTAACCTTGGAATTTCTTTGAAAGAAGTATATATTCATTTGAGCAAGAAATACGTGAAATCTATTGGAGCAAGAAAAAGTATAGTTCAGCTCCAGTCTATTTTAAACACAATTAGCTAATTCTAAATGCACAAATAAACTAGCAGGTAAAATACTATATACTTCTTTCACTAGTGGAAGTGGTGGATTGATCGACCATGAATTGCTGCTGAAAATTCTGAGGAATCCTATAATTTTGGAGAAATTTAAGAGGAGATGGAGAAATCTGTCCGACAGCCATGATGTTGGGCCTGCATCATCACAACCTTTCCAGATTACATGCAATCAACGAGCACCTATGGTGTCTAATATTTGCAATCAAACGGAGAACTCAGGTGCACCGTGTTCATTCATGCCGACTTTGAAATAACCATTTTACACATCACAAGTTGAATGGCAAGCCACCAGTAACACCTTATCACCAGTATCCATTTCTTCCCGTGTCTGCTGTTCTCGATTGAGAAATAAGAACCACGATTGACATATAGATATTAGGATAACAAAATTTAATTGAGAATGACAAGTTCAAACCGATCAATTTGGGAGACGAATTTTTAGGCCTTCTCAATTTCTTTGTTCTTACAATACACATCGATCAAGCTGTTTATGTACTTGACGAGGCTGTCCATCATTTCGTTTGTCGTCCGAGTTCGTCCGTCGTCGTTCCGTTCTGATTCTCAAATGAATTAACTTTCCTAAAACAAATAAAAAAATCAGTTGAATGAACTTGATGATGCAAAGAAGATATGAGTTCAAATCGATCAAATTTGACAAATTTGTAGAACAAAATTCAATTTAGAAGTACGAGTTCAAACCGATCAAATTTGGAGAAGAATTTGAAGACTTTGACGAGGTGGAGAAGTTATGCCGTCCGTCGCTCCGTCCTGATTCTCTGTAAGTTCTTTCCTAGGGTTGCTTGAAAGGGATAAGTGTTTGGGGAGAAGGAAGGGTATTTTTGGAACATTTTGATTTTTTTCTAAATTACATTTCGTGCCCTTTATTGACGGATTAGCTTTTTTTTGGTTTAATCTCATCCATACATACTCTTGATCCAACGCTCTAAATTTGATCTTAGTTCTCACCCTAAGAAATGTTTTCACTAGAACCCTCCTCTAATCTTATATAAACCTCACAAAATCAACAAATGAGAATTGTTCTCGTTTCATACTTAATCTTATATAAACCTCACAAATAATGTAAGACCCAAAATTGATAAAATCATTTTCCACGTAAAGATAATATCTAATTTCAATAACAATAATATCTCAAAAAAAAGTAAAGCCGTAAGGGTATTTGGGATTTGGCCTGTTAATCTGTTATGGTTGGTTGCAGCATCGCTTTTGCGGTTTTTTTAAAAGGTCTCGGCTGGCTCCACCGCCAATGAAGGCTGAAGGGATAGTTCCGGCGGTGCTCCGGCTCGTCATTCAGGGCAAATGATCAGCATATATTCAGTGGACCAAACCGGCGGTATTGCGTTTCACTGTTTCAGGGCCCAGTTCTATATTTGTAAATGATGGCGAACAAAAGTAGGAGGGTGTTTTAGTATTTTAAAATATGTTCGATGTCATACATGCATTTTGTGGGCCAGCTAAATCTTAACGGCGAACGTGATTTTAGCCTTTTAGGTGAAGTAAATTATCAGTAGTAGCGTACAAGTAGGAGCTCGATTATTAAGAGACTGGAAATTATCATCCCCTTTTCGGCCGGTCCTAACCTCCTTCAAGTATCGGAGGATTCGGAACAGATGGTGCCCATTCAACACTTCAAGGAACCCCTATACTGAACAATTTACCAAGTTTTAAATTAGGTGATTTCATTTAGTTCTCAATTTCTCATGGCGCTCCTACCTAATGTTCTCCATGTCACTTGGCGTGATCAGCTCTTCTGTACATGATAACAGTAAATCTGAATAAACTTTCTTTTTTTTATTTAGATTTATTAGTTAATTTATTTATATTTACATGAGTTGCTTTTGCTTTACTTTCTTGTTCCCAAAGGCAACAACAAGATAGTTATTTGAACGGGACGGTGAGTCGTCGAGTCGAACGAGTCGAGGCTTCAACTCTACCTCTACTGGCACTACACTTCAAGGTACTAAAATTTATAATTTTAGCTTTGAATTTGTTACAATAATTTCCGTCTTTTTTGGATGAAATTGGCGGTTAAGTTCAACCTGGTGTCAAATTATTGCTTGTGTTTGTATAGGTTAAGCAAGAAACTAATGTCAACTTACGGAAAATCAAAGCTTGCGTGGGGAATATTGCGACGGTTGGCCTTAGGGTCAAAGCAGCACTTCGGAAACCAAGGATTTGTCGACCCTGCTACTACTAACATTTTCAGGGCTTCAGGCCCTATTTTTGGTCAAGTATCTAACAAATGGAAAGTAATGAGCCCGTCTTTGATTCCTTCAAAATTTGGATATCAAAGCCAATTAAAACAGACCCGAAACTACACTAGTCTACTTGGTAATGTTGTAGGGAGAAGAAGCTACAGTGTGGATAATTTCAAGCAGACTCCAAGTAGCAATCTACTTGCTCTAAAATCTAGTGATCCAAAACAACAGATATTCGAAAGCATCTATTGGGTCGTGATCACTGGAGCAGTGGTTGCAACCACCTTGGCTAACGCGGATGAGCTGGCAAGCTCCCACGATGGCAAAACCGTGCCAAGGGAGTACGAAGAGCGGGTTAGAGAGCATGGTTTTGAAGACTACTTAAAGACGACCCACAGGAGCGAAACTGTGTTGCCAGCAACGCACCCAACAAGAGAAAAGGTGACGCGAATTGCTCAGAATGTGTTTGACGCATTGCGTCGGGGTTTAGAGGACAACAAGGTATGGGGAGGCACTGTCTATGCTTTGGGTGTTACCAAAAAGAGCCTCAATATCGACTGGGAAGTTTTCGTGGTCGATGACCCTCGTATTGATCACGTCGATTGCTTCGAGGGTGGCAAGATTGTTGTGTACACTGGGGTTCTTGATCATCCCTCCAAGTCTGATGCCGAGATTGCATATAATATTGCGCAGGAGGTAAGCAATTTCATCTGTGTACTCCAAATAGGCAAACAAAACGACTTTGCAATATATTTTATTAAGTTAATACTTTCTTCACATCTTATTTCGAATGACAATACACCTTACTTATTATTTCTTAAATTAACTTTTTTGATTAGGTTACGCTTGCAGTGGCTAGACTTGATGTAGAAGATATTGCAATGATCTGGGGCAATAGTCTCGGGACAGCTTGTATCTTCGCCTGTATTGCCAGGCGTCCTGAAAATCTTCTACTTACGATTCCATTCATACTCATAACGTCGGAATTATCAGGACTGTAAGTCTTCTCAGACCATATATAGATTATTTGCTTAGGTCTTAAACTACAATTTCTGCATAAGAATTTTTGATATTGGAGTATGGTTGAACAATGTAGTGGAAACGATTTGTGAACCTTTCTCAAATTCAGTAGTGGAGTCATTACAGTTTATATAGAGAGGGCTTGAGGCCTTATATGTTGACACATGTCCTCTCTAGGAAACATTCTAGAATAGTGACAGCTAGCTACAAGTTTGCAACAATATCATGGTGGGAACGTGCCCTCTAGCTTATATGCGTTACTAGAGTATTTTTCACATCATCAGTTTCATATATCACACAATTTTTATTAGACTGACAAAAACATGCCATTTGATACATACTCGTTTTAAGATTTCATTAAGGATTTTTTTATTTATTGAAGATATAGTATGAAATGGTCATTTTGAAGAGATTGAATTGCATATTGTTCTCTGAGTTAGTTAGCTTGTGGTTCTTGAATCTTGCTCATCCGTTTTCTATGAGCTTGCAGGGTGAAACATACATCAGATTTTTTTGGGTTGCTCCTAACGGCTTCTGCCGGGTATCATCCACAAGATGTGGTGGACATAACTCCATTTTCTATCAATGTGCAAGAAAGAGTCATGGCAGTTTACCAGAAAGGCCTTTCGAGTTGTGGGAATCGAGATTAATTGATCGATGTAATACGCAATAAGGCAACGATAATGCCTACCGAGTACAATCTAATGTTTGCCTTTAGTACTTTGTTAAACCGTGATCGACCTTATGTAGCCTTGCCTTTTCCATTAGGGTTTATATGTAAATACATATGATCAATCTAATGACGTTTTTTTTTACTGTTACGGTTCTATAGCATTTCGAATCTCATAATACAATGACACCAATTTCCTACTTTGCACAAACCAAATTCAAGAGCCTAATGAACCATGGACCTGTGTGGTTGCGTACACTCTCATACTCTATAATATTGAAGAAGAGATGAAGGCGCCTTGACATCTTCTCTTCAGCCATTCAAATGGAGAAGTTCAATCATAATGTCTTATATGAAGTTAAACTTATTCTTGTTTTATTATTATTCTGTTTTTAGGAAATAAACTTTAGCGATGTAGCTAAAACTTAACATTCTATTTTTTTTTATTATTGTCAACGTAAAGTATGGTAATGCACCAATCTTGTAGCGGTGTTACTTTCTTGTTTGTAGGAGCCAAACAAGTGTCTTGTAATTATTTATTTTCTTCCAATATAAATTGGAAAACTGTGACAAGATGCAAATTGCAATGATCACAAAAAAAAAGAATTATCGGTGTCAATTCTTTTGCTTTAATTTTCACTATTCTATTGAATCTTTGTTGCCAATTCAATAGGAATTCAACCCGAATTCCAACATCTGGTATCAAAGCTTGGTGAGATTATAATAAAAAAGGTCCCACCTCCATATTGAGAGAACAAGAGAGAGAGAGAGAGAGAGAGAGAGAGAGAGAGAGAGAGAGAGAGAGAGAGAGAGAGAGAGAGAGAGAGAGAGAGAGAGAGAGAGCAAAAAGAGAGAGAAAACCCACCAAACACTTAAGATGGAGATGGAGTGCGGATCAATGAAAAAGAAGGGTCCGTGACCCTGAAATACCCAATGCTGAATAAAAATAATTATTCAGCATGGGCGATCAAGATGGAAGTGTTCATGATGGCACAAGGGGTATGGGACAATGTCGAAGCGGAAGGGCCAGTTGACAATAGGAGAGACAAGATGGCACTTGCAGCCATCTATCAAGGTATTGGAGAAGATGTCTTGCTTTAGTTGGGCGCCAAGAAAACTGCAAAGGAAGTATGGAACATGTTAAAAAACATGAATCTTGGAGCTGACAAGGTAAAAGAGGTAAGAACACAAACTCTGTGGAGGGAGTTTGAAACCGTGAAGATGGGCGATTCAGAGACAGTTGATGACTTCTCTGGAAAGCTTACAATGATTGTCAACAAATTAAGAGGCCTTGGCAATACAGTGGATGAGATACAAGTGGTGAAAAAGCTTCTAAGATCCACCTCATCAAAGTTCTTACAGATCTCTTCAACTATTGAGGAGTTTGGTGATCTAGAGACTAAAACAGTAATTGAAGTCATTGGATCACTCAAAGCTCATGAAGAGAGGCTACATGGCTTTGGAAACAAACCTTAAGAGACTGTGCTTCTCACAAGGGATGAGTAGAAGGCACAAGAAGATAACAAGTCTAAAAAAAGGTACTCCAGAGATCAAGGAAACAATAGAGGAGGAAGAGGTAGAGGCCGTGGAAGAGGAAATGGTGGTTCTCAACGAAAAGAAGGAGAATCACACCCGTAGAAGAAGAAGTTTGATAAGTCCAAAATTAAGTGTTATGGTTGTGGACAAATGGGGGCATTTTGCCTCAGAATGCTCATCAAAGGCGAAAGATGAGCAAGCAAATTTGACAAGAAAGGAAGAAAAAGAAGAACATGCATTGTTGATGATAGAGACTTGTGAACTGACCAAATCACATGTAACCAGAAGGATACAAAGAAGAAAATGGGGCATTTTGCATACCAAACCGATCAATAAAGGTAACTTTTCTGATTCAAGAATAATTGACAAGTTTTCCGCTCTCTTCTGATCTCCATACCCAATATCTTTCTAGCAGCGCCCATGTCCTTCATATCGAACTCTTTACCAAGTTGGACCTTCAACTTATTTATCTCCACCATGCTTCTTGAAGCAATAAGCATGTCATTACATACAGTAAGAGATAAATATAATCACCTCCACGAAGCTTTTGAATGTAGACAAAATAATCATAATCACTTTTGGAGAAACCATGCTTTAACATGAAATAGTCGAATCGCTTATACCACTGTCGAGGCGACCGTTTTACTCCATATAAGGATTTCCTCAAGCGACATACCTGACTCTCCTTACCCTCTACTTTGTATCCTTCTGGTTGATACATGTAGATTTCCTCATCTAAATCTCCGTGCAAGAAGGCTGTTTTGACATCACGTTGTTCCAACTCAAGATCACCATGAGCAACAATGCTCAAAAGCACCCGAATAGATGTATGCTTTACCATAGGAGAAAAGATCTCATTGTAGTACACACCTTCTTTCTGTGCAAAACCCTTGGCCACTAATCTTGCCTTACACCTTGTACCACCGAGCTCAGATGAATCTTCTTTTCTTTTATGCACCCACTTAGAACCAATAGCAGTCTTTTCCTCAGGCAATGGGACTACCTCCCATGTCTTGTTCTTATGGAGAGATTCCATCCCATCCTCCATAGCAACCAACCATCTCTCCTTATCAACATCTTTGATAGCTTGTTTGAAGGTGAACGGCTCATCATCCTCCACCGAGAGAGCATATTCTAACAAGTTTACATGTCCGTAGTGTTTCAGAGGCTCATCGAACCCATACCTCTAAATTGCTTTATAATTCCGTCTTGGTCTAATGGAACCCATACCTCTGAATTGCTTTATAATCTCCGTGAAAGAAGGTTGTTTTGACATCACGAGAGAGCATATTGTTGTAGTACTTGTGTATTTTCCTGCTGAACCTTTTCATGTTCAAACTCATCATCTTCTTGACAATTTGAGTCACGATGAGATTCCTCTTCATCATGCCTAGAATCTGGTTGCCTCATATTCTTCTATCTCAACTACTTGAGATTTTAACGTCGCAACATCACCACCTTTAGGACCTTCAGCTTTTGATAAAGCTGCCATGGAGTTCTCATCAAAAGTAACATCTCTGTTGATTACAAACTTAGAATCCTCTAAAGACCAAAGACGGTAGCCCTTGACTCCTCTTGCATATCCCAAGAAAATTGCCTTCTTGGCCCTATTATCAAGTTTGTTATCCTTGACATGATAATACGCTATGAATCCGAACACTCTAAGTCTTCCATAATCTGCCTCTTCCCTGACCACATCCTAAAAGGAGTGTCTCCATCCAATGCCGAATGGAGAGATCAGTTCACAATATAAGCAGTTGTGGTAGCCGACTCCGCCCACCATTCTCGACCCAAACCAGAATTGGAGCGCATACATCTAGCTTTCTCAAGTAGTGTACGGTTCAGTCTTTCTACGACTCCATTTTGTTGTCGTGTGTCTCTAACCGTCCAATGTCGAACAATACCTTCTTCATCAGAAAACTTCTTGAAAGCGCCATCTGTGTACTCTGTGCCATTATCAGACCTTAAAGTTTTCAGCTTTCTATCCATTTTATTCTCGACCATTGCTTTCCATTGCTTGAATGTCTCGAATACCTCATTCTTATGCTTAAGAAAATACACCCAAGCATATCTCGAGTAATCATCTACAAACGAGACAAAGTACCTGGAACCACCTTTGGAAGCAACTTTAGTCGGACCTCAAACATCTTTATGAACATAGTCTAATTTCCCTCTGCTTTTATAGTTGCTCGTTGAAAATGAAACCCTGTGTGCTTTTCCATACACACAATGCTCACAAAGCTCCATGCAAGACTTCTTCATGTACTTCAACAAGCCCTTCTTACCAATCATATTTAGACCCGTCTCCTAAATATGTCCAAGGCGCATAAGCCAAAGCCTAGCGTACTCTGTTGGATTTCTTTTGCTTCCACCTGTTCCAACTGCTACATCACCTGTAGCTATAATGCCAACAAGATGGTACAAATTTCTTTGGCGAATCCCCTTCATCACCATCAAAGAACCACTAACAACTTTTAGAACCCTGTTCTCACCAATTAGCTTGCAACCTTTTGATTCTAAGACACCAAGAGAAATAAGATTTTTCCTCAAATTAAGGACATGCCTAACATCCATTAATGTTCTGACATTGCCATCATGCATCTTGATTCTAATTGTACCGATACCCAACGTCTCACAACCATGGTCGTTACCCATCAAAAAAGTTCCACCATTTATGGCCTTGCAGGAAGTGAACCACTTCCTGTCTTGGCACATATGATAAGAGCATCCAGTATCTAGAATCCAATTTCTTGAAAATTCAGATGTAATGAAATAACATTCTCTGCTCCACTCATCCGAAGCTACACTAGCTTCGAGCTTCACATCTTGATCTCCCTTATTCTTGTTATTTTTGTCCTTCCATTGTACCCTCTTATTTTGACAATCCTTCTTCGAAAGCCCAAGCTCACCACACTTGTAACAACGAGTTTCCGCTAGAGATCTAGATTTTGATCTAGACTTTTCCCTCTTGATATTTCTTCTATCATTACCCCGTCCTCTTACAAATAAACCTTGTGCTTGTTCATTGCTCCCACTTGTCATATTACTAGTTGCCACCTTCTGCAGATCGTCCGCTAGAAGCGTAGTTCTAGTTTCATCCATGATCAATATATCCCCACAAGCATTATTGTTTGAACAAGATTCTCATATGATTTCGGCAAAGAAAGCAAAAGCATAAGAGCTTGATCTTCATCGTCAACCTTCACATCAATATCATTCAAATTTGAAATTATCCTATCAAATTTGTTGATGTGATCACAGAGTGAGATTCCTTCATCCATCTTGCAAGTATATAACTATGACTTGATATAGATTCTATTTGTTAGAGTCTTTGTCATGAAGTTCGCCTCCAACTTTTCCCACACTTGATGCGGTTTCCTCGTCGTCCACCACAAATGCGACATATCATTCAAGACATAATATTATGGCAGCGCGTGCTTTCATATCAAGCTCTTCCTTGTCACCATCCTTCATATCTCCGAGTTTCTTATCCTTACCCAACAACGCCTTGTGTAACTTTTGAGATATTAACAGATTCTTCATATGCATCCTCCAATAGGAGAAATTGTTTTTCCCATTGAATTTCTCAATCTCATACTTTCTAACTTTAACGATTCTACTGCTAGAAGCCATTGATTTCAAAAATCAGACCGTGACCACCTTAGACTTTGATTTGGCTCTGATACCAATTGTTGAGTAGCCGCGAAAGCTTCGACTAATATGGAATAATTAAAGTAGTATGAACACACAAGAATTTAATGAGGTTCGACAAATTGTCTACATCCTCGGGGTGATTTGTTTCTTACTATATGAAGGAAATAAACTCGACAACTTTTACAAGCCACAAATTCGTCGTACAAAAGAGTATATCTTTACAAAGAAAAATAAAACTCTCTTTGTTTCTCTATTTTCTTTTTGCAAAATGAAATCCTTCTTCTTTTTTTCTCTCGTGTTTTCTTTTTCTCTTTGATTTTCTGAAGATGATTTGATGATTACAAAAACTTCTCTCTTTGTGTTTATACAAGAGATATAAAATGAAAAATAGACTTTTATTTTTCAATTTCTTTTCTTCACCATTATCTTCTCATCTTTTCCCTCTTCCTCTTTTCCCTCTTCTAAATTTGTCTCATCCACAAGGAAAAATAGCATGCTTACAATTCTCCACCTCGTACACAATTTGAAAAGCCTCAAATTTTGGACGAATAAGGGAATAAATTCTAGTATGTATAATAAGCTTCACCATCTCGGTTGCATCATTATAGTCATGACTGCCTACGTACCCTCTGATCGGGATCAAGCCAATCGTAGTTCTACATATCCTCCATATAGTCTCCACCTAACCTGTAACCGTCCTGAAGGACTATGCCCCTCATGGACAATTTAACATGGGCCAATCTGAAGCAGTTCCAAGCAGTGTTGAAACTTACTGCCTGTCACAACCTTAGTTAACATGTTTGCGGGGTTTTCTCTTCTATGTACCTTCATAAGAGAAATATCTCCATCATCTATGACATCTCGAACAAAATGATACCTGACATCAATATGCTTGGTACGAGCATGATGAACCTGATTTTTAGCCAAGTGAATCGCACTCTGACTATAACACCATATATCCACACTATCCTGTGTCATTCCCAAGTCACACAAAAGACCTTTCAACCACAAAGCTTCCTTCACTCCCTCTGCCATAGCCATATATTCTGACTCTGTAGTTGAGAGGGCAACTATAGCCTGTAACATTGATCTCCAACTTATCGGAGCACCATATAACTTAAAAGCATAACCAGTGGTAGATCTCCGTTTATCAATATCACTTGCATAATCTAAGTTGACAAACCTACTAACTTGACATGTCTTTCCACCAAAACATAATCCGGTATTAACGGTACCCTTCAAGTACCTCAATATCCACTTTACTGCTTCCCAATGTGCCTTACCAGGATTCGCCATGAACCTACTAACAACACTAACTGCTTGTGAAATATCTGGTCTTGTACACACCATAGCATACATTAAACCACCAACTGCACTTGCATATGGTACATTATTCATGTATGCTTTTTCTTGTGTTGTAACAGGAGATTGTCTACTAGAGAATTTGAAATGTTGTGCCAATGGAGTCACCACTGACTTCGCATTTTGCATACCAAACCGATTAATAACCTTCTGAATGTAACATTTCTGATTCAAGAATAAATGATAAGTTTTTCGCTCTCTTCTGATCTCCATACCCAGTTTCTTTCTAGCAGCGCCCATGTCCTTCATAGCGAACTCTTTACCAAGTTCGACCTTCAACTTATTTATCTCCACCATGCTTCTTGAAGCAATAAGCATGTCATCCACATACAATAAGAGATAAGTATAATCACCTCCACGAAGCTTTTGAATGTAGACACAACAATCATAATCACATTTGGAGAAACAATACTTTAACATGCAAGAGTCGAATCTCTTATACCACTGTCGAGGTGACTGTTTTAATCCATATAAGGATTTCCTCAAGGGACATACTTGACTCTCCTTACCCTCTACTTTGTATCCTTCCGGTTGATACATGTAGATTTCCTCATCTAAATCTCCGTGCAAGAAGGTTTTTTTGACATCAAGTTGTTCCAACTCAAGATCACCATGAGCAACAATGCTCAAAAGCATTCAAATAGAAGTATGTTTTACCACACGAGAAAAGATATCATTGTAATCCACACCGTCTTTCTGTGCAAAACCCTTAGCCACTAATCTTGCCTTGTATATTATACCACCGAACTTAGATGAATCCGATTTTCTTTTATACACCTATTTACAACCAATAGCAGTCTTTTCCTTGGGCAATGGGACTACCTCCCATGTCTTGTTCTTATGGAGAAATTCCATCTCTTCCTCCATAGCAACCAACCATCTCTCCTTATCAACATCTTTGATAGCTTGTTTGAAGGTGATCGGCTCATCATCCTCCCCCGAGAGAGAGTACATTCTAACAAGTTTACCTGCCCGTAGTGTTTCAGAGGCTCATCGAACCCATACCTTTGAAATGGTTTATAATTCCGTCTTGGTCTAGTGGAAGCCAATTCAAAGACTCTTGCTGTTGTTGTTGTAGTACTTGTGTATTTGCCTGCTGAACCTTCTCATGTTCAAGCTCACCATCTTCTTGACAATATATGTCACGATGAGATTTCTCTTGATCATGACTAGAATCTGGTTGGTCCTCATATTCTTCTATCTCAACTACTTGAGATTTTAACGTCGTAACATCACCACCTTTAGGACCTTCAGCTTTTGATAAAGCTGCCATGGTGTTCTCATCAAAAGTAACACCTTTTCTAATTACAAACTTAGAATCCTCTAAAGACCAAAGACGGTAGACCTTGACTCCTCCTGCATATCCCAAGAAAATTGCCTTCATGGCTCTATTATCAAGTTTGTTATCCTTGACATGATAATACGCTATGCATCCGAACACTCTAAGTCTTCCATAATCTGCCTCTTCTCCTGACCACATCCTAAAAGGAGTGTCTCCATCCAATGTCGAATGGGGAGATCGGTTCACAATATAAGCAGTTGTGGCAACCGACTCCGTCTACCATTCTCTACCCAAACCAGAATTGGAGCGCATACATCTAGCTTTCTCAAGTAGTGTACGGTTTAGTCTTTCTACAACTCCATTTTGTTGTGGTGTGTCTCTAACCGTCCAATGTCGAACAATGCCTTCTTCATCACAAAACTTCTTGAAAGCACCATCTGTGTACTCTGTGCCATTAGCAGACCTTAAAGTTTTCATCTTTCTATTCGTTTTGTTCTCGACCAGTGCTTTCCATTGCTTGAATGTTTCAAATACCTCATTCTTATGCTTAAGAAAATACACCCAAGCATATCTCGAGTAATCATTTACAAACGAGACAAAGTACGTGGAACCACCTTTGGAAGCAACTTTAGCCGGACCCCAAACATCTGTATGAACATAGTCTAATATCCCTTTGCTTTTATGGTTACTTGTTGAAAATGAAACCCTGTGTGCTTTTCCATACAAACAATGCTCGCAAAACTCTATGCAAGGCTTCTTCATGTACTTCAACAAACCCTTCTTACCAAGCAAATTTAGACCCTTATCCGACATATGTCCAAGGCGCATATGCCAAAGCCTAGTATACTCTGTTGGGCTTCTCTTGCTTCCATCTATTCCAACAGCTACATCACCTATAGCTATTTCTTTGGCGAATCCCCTTCATCACCAATAAAGAACCACTAACAAGTTTTAGAAGCCCGTTCTCGCCAATTAGCTTGCAGCCTTTTGATTCTAAGACACAAAGAGAAATAAGATTCTTCCTCAAATCAGGGACATGCCTAACATCCATTAATGTTCTGACAATGCCATCATGCATCTTGATTCTAATTGGCCCGATACCCACCGTCTCACAACCATGGTCGTTACCCATCAAAACGGTTCCACCATTTATGGCCTTATAGGAAGTGAACCACTTTTTTTTTGGAACATATGATAAGAGCATCCAGTATCTAGAATCCAATTGCTTGAAAATTCAAATGTAATGAAATAACACTCATCCGAAGCTACACTAGTTTCGAGCTTCACACCTTGATCTCCCTTATTCTTGTTATTTTTGTCCTTCCATTGTACCCTCTTATTTTAACAATCCTTCTTCCAATGCCCAAGCTCACCACACTTGTAACAACGAGTTTCCGCTAGAGATCTAGATTTTGATCTAGCTTTTCCCTCTTGCTATTTCTTCTATCATTACCCCATCCTCTTGCAAACAAACCTTGTGCTTGTTCATTGCTCCCACTTGTCATATTACTAGTTGCCACCTTCCGTAGATCGTCCGCTAGAAGCGTAGTTCTAGTTTCATCCATGGTCAATGTATCCCCACAATCATTAATGTTTGAACAAGATTCTCATATGATTTCGACAAAGAAAGCAAAAGCATAAGAGCTTGATCTTAATCTTCATCCTTCACATCAATATCCTTCAAATTTGAAATTATCCTATCAAATTTGTTGATGTGATCACGGAGTGAGATTCCTTTATCCATCTTGCATGTATATAACTGTGATTTGATATAGATTCTATTTGTTAGAGTCTTCGTCATGAAGTTATCCTCCAACTTTGACTTGATATAGTTTCCCACACACTTGATGTGGTTTCCTCGTCATCCACCATAAATGCGACATCTCTTTCAAGACATAATATTATGGCACACGTGCTTCCATATCAAGCTCTTCCCAATTACTATCCTTCATATCTTTGGGTTTCTTATCCTTACCCAACAACGCCTTGTGTAACTTTTGAGATATTAACAGATTCTTCATTTGCATCCTCTAATAAGAGAAATCATTTTTCCCATTGAATTTCTCAATCTCATACTTTCCAACTTTAACCATTCCGCTACTAGAAGTCATTGATTTAAAAAAATCAGACCGTGATCGCCTTAGACTTTGATTTGGCTCTGATACCAATTGTTGAGTAGCCGTGAAAGCTTCGACTAATATGGAATAATTACAGTAGTATGGACACACAAGAATTTAACGAGGTTCGATAAATTGTATACGTCCTCGGGGTGATTTGTTTCTTACTATATGAAGGAAATAAACCCGAAAACTTGTACAAGCCACAAGTTCGTCGTACAAAAGAGTATATCTTTATAAAGAAAAATAAACCTCTCTTTGTTTTTCTCTTTTCTTTTTGCAAAATGAAATCCTTCTTCTTTTTTTTTTCTCTCGTATTTTCTTTTTCTCTTTGATTTTCTAAAGATGATATGATAATAACAAAAGCTTCGCTCTTTGTGTTTATATAGGAGATATAAAATGAAAAATAGACTTTTCTATTTTCCAATTTCTTTTCCTCACCATTAGCTTCTCCTATTTTCCCTCTTCTAAATTTGTCTCATCCACAAGGAAAAATAACATGCTTACAATTTGGTATCAGAGCTTGGTATGAGAAAGCTCCAAGTGTACAATACCTGCGTATATTTGGATGTCTTGCTCATGCCAAGATTGTGTCACCCCATCTTTCAAAGCTGGATGACAGATGTGTAAAGACGGTCATGCTTGGATTTGAAGAAGGCACAAAGGGATACAGATTGCTAGATCCAAGTGTGGAAAAGATTATAGTGAGTAGAGATGTAGTCTTTGAAGAAGAAAAGAGTTGGCCATAGAAAACTAGTCAAGAAAGGGAGTAGACAGACTTGGGAGGAACATTTATTGTTCACATGGGCCAACAAAGAAGTGAGGAAGGTGGTGACACATTGAATTTAGAGGAAGGAGATGCATTACCACTTTTAACTCCTCAAAACTCACCATTGAGCACAACTAGCACCAGGTCCAGCTCAGGGTCAAGTGGAGGAAATCTCAAGTTCAGGTCATTGTAGGAAATTTATGACTCATCAAAAGAGAAATAGAGGAAGAGGCCAGTTTATGTTTTCTGTCTATAGATGATCCTTCCAATTATGAATAAGCCTCTAGTAATGAGAATTGGAGGTAAGCAATGGCCCAAGAGATCAGCTCAATTGAGAAGAATGGGACATGGGAACTGGCATGTCTTCCAAAGAATCAGAAAGCCATAGGCCTGAAGTGGGTGTTCAAACTCAAGAAAAATCCTGAGGCAGATATTGTGAAGTACAAAGCAAGGTTGGTGGCCAAGGGGTACGTGTAGAAGCATGGGGTAGATTTCGAAGAAGTATTTGCTCCAGTTGCACGGCTAGAAACAATAAGAACCTTACTTGCATTTGTTGCACAAAGAAGCTGGGAAGTGCATCACATGGATGTAAAAATAGCAATCCTTAATGGAGAGCTAGAGGAAGAGGTGTATGTGAAGCAACCAGAGGGTTTTGAGGACAAAGAAAATCAAAACAAGTTACTAAAGCTACATAAGGCATTGTATGGATTAAAGCAGGTGCCAAGAGCATGGAATGCAAAGTTGGGTAGGCGCTTAAAGTCACTAAGCTTCCAAAGGTGCCCTTATGAGCATGCAGTCTACATAAGAAAGAGTGGATAGAATGTAGTGATTGTGGGAGTGTATGTGGATGATCTCATCCTAACTGGTTCCAATGGGGAGATCATTCACAAGTTTAAGCTCGAGATGCATAAGAGGTTTGAGATGAGTGATCTTGGCTTACTCAGTTACTATCTTGGAATTAAAGTAAAACAAGGAAATGATAACATCAGTCTGTGCCAGTCTGGATATGCTAAGAAAATTCTTGAGAAGCTTGGCATTACAGAATGTAATCCATGCTACATTCCTATGGAGCCAAGGAAGAAACTCATCAAGTATGGAGAAGGTGAACTAGTGACAGATTCCACCTTATACAGAAGCATCATTGGCAGCTTGAGATATCTTGTCAACATACGACCAGATTTTTCTTATTCAGTGAGAGTAGTGAGGAGGTATATGGAAGCACCAACATTAGTTCACATGGATGCAGTGAAACAGATTTTGAGGTACATAAAAGGAACCCTAAATTTAGGTTGTGTGTATAAGAAGAATCAAGCTAGTGAAGGCTTGGTTGGGTACAGTGATAGTGATCTTGCCGGGGATGTTGATGACAGAAAGAGTACCTTTGACATTGTATTCTTTCTTGGTGAAAATCCAATCACTTGGGTATCTCAGAAACAGAGAATTGTGGCATTATCCTCATGTGAAGCAGAATATATTGCTGCAATAGTTGGTGCTTGTCAAGGAATTTGGTTGGCCAGATTAATCAGAAGCTTAAGTTTTGATGAAGTGAAACCTACATTACTTGTGAATAATAAACCTGCAATTGCTTTGGCTAAAAATCTTGTGTATCATGTAAGGAGCAAGCATACTGATACAAGGTTCCATTTCATACGTGAATGTGTTGAAAATGGTGACATCAATCTGGAGTACATCAAAAATTGAAGTGCAACTAGCTGACATCCTCACAGAACCTCTTGCAAAACAAAGATTCATCGAGTTGCGTGAAAGTATTGGAATGAAGATCATAAAGTGAAGAACAAGTTTAAGGGAGTGAATGTGAATTTAAACTTGTTCTTGTTTTATTATTATTCTGTTTTTAGGAAATAAACTTTAGCGTTGTAGCTAAAACTTAGCATTCTATTTTTTATTATTGTGAACGTAAAGTATGGTAATGCACCAATCTTGTAGCGGTGTTAAATTCTTGTTTGTAGGAGCCAAACAAGTATCTTGTAATTATTTATTTTCTTCCAATATAAATTATAAAACCGTGACAAGATGCAAATTGCATTGATCACAACAAAGAATAATTATCGGTGTCAATTCTTTCTCTTTAATTTTCACTGTTCTATTGAATATCTGTTGCCAATTCAGTAAGAATTCAAGCCGAATTTCAACATCCTACAACCTATTGGGCCAACCATTTTTCATTTAATTGTATGATTTATTTCATCTAATAAAATAAGTTCCAACAAGAGTTTCATGCCAAAGGGAATTGTTGGACCGATCAAAGAAGACAACCGACTTTTAGGGCATTGGGAATTAAAGGGTGGCGGAGATGCCGCCAAAAGCAGTGAAAAGAATTTGGGTGCGGAAAAATTGGTGTTTTGGCCATCGGTAGTCAAGATTTGGATCGTAGGCTAAGATGATATCATATAAGGCCTTAATATTTGTATTCGACCAAAAAAAAACCTTAATATTTGTAGAAAAGGTCACTTTATGTTGGAAATATTATAAATACAAAAAGACGTTTTTGTTATTGGGTCAATTGATGGGCATTTTTCCTTTATAAAAAATATGAGATTTGGAGTTTTATGTTCTCCCAGATCGGAAAAAGCTTTTGAACTAGATTGTGTGATTTATATATGGCTCACGATAAAAATGATAAAATTGAACTTGTCAATCTTTACATAAGAAGCTCTGACAATGAGATACCAGACTAAAAAGAGGATGATACTAATCCACACACTTACCTAGAAAAAAGGACCAACAATCGTGAGTCAATTTGTAAATAATTCCTCTTGTACCTTTGTAAATAATTCCTCTTGTACCTCTTTTGCCAGAGAGCAAAATCGGAGTTAAAAAACATTTCTTGGAAAGTGGAGGGTAAAGATCATTCCAAAGGCGCTTTGTAATATCACAATCGCGCAAGAGATGGATCAACGACTCCTCCTCGTGCACACATATGAAACAATTCGCATTAGAAACGAAGTGTCTACAAAGTCTCTCCTTATTTCCGTGCATTGCCGCTGCTAAATAATGTTTTTATAAACATGAATCTGTTGGAAAATTTGGAAGAATTCCAGAGCAAAGAGACGTGGAGTTTTTGATGCAAATGCTCATTCAATTAAGTGAAATACAAGTGCATTAAATAGCACTACAAAGCTAACAATAAATTCCCACTATCTAGACCCACTAAACTAAAAACAATCTAAACCATTAATTTGATAATACCCACTAGAACCACTACGGTAACAAACATTTTAATTGCTAAAATTATTCAAATATTAAAAACTAAAATGCTACTAACAACACCTACTAATTAGGCATCTATTTTGAATCACGTATTCAACACCTTGCCTTGATTCAAAATCTCGTTATTGCATCTGCGTTGATGCCATGGTTTGTAACCCTTGTCTTCTTCAATCTTATAAATGCACGATTTTTCATCTACTTGTCTCTTGTAGATGCACCATTTCTCATCCACACACTTCTTGTAGATGCACCAATTCTCATCTACTTCCTTTTGAATAAATCTCTCCAACTAAAATAGTTTTTTTTCTTGCGCCATTTGCGCCACTTCTTGTTGCTATTGATCTTCAATTTTGAATTGACAATTCTTTTTCACATGGCCGAATTTCTTGCAATTGAAACATTGGGGTTTTCCCTTGTACCAACAATCTTCTTCGTTGTGGTTAAATCTCTTGCAAATGTTACATTGAGTAGCTTTTCCTTTTCCATTTCCATTTGAAGAACTCCTAGCTAGTAAAGCTTCTTGATCTTTACCTCCATTTTCTTCCTCTCTCATATTTCTCCTTTGATCCAAAGCTTGAAGAGCATTGACTAATTTTGCAAAGGTTATCTTTGAAAGATCTTTTGAATCTTCAAATGATGAGAGTTTGGATTCATACCTTTCGAGAAGGGTTATAAGAAGCTTATCCACTACCCTTTCGTTAGGGAATTCTTCACCAAGTAATCTAATCTGATTAACAATGGACATAAGCTTACTTGAATATTCCTTGACATTTTCTGATTTCTTCATCCTTTGCATCTCAAATTCTCGTTTGAGATTCAAGATCTGCATCTTCCTTGTTTGACTATTGCCTTCAAACTCTTCCTTGAGAGTATCCCATGCCTCTTTTGCTGATTCACAAGCCATTATGCTTGTAAATACCTCCTCCGACACGGCCGAGTGTAGGCAAGAGAGTGTTTTGGGTCTCTTTGCTACATCTTCTTCATGTTTCTTCATTTGTTGTAAAGTTGGATTTTGTGGAAGAGGCACTCTCAACAATCTCCCATAAACTTAAAGATTTTAAATAAGACTTCATTTTGATGCCCATGAATGGTAATTTTCACCTTTGAAAATGGGAATTTGGATGGAAAAAGTGTTTGAGGCCATTGAAAGTTGGAAGGAACCTTAGGCTTTGATACCACAACGTTGGAAAATTTGGAAGAATTGCAGAGCAAAGAGACGTGGAGTTTTTGATGCAAATACTCATTCAATTAAGTGAAATACAAGTGCATTAAATAGCACTACAAAGTTAACAATAAATCCCCACTATCTAGACCCACTAAACTAAAAACAAGCTAAGCCACTAATTTGATAATACCCACTAGAACCACTACGGTAACAAACATTTTAATTGCTAAAATTATTCAAATATTAATAACTAAAATGCAACTAACAACTCCTACTAATTAGGCATCTATTTTGAATCACGTATTCAACACCTTGCCTTGATTCAAAATCTCATTCATGCATCTGTGTTGATGCCATGGTTTGTAACCCTTGTCTTCTTCAATCTTATAGATGTACCATTTCTCATCTACTTGTCTCTTGTAGATGCACCATTTCTCATCCACACACTTCTTGTAGATGCACCAATTCTCATCTACTTCCTTTTGAAGAAATCTCTCCAACTAAAATAGTTTTTTTTTCTTGCGCCATTTGCGGCACTTCTTGTTGCTATTGATCTTCAATTTTGAATTGACAATTCTTTTTCACATGGCCGAATTTCTTGCAATTGTAACATTGGGGTTTTCCCTTGTACCAACAATCGTCTTCGTTGTGGTTAACTCTCTTGCAAATGTTACAGTGAGTAGCTTTTCCTTTTCCATTTGAAGAACTCCTAGCTAGTAAAGCTTCTTGATCTTTACCTCCATTTTCTTCCTCTCTCATATTTCTCCTTTGATCCAAATCTTGAAGAGCATTGACTAATTCCGCAAAGGTTATCTTTGAAAGATCTTTTGAATCTTCAAGTTATGAGAGTTTTGATTCAATACAACACTCATTACCATCGCCCTTTAGCATCTTACTAATTAATGACCCGGGCCTTCCCGGGAACTTTTCCCAATAAAAATTGTAAGATGTTAATTTAAATATGATATAGGCATTATAATTTATATAATAATAAATAATAGTATAAATAATTAAATTAAATATTAAATATGTAATATTTATTTAATTGTAAAATGTATACCAATATTATCTTATTCTCAAAAAATGCAATTTGTAATATTTGTGTAATAATTATTAAAAAAAGTTGATGCTCTTAACTCGTAGGGTTTACTCAAACACGCACAAAAACCATAATAAATTGACTTAATTAATCAATAATGTTAACGACATGAATTCGTACTCAACTCGAATTCGAATTTTTTTTTATAAATTTTCCATAATTTTTTTTATATTTATCACATTTATTGATAAAAAATTATCCATTTTACTCTTTAATAGATTAAGTTAGTATTTTTATGTGTCATTTATATGGATAGTGAATTAGTGATTAACGGATTTAAGATTAAGAGATGAATAAATTTTTTTACTATGGTTTATATTAATTGAAAAGGTTGTAAAAATTATGGATAAAATATTAATATAAACAATTTCGTAACTAACAATATGGTGACTAAGAAATTTAAATTTAATGACAATATTTCATTTAACATTCATATTTATAGATAGAAAATTAATATATAAAACTCAACATATTTATGATTGAAAAATTAAAAAGTGATCATTCATATGTATAGAAAACTAAAATTTAAGTTAAAAAGTTGATTAATAAGAAAAAATGAAATAATATGAATAAAGATTGAATTTTTTAAAGATAAAAAATCTTCTATATTTACATGAATAAGACAAAAATAAAATTAAGGAAAAGCTAATGTAATTTTTTTGTCCAAATTCAATTTAGGTAAGTAATTATAGAGTTTGTTTCAAATGAAACAAACTCTTATCCTAAAACGTGAAACGAATGTACTTTTCCTAGTTAGTAGTGCACTTTTCATATAAAAGTGCATTGAAAAATACAAAAAGTGCACTACGAAAAAGTGCACTACAAAAAGTACGAAAAGTGCACTAAAAAGTACGAAAAGTACAAATGCGAAAAAGTGCATTCCGAAGTAGGAAAAGTGCACTACTAACTACAAAAAGTGCATTCGTTTCAATATAAAAGTTCGTTTTAGGTTAAGAGTTTGTTTTATTTGAACCAAACTCAGTAATTATCTAGATCATGAAATTTTTTTATTTTTATTTTATCAAAATTTGATTTAAGATAAATCTTGTACATAAATAAATAAAATGATAAAGATAAAATAAATTTTCATTTTTTATTCAAATTTTGAATTAAACATTTTTTAATATAAATATATAGAAACGAATTTAATTGCAAATATAAATAAAAAGTTTTTTTTTTCAAATATAAGGTGGGGCCAGATTTAATGTGGTGACTTCAAAAGATAAAATAATTTTCATTAATTTTTAAAAATTCGAATTTAAATTTATTTTAAGAGAAATAGATAAAAAGAATTTTAATTGAAATACAAATATTTATTTTATTAAATATATGGTGGGCCATATTTAATGTGGTGGCTCAAATTTTTTTTAACTTTAATATATAGTTATAGATAGATATAATATATTTTATCTATATTGTATGGATAGAATATAATCTATGTATATATATAAAAGACGAAAGGAATAAGGCCACCATGTTGTGCCACCTAGGATTTTCCTACGCGTCGTTCCCACGTTAAGTCACCTAGGATTTCATTAATTTTTAAAAATTCGAATTTAAATTTATTTTCAGAGAAATAGATAAAAAGAATTTTAATTGAAATACAAATATTTATTTTATTAAATATATGGTGGGCCATATTTAATGTGGTGGCTCAAATTTTTTTTAACTTTAATATATAGTTATGGATAGATATAGTATATTTTATCTATATTGTATGGATAGAATATAATCTATGTATATATATATATAAGACGCAAGGAATAAGGCCACCATGTTGTGCCACCTAGGATTTTCCTACGCGTCGTTCCCACGTTAAGTCACCTAGGATTTCATTAATTTTTAAAAATTCGAATTTAAATTTATTTTCAGAGAAATAGATAAAAAGAATTTTAATTGAAATACAAATATTTATTTTATTAAATATATGGTGGGCCATATTTAATGTGGTGGCTCAAATTTTTTTTAACTTTAATATATAGTATAGATGGATATAGTATATTTTATCTATATTGTATGGATAGAATATAATCTATATATATATATATATATATAAGACGCAAGGAATAAGGCCACCATGTTGTGCCACCTAGGATTTTCCTACGCGTCGTTCCCACGTTAAGTCACCTAGGATTTCATTAATTTTTAAAAATTCGAATTTAAATTTATTTTCAGAGAAATAGATAAAAAGAATTTTAATTGAAATACAAATATTTATTTTATTAAATATATGGTGGGCCATATTTAATGTGGTGGCTCAAATTTTTTTTAACTTTAATATATAGTATAGATAGATATAGTATATTTTATCTATATTGTATGGATAGAATATAATCTATGTATATATATAAAAGACGCAAGGAATAAGGTCACCATGTTGTGCCACCTAGGATTTTCCTACGCGTCGTTCCCACGTTAAGTCACCTAGGATTTCATTAATTTTTAAAAATTCGAATTTAAATTTATTTTCAGAGAAATAGATAAAAAGAATTTTAATTGAAATACAAATATTTATTTTATTAAATATATGGTGGGCCATATTTAATGTGGTGGCTCAAATTTTTTTTAACTTTAATATATAGTTATGGATAGATATAGTATATTTTATCTATATTGTATGGATAGAATATAATCTATGTATATATATATATATAAGACGCAAGGAATAAGGCCACCATGTTGTGCCACCTAGAATTTTCCTACGCGTCGTTCCCACGTTAAGTCACCTAGGATTTCATTAATTTTTAAAAATTCGAATTTAAATTTATTTTCAGAGAAATAGATAAAAAGAATTTTAATTGAAATACAAATATTTATTTTATTAAATATATGGTGGGCCATATTTAATGTGGTGGCTCAAATTTTTTTTAACTTTAATATATAGTTATGGATAGATATAGTATATTTTATCTATATTGTATGGATAGAATATAATCTATGTGTATATATATATATATATATATATATATATATATATATATATATAAGACGCAAGGAATAAGGCCACCATGTTGTGCCACCTAGGATTTTCCTACGCGTCGTTCCCACGTTAAGTCACCTAGGATTTCATTAATTTTTAAAAATTCGAATTTAAATTTATTTTCAGAGAAATAGATAAAAAAAAATTTTAATTGAAATACAAATATTTATTTTATTAAATATATGGTGGGCCATATTTAATGTGGTGGCTCAAATTTTTTTTAACTTTAATATATAGTTATGGATAGATATAGTATATTTTATCTATATTGTATGGATAGAATATAATCTATGTGTATATATATATATATAAGACGCAAGGAATAAGGCCACCATGTTGTGCCACCTAGGATTTTCCTACGCGTCGTTCCCACGTTAAGTCACCTAGGATTTCATTAATTTTTAAAAATTCGAATTTAAATTTATTTTCAGAGAAATAGATAAAAAGAATTTTAATTGAAATACAAATATTTATTTTATTAAATATATGGTGGGCCATATTTAATGTGGTGGCTCAAATTTTTTTTAACTTTAATATATAGTATAGATAGATATAGTATATTTTATCTATATTGTATGGATAGAATATAATCTATGTATATATATAAAAGACGCAAGGAATAAGGTCACCATGTTGTGCCACCTAGGATTTTCCTATGCGTCGTTCCCACGTTATGTCACCTAGGATTTCGCCACATAGGATTCTTTATTTTAGAAATTTATATAAGTGTGGGTATACTATAATCTATATTTGGTGGATAAATTTTTTGTTTTATTATTAAATTAATTTATTTTAATAAAGATGAATAGAAAAAAGAGTGCATATTTGATAAATATATGATACGTGATTTTTTTTTTAATTCTGCTATGACCTATAAGGATGAAAAAAAATTCTATCCAATCTAAATGTGGATATAATATATATAATAAATATAATATCCTTCTCATTATCTATTTATGTCTCTTTGAAAATAACTTTTTTACATAATTATTTTTAATAATTTTATATTTTAATTAACTATAAAAACTACTATTTTAATAAAGGAGTGATGTGGCGCAATATTGTGATAGAAATTACTCCGCCTTTACTTATTAGTAATAGATAGGCCGAAGACACTGTGTACACCCCACAAGGCCAGATGCCAGCTCAACACATCAATAGCTTCAATATCCGGGGAAATAGCCTCATTAAAAGGAACCCAGAACAGTTTACATGTCCGTTGACTACAATTTATGAACAATTTATGAACTTTCATCTAATTCTCATTGCTCTCCTACCTAATTTACTCTATCACTTGGCGTGATCACCTTCTCTGTACATGATAGCAATAACCCTGACTAAACTTGATTTTTTTAGATGCATGTATTAGTTAATTTATATATACTCACATAATTTGCGTTTGCTTTAACTTCTCGTTGCCAAAGCTGAAGGCAACAACAACATAATTATTTGAACGAGACGGCGAGTCGAACGAGGTTAGGCTTCAACTCTACTACTGGGGACTACACTTGAAGGTACTAAGATTTACAAATTTAGCTTTGACTTTAATTTGTTACAATAATTTCCGTCTTTTTTTTGGATGAAATTGGTTGTAAGGTTTAATCTGGTGTCAAATTACTGCTTTCCCCTAAAATACCCAACTGATGGAATCTGTGTGTGTGTGTTTTTTAAATCACTTAGGGCAAACAAGAAACCAATGTCGACTTACGAAAAATCAAAGCTTGCGTGGGGAATATTGCGACGGTTTGCCTTGGGTTCAAATCAGCACTTCGGAAACCAAGGATGTGTAGACCGTGCTAGTACTAACATTTTCAGGTCTTCAAGATTCAGCCCTATTTCTGGTGAATTATCTTTGCTATCTAGCAACTGGAAAATAATGAGCTATTCCTCAAATTTTGGATATCAAAGCGGGTTTAAACTGACCCGAAACAACACTAGTCTACTCGGTAATGCACTAGGGAGAAGATACTACGTACAGTGTGGATAATTTCAAGCAGACTCTAAATAGCACTAGTCTACTTGCTGTCAAATCTAGTGATCCAAAATGAACCTCATACTCAAATTCCCATCAGGCATCCGAAAACATCAATCCGATCTTGGTCATTGGTGCAACCGCCTTGGCTATGGCGGTTGAACTGGGAGTATGAAGAGCGTTCCAAGGGAGTATGAAGAGCGGGTGAGAGAGCATGGTTTTGAAGACTACTCAAAGGCGACCCACAAGAGCGAAACTGTGTTGCCAGCCACACACCCTACGAGGGAAAAAGTGACCCGAATCGCTAAGAATGTGCTTGATGCATTGCGTCGGGGTGTAGAGGACAACAAGGTACGTATGGGGAGGCCCCGTGTGTTCTTCGGATGCTACCCAAAAGAGCCAGAGCATTGACTGGGAGGTGTTCGTCATTGATGACCCTCGTATTCATTATCGTGTCGATTGTTTCAAGGGTGGCAAGGTTGTTGTGTACACTGGCGTTCTTGATCATTTCTTTAAGTCGGATGCTGAGATAGCATATATTTTTGCGCAAGAGGTAACAAATTTCAGCATATATTATTGTTCAAGTGATACGATTAATTTAGGGAGCTTTGCAATATATTTTTTATTAATTTAATACTTTCTTCTCAACTTATTTCGAATGACAATATATACAGCTTTCAATCCGATGGAAAATTTTAAATTTTTTGATTAGGTTGGGCTTGCTGTGGCTAGACATGATATGAAAGGTATTGCAATGTGGTGGCGTATTATTAGTCTTGTGACAGCTTGTATCTTCTCCGGTATTGCAATGTGGTGGCGTATTATATGGGAGTATTTTTCACATCATCACACACTTTTTATTAGGTTGACAAAGACCTTCCATTTGATACATATACGTTTTGAGATTTCCTTAAGGAAAACTGTATTGAAGAAATAGTACGAAATGGTCATTTTGAAGAGATTGAATTGCATATTGTTCTCTGAGTTAATTTGCTTGTGGTTCTTGCTCATCTATTTTCTATGAGCTTGCAGGGTGAAACGTAGAGGAGATCGATTATTTTGGATTGCTCTTAACGGCTTCTGCCGGGTATCCTCCACAAGACGCGGTGGCATAACTTCATTTTCTGTCGAGGCTCAAGAAAGAATCATGGCAGTTTACCAGAAAGGCCTTTCGAGTCTTGGGAATCGAGATTAATTGATGCATGTAATACCCAACACGGCAACGATAATACCTTCCGAGTACCGTCCAATGTTTGCCTTTTTTTTTTTTGGTCAAGTCCAATGTTTGCCTTTAGTACTTTGTTAAACTATGATCGAGCTTATGTAACCTTTCCTTTTCTATTAGGATTATTTGTATTGTTTGATCCATCTAATGGCGTTTTTCTTAATTTATTATTTTAATTATAATGTTACTTTGTTTTTGTTATGTTTAATTAAACTAAATTTCATTCGACAAAAAAAAATTTAACTTAGTTTCATAACACAATGACATAAGAAAGTGGTATGACACAACATAGGACAACTTGTAGATCCATCTACAATCAATGAGCCTAGCTTTAGGAGGCTTAGGAACTAAGATCCAAGTATTATTTACATTCATAGACTCAATTTCTTCGTACATAGCTTTCAACCATTCATTACTCTTTACAACTCATAGCTTGTTTAAAATTATCATGTGTAAAGATCTTAAAAACATCAGCAAAAGCAAAAGCAAAAGCATACTCAACAATTCTATTATAATTCTTACCCAAATAATCATCATTCCACTCAAGCAAGTTCACAAAAATAATAAACTTCGTATTAGGAATCCTGATCCTAGGTTCTCTATCTCTAGTCAATTGATAATCAGCAAGATCATTAGCATGCAAATTATAATATGACCAGAATTATCACTAAAAGAACTTAAAGTACGTAGCAGAATCAAGAAGTATAGGATTAGGTTGAAAATCACTATCTGAGTTAGAAATACTTACTCCCCCACATTATTGGTGAAACTGCTGAATTGTAAGTTGTTGTTCTGTACTAATAGGGTCTTGAAAAGACGCTTCAATTGAGTTGGAGCCATTGGCACTTGTAGTGGCTGAGCTTAAGGAGTGCCCTATATCAAACTCTTCATCATCCTCTTCAGTTTGTGTTATTTTCTTCATAAAACTGGGTAGGAGGTACTTCATTTGAGCTGTCTTGAGGGTACCTGAATTCTTATTTGCAGACATTAGAATTGATTTAAAATGAAAATCTTTTTCATTAAAAGTAATTGACCTTGAAGTTATTACTTTGTAGCCACCCCGCTGAACAAGTAACAACTTAGTTTTACCCTCCGTACCATGTACGACTACAATTCTATATTTTATAGACATTATAAATAGGATATTAATAAATAAAAATATAATATAAATTTTAATATAAGTAATTTATTGCTTGCATAATGTATAATTTTTTTTTATCAAATATTATATTCTTCACATTTTATTAATTTTTATTTACGCAAATTTAGGGCTTATCAAATATTTTATTATCTATTTTTATAAATTTTAAAATTATAAATATTTATCATTAATTTTTTATAAAAGAAAATCACTATATATATTTATAAATAAATTCGTCAAAAGATATATGCTAAAAGATTTATATTTATTCTAAAATATTTTATCTTTAATCTTAAATACTTGTATAAGGAAGTTTTTAAAAGATATCGTTATACTAAATAGATATTTTTTTGATGTTAAAGATAGATTTCAATAGTTAAATATGAATTTGATAGAAAAAGCTAAAATATTAGGAATAAAAATTAATTTTGTAATTATAAAGTGGGGCCAGAATCGTTCTGGTGGCTCGAAAAGGAACAACTTTAATATATAGTTATAGATCCTTTTATTCCTTCGTGATAGCATAACATAGCACACTTTTGCGACCTCGGTTGTAACTATTCCTTGAGAAATTTGAGCATAAGCACTACAGCCAAAAGGCTTTAAATGTGCTATGTTTGGTTTTGTTCCTATCCACATCTCTTGAGGGGTTTCAAACCCTATCACAGAAGAGGGGACCTGTTAATTAAATATGAAGTTGTAATTACAGCCTCCCCCCACCCCCCATAAATTTTTTTTCAACCTGGCATTTAAGAGCATAAGCCTTGCTTTTTCAAGCAAGGTTCTGTTCATACACTCAGCAATACCATTATGTTCATGTGTGCCGGTAGTGGCGGACCTTGGGGGTATGTGGGGGCGGATGCCCCCTCTTTCATGCAATATATTTCTACAACAAACTTTATTTTACTTAGAAATTAAATGGCGTAGTGGTAAAGCCCCCTGTCTAATCCAATTGATCCCGTGTTCGAGGCTTCGAGCATCACTAGCCCCCCGCCTGCCGTAATCATTTTTTTCCATGTGGGCCTATTACTATGCTATCAATAAGTTGGGCCTGTTACATTAATTCAACCCATTCTTCGCCATTATTATTTTTCTTTGGCTAATTACGAGAGAGAATTAGTTAGGATTGATCTGGATAAATTTTATTATATTTATTGTACATCTCTATTGCACAATTAAATTAGTCTTGATTAATACAAAAAGTAATTGCTGATTAAAAAACTAAGTTACAAAAAAAGTTTACATGGCTATATTTATTATTACAAACTTTTTTTTTGGTAGAAGGAGAGGCGGTACTCTCCGGCTCATTAAGGGGGCGTTTTATTAATAATAAAAGAGGGCTAAGTAGTCAGCAAACGGGGGATATCCCGACCCCTAACATCATCAACAAGCAATAAAATAATCTCCTCAGGCGGAGCAAACAATACATGAAATCCTAACGAAAAAGAAAAAGCGAAAGTAGCGAGGCGATCAGCAACAACGTTCGCCTCGCGGTACACATGTCGGAATTGGATAGTCCAATCCCTACTAATAAAGCCTTGGCATTGACATACCAGGCTAGAAAGAGGATGACTCCTATTCAAACTAGAGCTAAGAAGTTTGATAATAAGTTGAGAGTCCGACTCTAGAATGACTTGACGAAGACCCATCTCCCAAGCAAGCTTAAGGCCGTGAAGGACTCCGTATAGCTCTGCCATGGGAACCGAGCAAGACCCAATGTTGTGCACAAAGCCATTAATCCAAGATCCGTCGCTATTACGAATAACGCCACCCGCGATCGACAAACCATCTCTCACAACCCCGTCAGTATTAATCTTTGCCCAACCATGCTCCGGTTTATTCCATGAAATTTCCTGCACAAATTTATTCAAGCTACTAACAGAATTAACGGCCAAACCTGCAGCATTAGTCGACTCTTTCGCCCTTTCCTGAATGAAACTGGTCTTGTCATCAATCACCATCGCTTCACCGAAAACCTGTGCACATCTCCACTTCCAAATCCACCATAAACCCGTGGCAAAAATAGTGTTCCATTCAACAGCAGCAACCCTTCTAGACTCCAAAATATTCTTTCGAACCCAACAAGAGAAAGCATCCTGAAAAAAAGAAGCACTCACATCAGTAACTTTCAAGTTATGCCAAATAAAACTCACCAGTGGGCAATCTCTAAATAAGTGTTCATAGGTTTCTTCAGCTACGTTGCAAAGAACACATCTTGAGTTGTTCGTTATGTGGCACTGTCTCCTCTCACAATTGGATAGCACACCCCCTTTGCACGCCATCCAGACGAAAACTCTAATCCTTTCTGGCACACTCATGCTCCAAAGTTTACGAAAAACCTGACCATCAATATCCTGATGGTCCAAGTTCCCCTGAATTAAGTCAAAACCCGACTTTACAGAGTAATTCCCGTCCATCTCAAACCGCCAACTTAGCTCATCATTGCCAGCATTCGGGTCTTGATTAACAGCGACAGAAGCCAACTGCAGAATGATTGAATTAGGAAGCAGAGTAGACAGTAAACTCCAATTCCACCCTCTATTATCACACCAGTAATCTCTAGCCACAACCAACTGATCTCTCTGATCAATCCCACAAACAGCCAGATCAATCAAGGGCGTATCCTTGAGCCAAATATCAGTCCAAAAGCGAGTGGACCTTCCATCACGCAGCAACCACTTCGTCCCTTTAATCACCACCTCAGAAACCCCAGCCTTGATGCTTTTCCAGTCGTGAGATGCAGCAGAGGACTGACCTAAAGCAGAAGCAACATACTTGCACTTCAAAACAGACGTCCACATATCTCCGTCTTCCATAAAAAAGCGCCAACGAAGTTTTCCAAGTAAGGCCAGATTGAGATTTCTCATAGATCTTATTCCAAGACCTCCCTGAAATTTCGGTTTAATTCTCTCGCTCCAAGCGACTTTATGCATTCTTTTTCTTTCAATACCGCTACCCCAAATAAAACCTCTATTTAGCTTATCAATCTTCTTGCAAATGCTGTCAGGGAGACGCATGGTTGACATCGTGTACACAGGGAGAGAGCTAAGAACAAACTTAACTAAAGTGACACGACCCGCCAAACTAAGCATTTTCGTCTTCCAACCGGAGAGCTTGGCATTAAATTTGTCCAACATAGGCGCAAAGGTGTGCTTATTAACCTTTTTATGCAAAATTGGCATGTCGAGGTAATTACCCAAGTCATCGGTAACAGCGATGCCACTAGCTTCTTGTAACCTCCTCTTAGTCACATGGCCAACATTGGTTGAAACATAAATTTTCGATTTAGCAATACTCACTTTCTGACCCGAAGCACCACAAAACACTTCAAGGCATCTTTGAATGACCCGTATTTGTTCCACGGAAGCCTCTGCAAAAAGCATAATATCGTCTGCGAAGAAAATATGTGAGAGGAAAGGCCCATTCCTAGTAAGCTTGATCGGCTTCCAACCACCATTTTCAACCTCATTCCCAATGATGTGACTAAGACGCTCGATGCAAAGCAGGAAGAGGTACGGTGATATCGGATCGCCTTGTCGAACGCCTCTAGAGGCTGTAAATTTCGACGTCAACTCCCCGTTCCACAAAATCTGCATGCTCGGAGACCTCACGCAGGCCATGACCCATTTGACCCACTTATTCGGCGCTCCAAGTGAAACCAAGGTAGCCTCAATGAAATCCCAACTTAACCGGTCGTACGCCTTCTCTAAGTCTAGCTTGAGCACCATCCAACCTTTTGCACCTTTTTTTCGCCTCATCGAATGAACCACCTCTTGAGCAACAATAATGTTATCCGAAATTTGTCGCCCGGGGATAAAACTACCCTACGTTGGACCTATAATCTCTGAAAGCATGGGCTGAATCCTGTTTGCCAAAATCTTTGTAATAACCTTAAGGATGACGTTACAAAGACTGATCGGCCTAAACTGACTAATATGCTCCAGTTTAGTCACTTTTGCCAAGAGGACGATCAAAGTGTCATTGACACCCTCTGGAAGCTCAGCTGTTCGGAAGAAATCTTGGACAAAGGCCCTCACGGAACTACCAACAGTATCCCAACATCTCTGGAAAAAACCCGGTTGGAAACCATCAATGCCTGGCGACTTGAAAGCACCCATCCTTTTAATCGAATTCCAAATCTCATCATTTGTAACCACAGATTCTAACCTCCCATACCAATCCTCACTAAGAGTTGGAAAACCGCAGCTTAAATCGGGCATATTCGTAGACCCTAGAGGTTCCCTACTATACAAGTTCTTAAAGTAAGGAACTGCCAAATTTTCTAGCTCTTCTTTTTTCTCAATCCAAGTACCCGAAGCATCCTTAAGGCCCTCAATCCTGTTATGTTTACGCCGAATAACAGTAGACGTATGAAAGAAAGAGGTATATCTATCACCACAGCTCAACCACTGTTCCCGAGATTTTTGAAACCAAAGCATCTCTTCTTGCTCAAGAACCGTCTCAATCTCATTCTGAATTTTTGCCTCCAAACTCATCAGTCTGCTAGTTGGAGAGCGACACAACATACGCTGCACATTATCAAGCTGATTTATCAACTCATTCTTCCGTTGTTGAATGTGACCAAACACTTTCTTGTTCCATATAATAAGCTCATTCTTCAAAACCGAAAGCGCACTAGGAGTATCCAAGTCAGCACACCAACTTTCTTTTATATTGTCCTTGAAATTAGGATGGGAGAACCAGGCCGCTTCGAAGCGAAACGGCCTTCTTTTCCTATTCATCTCAATAATAGGACAAAGGGAGAGCAACAAGGGGCAGTGATCCGACGAGAACTTTGGAAGATGTCTTACATGAGCATCAGGCCAAAGTAATCGTCCCTCGACATTAGTGAACACTCTATCCAGCCTTTTATGGACAATTGATGTCGGAGACAGCCTACGACTCCACGTAAAGGCCGGACCACTAAACTCCATATCGATTAACCTTAGGTTGTTCTTCCAATCATTGAACACAGAAGAATCAGAATGCAGCCCACCAACACCTCCTTTTCTCTCCTCTGACGACAAAATGCAGTTAAAATCACTCCCCACAAAAACCGGCCCAGACGTGCCCTGAATAGCAGTTTTGATATCTCTCCAAAACTCTTCCCTTTTCTTCACAGAAGGTGGACCATACACCACCAATAACTGCACGGTTAGCCCATTCTCATGGTACGAAGCATGTATGAAATTTCTGTACTTGCCTACAATATTCAACTTCACTTTGTGACCGTTCCAAAACAGCCATATACCTCCAGCGAAACCGGTAACCTCAACACGATCAAACTTCATAAAATCTGATCGAGTCATGCGATCACAAATATGATCAGCCCTCTCACCCGACGTTCTAGTCTCGAAGAGCGCCAAAATGTCAACTTTATAGTGTCTACACATGTATCGAATAGCCCTACGAAAACCCGGCTTGCCTGCACCAAAATAATTCCACAATAAGACATTCATCATAAACATAATTAAAGATAAGAGAAAGGAGAACAAGGAGGAATTATCGTGGCCCATTAGCCAACTCATTCTCCATCATCGCGGAGTCCGTAGAACCAGCAGGCCTATTCGATATCATCGAGTGAACATCTTCCTTCACATCATCCTTGTTACCCTCAATGGGAGTCAACATTGCCGTCTGATCTTGCAAACTGTTAACGTTAACAACCAGAATAATACTAACTGCATTGTAGTCTTTCAACATCCCAGTATGATTTTTAGTCTCACTACTCGAACTCCTCGGATCTTCCATAGACGATCTAGGACGTTTTGCCGAGCTTTCCATTCTTTTCTTACTGAAATCAGAATTGTTGTTGTTAACCTGACTCGTTGACGTAAAGATCCCTGTTTTCCGTCCCGTCTTTATGGATTTTTTTTCCTCTTTGGGCTTTTGTTTGATAAAGCCCATTGTTAAACACATTGCTATAATTCGTTTGGGCTTCACTTTCATTTAGACTCCCTTGAATGTGGGCCAGGAAAAGATTATCCTCTTTGGACACTATATTATCACCGCTCTTCCTATTCTGTAAAATCTTTCCCAACTCTTGAGACCCATTATCCATGACTGGAACCAAATCACCCGCCTGAGCATTCGCCACTTTTCCATTATGAGAGCACGCTATAATAGTCTTTATATTGTTATGATCCATACTTGTCGTATTTTTTTGGAAACCATCCCCCAAATTATTGTCATCCCCGATCTTCAGCGCGCTAAATCTGTTCACTTGGGGAATCAAAATCTTAGGCTCCTCTCCCATCTTTTCTTTCCCTTTCTCAATACCATCTTGTCCATCTTTGTTGATACCTTTCCTAATAGGAATTGATCTCTGATTTCCATACTTTCCTTTCGAAGCCACCTTCCTCCTTTCCACCTTCATCCAAGCCCCATACGTTCCTTTGCCAGAATTCCCGTCACCGGAAAGAGACTCGTCGGCCGGTACATTACTTAGCGTGTCCCCTACCATTTGTTCTTGATTCTTGTAACTTACATCACCAGAGCCAACCTGCTGACCAGCCGAACTAGTATTGATCTTAACTTGAGAAGTAGATGCTGCACTGATCACATTACTTTGTGGTTTTGGTTCAGACGGACGAAACGGACAACTCGATTTTATGTGCCCGAAACGACCACATTCGAAGCAAATGGTCGGAAGCCCTTCATACTCAATGAGGAAGCTATCACCATTAATGGTAATCGATCCTTTGAGATGCTTTTCAAGATTAACTTCCACACAAATACGCGCGAATCTTCCACGGTTGGTATAAAGAGTTTTCGAGTCCACTCGAATAGGACGTCCGATCCCCGCAGCTATCTTCAGCAAAATTTTCTCTTCATACAAAGTCACCGGCAAATCCGAAAGACGAATCCATGTCGGCGTCGTCCTGATAGGCTCTGTAGTTCGAAAATTCAGAGACCAACTCCTAACACAAAGGCATCGACCGAAGATTGTCCAAGGACCATCTGTGAGTGCCGACAAGTATTCCTCCTCCCTAGTAAACCTAACCAAGTAACAGCCATTTGCCAAGTCCAAGATCTGATATCTTATATCCGACCGCCACATATCTCGGCTTTTCTTCTCCATGATCGAGAACGCAACCGGATGACCAAGAAGCTTCACAACCACCGACCACTTCCAAACTGAAGCCAAGGCATCCATGACTTCATCCGCGATCGAGATTGCGGGATCACCATCTTCCCCGTAGGGGAAATGAATACAAATCTTGCCTTCAAGAAAATCTTCATCAATTATTGTCTTTTGTTGTAAAGCTCCGCCAACAACCACCACGTCCTTCCATGATGCCACGCGCTCTGGATGAACACTCGGCGGCCTATCCTTAACAACCCATCAAGCATCATCCCATCACATGTTCCTTGGTTCTCCGGCCCATTGGCCGGAGTATGCGTCTTAGACATACACAAAACTTCACGGAAAACTTTGAGCGTTTTAGAGATATTATTTTTCTTAACAAATTTGAAAGATATCATAGCAAACTTGTCTTAATTATTTAACTTTTTATATATATTTGTAGTAATATTTTAAATATATGTTATTATTATACATCAATCAAGTGTAAGAAAAAGCGTAGAATAGTAAATGATAACTATGATCAATTAAGTGTAAGAAATAGCATAGAATAGTAAATGATAACTATGATTGTTATTTAGTAAATTTAAATACATTAATTTGTTTTCTAATTAATTTTATATATCAAAACATAATTTGTCCCAAATAAGTATTAATTTTGAAAATTATTAGAAATATTATTTTTTTTATTATTTTTCTATTTAATAATATATATGTATAACATATATACATACGACCCATTGGTTTTTTGTTGTCCACTCTTTTACTCAGAATTATCGTCCTCTTTTACAAAAAATCCTAGGTCCGCCACTGTGTGACGGGAATGGTCAAATGTCTTTTAATACCATGCAATTTACATAATTCACTAAACATGCTATTGCAGAATTCAAGGCCATTATTCGTTCTAAGGCATTTTAATTGTGATCAGATTGACTTTCAACCTTAATTTTCCAATTTTTAAAATGATCAAAAGCCTCATTCTTGATTTTCAGCAAACATACCCAAACTTTTCTAGAAAAGTGGTCTATGAGGGATATAAATATTTTCTACTTGCTATAGTTTCCACTTGTGCATGCAGGCCCCCAGAGATTTGCGTGCAAATATTCATTCTAGAGGCCTGCTAGCAGTATAAGAGGACTTATGAAAGCTATGAGAAGTTTTCTTCCCCAAAACACAAGTTTCATTGAAATGAAGATGACAAGGAGCACCATCAATGATGTCATTTTTATATAAATTAGGGTTGTGCAAACTTGGACCAGACCGAACCAGAATTTTACGGTCCAATCCAAGACCGAGTCTGAGATGCTTCGGTCCACAGTCCAAATATTTTGGGAATTTCGGTCCTTGTCCAAACTCGGGACCAGACCGAAAAAATTCCGGTCCGGATTGTAAGACCAATTTAATTATAAGGTTAGTGTAATTTCTAATCTTTATTAATTTTTTTGACTTGGATTTGCAATTTTTATATGGGAATTTGTTTGATCTTAAAGAAAATTATAGACATATTTTAGTTATTTAATGAAGGAATCAATTTCTTTGGTCAATTGAGCAAGTAGAGATCAAGTAACCGTTGTTATTATTTACACAATGATACAATTAATAAAGTATATGTTGATTGAAGTATTTTGGTAGGTCTTTGGCTAACTAGTTAATTATAATCAGTTTATTTGATAAATTAATAAAGAGAGGAAAAAATAAAAAATATATCTTTGCAAGAGCAATGATCTATAATTAATACAATCCGGTCCAAATCGGTCTAAACTTGGGACCAGACCATAATGGTCCAGTCCGGTCCGGTCCACAATCCAAACATTTTTAAAAATACGGTCAATCGGTCTGGACTAGAACATATATATCAGGACCGGTTGCACAACCCTAATATAAATGATGTAGTCCATTATTGCTTATGTGACCCATTCTAGCATGCCAAGTCTTTTTTTTTTGTCGATTAGCAGTTTTAGATCGAGACATTTAATTCAAGAGATGCAATAACATAATAGAGACATCCTTTCTTAATGTTCCAGATAAGGACATTTTTATCTCTTATAACCTCCCTAACACCATTAGAAGTAATAATTTGACAATTTAAATCATCAAAGACAGATTCGGAGAGTAGGTTTCACCTAAGGCCAGGAACCCACTGTTGGTAGGGATTTACTTAACAACAAATAAATTTGTAGTCAAGACCCCGCTGAGTATATGGAGGTCAGGATCGTCCACGAGAAGAAAAGTTTGTTTGATTACTAAACTATAAAAACACAAAAACACAGGAACAAAGTAAAACAGAAACAACAATAGAAAACAAGGTTATGACAACCTCGGTACCGACCTTGTCAAGGTCGGTAATGATGTTGGATTTCGACACGAACTAAGCAACTAAATACAGACAAACTGCAGGCTCGGTACCGACTTGTAACCCTCGATAACGAGTCTGGATAGAGTGAAAATGAAGGTAATTCAAATTGAGAAAAAATCTAGGACAAGGGTTTACCACGACATAATCATGCATACGAAATAGTGTGAAGGATAAATAACATGCCTCAAGGATAAAGCTATCAACTTTCGTTGATCTAAGCAAGAAAATCAATCATATTACACAAATCAATTCACTCCCTACTTATTTTTGAATCTAAAGCTCGAAACTTTCGTTATCGATCAATATCAGCATTCAAAGTTAGAACATTCTCTTTCAATCAAGCAATAAACTCGAATTACTTCGACTTTCATCTAAGTATAAGCACAAAACAAGTAGATAAAGGATAGAATGCAATCAAACATTCATCACACACATTCAATCATGCATAACTATGTCGGGTTTTCAACCCATACCCTAGAAAAGCTAACTACTCACTCATGATTAAAACAAAACAAGAAATAAATTGAATGAGAACATTGAATAAGAACTAAACAGAAACTTACTTGAACTATAAATCAGAACTTCGTCTTTGAATACAATCAAACTCGAAAACAGAGAAAGACAAGCTCGTTCCCCCCCCCCTCTCTCTCTCTCTCTCTCTCTCTCGATTCGTCCTATCGTCCCCTCCAAAATAATCCGAAAATCCCCCCTAAACTAGACTTAAACAAAGGTACTTATACTAAGAGAAACTATCTACAAGGATCCTAAAAGATTGAAACTTTCCTAACTAAAAATATTGCGAGATAAAAGATAGAAAAATCGAAAGTCGGCGCCGCCTACCGACACAGGCCACCTCGGTAACGGCTTGCACAGGGTCTGTAGACTCTTGCTGAACTTCTCAACCAAAACTATGTTGCTCAGCTCGGTACCGACCCTCGCATATCGGTAACGAGGTCTCTGTCTTGGTTCTTTCATACACTTTTGCATAGCTTTTTTGGATTTGTCGGGATCTTCAAAGCGTATTATTTCTTCTTTTCTCTTCCACATACTCCACCATAAACCACTTGACCTTAACTCTCTCAAAATGCTCCTTTCTTTTTCGAAAACCTATAAAAAAACAAAAATGGAGTAGCTTCCATACTTTTCACAAAATATGTAAACTTATCCAAAAACACAAAAAACAAGAACTAAAACTCACTAAAACTAAGCTAACAACTTAAGAAAAACACCGAAAACTATACTAAAAATATGAACATCGCCCACCTAACCTTTTGGATTACCCTTATCTTACCATCATGCATTCTCATTGGAACAGACCCAATGTCCTTAATAGGAAGGACAGTGTGGTGACCAAGCATAACAATGCCATCATTACATAGAGCAAAAGACTCAAAAGAACCCTTATTGTGGGTGGCATGCATAGTACATCCTTTTCTAGAATCCAATTAGTTTCATTATGCACATGTGACACCATTAAAAGCTCATGAGAATTTTGACAACATGATTCGAAACCATTAGAGAAGCCATTAGATCGAATTAGAATGAGAATTATCTTTATTCTTATTCTTCTCATCCAATTTGTTTTTATGACAGTCATTAGAAGAGAAAATTGGGTTTGTGTGCCTTTTCTATAGTAGATTTAACTAAATATCCCCTTCTATAATTTTTTTAAATAAGTGACCCCCTAGTATTTTGGTAGACAGATTTACCCTTTTGTAAACCCTATTATTCTTTATCTTGCTTAACCGCCTATCATCAGTATTCTACGTTTCAGTTTTCTCAATTTCCTCTTTTTCTATTCTACGTAAATCCAAATTCTCTCAATTTTGTAGCCTTTTTTCCATTCTTTCTATCAAGAACACAAACCGATTTCTAACAAAATTCGTCGCTATCATCAACTTCATGTAAGGATTGGTTGTTCTTCCATAACTCTAGTTATGGTTGTTTTGTGTGCTTGCAAGGATTGAAGGGCTCTTTTACATATGCGATATCAATAACCATCGAGGACCGCACAATTCGGTATTTTTCGAAACTAAATATTAGTTTTTTGTACGTTTTTTCCATATTGTTTTTCAAGACATATATTTCTTGTACGTTTCTTGTACATGATTTGTATTCTTGTATTTAGTTTTTTTTGTTATTATACATATATTTGTAGATTTTTTCTAGTAATTACTCATGTCTTGTAGGTGTCTTGTAAGAGTCTTGTAGGTGTCTTGTAGGAGTCTTGTAGGTGTCGACTAAAAATTTCTATTTCATGTAAATGGCAAAGAAAGATTTCTTGTAACAGTACTACCAAAATAAATGTGTGTTGCCATTTATTACTCTTTTTTGCATGTAATACTTGTCAAAACAGATTTCTTATAAGTGCACTTTCTATTTCATGTAAGTTAACGTCGTAGTTAATTACTCGTTTTTGATTTCTTGTAACATGGCATATAAAGATTTCTTGTAATATGGCAAAGAAAGATTTCAAGTGGGCAATAACTTAAAAATAAAGGACTAAAAACGACTTTAATTAACATGTACATACAAGAGAAAGATTTCTTGTAAAATTAATTAGCATTTCATGTACGTTAAACGACTTAAATTAACATGTACATACAAGAGAAATATTTCTTGTAACATTAATTAGCATTTCATGTACGTTCTATTCTAAATTATTTACAGACTTAAATATGTACTTGCTTAAATAGATTCAATTCTCATGGAAGTAGATCCTTTTTTTTAAAAAAAACAGCCTATTAAATGGATTCAAAAATTTACCATATCACCAACATATTTTTATCAACAACGCAGTATTTTTTTGCTAATTAGCATTTCACCAATGAGAAGTGTTTATTCGATCACTTGCTGTCTACTAGTTTGGAAATTGAACAGTACAACATTAACACAAAACAGGAACGAGGTACAAACTTAATGTCGATACAAAATTAATTACCTTAGTAACCTATTCAGATCTAATTTCTTTTAGCTACTAATGAAACCAACTAATTAAGAACTAGAAATATCAAAATTGACATTAAATAATAGTAGAATATATTTAACATCATGAGGAAAATTTACCTAATTTCATGTATCGAGCAATTTGAATGTACTGATGAAGAAGAAGAAACAGTGAAAAAGAACCGGTGAAGAAGAATAGAAGAAACGGTGAAGAAGAATAGCTTGCCATTTATTGACTGCTGCCCTAGGTAGTTATCAAAATAAAAAGATTTTTTTTTCATTAATTAAGGGTATTTTAGCCTTTTCAAAATAAAAGGGTACACTTAATTAGAAAATTATTAAAGGGGTCTAGTTTCCTATTACAATATTGGAAGGGGTATATTTCCTCCAATTCTTTCCATTAGAATAATGCCCATCTTTACTACAATAGTAACACTTAACAGTGGAATCAGGTTTCTTTTAAGATTTTTTAGATTTTTTCTTATTCTTTCCCTTCCCTTTGACCATCATGACCTCATGATGGTCAAAGAGAAGGGAAAGAATAAGAAAAAACCTGAAAAATCTAAAAACCCGATTATATCTTCTTCTTCCTTTAGCTTCCCATGTCTTGTTGTTCTTACTTGTATTTTTGTGTTTGATTTTGATTTACTGGATCTTGTGTTGTGTAACTGTTCTTTGAGTATCTTGAGACTCCATGGAGTAGGATTTAATTCGAACCACATAACATATCGTGTGTCACTTGTTTGTTTAAGTTTCTTGTTTGAATTTGTTACATACCTATTCACATATCTTGATCTATTTCGAAGTATAGTTTTTTTCAGTTATAAATAGAAATGTCAAAATGTGTTTTCTTCCTTTTATGAAGAAAAAACAGTTACATAGGAAGAAATCAAGTGCACAAATTATTTCACATAAAAATGGAAAAAATACGACATGAACAAATTTTTGGCGAATTATTCATGTATTTTTTTTTTGAAAAAAACGAGTATAGGGAGCGCCCTGCGCGCGGATGTGCATCAAAATTGGCTTTTTTTTTGCATCGAAACGGATTTTTTGTGCATAAAAATGGTTCTAAGTGCATCAAAAGAGTTGAATGTGCTTCTGCGTCAAAATTAGTTGTATGTGCATCAAAACTAGTCGAGTGTGAATCAAAACAACTAAATAGAGTATCATGTCTGTGTGTGCATCAAAACTAGATGAATGTTTTTCAAACTTACCTAAGCTAATACATGAAAGCCTAAGCTAAACGAAAATGCCAAAGACGCTAAATAGTCATCTAGATTATTCACCTCACGATAAACATGACGAAATTGCACTTGCCAATCTCTACATAAGAAGCTCTGGCATTGAGATACCACACTAAAAGAGGGTGATATTCATCCAAAGACTTACCTAGAAAAAGAACCACTAATTGTGAGTCAATTTCTAAATAAATCCTCTTGTACCCTTGCTTCCAATTTCACTATTGTTCTGCTTAATTATAACATAACAACTTGGGACAAGATAATAAATTTCTGATTAATTAAAACATAACAACTTAAGGAGTATTTATACTAAGACCTACCGGTTTAATAAAAACGTCTGATAGCATGCATTTACATAGTAGTTTTAGGTTAGTTTTAGTCTCTTTTAGTGGTTTAATTTTACATGCTTAGCTTAGTTTCTTAGCATTTTTAGTTTTCTTGTGATATCGGGATCTACACGCCTATATGTTGGATTTCAGGTGTTTTTGGAGACCCGAAGAGGTTGAAAGACGAGCTAAGATGATGGAAGAGTTGCCACAGAAGATTTGAAGTAAGAGGTTGAAGATTGGAGGCCAATTGAAGCAAAAGGAAGAACATGGGCCAGGATGGGTAAACCGCACCCAAGTTTTGGCTGTCCTGGACCATGTTTTGGACTGCAGGGAAGAACGTGAGCTAGGAAGGGAAAACCGCGACCGCGGTTTGGGGTCCTGGACGGCGCTTTGCCCCGCTTCAGGACTGGGCCCAGATTTGTCTTTATCTTGTTGCTTAAAATATATCTTAACCTAGTTTTTGAGAATTATTACATATTATTCTCCTTAGCCTCCCTCTTGGAAGAACCATAGATTGGAGATTTGTGAATTTTTGCAAGACTTGATTAGAGTTGAATTTAGATCTATTGAAAAGATAATCGGTATGTTTTTCTTTGATTTTGATTTCGCTTCTCTCCATACTATGTCTAGCTAATTTCTTAATTCCAAGGAAGGGTTAACCCAATGGTTTAGTAGGTAGATTTAAGGGTGATGTTTGGTTGAATTGAGATTTGAATTGTTGTTTGATTCAACCTAGGATGCTTAATGACCTAATTTGCTTGAATTAGGAATCTTATTATGATTTGAGACCGAGAGGAGATAAGAATAGCAAGAGGTTGATTGAATTGAATTTACAAATTGTTAATTCATGTTAAATCCCTAGGTTTGAACTTGTTGAAATATTTGTGCGAGAGTGACTTAATTAACTTGTGGAAATTAACCTATCCTAGAAATAATTGATTGAGTAGTCTTAACGGAGCGCGAGAGAGTATGTTATTTCTATTGATTCAATGATCTCTAAAGAACTTAAAGGACCTAAATAAGACTTGATTTGTGCGAGAGTGACTGCTAGTCGAGTCTAGGTACATGCATTAATCGTTTGAAAAGAGTTAATGTTGGTATTTGAGATAGTTAGTCCTTCAAACAACATTTGAATCGAAATCCAAATAAATATCACCGGTAATCTACTGAATAGTCATTGTGGGGATCCTAACCTTGGAATGCTTTTCTCCATCGATAGTTAATTCTTAATCATGATTTTAATAATTTCTGAATCCAATTACAACTCCTTTTTCTTATTTTTGGCTTAGTCTACTAAATCGTGTTATAATCAATACTACGAAGTTCCCTGAGTTCGACACCTTGATTACTACAACCGAACCGTATACTTGCGGTGTAGGAAAATAGCCTATCAATGTTATGGAGAAAGAACAGAAAAGAAAACACGAGCATAAAAATCTATTTAAAAATTAAATAAATAAAATTATTATATGTCCGTTGACTAGGGGTGTCAATCGGGCGGGTCGTGTCGGGTTTGAGTCGGGTCAATTTAATTTCGGGTAAGTTCGGAATCGGGTATTTTGATAATCGGGTCAAATTGGGTTGGATCATTTCGGGTCGGGTGCTCAATTAATCGGGCAAATCGGGTTTCGGGTCAATTTCGGTCGGGTCATTCGGTTTTCGGTCCAACTTGATTTTAGATAAGTCCGGATTCGGGTTTAGTTAGATTTCGGATTTAGTCGGATTTCGGGTGAGTCGGGTTTCGGGTTATTCGGATTTCGGGCGAATCGGGTTTCGAGTAAGCATGATTTTTGATTCAAACCATATATCGAATGATGATTTTTTGTAGTTTAACTACTCTAGGGTCTAAATATTTAAAGTAATATTTAAATTAAAAACATAAATATAATAAATATTCACTATTATTAATATTTTAAAACATAATGTAATTTTCGGATGGTTTCGGGTCGGGTAACTTCGGATTTTCGGATGACTTCGGGTCGGGTAGCATCGGATATCGGGTTGCATCAGACTAATCCATTCGGGTATAATCGGTTTTGGGTTAATCTCGAGTTCGGGTTTTTTCGGTTTCGGGTTAAATCAATTCGGGTCAAATATGTCTCGGGTATAAAACTTTTTATTATTTTCTCGGATCGGGTCGGTTCCGGAGTTGGGCGGGTCGGGCGGGTTTCTCGAATCGGGTAAAGTTTTGACATCCCTGCCGTTGACTACAAGTCTACAACCCCTATCATGAACAGTCTATCAGTCTATGAACTTTTAAATTAGGTGATTTCATCTAATTCTCATGGCTCTCTTACCTAATCTATCTATCTATATACTAAAGAAGAAGCCTTTTGGCCACATGTCAACCTAATATTCAATTCGCCTATGTGTCATTTTTTGGTGTTTTTGAATTATTATTTTATCAATAATTTGGGCCCATTGTATTTAAATTAATTAGTTCTTAGAATTATTGAAATAACAAATACTTAAACTTCCTAATATCTAGGCATTTCAAATTTTAAATTTTAAAATATTATTTAAATTAGGTAAATTTGAAAAATAGTTTATTTATGCAATATATTTTAAGCAAAATCCGTGCATGGCACGGGAATTCAACTAGTGTTCTCTATCACTTGGAATCTGAATAAACTTAATATTTTTAGATGTATTAGCTTAATTTTACATGATTTGTGTTTGCTTTAACCTCTTGTTGCCAAAACTAAAGGCAACTAGATAATTAATTATTTGAGCGGGACGGCGAGTCGAACGAGGTTAGCTTCAACTCTACGACTGGCGACTACACTTCAAGGTACTAAAATTTACAATTTTCGCTTTGACTTTGTTACAATAATTTTCGTCTAATTTTTGGATGAAGAAATTGGTGGTTCCCAAAATTCCTAACTGATGCAATGTGTGCAAGTGTTGGACGAAAAAAAAAAGATAGGAATTATTATTGCTTTTGAAAATAAAATCTATCTTGTAGAAGGAAATTATATCCTTTAGCATAACTTGCTTGGGCTCCAAGGAGTTCCCAAAGCTCTTGTATAAATACTCATCTCATGAATCAATGAACGCAAGAAATTCTTTCCCAATTATATTATCAAATCTTATAGGCTAAACAAGAAACCAATGTCGATTTACGGAAAATCAAAGCTTGCGTGGGGAATATTGCGACGGTTGGCCTTGGGTTCAAAGCAGCACTTGGGAAACCAAGGATTTGTGGACCCTGCTACTACTAACATTTTTAGGGCTTCAAGATTCAGCCATATTTGTGGTCAAGTATCTAACAAATGGAAAATAATGAGGTATTTTGGGCCGTCTTTGAATTCCTCAAATTTTGGATATCATCAAGGAGGGTTAAAACAGACCCAAAACAACAGTAGTCTACTCGGTAATGCACTAGGGAGAAGATACTACAGTGTGGATAATTTCAAGCAGACTCCAAATAGCACTAGTCTACTTGCTGTCAAAGCTAGTGATACAGAACATCCAAATTCCCACTGGGCATCCGATTGGATCATCGTCTTTGCCATCATGGCCTACAGTAGTGCAACCGCCTTGGTTATTGCGAATGAGCCGGAAAAGTCCCACTATGGAAAAACCGTGCCAAGGGAGTACAAAGAGCGTGGTTTTGAAGACTACTTAAAGGCGACCCACAAGAGCGAAACTGTGTTGCCAGCCACGCACCCTACGAGGGAAAAGGTGACCCGAATTGCTCAACATGTGTTTGATGCGTTGCATCGGGGTGCAGAGGACAGCAAGGTATGGGGAGGCCCCGTCTTTACTTTGGATGCTACTCAAAAGAGCCAGCGCATTGACTGGGAGGTTTTCGTAATCGATGACCCACGTATTCATCGCGTCGAATTCTTCAAGGGTGGCAAGATTGTTGTGTACACTGGGATTCTTGAGCACCCCTTCAACGGATTCAAGTCGGATGCTGAGATAGCATATATTATTGCGCATGAGGTAACAAATTAAATTTCAGCATATATTGTTTACTCCGTATTGTTCAAGTGATACAATTTTTAACATTTTTGATTACATATATTAGGTTGCGCTTGCTGTGTCTAGAACTGATTTTGGAGATATTGCAACGTGGTGGGGGTATTTGTCTCGTGGCAGCTTGTATCTCCGTCAGTAGTGCCATATCGGCAAGTCAAAGCCTTCTACTTATGTCCTCATTTGCATTTACCCTAACGGCGCTAATGTTAGTACTGTAAGTCTTCTCAGACCATATGTATATAATCTGTATTTATTTATTTGTTTATTTATTTGCTTAGGTCCGAAACTACAATTTCTGCACAAAACTTTGTGAATATAGGAGCATTTTTCACATCATCACACAATTTTTATTAGGTTGACAAAGACCTGCCATTTGAAACATACTCGCTATTTTGAAGAGATTGAATTGCATATTGTTTTCTGATTTAATTTGCTTGTGGTTCTTGCTCCTCCATTTTCTATGAGTTTGCAGGATAAAAAGTAGAGAAGATTTATTTGGGTTGCTCTTAACGGCTTCTGCCGGGTATCATCCACAAGATGCGGTGGACATAACTCCATATTCTGTCAACGATCAAGAAAGAGTCATGGCAGTTTACCAGAAAGGCCTTTCGAGTCATGGGAATCGAGATTAATCGATCGATGATGTAATACCCAACAAGGCAACGATAATGCCTACCGAGTACCGTCTAATGCTTGCCTTTAGTACTTTAATTTGTTAAGCTGTGATCGAACTTATGTAACCTTTCCTTTTCCATTAGGATAATGCCTACCAAGTACCGTCTAATGTTTGCCTTTAAGTGCTTGATGCGAAGGCGCGCCAAAATTAGAGTCTTAGATATTTTGGATGTGCATCAAAATTAATTGTATATGCATCAAAATAAATTATTTTACGTGCATTAATACGCACCGAGTGTGAATCAAAACAACTAAATAGAGTATCATGTTTGTGTGTGTATCAAAATTAGATGAATGTTCGTCAAACTGAAACATTGTAACCACGTATATCAAAATACCACAAAAAATTGAAATCAAGCTAACTGTTGCATTAGGAGGGTGTTTTCTTTTGAATCATGAAATCAAGCTTTTCACATAATTCATCAAAACATTTGTATCATCAACAATATGTTGTAATACGGATTTATCGATGTATTATAGATCGTTGCAACCGTGTTCCTGTTCCAGAGCTCCCGCTCCTTGTTACTCTTTTTTTGTGGCTTGTTCTTTATAATGATGGAATCTTAAAAATCCTTGCAATAAAGGTGGTCTTTCATCATCGTCCTCCAATGCAATTAATGATCCGTTGCGAGTTTGAACATATCATCATCATGTGTGACGTTGTCCTCTATCTTGAACCGGAACGGGTAAGCGTTGATGCTGGACGAACCTTTGCTTTAATACCACTGTTGGAAAAACTTCTTTACCCGCTTCGTCGGGTTAAGTTGAACAAGTGAGACAACTAAATTTTACAAACTACTCCGTGTTTTTTATTTTTATGTGGAAAAAGACTTTGTAAAAGGGTAAATAATTTTTATGTGGAAACTCACAAACTCACTAATTAACACACTTATATATTTGATTTGTGCTTGATCACTTGAATGGCTTAAAAAGCTAAACAAGAATGCCTATTTATAGGCATGTGAAGTCGGTCTACATTGTCTAGTTCTACCTAATTCTAGAATGTCCCACAACACAAGTCTCGTAATTTCTTTTTTTTTTTTTGGATAAGTCTCATAATTTCTAGTCTAGATACAAATTTAGAATTCTCCATAAAGCTCCCAAAGTCTATATTGATCTTAAATTGGGCTTTGCATTTTTTTTTAGATAATTAGGCCCGATTAATTAGCCCCCTCTTAAATTGGGCTTTGCATTTTCCTATGCAATACATTATTCCGTATATATGTTTGTATATTTCCCATTGTTTTTTTTTTAGAAGGAGAGGCGGTACTCTCCGGCCCTTCAAGGAGGCGTTTTATTAATATGAAAATAAATGGGCTAAGTAGTCAGCAAACGGGGGATAGCCCGACCCCTAACATCATCATGCAAAAGGTTTATAATCCCCTCCGGCGGGGCAGACAATACATGCAAACCAACAGGAAACAAAAAAGCGAGGGACGCGATGCGGTCGGCAACCACGTTGGCCTCGCGAAACACATGTCGGGATTGGATAGTCCAATCCCTACTTAAAAAGCCTTGGCATTGTAATACCAGGATATAAAGCGGGTGACATCTACTCATCCTAGTGCCAATAAGGCGAATAGCTAAATGGGAATCAGATTCTAGGATAACTTTTCGGCATCCCTTCTCCCAAGCAAGCTTTAGCCCGTTGAGGATGCCCCATAACTCCGCCATAGGTACAGTGCAATTCCCAATTCGGTGAGCGAATCCCCCAATCCATTCGCCATCTTCATTCCTTAGCACGCCACCCGCAGTTGCCACGTTCTCTTCTCTAACCGCTCCGTCAGTATTCACTTTCACCCATCCTTCCTCCGGCTTCTCCCAAGCAATACCCTGCATAACTTTACTACTAGATTTCTTTAAAAAATTAAGTTTACCTGCAGCTTCCCGGACCTCTTTAGCCTAATTGATAACGAACTTCCTCTTATCCACCGCGGCCGCAACGTCTTTGAACACTCGGTTGTTCCTCCACTTCCAGCACCACCAAATAGCAATTGCAAACAACGAGTTCCATTCCACTCCTTCCACCAGCCTTGTATCCATTATGTTGCACCAAATCCAAATGGAGAATGGATCCTGAAAAAAGGTGGGATAAAAATCAGTAACGTTTAAGCTTCTCCAAACATAACTCACCTGCGGGCAGTCACGAAACAAGTGTTCGTAGGATTCTTCCATTCCACAGCCGTGAGGACAATCAGCACTTGAAGCAATGTGCCGCCGACATCTTTCGCTATTGGACAGAACCCCGCCTCTGCTCGCCATCCAAACAAATCCTCGAACTCTCTCCGGCGCCATCAATTGCCACATATTCTTGTAGAAAACCCTGTCGATTTCAGTTCTACCAGTATTGCCCTGGATCATACTGTAGGCTGTCGAACAGAATATTGCCCATCAGCGGAGAACTGCCAACTAAGTTCATCTTCCTCTTCAGCTTCAATCGGGAGGATTGTAATTGCCGCCAATTTCATTACAACAGTCATCGGCAGAAGGGGTGCAATTTCGTCCCAATTCCATCCACGCAGATCAACACAGTAATCTCTAACATTTCTACGAAGTTGTTGTGTCGTGATGTTACCAGTTGCAACACTTAACAGAGGAGCATCCATTAACCAAACGTCGGTCCAGAATCTCGTAGCCCTACCGTCCCTAATTAGCCATCTCGACCCCGGAATAACGACCTCTGAGATGCCTGTTCTAATGCCCCGCCAGATGTGGGAACAACCACTAGATCTCCCAAGCGCACTTTCAGCATATTTGTTTCTGAGAACTGAGACCCATATATCACCATCGTTCAGAACGAACCTCCAGCCCAATTTACCTTTCAATGCCAAATTTAACTCCCTCATAGAACGGATTCCCAATCCTCCTTGATTTGTCGGCCTGATCACATCCTCCCACGCCACCTTATGTAACTTTTTGTGTTCATGAGTACTGCCTCAGATAAAGCCTCGATTAATCATGTCGATTTTATCGCAAACACTTTTCGGCAGCATAACTGAAGACATAGCAAAAACCGGGAGAGAGGAGAGCACAGATTTTACCAAAGTCACTCGCCCTGAAAAGCTTAAAGAGTTTGCACGCCAGCCAGCAAGCTTCGACGTAAATTTATCTAAGAGCCCATTGAAAGTATCTTTGTTCACCGATTGATGTAAGACAGGCATGCCCAAATATTTGCCCAAATCAGTCGTCGTAGCAAAACCACTTTCCCTCCTAAGAGGACGGATCGTACGTCGATCAACGTTAGGGGAGACAAAAATTTTTGATTTCTCAATGCTCACCCGTTGACCCAACGCCGCACAGAAATCATCGAGACATCTTCTAATTAACCTGACTTGTTCAACTGAGGCCTCGGCGAAAAGGATGATATCGTTCGCAAAAAAATATGGGATAGCTCAGGGCCATTTCTCGTTAACTTAATCGGTTTCCAACTCTTATTGAAAACCGCATCGTTAATGATATGGCTAAGACGCTCAATACATAGCAGGAACAAATATGGCGAAATCGGATCGCCCTGTCTGACCCCCCTTGAAGACTCGAACTGATTTGTTAGCTCTCCATTCCAAAGAAGTTGAAGTCTAGGCGTAGTAACGCAGGCCATCACCCAAGAGACGAACCGATTGGGAAAGCCAGCAGCCTTCAGCGAGGACTCGATAAAATCCCAACTTAATCTATCGTAAGCTTTCTCGAGGTCAAGCTTCACAATCATCCATCCTTGAGCGTTGTTGGAACAATAGTTGTTCCATGGTTTCTCTTAGTTTTGATGATAACAAACCTAGTAAATATAACTTGCTTCTACATGTAAGTGTTTCAGGAAAACAGGTACATGGTCACGAGTGAAGGAACATCGTGAGGAACGATGGAGGGAACGAGTGACAGATTTAGGAAGTGCGTCTGAGAAGGAACGCGACTTTCTATAAATGGCAAGTTACCTTATCTTCTGCGAGCGATCTTCTACGAAGATTCTAAAGCTGTAGGCGGTTGCTTAAGGAGATAAAAGAGAGGATAAGATCAATCTTCACACGATCTTTTCTTGGGAAATCCGAGATCATTCGGTTTTGGGAAAAATCGACAAGGTTGAGGATCCGAAATCACAAACAATCTTTTTTCCTTATTGTGTGGGATTTGTTAAGTGGAATATCAGCGTAATTAGACAAGAATTACGTGTGAGATCAGACTTGACTTATCTTATAAATAGCTAGGGTTAGCTAGGGTTAAAGGTGTGGTTTTCGAGTGGTTGAAGACGAAGAACTTGAGAAGAAAGCTTTTCAAGTGTATGAGTGTGTGGCTTTTTCCGGTGAAGAATCCACAAGTAAGTCAGTAGTTTACTTTCGATTTAGGTTTACGCTTAGGGTTGTAGAAGTCTAGTTGGTTGAACTTCGGTCGGAGCCGTAGTTACCAAGGGAACTTTGGTAGGAGCCTTAGTTACTAGACTTGCCTTGTAATCGTTGAAACTTAATAAAAGTATTCTATTGAAAATCCTCTGAGAAGGAGTCTCAGGGGTAGAGGTTTTTCTTTCTACGATGGTCGGACAGAAGATTTCCTCTATAAATTCTGTGTTCTTACTGTTTATTTCCGCTGCCCAAGGAACCTTACTAGTTCCCTGTATTGTTACTAACGCGTCACGATCCAACAAGCGCCCTTTTTTCTTTTCATAGAGTGTACCACCTCCTGAACAATGACAATGTTATCCGTGATTAATCGGCCCGGAATGAAGCTACCTTGAGTTGGGCCAATGATATCCGTCATGAAGGGTTGAATGCGGTTAGTCAGAATCTTCGTAATCACCTTATAAAGGACGTTACAAAGACTTATCGGCCGAAATTGACTAACAAGATCGGGTTTAGATACTTTAGCAAGTAGTACAATCAAAGTGTCATTGATTCCCGTAGGAAGCTCAGCCGAGGCGAAAAAGTTACGGACAAAATTAGCAACCGATTCCTTAATCTGATCCCAACATCTTTGAAAAAAGGTTGGCTGAAACCCATCGATCCTTGGCGATTTGAAAGGCCCCATGGACTTAACTGCTTTCCAAATTTCTTCCATAGAAACCGGACCAATTAAGCAGTCAACTTGGTTCTGAAGTGCATTCGGAAACACACAATTAGTCTGCGGCAATCTATGTAAGTCTGTAGGTTCCGCACTGTACAACTTAGAGTAGTAATCCACCGCCATACGTTCGAGCTCTTCCTGATCGTCCACCCACTTACCATTACCATCTTTCAGGCCTTCAATCCTGTTCTGTTTCCGCCTGATAACCATGGTGGTATGGAAAAACGAAGTATTTCGGTCCCCGCAATTGAGCCACTGTTCCCGAGACTTCTGGAACCACAAAATTTCTTCTTGCTCAAGCACATAGCTTAGTTCGGTTCTAGTATTCATTTCCAAATCAGCTAACACCGTCAAATCACTTCTAGCAAGACTCCTCTGAATGCCATCCAGTTTTTCCATCAAGCTGCTCTTTCTCTGAAGTATATTACCAAAAACCATTTTATTCCACTTTAGCAACTCCCTCTTTAACATGTTCAAAGCCACCGGTACATCTGCCTCCTTACGTCACCATTCTTTCACTCGTTGATTGAAATCTGGGTGAGTGAACCAGGCTGCCTCGAACCTAAACGGTCTGCGTTTTTTGTTCAACTTTAGACATGGATCAAAATTGAGCAGCAAGGGACTATGATCAGAGGAAAATCTCGGAAGATGTCGAACTCGCGCTTCTTGCCACTTCATCCTCCCTTCAACATTCATAAAGACCCGATCTAATCGCTTATGCACCACAGAAGTAGGAGAAATACGGCGGTTCCAGGTAAAGCTATTCCCCGAATACTCCAAATCAATCAAACCCAAACTATCCTTCCAATTGAGAAAAACCGAAGAGTCAGCGTGAAGGTTCCCCGAGCCACCCTTTCGTTCATGGCTAAAAAGGATACAGTTAAAATCACCACCAATTACCACTGGTCCATTAATGTTCTTGACAGCGGTCTCTAAATCCTTCCAAAAGACCTCACGTCGCGAGGCCGAAGGAGGACCATACACGGTGAATAAATGGCCTTTAACACCAGACTCCATATAGGAAGCGTGAATGAAATTGGGGTTCAAACTCTCAATCTTCAAATGTGCCACATTATCACGCCAGAAGAGCCAAACACCCCCTTTGAAACCTCTAGCTTCTACTCTAACAAAGTGAGAGAAATCGTGTTTAGTCAGCTTTTCACAGATGTGATGAGCCCTGTCACCAGAAATTCTAGTCTCAAAGAGAGCCAAAACATCCACTTTATTATGTCTGCAGAGGTAACGAATTGCTCTACGAAAACCCGGCTTGCCTGCACCGAAACAATTCCACAATAAGATATTCATCATAACAAAGATACAAGATAAGAGAAAACTTAAACCGGGAAAAGAGGATCAGTTAGGCCCTTGAGCCAACTCGCTCTCCGCCATCGTCGAATCGTTCACAATCGACGTATTCATGGGCCTCTGTTGTTGCAGAGCATCAGTTTGATTCACCGCGACAATACTCGTTTCCTCAGTATTCATATTCTGAATCGTTTCATTCCCGGTCTTAGAAATTTGCATCTCATTCCCAGTGTTATCGTGATCATTCAACAATTTCCCCTTCATATGAACAATCTGAGTGATTGGTAAACCCTGAATTCTTTCCTTAAGGCCTTGTAAAACTTCAATATTATTTTGATTGCTCTCCTCAGTTTGCTGAGATTTCACCCTTACGACATTCTCCTGGTGTTGCACTTCAAAAGAAGCTCTTGAACGTTTGGATACTGATGACTCATGTTTTCTAATCGGCCCAGCAGGCCCATATTGGTTATTCCCTGCAGGTGTAAAAATACCCGTTTTTCTTCCTATCTTGATATTTCTCTTATTCTTTTGGGCCTTGTTTTGGTATAGCCCATTGTTGAAAACAATGTTATAATCTGCCGAGCCCACGACTGGCTCAACAGGTTTAATTGATGGAGCCGACACTGAACCTTCCATCTCCAATTTCGCAGTACCCTGTTTTTTCTTGTTATCAATATCTTTTCCTTTCTGGATAGGAATGGATCCCATAGAATCCCTACCCCCGAACGTCACATTTGCCTTGTGAGATTGCACTCCTTCCTCTTTATTCATAGTCACTTCCTTATTAAGGCGAAGCGGAATATCTTCATTGTTCTCATCTACAATTCGGAGTGCACCAAATTTGTTAATCCGGAGAAACAACTCCTCCCGAATCCCCTTGACCGCTCCTTTTCCTTTCTCAGCATTGCTCTGATTTTCCCTAGTATTTCCTTTCCTATTATGTTGCACCTTCTGATTTCCGGAATTTCCTCTAGGAACAGCTTTCCTTTTTTCAACTTTCATCCATTCGCCGTAAAAACTTTTACTCCGATCACCGGCTTTACCAGCGCTATCGGAGCTCTGTTCAACACCCATGGACTTGGCACCTTCAGTTGTATTGGTTCTCACCTCCATAGAAGTCGGTTTTCCATCAGGTCCGTTTGAAGCATTATGAACCAAAGTACTCTGTTTACCTTTGTTAACAGACATGGAGTCCATCGGCAGCCTAAAGGGACACCCCGTTTTCACATGTCCGAACCGCCCACAATCGAAGCAAATTGTTGGTAATCCTTCATATTCCACGAGAAATCTCTCACAATTGACACGAACTGACCCTTTCAGTGGCTTCTCTAGATCAACTTCAACGCAAATCCGAGCAAACCTCCCGCGATTAGTATAGAGAGTTTTGGGATCTATCCGAATGGGACGCCCAATCGCTTCAGTGATCTTCATGAGAATTTTTTTCTTCATAAAGGTAGACCGGAAGATCCGACAAACGAACCCAAGTAGGGGCAGTTTTAATCGGTTCGATCGTCTTGAAAGAAGGGGACCAGCTTTTGACACATAGGCATCGGCCAAAAATCGTCCAAGGTCCCTCCGTAAGAGCCGACAAGTATTCTTGCTCTTTATAGAACCTCACCAGATAACACCCATTTGTCAAGTCGAGTATTTGATACCTCGTGTCCGTCTTCCACATTTCTCGAATTTTTCTCTCCATAATTGAAAACGCAATCGGGTGGCCAAGGGGCTTGATGACTACTGACCATTTCCAAACCGATGTAAGAGCATTCATCACATCATCTACAATAGAGACAATTGGTTCTCCATCATCCCCGTTCGGAAAATGAATTTCAACTTTGCCTTCAAGGAACTTTTCATCGAGAATGGTTTTCTGCTGGTTTGCTGATGAGGTATTTTTCAGTCGTTTACCTATCAAAGAATCCTTAACTTTACCAAACACAGTAGAGTGGTAAGTAAGGGTCGAACCCACAGAGACTCGTGTAAGTGTGTTATTACTTAAGTGCCAAGTAACTAATATGGGGGTTTATTGATTGAAAATCTAAATTACTATGCAAATTGAAAACTAACTATGAATGCAAATATGATTGAGTTAACAAATATGAGAAAAGCGTGTTCAAGTAATTAGATCCATCATGATATTGCTTTATTGATCATCGATTCTCTTGATTCTCTTCTCACTTGAATAATCTATTGTGGATAATGATCCTACTAAGGACTAAAACCCAAACTTCAGATTTAGTTGATAGACCAACCAGTTCTAACAACCCTAATTATCTAATAACCTAGAAGACCTTCTAGATTCAATTAAATAACAGCATGAAGATTCAAGTTATCAATAGAAACAAACACCTAGAGCAACCAGACATCTAAGTGACTTGTGAATTTATTCCCTACTTTAATCAACTTGTCCAACCGGTACTAAATTAATTAAAGTCTACTCTTGATCAGATTAACTCCAACCGGTAATTAATCAGATTCAGTTTTAACTAGAAATTCTATTAGGTGATCAATCTAATAAAACCCTAATTTAGATTCAATTAAGCACATGGAATAATTTCTACTCAAGTTCGTTAAAAATCAATTAAACCTCACAATCATACACAAATCATGACTTCACTAATTAGTCAAACACAAAGGAAAATTAGCAATGCATAATTGAAATTGAAATCAAACTTACAAAGGTTCTAAGTCTTCCTTGAGAGAAAAACCCTAGCCTCCAAAAGTATGACAAAAGTTTTCTAAAAATAAACCAACATAAAGTATTTATATGTCTCTAAAAATAACCCTCATAAGATATAATAAACCACAATACTCGGATAGTCACAAGCTCAAAAACCAACATGCCAAAGCCCAAAACCAACACTTGGCCCAAACATGCGTCCGTGAGAAACCCCAGATTGCGCGGCCGCGCAATTAGCCTTCTAGCCCGCGCAATTTCCTCGGTTCAGCATTTAGGTGACACTTCAGAGGCTGTTTTGACCCACTTAGAGTTGGAATTTGGACTCGGAATAAAAACATGAATTGTAGCTCTTTGAATTATCTTTCTATTGATACCAAATGGAGCCTCATCCGAGCACTATATCTCCCAAACCAAGCATTGCAAGATAGAGGTGTCGAAACTAGAACTCCAATGCATAGCCCGGGTTTAAGCGTTCTTTTCACACAAGCTCTTGGGCGTTAACTCTTCTAATCTTCACTTGTATCACTCTAAGCTTCATCAAACTCCACCACAATCATCTAAGATCCATCCCGTCCATGCTTGTTTACCTAAGGATCTGCAAAACCGAACAAAACAAGCACAACTACCCGAAAACACAAGATCCTAGAAACTAAGCTAAAACCAACTAAAACTAACTAAAACTTATGCAAAATAAACATAAATATGCATCCTAAACACTACCTAAATGCAAGCTATCAAATTCCCCCATGCTTAACCCTTGCTTGTCCTCAAGCAAGACATAAATCCAAATCACACCATAGAAATGCAATCTTACATCCATCTCAAGTCAAACAGCATTTCACATATAATTAAAAACTCAACCAAGACTTCGCAACATGGATTATAACAAGCAAAAAGTAAAGACCATTCATCCATTCTAGACCTCACCAAGGTAAATGTGTTTGCACTCAAACTCTCAAGTGTATAAAGGACGTGTTTCACTCAAAAATCACCCATGAAAACTAGACTACCATATGCTTGCATCAAAGTTCTAAATCTCCACCGTTGGGGATCAAATACATAACAAAAATCATGAGATCTTTTTCCGGCTTGTAATGGGGCCAAGGTAAAGAGGAATTTGAAAGGGATAATATTTGGCATGTGGTGCTAAATCCGAGATAAAGAACTAATCCTAAACCAAATTCAACACTTTCTTCTCAACTTCCTCCAACTTCTTTCTACCAACTTCATTACATTTACATTCAAACACTTTGCTTATTTTTTTTTCTTTGCTTTTGCCTCTTTTCAACTCTTTCTTGCTTTGCTAATGAAGACTAATAACATTTAAGCACTTTTGCTTTTGCTTATTTTGCAACAAACTTCATCTTCTTTTTTTTTTAAACTTTGAACACAAGAGTTTATTTCCTCTTTTTCTCCTACTTTTCATCCAACTCCCCCATACTTATACATAACTCACACAATACAACCAAAACCTAAAGTCCTAAATCCCGGATTATGGGTCAAGCTTATTCGGCTATGGATCATTTTGTGGAGCTAATAAAAATAGGTTTCAAGCTCAAAAGAACGGGGTGTCAAAAACATGGATCTTGTAGGGTAGGAAGGGAAATAATAGGCTATAAAGAAACATTGCCTCAATCACTTTCATGTCATGCATTCAATCATATAAAGCAGCCTCAAAATAGAGTATTAACGCAAGTTCTAGAGCTATATAATCATGGTGATACACTCAAGCATGTAGAGAACAAATATATCATGAAAGGCCAAAAATCAAATCTCACAAGGCTAATTGTTTTGTCTAGAACTTCAGAATGAATCTAAAACTCAAGCTAAATACATGCTCCATCCTATAATCAAGTCATTTAATCAATGATCATGCTCATATCATATCAACTTCAGCAAATCATGCAAATCATGGGTTAGAATTTATACTCAACTTAGAAACACAAGTGCAATCAAACAATGGGGAAATAAGAACCTAAATGCAATATTTTTTGTATTTTTCAAATTTTTCTGATTTTTTTTTCATTTTTCAAGATTTTAATCAATGCATGCAAAAATCTAAATATGACCTAATCTAATGCAACTATATGCAATGCAAATAAGTAATTCCCTTCCCCCATACTTAAAACATACTTTGTCCCCAAAGTATAATAAAAAGTAAAGGAAAGAGAAAAACTCACAAAACTCTAGTGATCCGGGTATTACGGCGGGAAATCCGACGGTGGTGAAGGCTTCTTCGGGTTATCAATCTTCGGACCTGGGTTATTAACACACACCAAAAACTACCTAAAAGCAAAAGATTAAAACTGAAAAATAAAACTACTCTAAGCCTTGGGTTGCCTCCCAATAAGCGCTTATTATAGTCATTAGCTTGACTCTTAGCATGATTTGATAAGATTAGACATTGTCAATGCCCTTAATAACCTGTCAAAGTCCTGTGCACACATCTCAGAAAAGCATAAGTAACACAATGATAAATTAAAAATGCATAATATAACTTTTAAAGACCGTTTTAATTTATCAAACTCGTGTGCCCAATTTTCATGAGATGGCATTTGTTCAAATAAATTCAACAGAAGTGGTGGCTTTAGAAAATACTTACAGTATGAATCAAAGCACTTGTCAGCAATACCACTTTTATCCAGGATGAACTCCAGATATTCTCCATCTTCCACCTTGTGTTGTAGGCTTGGCTTCTCATCTTGGAACTCCATAAGCTCTTGATGTGAGAAGGTGGGGAAACTGAAGCATGGGATGTCAAGGCCTAACATAGGGCACACCATAACAACGGAAGCCTTAACAGATGTATCATGTTGATTTTCTCCCTCATGGTTGTCTACTTCATCAGCAAAGAAGTCACCATGGTCAACAAACGAGTCTTCTTCAAAAACCGTAAAACCCTCAAGCAATTTACTCCACGTGAGTGAAGATGACTCAGGCTCCTTAGGCTTTGTAAGAATCTCTATGCCAGCACAAACTTCCTTTGGCTTTGTGATGATCTGCTCAACTTGCCTTATATGTGTGACTTCATATTGGACATCAAATTCATCCTCATAACTCACATCATGTGTAGTAGATTGCTCCTCAACTTGAATTTGAGTGTCTGACTCATGATCGTTTGACTCCAATGTGATTTCACCACTCCTTTCACGCAACTTAAAAGGACATGAGATTGTGGAATGAAAACATGAAGAACATGACTCACAGTGCTCCATGATTATAGCATCCGCCCTTTTCGAGATATCCCTGATTATATCCTCAAGAGACTTATCAACCGGTTGGGGTGGTTGAGAAGATGACTCAACTAGAAAGCTTTGATGGCTCATAAAACAAAAGAAATCCCAGCATTCCTCAGGTCTCATAAATAAAAGCCTCTCATTGCTCATGTAGTCGGCCAACCCTCTTGTCTCAAGATTCATACCATGGATAACTCCCATGTTTACCTCTCTATCACTATACTGTAATCCCCAAGCACCAAGTTCAAACACATGGTCTTGAAATCTTGAAAAATAGTCATGAAAATGTTCATCCTGCAACTGCCTACAATCGAACAAAGCCATGGATTAGTAGCACAGGTGTTATGAACCGTAAGATAGGTTCGGCAACGACGCCAAATTTGATGAGGTATTTTTCAGTCGTTTACCTATCAAAGAATCCTTAACTTTACCAAACTCAGTAGAGCGGTAAGTAAGGGTCGAACCCACAGAGACTCGTGTAAGTGTGTTATTACTTAAGTGCCAAGTAACTAATATGGGGGGTTTATTGATTGAAAATCTAAACTACTATGCAAATTGAAAACTAACTATGAATGCAAATATGATTGAGTTAACAAATATGAGAAAAGCGTGTTCCACTAATTAGATCCATCATGATATTGCTTTATTGATCATCGATTCTCTTGATTCTCTTCTCACTTGAATAATCTATTGTGGATAATGATCTTGATTCTCTTCTCACTTGAATAATCTATTGTGGATAATGATCCTACTAAGGACTAAAACCCAAACTTCAGATTTAGTTGATAGACCAACCAGTTCTAACAACCCTAATTATCTAATAACCTAGAAGACCTTCTAGATTCAATTAAATAACAGCATGAAGATTCAAGTTATCAATAGAAACAAACACCTAGAGCAACCAAACATCTAAGTGACTTGTGAATTTATTCCCTACTTTAATCAACTTGTCCAACCGGTACTAAATTAATTAAAGTCTACTCTTGATCAGATTAACTCCAACCGGTAATTAATCAGATTCAGTTTTAACTAGAAATTCTATTAGGTGATCAATCTAATAAAACCCTAATTTAGATTCAATTAAGCACAGGGAATAATTTCTACTCAAGTTCGTTAAGAATCAATTAAACCTCACAATCATACACAAATCATGACTTCACTAATTAGTCAAACACAAAGGAAAATTAGCAATGCATAATTGAAATTGAAATCAAACTTACAAAGGTTCTAAGTCTTCCTTGAGAGAAAAACCCTAGCCTCCAAAAGTATGACAAAAGTTTTCTAAAAATAAACCAACATAAAGTATTTATATGTCTCTAAAAAATAACCCTCATAAGATATAATAAACCACAATACTCGGATAATCACAAGCCCAAAAACCAACATGCCAAAGCCCAAAACCAACACTTGGCCCAAACATGCGTCCGTGAGAAACCCCAGATTGCGCGGCTTGGCACCATATTGCGCGGCCGCGCAATTAGCCTTCTAGCCCGCGCAATTTCCTCGGTTCAGCATTCAGGTGACACTTCAGAGGCTGTTTTGACCCACTTAGAGTTGGAATTTGGACTCGGAGTAAAAACATGAATTGTAGCTCTTTGAATTATCTTTCTATTGATACTAAATTGAGCCTCATCCGAGCACTATAGCTCCCAAACCAAGCATTGCAAGATAGAGGTGTCGAAACAAGAACTCCAATGCATAGCCCGGGTTTAAGCGTTCTTTTCACACAAGCTCTTGGGCGTTAACTCTTCTAATCTTCACTTGTATCACTCTAAGCTTCATCAAACTCCACCACAATCATCTAAGATCCATCCCGTCCATGCTTGTTTACCTAAGGATCTGCAAAACCGAACAAAACAAGCACAACTACCCGAAAACACAAGATCCTAGAAACTAAGCTAAAACCAACTAAAACTAACTAAAACTTATGCAAAATAAACATAAATATGCATCCTAAACACTACCTAAATGCAAGCTATCATTTGCTCCCCCTTCAATAACAATATCTTTCCATGTTGATTTCGGATCCGGCGGCCGGTCTTTAGTACCATCATCTAGTACCATACCTTCCGCTTCCTTGAAATTCTCCGGCAAGGATGCCAGAGAGGAGTTCGCAGTCATGAAACACTCGGAAACACTCAAAACAGAGGAGAGAGAAGAGAATAATTCATATTTCGCATTGTTTGTTTAGATTAGTTTCAATCTTTTCGTCAGTCATATAGATCTTTCTTATCCTTGTTATCTTTTTAAACTGGTATATTGTATCTCCTAGTCATTCATTAAAGCCGAGGCTCAATTGTTTCTGAATTTACAGGTCTTAACAGATTTGCCTTCTATTAGTGCTCTATATATCTGAAAAACGGCCATCACTGAAGAGGAATTTATCCCCGTCAAGATACATAGCCTCATCTTCACCACCTTTAATTTGGGAAAGCTAGTCTGTACTCTTCGGGTATCTGAATTTTGATGCTCTAATTATGTTAATAAATATAGTTTTTTATCCTTAATAAAATCCGATTCTTCTTACTTATGCAAACATGATTGTATGAAGAACAAGTAATATGGCAAAGACGTCTTTTGAGATATTATAGCGTTTATTACATGTTTTGACTTGGACATTGGAATAATTCTATGACAAAGACGTCTTTTGAACAAGTCAATTCCTATGAAAATTAGCTGGGGCGGCGTGGAAGTAAACATGTAAGAAATTGTCAAAACTATAATCAACTAGCCTCTCAAATGTATTTAAATAAAGCCTGGATCAATCATCGACCAGTTGACATATTCTCTCAAATGCAGTTGACATTTAATTTCACACACGCAGTAATTAACAATATAATTAACAATCTGATGATATTACCACCTAAAAGAAATACATGATATTCCACAACAAGTACTTTCACCAGAAAACAGTAAAACTCTTCACTTGACACTAAAATATACAATCTTCAAAGTTCATATTAGAGAGCTTAACGAGCGTAGAGGTCTTTTTCCATGTTCCAGGCACCGGTTGATATTTCAGACCCGGTGGTGTGTTGTCCTTGGTATTCTCTCGACGGATTCATATCAAAACCACGGACCAAAGGCGATGGTGCCGAAGGAGTCAGGAGCTCCATGCTTTTGCTGTTAAGCATAAGAAGTACGGCGTGCATTGTGGGCCTACTCGCTGGATCATATTGAACACACAACAATCCAATTTGAATGCATCTTCCTACTTCCATTCTTGAAGCCGCGTTTTGTAATGTGGGGTCTATTAGTTCTTCAATCTCTCCTTCAATCCAACGCTTCCATACCTGCAATCACAGAGCCAAATGAAATTTTATTGACATGCAAAAGAATGTATACAATGGGACGCATCCTCATGCTCATTGGCTTTTTATACACTGCCTTTGAGATGGATTTTGTCCCTATATTAATTTTTGTGCATTCTAACTAAAATTCAGTTATTATTGTCACATAGATGCATTTCTGTTTTTCTTGGGTCTATCCGGGTACCCCAAGATTCCGCTGTAGCGGAGCCTCACTGGGTCAATGATGATGATGCAAAAGAATGTATACAACATCCAAGTGTGCAATTTTGGCTTACATGGACTAAAAATCCCTCTTGGTGTTGTAGTTGATATTGTTGGCTGTTGCTTTGACCACTTACAATCTCCAACAGTATCACTCCGAAGCTGAAAACATCCGACTTAATAGAGAATTGCCCGGCCAGTGCATACTCCGGTGCCATATATCCACTACATACGCGAAATTGGACATGATGGATAATATATGATGCATTTAATCATAGGAGAACACAGATAAAGGAAGATTATCTTCTTACAGGGTTCCCATAATCTTGGTGGTATTATTTCCCTGTGTTTGGTCAACTACAACATGCTTTGCAATCCCAAAATCTGCAATTTTCGGGTTCATGTCTTCATCCAAAAGAATATTGCTTAATTTGAGATCACGGTGTACAACTGTAAGTCGAGAATCTTCATGAAGATAATGAAGTCCGCGGGCAATTCCTTCAACAATCTTATACCTTGTTTCCCAGGGCAGATCCTTTGACTTGCTACGGTCTACATTTTCATATAATCTCTGTCAATTTTAATTCAGAACATTAAATGTATAGAATTTGGATCAAATACTAAAATGCTCTAAGGTTACCAAATACATAGTAGTCAAGGCTTAGCTTAGGCATGAACTCGTAAACGACAAGTCTTTCTTCGGCTTCTGTGCAGAACCCAACCAGTCGAACCAGATTTCTGTGTTGAAGCTTCACAACCAGCTCCACCTCGTTGATAAACTCTTTGACGCCTTGTTTGGATTCTTGAGAAAGCCTTTTTATGGCCACTTCCTGTCCATTTTGAAGCTTGCCCTGCCCATAATTAAGAAAGCCAACATCAATTCAAATGCTCATGACTATGGTTATGGCATACGCGACTCACGCGCATATATTTTAGGAGTTAGGAAATTTACCTTATACACAACACCAAATCCACCTTGTCCAAGTTTATTTTTAGGTGAAAAGTTACCGGTAACAGCTTTCATTGTCCCCAGATCAAATTGTGCTACACCTTCTATATGATATTCATTTCCTCCATCTGTCTCTGTAATATTATATATCATCAAAGAATTAGTCTTATGTTGAAAATTTAATAGTATAGTGGACTAATATAAAATAATACGCAAATTGTGATCAATCCATTTCCAGCCTCTAATCTACCATCTTCCTATCAAAATTGTACCACAATCAAAAGATAGATTACAATTGAAAACAGATACATAGATAGTAATATACCTCTGGATATCTTTTCAACCTTCCTATGACCGCGGCAACAAAACCAAAGGACAACCAGAAGCAATACCACAGCAGCAGCAACTGGAACGGCAATGGCTAAGACATAGAATTTTGCACCTTTTCCTGCTAAAAATATACACAGCACAGCCACACATTAAGAACTATACTAAAAGTTAATTCTAATTTCATGATAGATTGGTCAATGAAGTAACCTACCAGACGACGAGGATATCAGGTTCGGTGTTGTCACCGAGGACTGATTTGTCGTTGGCGGTGAGGATACCTGTCCAGGTCCGAAGGGTAAGATGTCATACACGAGACGACAGCTAGGAAAATTGATGGTCGCAGAATTGCTTCCTAAAGGACAACAAACGGGTATATTCAACCGTGTCCGCTGAAGACAATTGCCACACTGGGTGCTATCAAGGTCAGGTGTACACTGCACAAGGCAATATATCGTCTGCGAAGACGTAACATTAATGCTTCCCTTGGCGTAGTTTCTTGCACTCGTATTCGTAACAGCTTGTTGAGTTAGCTGATCCACAATGTTTGCGAGCGCCTGAAGAAACTGACGTGGGTTCGAAACGTTGGCCTGACTGTAAGTCAACCACCCGGGCGAGTTGCCATCATAAGCAGAGAAAATGGAGCTGTTGGAGTATCGAAGCGTGCATTCCAGGTACCAAATGACGGCTTCTTTCTCGAGGGGGCAGCTCGAAACGATCTGTGCTGCTGCGGTTTTCACGCAGTCGTTGCAGTCTTGGATCGAGAGATCGCCCCTGCAGTAGTATAGAGCGTTGACTTGGTTGGTGTCGGATCCGACGCTCAGGTTGTAGAAGGTCTTGGAAGATGATTGGGAGGTGAGTGAAGGCAGAAGCTGATTGAGGTTTGTTTTGTAAAAGCTGTTTTGTGTGTAATTGTTGGCTGTTGTGCAGTTAACGTGGATGAATTGCGGCGCACCTCTTGCTTGTGTGGAGAGAAAGATTACGAGGATGATGCTAATGCTAATGCAAGATGCAGGAGCCATAGCTTCAGCTCTGGGAAGATGCATAAACTAAACAGCCAACCCAGCTGCGCTCTCTCTTGATTATTGTGCAAATGAAATGAGTTTATAAACAATGTCTGATAATGTCAAAACCAAATAATTTATACTTTCTGTAGCTGTAATATACAATCATTAGCATATGTCAGCTGGCGTGTTTGAAGCTGCCAGGCTTATGTAAGGATGGACGAATGGGTGCTCCTATGAGTAATTAGTATAATAGTTATAGGGTGGTTGTGTTGATTTCTATAAATGATCGAGGATCAATATGAGAGCATTTTTTTTTAAATGTCAACAGATTCATGCATATGATAAACCAGATATATATCCATGTGATTTTGAATCTTTGATCAATGTTTGAAATGTAAGAAGCAGGCATGCCAATACCAAGTACTTGGAAATGGAGTAGAACACTGTGCACTTGTTTACTTTGATCCCTTCTTACGCATGAGCTCATCTGAAACTTTTTAAATTGTAACACGTTATTTCTGATAACCTAATCTTATTGTATGATATCTCCTTCTTATTCTACTAGATATCTTTACTTAGATATTTTGTATAGTTACCTTATAAGTTGTTAATCAACCCAGAATCAAGGATTAGGTTATTATGGAAACTAAGATTGTCTCTACTCGATCTTGTATAAATACTTATCATTGTCATTAGTAAGAGTTACACAAAAGTTTACCCATACATTCTCTCTAATGGTATTACCTAAAAATAGGCCTACCTAAAATCACCAAACACAAAATCGTCCACCATGGCCGACACCTAGCTTAGAGGGTTACCCCAAGCCATTCATCATTGTGCATCTTCTTAGCATAATGAAGCTTACCCCTACCAATTACAATGGTCGGAAAAATTAACTTCAAGCCACCTTAGAGGGTTATGATCTTTCTTGTTTTAATTTGTCAACAAATCTTTCTTATCCTCTTCCATCTACTACAATTACAAATCTTGAGAATGTGTCTCGTCCTCTTTTGATACTGACTCGAGGTGGACCGCGTATCGAACCCTTGTTGGTCAAGGGGATTGAGCCTATTCCGAGGTGGAATTCGACTCGAACTAACCAATGGCGGGAAATAAAGAAACTAAGAGAAATTAGGGCAAGGTTATTTTTCTTGGATCACTTTATGAGGAGATACACAAGAATATTTATACCTAAGCCCTAACGGTTCAAAAAAAGCGTTCCGGGAAAGAACCGTAAAGAAAACCCGGAAAGAGAGCAAAGCTCTAGTTTATAAAAATTACATTAATTGAATATTCTAATAAAACTGAAATTATTAATCTAAAATACTAAATTTATTAATCTAAAACCTAAAATATTAATCTTCATATCTCTTAGGGCGACGCCTAATTCTTGATGGCCTGTTCGCGGACTGTATATCCGTATCAACTTTTTGATCCGGTTCATACAGAAGCGAAAGCTTCCGTCCTTCTTTTTGACCAAAAGAGTCGGGGAGGAGAAAGGGCTGGTGCTGTGCTATATAATCCCCTGCTCGAGCATAGTTCGAACTTGGCGTTCGATTTCAGACTTCTGAAAATACGGGTATCTGTAAGGCCGAACATTGACGGGCTTCGATCCTGGTTGTAAATGTATGTGATGGTCCCAAGGCCGGCCCGGTGGAAGACCCGTCGGTGTGTCGAAAACCGCACGGTGAGCGTCCAGAACGGCGCGGATTGCCGACGCGAGATTCGACGACCATTCGCTCGCCGCAAGCGCCGGCGCGGGCGATAAACTAAGAACTTCGAAGCACTCTAAAATCTGATCAGATGCACATAATGATAGCAGAACTGACATAGAAATCGGTTTCGGAGTCTGACGGTCGCCCTTTAAGAATATCAATTTGCCGTCCCAAGAAAACTGCATCGTTAACTTAGCGTAACCATGGGACACAGTGCCCAGAGTCTGTAACCATTGGACACCCAGAACTACTTGCGGTCCATGCACCGCCAAGACATAGAGATCAATATCAAATTGGTGACCCTGCAGAGCAATACTAGTAGTCGGGCATTGGTGGGAACATAACAGATAGGCGCCATTGCCCACGAAAACGCGAAAAGGATCGATTTTATGCAATGGGAGGTGTAATTTTTCAGCCACATCGGGATGGATAAAATTGTGTGTACTACCACCATCAATCAGAACTTGAATATTAGTACCCAGAATCGAACCTGATAAGCGCAGTGCTCTCGGATTAGGCAGCCCATCCATTGAATTCAAGCTAGAGATATCGCCGGTCACAGCTAGGTCATCAGAATGTTCTTGATCCTCCTCGTCATCGTTGTCGTCGCAGCTAAGCAATGCCAAAAATCGGGGCTTGCAGCGATGTCCACGAAAGAATTTCTCGTCACAATTAAAACAAAGGCCTTTTTTAGTACGATCGTCACGCTCAGCAATAGAAAGGCGACGAATTGGAAGAGAGGAATGCGTACCGTGAGTAGTAGGCGGCACTGGTGTGGCGGACGACTCCCCCGAAGGGTTTGCCGGAGGCGGCTTCGCTGTCGGATTTCCGAGGCGTGTGGCGTTGGGCGCCCAGGGCCGTTTGTTCGACTGCCATGGCGTGGCAAGTTCACTGAAAGAAGCCGATAATTCACGTGCCAAGGCAAACGCTTGTGCCAGCGTCGTCGGGTTTCGTAAATTCAGCTCCCGACGGACTGGTTGTTTTAGGCCCGCTTTAAACAAAGAGATTAGCGTTGATTCCGAGAGATCCGTAACTTTGTTCAACAAGGACTCAAATTCAGTTTGATATTCTAGGACTGATCCTGTCTGCTTCAGATTGGCCAAAAGGCCTGTATAATCTTCATAATAAGTGGGATCGAATCGCTGCTGAACGGACACTAGAAAAGCCTGCCAAGTTTCGCCACAGTTATTCCGTCGTTGATAACGGAACCAATCCGAGGCAGGGTGCTCAATCAGCATTCCGACCAATCGCAGACGATCGTAATCCGGTGTCCGAAAATAATCAAAATAAGCCTGGACGCGAAAGATCCAACCGTGCGGGTCGGATCCATTGAAACGCGGCGGGTCGACCCGAATTTTTGGAGTAGTTTCGGGTCCTGCTGTCGGGCGTCCCAAGTTAGGGTAGCCGTGATGTAGGCCCGACAAGGTTGGGTAATCCGTCGCCCCTGGTTGCGGCTCGGCGAACGGAATAGGGTTCGGGGGCAGGCCGTACGGTGGTCCGCCTGCGAGTTGGAGCGGCGTGTGCGACGCCATGGTAGACGCCGCACCGAGGACGGGCGGAGGCCACCCAGCAGCCGCAGAAGACGGGCCAGGCGCGAACCGTTGTGGCGGAAAATTAGGGTTTTGGAAGGTCCGAGCCACCGTCCAGTCGTGCGTGAATGGCGGGACGCTGCTGGGGCCGTCGGTGGATTGCGGCCAAGATATCGCCGACGAGGGTTGAACCATGAGCGAGGATGTCGTGGTGGTGGCCAGTTGGTTCGCCGACGAAGTAACAGTGGTGGAGCGATCCGATTGAATTAAATCGTACATCGTATTCTGCCTCGATTGCTGGTCGTCGACCCGAGTTGTCAACTTTTGCACATTATCGACAAGTTGCATAAGCAGATCATGAAGGTCGGGTTTATCGTTGGCGGTGGCGGAGAGATCATCGACGACGGATTTCGACATGGTGTTCAAGGTGAAAGCACAAGTTGATACTGACCCGAGGTGGACCGCGTATCGAACCCTTGTTGGTCAAGGAAATTGAGCCTATTCCGAGGTGGAATTCGACTCGAACTAACCAATGGCAGGAAATAAAGAAACTAAGAGAAATTAGGGCAAGGTTATTTTTCTTGGATCACTTTATGAGGAGATACACAAGAATATTTATACCTAAGCCCCAACGGTTCAAAAAAAACGTTCCGGGAAAGAACCGTAAAAAAATCCGGAAAGAGAGCAAAGCTCTAGTTTATAAAAATTACATTAATTGAATATTCAAATAAAACTGAAATTATTAATCTAAAATACTAAATTTATTAATCTAAAACCTAAAATATTAATCTTCATATCTCTTAGGGCGACGCCTAATTCTTGATGGCCTGTTCGCGGACTGTATATCCGTATCATCTTTTTGATCCGGTTCATATGCCTTGGAAGAGACAAAATCGTCTCTTATATGGGGTGGTCTTGGGCACACTTTCTCAATCGGTTCACCCCTTGGTGACTCGAGCAACCACCACAATAGAAGTTTGGGACATTCTCAAACAAACCTATATAGGACACATATGTGGAAATGAGCAAAAAATTAATACTAATTTTAGACATCGATTAAAATTAATAGCTCATACTTTCAAGCACAGAGTACAATATTCAGGATCTGGGTACGTTCCATATGCACAGACTATTAGCGCGGGTAGAGGTCAATCCCTGATGTTTGTGTAGTTGAGCTGGAGGATTCAGTAATCTCATTATAGAGTATATGATTTCCACTTTGAGAAATCAAGTTGCTTGATGAATTTGTGATACTTGAAGCACTATTGTTGACAAATGCTGGGGCGGCAGCATAAGAAATAGGTGTGGGAATACTAACCAAATTGCTGTTTAGGTAAAGAAGTACCATTTGCATTGGTGGCCTACTTAGTGCATCATTTTGCACACACAATAAACCAATTTTTATGCATCTAATTGCTTCCTCCACACCGTTCTTTATCGACGGGTCTAACAGCTCTTCGGGCTTCCCTTCTTCCCAAAGTCTCCGAGCCTGGATATACACACAAAAATATTTCAATTGGATTGCATTTTATTGAAAGACAATCTTAATATACAAAGAAGGATCTATGTTCACTCACAAGTTGTATTAGTCCTTCGTAATCTTGTGGTTGATTCGGCTTATAAACCATCCGACCACTTACTATCTCGAGAAGTATGGCTCCGAAGCTATAGACATCAGACTTGGTGGAAAATTGTCCTATAAATATATATTCTGGCGCCATATAGCCCCTGTGTAAAAATATATCCTAGTTATCAAATGCTAGAAAGAAAAGATTGATGTTATATGTCAATGATATAGGAACCTAGTAGCTTACATTGTACCGGCTATTTTTGTAGTATCTCCATGAGTGTGATCCAACACAATCAGCTTTGCCAGCCCAAAATCTGCAATTTTGGGGTTCATGTCTGCATCCAGCAATATGTTGCTTGTCTTAAGATCGCGGTGAACAATATTAAACCGAGACTCATGGTGAAGATACTGAAGTCCCCTTGCTATTCCAAGTATGATATTATACCTTGTCCCCCAATACAGCTTCTTTGACTTGATCGGATCTGAAATTATATGTGAATTTCATCCTCATTATAATAAATAAACAAAAATATATATGCAATCAAAGTAGTACAAAATCAGGTGAAAAGGTAAATCTTACCAAATAAAATCTGATCAAGGCTCAAGTTGGGTACAAATTCATAGACAAGCAGTCTTTCTTTTTTCTCTTGACAATATCCTAAAAGCCTCACCAGATTTCTGTGCTGAAGTTTTGCTACAAACACCACCTCATTACTGAATTCTTTGTTACCCTGTCCGGAATCTTCCGAAAGTCTCTTAATGGCAACTTCCTCACCATTATCCAATAATCCTTTGTACACAACACCAAATCCACCTTGTCCTAGTTTGTTTGCAAGAGAAAAGTTTCCTGTTGCTTTCGTCATTGCCCGGAAGCTGAATTTTGTTGCTTCTGAACCTTCTCTTATACAATCACCTGACATAGCTAGCAAGATTTATCAATATGTATTCATTTGCGAGTATGTTATGTTCTTATGGGTTTCTCCATTTCTGGGTCTTGAGTAATGTATATGAATATTTCTTCCTTCATGATTTTGCCTTTATGGTTTATAGTCATTTCTTTTGGGCCCTGAATAAGTCTAAGAATTTGGGAAAAGAACAACAATAGTTAATTTTATAATGTGTACACCATTGTATGGTGTTATATTTAACTTAATTATAAGCTCGTTTCATTAGTATCTTTGATTGTTGGGTTTAAATACGAAGCAAAATGGTGTGATATGTTCTAGATGAAGTGTTGAAGCCTTGAAGGATTTATGGATAATATAAGCTTGTGTTTTGGTTGAACAAACTCATTTGAATGTACAAACTGTATGAGAATTTGTACATTACCTTCCTCTTTTTTACAGCAGGAATTTATGATGGCGAGCAGCCTTCTCCTTAGACACAAACAAACTCCAACAAGCAACAAACCAAGAGCAGCCAAAGGGACAACAACTCTTATTACATAATAACTCGCTCTCTTCCCTGCTGAGAAAGATCAAAACTCAACCAAATTATAAACAGTTTTTGTCAGGCTTGGTGATTTTCAAAGACATACAATAGGTTAAAATTATACAAGCAAACAACTTTGACACTAAGAGTAATTAATTAGTACCTTTAGTAGGAGCATTAGGAGTGCTTTTATAAACCGGAGCAGATGCAGGCGATAATCCCGGAGATTGAGCACTCAGATTTGTAGACACAACTGTGTAAAAGGGAAGAAAATCATACCCCAGCTGACAACTGGGGTTAAGCAGCATCACCCCAGTACGATTCGAATGCGAAGACACAACTTCTCCAAGCACCCCAGTCAGGCACTGATCACAGTAATCCGCAGTAACAAAAGGACTACACTGAACTAAACAATGCAAAGTCTGAAGCCTCGTTACATTCACTTCAGTAGTCGCATAACCGGGCACAGGACCTCCATAGGCGGTCTCGTTTATAAGAGGGGTCATCGCCAAGGTTAACTTGACAAAGAACTGGTTCGGGTCAGGGACGGTATCCCCACTTTTCTCTCCTACAGATTTTCCGTCGTCTCCAAGAAATGCAGCGGAGTTGTTCGCGTAGTAACGCAGCGTGCACTGTTGGTACCAAATGACCACGTCTTTTTGAGCCGGGCAATCCGAGACTGCTTTCTTGGACGCGGCGTCAACGCATGTGGTGCATACTTTGGTGTCGAGGTCGCCTCTGCAGTAGAAGAGGCCGTAGGCTTTGTCCGGGTTTTCGGTTTCTGTGTATCCGCTCATGGAGGATGATTTGTTGGTGAGTTGTGAGAGGATGATATTGAGGCTTTTGTTGTAAGGGCTGTCGGTTGTGTAGTTTCCGGATGTGTTCATGCATCGGGTTCGGACGAAATTGAGTTGGGCCGTTGCGGTTTGATCTAGTAGGAAGAGGGTTAGAAAGAGGAGAATGGATGATTTTGGTAAGCCAAGAAGCAGCATGTTGTACTGATCGATGTACAGATGATCAAAAGATTGGCCAGAGTTAGCTACTAAATTTAGCGTTATAGTTGTGAGATTAAAGTCAATAGTCAAGTAATTCATTCCTAATACAGATCATGTTAGAATTAGTTGTTCGATTTAGCAAGTGTCGGCCCCTTCAAAACGTGAAAGGACGAACGTACGTACGACTGATGAAGTACGACGTGGGTGACGTCGAATATATATGTGTCTATCCAATCAATAACCTCCTTCCATACGCGGAATTGCTCTAGAATAACATCAATTCACCGACCCATTTGATTCCTGATATTTTGATTGAGAATTATCCACTGATACAAATTAGTTCCTCTTTTCTCCTTTGTCATTAACATTAGGGATTTGATTCAAATAAAAAATGGGGCTTATCATAACATTTGTAGGTGGGTTGTATATATTTTAGGTTACAAGTTGCATTCGAATAATATTTCTTTGAATTTAATTTAATAAGTAAATGAAAATCAAGAATTATTAGCCAAATTATGCAAGTCAAAGTCAACTTATGCAAACACCCCTAGCACTTCCGTAACCCATTACATATTTTTTTGGGTCAAATATCCGTGAAATATATTTATACTACGTAGCATTGATCATGCATTTGTAGCCTATTAATGTCAACGCCAATTTTCTGACCAAAAATGTCAATGCCAATTTAGTCAATGAATGGTGCAGCCTCACGTACCCTTGTCTGCACCGTTGTCCTCTATGAGAAGTGGTCTAGTTATATTAGTTATATATGATTGAGTAACTAACAAATTAATACTGTCTAGCTATTTTGTTTGTATCTGCTTCCCTGATTAGGTATGATGAAAAACTTACACATGTGTTTTTTTTCTTTTTTTGTATGTAACGCAACTAGCCATATGATTTTGTATCAATTTGGCTCGTCCTTGGAATGAATTTGATCATGTAGCAACTAATTATCCTTGCACATAGATTTCAAAGGAAGTGTGACACTCTAGCTAGCTAGCTAGCAGGTCTTCATTGGCTAAAAAGTAAGTTAATGAATAATCATACCAGAAATAGTCGATCACACTCTATGATTTAGATAATTAATTGCAAACATCATTCGGAGTAAGGTCTAAAATTAGTGTCATGCAGATATGAAAATTTGGATATACTTTTCCTTTGGTTAGTTATACATGTTAACAAAATCGTGCATGAACACTCCATTATGCCAATTCATTGACCAATTAACTTACTTGAAAGCATCATGGAATTAATAAAGAGTGCTCTTTACTTAATATGATTAGTCAATGTCACAGCCAACAATCAATTATCAATTGATCACATATATAGAACAGCTCGGAGTCATCTGACCGATTCCAGCTATTATTGTAATCAAATTAATCTATATATTTGCTACAATTTAACTAGTCGACACAAAAACAAATATCCAAAACATAGCCATCTTTCCAAATAAGATGCAAAGTACAACTACTGTCCTCCTCTTCTTCTTCATGGCCTTGTTGGCCACCCCAACACTCCAACAACCAACCCCGTCGAAACCCACAAACACCGGCTCCTTCTGCGTTCCTGAATCTGGCAACTACACTCAAGGTAGCACCTACCACCACAACCTCAACGCCACCCTCGCAAACCTCGAATCCAACTCTTCCTTCTCCTCCTTCTACGCCACCTCTACAGACACCGTCTTTGGTCGCTACTTCTGCCGCCATGACCTCTCCCTCCGCACGTGCAGCCTGTGCGTCCACACCGCTACCATTCAGATCGTTTCCGACTGCCCTAACTACAAGGAAGCCGTGATCTGGTACCGGGAATGCACCCTTCTCTTCCTCAACAGCTCTTCCAGGCTCGACACAATCGACGTGGCTTCCCCGTATGAGATGTGGTATGTTGTTGGGAATTAGAAACACTAGTGTATCAGAATCCTAGCTCTATAACACCGTACCCTAGTAACAAGAAATCTCATCTATCAAAAAAAATACTTTCTTTTATTTGTTCTTTAAGTATTTTCCACAAATATTAAGACAAATATTATTCTTATTAAAATACTTTTATTAAATAATACATATAATGAAGTGGAAATTAGTTGAAGGTAAAATTGGAAATTATTGGACAAAATAACTAGATGATCAAATAGAATTAGACAATTAATAGAGTTTAAAAAGTCAAATACACTTAAGGAGAAATGCCAGATTTTTTTTTCTTTATATTTTTTGAAACTGAAAACACATTTTTAGAAAACATCATTTTCCTGATTTGAGAAGAATTAACTTTATTAAGGCGACTACCAGAATATAACCATTTTTAAAGCAATTATATATTTCAAAAAATAATAAAAAAAAATATTCTTTCCAACTAAAAATTCGAAAAGCTAAAAGTTAAACCAAACTTACCCTTGTACAAACTAATTAATTTATTTTGTTCTCACAAAAAAAAAACTAATTTATTTTGTGTTCGACCGAAAAAAAACTAATTTAATTTATTTTGTGTGAATTCTAAAAGGTACGACCGGAAGAACGTGACCGACCCGAATAAGTTCTACCCGGTTCTGGAGGAAACCATGAACCGGGTCATAAACGAGTCGGCGTACGGGCCCGGATCGGAAGGGTTTGCAACGGCGGAGGCAAAGGTGTCAGCGTTTGAGAGGTTGTATAGTCTGACACAGTGCAGCCCGGATAGGAGTGGGCTGCTGTGCGAGAGGTGCCTAAGGAAGGCGCTCCGTAACATTGACCTTTGTTGTAGTGAGTCGGCTGACATGGAGTTTTACTATCCCAATTGTAACTTGAGGTATGGTGTCTTACAGCCGTTCTATGATGTTCCTAACCCGCCGCCACCTGGAGCCTCGCCACCTCCGGCCGTGGTCGCTTCTCCCGGGCCTCCTGTCAATGAATCCAAAAATGATTCTAATCTGCAGCCAACGTCGTCAGGTGATCTTTCTATCCTCATTAACTGCAAATTGATCAATGGAAAACATTTTGATCGACGACTTTGAGGCACCTCAATCAGTCTAGTTGAACATTTTTAATTTGTTAATTTTTATCACCGGAATTTGATGATAGACATGAAGTTACTTGATCCCAATACATGGAATTAAAAAAAAACTCACTGACTAGATATAATTATGTTTTAGTCTATTGATATATGCATAATCACCTTGTCTTGTCCACATGATCATAATATATACTATAGCTACTCTCATATTCACATGCATTTTCTCTCTTTTACTTTCCAGGTAATGGAGCAGTTGCAAGAAGTCGCAGCTACATTTTTGAACTTGGTGTAGCTGCCATGGTGCTGTTGTGTGGGAATTATTAGTACACACTACACACTGTTGCTAAGCTGCTTGTAATTTGTAGATCGACCTCTGCTTTATAAAGATAACATAAATAATAATAATAAAAATAATACAAAACCATTGGAAGATATATTGTTTTTTTGTAATAGTTTTTAATACTCCCTTCGTTTTGTAAAACTTGTCATTCTAGTTTTATTATTTTATTTTATAAAATTACTTTATTTGTGAAGGATATTTGAAATTTGGTGATGGGGTTTTCTATTGTTGTTTTTTCCATTGTTTTAGGGAATGTAATATACTGAGGATTTTTTTAGTAAGGACACATGTCAATGTTTCTCAGTTTCGTCAAATTATTTTCTCTTCTCAGTTGGCTTTTGCATTACAAGATCGATTTGTATGTTAGTAGTATTAGGAAGTTGTTTTTTCATGATCCTTTGTTGTTGTATTTTTTAAAGAATATTAGTTGGGATGATTTAGATTAGGCCTTTTTTTAAGACAAATTATTTTAAAAACAGTCTAATATTTACCATATAATGAGCTAATGTGTAAAAAAAAATCTAACAACCTCGGCTCATCTTTCCTTTTGTTGACTAATTACTGGAGCCCACGCTAATAGACTGAACAAAACGAGCAGCAGCGGGCAACAAAGACTCACCAGTCACCAAACTACAAAGCCACCTAAAACATCAAAATTATATCAACTAGCCCAAAAATACAAAGGCTTAAAAATACAACCCAAAACTTGGAAATATCACATTAATAATGTTACGTTTCATTAAAATAACTCAATTTAACTTGCTGATAGTATGTTGAACATAAGTGTAATGTTTTAGGAAGTTCCACACCAGATTAAGTACTAGTATATGAATACATCTAAATATCTAATTAACCAGGCATTAATTAACGTGGATAAAGATCCTCTTCAGATGCTTGTGTAGCCACAGATTCATCTCTACAATATTGAAATAGTTGATGTCCACTTTCAGGATTCATGATGCTCGATGAATTCATGATACTCGTTGCAGTAGAATAGTCGATATTATAAACAGAAGGAGTAATAGCTGACGGGACATCAACCGAATTACTATTGAGGTAAAACAGTACTTCTTCCATGGGAGGTCTTGTGGTGGTATCGTCTTGTAAGCACAATAATGCTATTTTTATGCATCTAATTGCTTTTGTTGAGTCGTTCTTCAGCGTTGGGTCAATTAGCTCTTCAGGCTTCCCTTCTCTCCAAAGTCTCCAAGCCTGCATACACACAAAGTGTAAAAATTGTCATGGATTGTGATTTGTTGAACAAAGCTGGAGTACAGAGATCAACATATTTCGATCACTTACATCGCTTACTAGGTTCGTGGTAGCACCAAAGCGGTTTATCTTACCACTCACTATCTCCAAAAGCATGACTCCAAAGCTATAAACATCAGATTTGGTGGAAAATTGTCCATAAAGCACCAATTCCGGTGCCATATAGCCCCTACAAAATCACGATTCCAATTAGTCATCAATGAGAAAAAAACTCCATAGATAAAATTGACAAGATATTGACCGAAAGTTCAACGCCTAAGATTGAATTTTTCTCTTTCCCTATCAACTTTTTATTATTTTGTAATTGTTTTCTAACGGATTCATTAATTTTCCTTAGGGTGCTATAACTTTACCTATAGAGTTTTTAACACTCCATGAGAACAACACCGTTCTTCAACATACTTCATTCAAAGGAAAGTGTTCATATTATATGCCTTGTGAGGTTTCTGATCTTAAGAAATCTAAGGCACCATGTTGTTATTAATAGTTATGACTAGGAATCTTACCTTGTACCAGCACATCTCATAGTATCTCCACGAGTTTGATCTAGCTCAATTTGCTTTGCCAGACCAAAATCTGCAATCTTTGGGATCATGTCTGCATCCATCAAAATGTTGCTCGCCTTTAGATCTCGGTGAACAACATTAAGGCGAGACTCATTCTGTAGATATTGAAGTCCCCTTACTATTCCAACTATAATTTTGTACCTTGTTCTCCAGTCCAACTTCCTGGACAGCATCGGATCTGAAATTGAATTTCATGTTACCTCTTGTTTAATAACATCATGTAGGAGAAAAGCTGGTGATCTTTTTAATTAATTCCATGTAACGATTCTTACCAAATAAAAGGTTATCAAGACTTGAGTTTGGCACGTACTCGTAGACGAGCATCCTTTCTTTATTGTCATCACAATATCCTAATAGTCTAACCAGATTTCTGTGCTGAAGCTTTGCTACAAACATCACCTCATTCACGAATTTTTCGTCGCCTTGTCCAGAACCTTCTAAAAGTCTCTTAATGGCCTCTTCCTCTCCGTTCTCGAGTTTTCCTTTGTACACAATACCAAATCCACCTTTTCCAAGTTCATTTGCCTTGGAAAAGTTTCCTGTTGCTGTCTTCATTTCCCTATAGCTGAACTTTGTAGCTCCTTGAGTTTCATATTCCTTAACTGATATAAGAAAATATATACATCTAGGAGCATTAACTCATGTAGTGATGATTATTGAATGTATTCGACTCTTTGCTATGTGTACAAAATTACATATTTTTTGAGATATAAACAAATGAGATATAATAAACAAATGAGATATACCAATTCTCTGTGAAAGTCCATGGGCCATAAACAGGGTCGTGCGTACATAAGCCATACAAGCCCAATGGGTTCCATCCTAAAACCAATTGGCAATAGGAGAAGTAACCAAATGCTTATATAGTGTAAGCATATTTAGTCCCAACTTTATGTGAGAAAGGATTCTTCACATTCTCCATAGCACAGAATTAGAAAATGAGAATGGATCGATAGAATGGTGTTTTGAATACTGAAGCATAACTAACAAACAACAGCTTCTATTCAAACATGTGAATTTACCTTGCTTGTAAGAATTTATAACTTTGAGAAGCTTTCTCCTCTGCCCCAAACAAATACTAGCAATCAACAATAGAAGAGCCACAGGAACACCCAATCTTGTGACATAATACACTGCATTCTTTCCTGCATCAATTATTAGTTAGAATAAAATAACTATTATCCATAACTAAGACAGTTGTGCTGTAGAATCAATCACCATTAATAGTTCACTTTTCAGAAAACTATCTATTAATACTATATGCAAATGAACGAACACATTACATTGATATTACGAATTCTTACCCGCAGAACGAGAATGAGCAATTGGAGCTGATGCAGGAGACGATCCTGGCGATTGATCATTTTGCTGTGAAATCGATTTGAGACTATAAAAAGGAAGAACATCATACCTCAGCTGACAACTGGGGTTAAAAATCATAATCTGAGTACTCCCATTAGAACAACAACTATTAATCTTATCAAGCGCTCCATTCAAGCACTGATTACAATGATCACCCGTTGTAAAAGGACTACACTGAACAAGACAATACAAAGTCTGAACCTTACTTATATTCACCTCCCCTGTTGCAAAACCCGGTAAATCGGTTCCATACGCGGTCTTATTAATCAGAGGACTAATCGCCCTCGTAAACTTTATAAGAAACTGACTCGGATCCGACACATTGGTAAAACTATATTGCCCGGTCCAATTCCCGTCTTTCTCGAGGTAGGAAGCCGAATTATTCGCAAAGTAGCGCAACGTGCATTCCTGGTACCAAATGACGGCGTCTTTCTGAACCGGGCAATCTGATCGTATCTGTTTGGTAGCTGCATTTATGCAGCTTGTGCAGATTTCGATGTCGAGATCACCCCTGCAGTAGAAAAGGCCATAGGCATTTTCGGGGTTTTCGGTTTCCGAGTATCCGGTCATGGATGATGATGATTTGTTTGTGAGCTCGGTGAGGATGAATTGGAGGCTTTGTTTGTAGGGGCTGTTGGTTGTGTAGGTTCCAGACGTGTCGTTGCACCGATAGTTTACGTAATTGGGTTCTGATAGAGAAGTTACATGGTATGTAAGAAGGGAAATGACAAAGAGTGGAATTAAAGGTTTTGATGATACGCCAAGAATCAGCGTCATGGTGTTGTTATCGATCGATCTCCTTTACCAATTGTGATGAGTTATTTGCGAGCAATATTGCGTAGCAAATGTTGTCAAAGAGTCCGTTTGAGCAGGTCGCTCGTGTGATTGATTAATTAATGTGTAGACCAAAAGTAATTGAAAGCGGCAACTTGTTGGTAGAAGCTTGAAGTTGTCGTTTGTCAAATACAAATGGGGAAATAGAACGTGGGCAAGTTGACAATTAACAATGAGTTAATTATGAAGTTATTGGAGTAGTCCCACATCATAAATATAGAAAAAAGTAAGCCAGTATAAATACTCTTGGTTACTCCATCTATTATCAATTGATTTTAAGATGGAACTCCACAAGATAATATGATAAGATTGTTTAGATCCGATCCAATCCATTTGGTAATGCCCGGAAGACTTGCTAAAATAGATGCCAGCTCACAGAGTAAGTGTAACGCACGATTCTCCTTTTAAAGCAAAACGACAATAGTTCACAAGCTAAACGCACACAGATAACAACGAAGCTAAGGATAAATCCTACAAAGCCAAGTATAATTCCAGCAAGGCACTAGAATTGACAGGATCCAGTTGACTTCATTTATTCTGTACGGGAAGTCGTCTAGCAACGACTAGTGGCCTTGAATTATTCTCGTTAAAGAAGTGTTTTCTCAAGTTTTCAACTAATCAAAAAATATATATTTATCCACGTACCACTAAAAGTTATTAGCACGTCTATCATTTATTAGATCAAATTAAGTGAAATCATACATTTCTAGGATTGGGTTCCACTATAACTGGAAACCAGCTGATTTAGAATTAGACAGAAATCGGTCAGAATCGGAAGCGGATCCGGAATCGGCAGGAATCGGAACTTCTAGTTCGATTCCTGCCGTGGAATCGGCGGTTTTTACTGCTTCCGAACCACCAATTCCATAAATATCAAAAAAATAAAATAAAAAGGGTTGTGATCGTGGTTTTGAAACCGCGACTGCAAGCTCTTTCAAACAGGTGCCCCGATGGTTCTTCAAAATAGGCCCACGTGCAGTTCTCAGTTGGTCACTTTTTTATTTTATTTTTATTTATGGCCGGTTCGAAACGAGGAGAATCGGAAGTCGGTCAGAATCGGAAGCGGATCCGGAATCGGCAGGAATCGGAACTTCTAGTTCGATTCCGGGGCCAGTTCTGATCCCGTTTCCACCACCCTGGAGTCGTGGAACCGGCGCTTTCTACCGATTCTGAACCGCCATTTCCATAAATATTTGAATAACGTACATGATAAATATATATAATAGGTAGGGAAATACAACGTAGGCAAGTTGATAATATTAGATTAAATCGGAAGTCAATTAGCGAGTTCGTAATGTCCAGCACGAATGTTTTTTTTTTTTTTTGAAATAAGGTAAACTAGTGGCGATACCCGTGCTATGCACGGGATAATTATTTTGTATGATTTGGATTTCTTATGAATAATTTTATACTTTATATCTATAAAATTAATTATAATTAGCTTAATTAATTAATTATCATAATAAATTTTAAAAGTAGTATTTTTAATTGTTTTTAGTTGTACTTACCATATTATCAGTAGTATAACTTTTAAGCAACTTAGATTCATTTTGTAAGAGATTCCTCTTTCTTGGATGCATACAAATATACAAAGGAACCATAATGTTTTGTGGGAGGCTACGATTTTTTTAAAATCCAAAATGTTATTTCTCATTGTGTAAAGAACTTAATAATATTTTATTTTTAATATTTTGTACATATTTTTTAAATCATACAAATATTAAATTTGTGAAATTAATATTTTATGACTATTTATTTATGCAAGCATGAAAACTTCATTATGTATTGATTTGCACAATGTTTTCTATTCTTGGTTTGATTAATATATGGAGTATATATATTGTCTTTCAACAAACTGAACCCACATTAATATATTGAGAATATTAATTGTCTTTCAAATTAAAATTATATGTTCTTGTCACTATATACTTGTAAACATTAATTTGTGCATTTCGAATGAATTTAAGAAATTGAAAACGCTCGTATTTCAGAAGTTACTAACTTTTTTTTGAGCGCCAAGTAGTTACTAACTTTTATTTTCACTTTCTACCACTAAAATTTTTTTGGAGCTACTTGGTTTTTATAACTCTTTTTATTATTATTATTGGGTAGAAATTCTATAAAAATGTTCTTTGATTGGAGATGTGGAATTTTTTGAAACTATAAAAATACTATACACGTTAAGTCAAATTAGCCTTTGGAAATATTAAAATACGTTACCTTGCAACATTTAAAAAAAAATTGCAAATCCGAGCCAGTCATAAGATAAAAAAAAAAGAAGCAAAGTTCTATTTTGTGTCAAACCCTAAACACCCACCTAAACTTGTCCTGCCAACACAACTCACTGGTTTCTACCGCCCTTCCATCAACATGTCAGCCCTCTCCAGTAGGAATTTCTCCACCCCGTAATTTATTCAGTAGGAATTTCTCGACCCCGGTCTTGTTTGGAGCTTCTCTTCCTACAGGGGTTAGAAATCTAGCATCTTGTTCCTGATTCAGCGAGAATGAAGTTGAATTTAAAATATATGAGAAGTGAGAATCGGCCGGTGATTCGTCGGGGATGATCGGAGATTGGAAGCATCTATCAAGAAAGGACATTTGAAATGCCATCCTCTTCATCAAGCCATGAAGAGAACCCTGGAGTTCATAAAATTGTTGATTAGATATTCAGACATTCCAAATTTCTTAAGCCCTAAGCACTAATTTCTTTGTATAAGAAATATGTATGTATGACACATTTTAGTTTGCATACTGAGGTAGCATATTGGTTTCTTTGTTTTTGCATATATGGAATTGCATTAGTGATAAATCAACTAACTCACATTAATTTTTGTTCATGCAAAATGTAAAAAAGAAGAAGTAAGAATTACAATAGTGAATTTGATTGTCTTTACAGGATTGAAAAAAGATTACCATGGAACGTGATCTACACCTGGTTTATGCATTGCTCTTGCGACCGTTGCCAGTTTTAGAGAAGCATTGGGTTTGCATTGCTAGGAAGCTAGTTATATACTGATGTGCACTTTAAGCATTTAAGGTGAAGTTGGAAAGTTAGGCAACTGAAGGGGCAAGCGTTTATATGTGCAAAGTGTAAACTGATGTCATGTGCATTTAAAGTTGAAAATGGATGGTCTATCGTGACAAGAAGATGAATGGATATCAAAAACCTATTTAACGTCCAAATTAATCTTTTAATTATTATTAGAAGATAAGGAGACTATTATATAAATTTTCTTTTTTTTTTATCTCTTTTGACCTTAATATGGATTGTCATAAATTACCCAATTTTTCTATTTTATATGTTATATAGATAGATATATATAGAGAGAGAGGGGATATACAAAAAATGCTCCAAGAGCACGGTTTACCACTTAATTACAGAAACGCTCCAAGAGCGGGGATAACCACTTACAAAAATATAAAATGCTCACTAGCCCAAATTTCTAACACAAGCAATCCAATCTCTATGCCTTGGATTAGTCATGTCACATTTTGCAAAGATGCTCGCCTTGATGTGGTGACAAGATAATTTCATCCAAGAGCACGAATGTTGTTAATTACTCCTTTTGGTGACAAGATAATATATCTGGTCTAATTAAACTAACGCTTTTTCTATCCTATGCCCTAAGGGCATAGGATAAGAACCCGAATTTAGAAACTAAAATCCTATTTTAGAAACTAAAATCATATTTTAGAAATCATGAATCCTTTAATAAATATTAAAAAAACTCTAAAAATAAAATTATTGATTTCTTGCTATAATTAGGTTCTTAATAGGTTAGAAAAATTGTTTGACTAATGTGCTTAGTCCTTTTGTGTTGGATCGGTGTTAGGATCTAACACTAAAACAATGTTTTTCTTCATCAGTTTTGAAGATAAAAAATGCCATTAAGAAATAAAGTTTTTCTCAAGTGTTTTAGGAAAATAAAGGCATACAGGAGACACGAGAGAAACAATGCAATAACATCATGTAATCGGTTCCTACATCCGTGGCATATTAGAAGGACAAAATGGTCTTTGTGGAACAAAATTGGACGACAAGTGAAAAAGGGCAAATGCGTCTTAAAGAGGAAATAGCTCATTGTTTCAAGACTTGTAGGACTAAAACAATTTCTTTGGAGAACTAAACCATTTGATTCTATTCAAGTTGAAGCTTTTGGATTCAAGTGAATTGTGAGATTATCTTTTGAAGTTTATTCCTTTAAAGTTATTTCAATTTCTCTTGATCTTAATTGATATTGATTGTTATTGATTTCCTCATATTTGGCCAACTAGTTGAAGTTAATACACTCTATTGTGTTAGGATCTAAGTTTTTTCATAGAAAAACCTAATCTTTATAGCAACCCATTGTTTTAGGACTTGTAGGACTAAAACAATTGAGAAAGAGAATTAATTGAATGTTAATTGTTTGATTCGTTCAAATTCAATTGCATGTATCATGCATGCATATCCTTGTTTTACTACTAATATCCCTATAATCCATAATTGTTTCATGTTTATTTTGATATTAAGTATTCACACGTCTCGTTGCCATGTTTATTATGTATAATCAAGATATGAATAACTAAAGTGAATAACTTGTTTGAATCAATGATCAATGAACTTGATGAATTAAGTGGATACTTGAATGAAATTGCTTTTCCCTATTTGATTACAAGCTCAACTTTACTTTGATTGTTTGCTTTTTTTTTAACTTTCACTAGAATTAGAATTATAATTCAAAACCTCCATTGTTATTGTTTTGAGTTGATAAGAATATTAACTTAGGATACAAATTTTTCTTGGGTACGACCCCGACTTACTAACTATACTAGTTAGATAACTAGGGAACTATCTTTGATTAGGCATCAACGAGTTTCAACCTGTCACCAAGCACCTACGCGATTGCCATTACATTAGAGAGTTGGCGCAAGAAGGCTTTATCACTACTGTTCATGTACGCTCTCATCTCCAACAAGCTGACGTTTTCACTAAGGCATTGGGAGCTCAACTACATCTCTTCCTTTGTCGCAACCTATACGAGGTTTAATTTAAAATATCTCTTTTCCCTTGAAATTTGATCTGGTTGTTTTTCTTCTTCTAGGGATCTTGCTTACAATTGTGGGAGTGATTTTGTTCATACCTGGATTCTACTACGCTAGGATGTCCGAAAGGTTAATTAAGCGGAATATACTTCGGCCACGTTTTATCAACCTACGGAATATCGTAGACGATTAAAAGAAATTGAAAGAAATCTCCCAAACCTAGGATTGTATCAAATATATTATGAGCATTTGAGCAGCGAGAAGACAATTAAGAACCCGAATTCGATCCACTTTTTCCGTCTTCGTCGTTTTATATGAGTTTCACAGCGGCGACGAAGAAGGCGGAAATGAAGACATGCTTTCATTCACATCAAGCCCTTTCATTTGTACGATATCAAATTGGCGATGTGGGAATTGGACATCGCGGTGCAGATTTGTGTGACTTTGTGCGAATGTCACTAGAAGATCGATGGGTTCATGTTTGGAAACTCAGACCCTGGATTCGTATTATTTAAATGGGAAAATACGAATTTATTACGCAATTGTATACTTGTTGTTTTGTTTTGAGGAAATTCTAATGCGATTGTTGTTGAATATGCATAGTATTAATTTGACAACTTGAATCCAAGCGATTTGAGTTTCAGTTTTAGTCGAGGCGAGCATGTAAAGTTTTTGTCATTTTGTGGAGCTTTTGTGGTGTTGGTGATTTTAGTTTCATCAAGTGATTGTTTCCTATAACTTTTAGTGTGATCGTGGTTCATACTACGATATGGGATCCCACTTAGCTATATCAAAAGTTTGGGGTGTGGAGTACACGCTTGTGTAAGTATATTTGAGGTCACTAGTACAAATATGGGCTCGCATGGCGCTTTTTTTACACGTCACATGGCGCTTTTTTTGGCGCATTAACTACGAGTGCATTAACGAATGCGGATGGCGCTTTTAAAAAAGCGCCATAAAAAATATACAGATGGCGCTTTTTTATAAAAAAGCGCCATAAATGTTCTATTTTTTAAAAAAAAATATATGACGCGCATGGCGCTTTTTACTAAAAAAGCGCCATGTTTGTGATTCTTATTTATGACGCTTTTTTAAAAAAAAGCGCCATAAGTGTTGATCCATTTTTAAAAAAAAAAAAAATTGGCTCTCAATCTATTTTTACAGCCTAGCTAGCACATTAAATTGCAGTAACGAAATTCCATTAATTCAACACATACAATTACCTTAATAAAAAAAATCAATTCCACATATATAGATCATAAATACATAATTTAATCAAATTTCCATGTATCTCCTCAAAAATAAGAGAAATAGCTACAAATTAGATACTAAACAAAAGAATGGTCTTAAAATTTTCCACCTGCTAGCTCCACGTGATCCATGAAATTACATACTAGAACTTGTTCCCTTCCTCAGCCTTCCAACCTTCCTCCCTTCCTTGTATTCTTCCTGTCAAACCAAAATTCAGATCTTCACAACTTCAGCACAAGTTTTCCTATGTGTTGGCTTAAAAGCTACAAATTCAGGAACAATTAATTGATGGAATTTATTTTGTAAACTAGAATCAATTCATGAACTATTTCAGCAGTATCTTGAAAATAAAGATCATTAGAATGGGCCATAAGGAAATGAAAGCTTTCAAGATATTAAACTGAAAGGGGAAAGAAAATTTGCGATAGTTTCAAAAGATCACCTGACAAATGCATCATTTGATGTCATCTGCTTCTCCAACCACATTCTCTTCATCAGTGGTAGTTTCCCTATGGATGCTCTTCTTTAGGCACTTTTCAAGTGCTTCTTCAGTTAATGCAGTGCTCACTGTACCCATTCTCTCCTCCAAGGCTAATAGTTCCTGGTAACCAACCATATACAAGAAAGAATCATGCTCCATACTTCCACAATGAGGGTTAAAATAAAGAAGATTCAAAGAAATGAAAGAAGAGCAGGGACCCTCATATGACATGTCATCAATGTCCAATCTCATGTCTCTGTGTTGATCATGCAACATACGAAGAACTAGAATTTTTTATCCAAAAAATTGCATGAGACATACTAACAACCAGAAAAAGGGTAAAACTTATCTAAGATTAGGGTGATGGGTGATGTGTAAATTTAAAAATGTACGTGTTTGAGGATCCCTTAGCAGCATTGATGAGTTCATCAACAAGGCATTCAACAATGGTTTTGATGTTCCTGAACACCAGGTGATCCAATTCTAGTAGCATCTTGTCTTGGTCCACTGTATCAAAATATAATTCATTCAGTACTTATAAAGTTGAAGATAACAACAAAATCAATTGGACGTAAATAGTATAAATATCATGAAGGCTTTAGGATTAAGACTGACTAGAACTATACGATTTTTAGACTCAAAAAACCCCAATAATCATAGCATAACTACTACAACTGGTAACAATACTTGTAGACAATGGCATCAACAATGACTTGGACTCTGGTCAGTCAAAAGGTGGATGATTTCCATGGCATGCTTCACAATAAGTACAACCATGATCCATGTCATATGTAGCATGCTTAACTGAAGATACTCAAATGTAATCTGGAAGAGCCATGTACCTTAAGGCAAACAACACAGCAATAAACAAACCAGAAGTAAGAGGTGATGCCATGTAAAACCATCTCACAACAAAGATTTCTAACTTTGTAGAAATTGTCCATGAACTTAACAATTACAACTAGCATGCTCAGCTAATTTAAGCCATACACCCTACACAAAAAATTTCATACTCTGTACCACTACATATTCAGATTGCATTACAATTGCTGAAGTAAACTAATGACATGAAACAAACCAAAGATCAACTACATCAAACTAACTATTCAGACTTGTTTGTAGGATTATCCTTGTTCGCACTTTGCACCAAGCCACCAACCATTTCTTCTTCGTTTAGTTGCTTCTCAACAACATTTGTCTCATTCTGTACTGCTGGCTGTTCAATCTCCTTATATTTCCATCATCAAAAGCATAGTAAGTACCAAAAACACTAATAACACTTCAGAACATTCAATAACGTAAAGAGAATTGACACTAACGGAGAAATCTCATCTGTAGGAGTACCTTAGTTGCCACGACCAGCATTGTCACGCGAGTCATGCATAATGGACAAAGAGCAAAATTCAAAAGATAATACCTAATAAGTTGTGGACAAGGGCCCAAATTGAACAAAGATGTACCTTCTCCGGGGCATTCGGCCCCCTGGGACTCTGGTAGACTCGAAGGGAGTAAAGGATATGGAGATTGGCGCCCTTCGACCCTCCGGGAGAAGCTCTCCGCTCTCGATTCGAATTATGCTAACATTTTCCCCTGCTGCTCAACCATCTCTGATTCCTCATCCTCTTCCTCGTCGTCCTTATCCTTCATCTCCTTTCTAGGCGACGCGACCTTCAATGGCTTGGCCAGCGTCGGCAACGTCGGATCCGTTTGGAGAGTGTCGAGTCTCATCGAGAGCAAGCAATCGCATCGCCGATCTAGATCTGTCGGGATAGTCGCTCTCCTTTTCTTTGAGAGAGGGGAAAGATTAGGTTAGAAGTTAGAACCCTAAGGTCGCGAGAGAGTTCTGGGCTCCGTATAATTAAGTAGGGGTTTTAGGGCGCTTTTTAAATATAGCGTCATCCGTGTTTTCTAATTTTATGGCGCTTTGAAGAAAAGCGCCTTAATAAATATATTAATTATTTTTTAAAAGTTTTTTAATATTTTATGGCTCTTTTATCATAAAAGCGCCATCCATGTTTAATATATAAATGCGCTTTAAAGTAGCGCCATAAAATTTCCGCCGTATAAAATGAAATGTGTACTAGTGGGTCTAGAGGGATATATAAAAGTTAAGTTACGCTATTCCTTAAGGAACAATGGAAACTACAATGCGCTGTAGGGAATAACAACCGTGTTGTGTGGAACAACAGTTTAGCGGTCTGGCTATTTTTCGCCACGTTTAATTGGATGATAACCGCCTTGATAACTGATTTTTAACCGTCTTGTAACTTCCTTTTATTACTGGTTTGTAGTTAAATACGTGTATCTTTAAGGAGAGACGTTTATGATAGAAGGAATGGTTGGTAACCATTGGTAACCGCCATGTAACCGCCATGTAACTGCATGTAACTTCTATATAACAGCCAGAAATCAGTCTCTATCATTTTCCACGTCCTATTTAAAGGCAAAGGGGAATAGAGTCGAGGTTGTTGAACAAGATCTCTCTTACGATCTAACCAAAAACTGAAGCCTCAATCTATTCATACATTTTCTATAGTTTAGTTCTTTCCAAAAGCCTTGGAGAGAAGTAGAAGATTTGTCTTATCTCACTTCAGATTTTGCGGATTCCCTAAGGTTTGTAAGGGGCAAAATTCTGATTTCGGAAAGTGTTCTCACGATTCAAATCTATCCGAGTACAAGTATCTTTGATTGTTCCCTCAGCAGATCGACTACAAGCAAAATTCAAGACTGAACAAGAAAGTTCGTTGGTTGTTCCCATCAAGAGGTCCTGTCCTTACATGTGCAAGTGCAATTAATTTATGTTTCAATAGCTGAAAAAAGTATATGAGATTTGAGTTTCGGTTTTGTAAAAATGGCGCTTCTATCATCTTATGAAAAGGAGAATAATCCATTAAATGAACATTTAATTTGTTATAAACTAAAGGAATTTAATCTACTTGTATAAAAAAAAAGAGAGAGAGAGAATTTTATCAGATGTCTACGAAGAAGAGATTGAAAACAAGAAACAATACCAGATTGATATTAGGAAATTCTTTCTAAGATCTTCAAGGAGGAAATGGTATGCTAACATATTCTTGGTGGACTATCTAGTATATTAGAAACAAGAAAGCTTTCATTAAAGACAATAGTTAAAACAAGAAAGCTTTCATTAAAGACAATGGTATGTTGGAATTAAACATGGTTTCGTAATTAGATTTATTAATTAAGTTTATTTATGTAGTTATATAACTGTTTTTTAAAGTGGTTAATTATTGGCGGTTGGCAGTTGGTAGTTATTAGTATATATAGGTTGTATAAAAGGTACGTATTTACTAGACAATGCGGACGAAGGTATTGTCCCGGAGTTGTAACAGAGGGGTAAAGTTACTGCCTCCCGTGAAACACACATAAAGCAAGTTGTGTTTTGATTGTAAATCAAAGTGTAGGGATTACACCTGTATAAATGTAATTTACATGTGCTTGATAAGATAATTCTCCGTGTAGTGTTCATATGATTATGTGTTATTGATTTTCTAGTTTGAGTGAATTTAACAAAGAATGATTCCAAATCGAGAGCAGTTGCACGAAACCAGTTGAAGAAGGCAAGGAAATAAGGCTCAAGCTTAATTAGGATTGCTTGGATGTTCAGTTAAGTGGCCAATTAGTTTGATTTCCTAAGTAATTGAATGTTGGTTGAATTTCTGGAATGACTTGATTGATCATCGCTTGATAGGTTGGTAAGTTGGTTTAGTCATCTTTTAATACTTTATGCTATTCCTAGTTGGATGAGGATTGTTAAATACCGAACCAAGTAGGAATAAGGGTGATTTGTCCACTTGGTTAAAATTAACTTGTTTAGGATTGTTAAATACATATATTCATCGCTTGCTGGCGCCGAACTTATATTCAATACAAAACTTATAGCCCATAAATTTCTGAATAAAAAATTGTTGATCAGACGTCTGAATTACCTGAGTAAGGAGCTCTTTAAGGCTTTCCTGATCACTGCGAATCAAAAACTCACGGCCTAACAAATATTGACGCCAATTCTAGACAGCATAAACAATTGCGAAAAGCTCTCTATAGTATGCTGAAGAACCACGGCGCCGAATACCTAAATTCTTACTGAAAAAAGATAGAGAACGATCGTCCTGTACTAACACAACGCCAACGCCATCATCAGAGGCATCAGTCTGCACTACAATAGGCGGTTGCATCATTGTTTCTTTCAGACGTGTGAATGCAGAGTCAGCGGCGTCAGACCAAATGAATTTATCCTTCTTTAACAGTCTGTTAATGGCACCGCAAGCAGAGCACAATGGCGAATGAACTTCCTAAAATATCCGATAAGACCCAAAAACCCACGTAACTGCTTAACTGACTTAGGTGTGGGCCCATCTGCCATAATTGATAATTTAGCGAGATCCGCTAACAACTGCCCTGCGGTCACAATATGCCCTAAATATTCGACCTTAGTTGTACCAAAAGAACATTTAGATTCTTTAACAAAAAAGTGATTATCTTGAAGAATATGCAGAACTGTATCAAGATGAGAAGCTTGAGCAGCAACTGATGGACAGTATATCAAAATATCATCAAAGAAGACAATTACAAAATCACGCAAATACTGAGCAAACAAGTGATTCATTGCTGCCTGAAACGTAGACGGCGCGTTAGTCAAGCCGAAAGGCATAACTAAGAATTCAAAGTGACCATCATGGGTACGAAAAGCAGTCTTATAAATATCAGAGGAATGCGTCCTGATCTGATGGTACCCGGAATGAAGATCAAGTTTAGTAAAAATAATAGCATGTCCTACCTCATCAAATAATTCATCAGTTGTAGGAATAGGAAACGTATCTGCAAGAATAATGTTATTAAGGGCTCTATAATCAATGCAGAAGCGAAAACTACCGTCTTTCTTTTTAACCAAAAGAGCCGATGATGAAAAAGGGTTGGTGTTGTGCTGAATAATCCCCTGATCGAGCATCGCCTTAAGCTGTCGTTCAATTTCTGATTTCTGAAAATAAGGATAATGGTAGGGGCAAACGTTTACCGGTTTAGAGCCCGGCTGCAGATGAATGCGGTGGTCCCAAGCACGAGGCGGAGGAAGGCCCTCCGGCATTTTGAACACGGCCAAATGCCGTTGAAGGACGTCACGGACAATCCGAAGCAAATCAGTCGGCAAGTCATGTGCGTCGGCGGTGGAGACTTGTGGAATACTGAGGATCTTAAAACATTCAACTATCCCATCAGAAGCACAAAGAGAATGAAGTTCAAACATAGAAATCGGCTTCGGCGATTGTCGGTCACCTTTCTGAAATACCGTTGTATCATTCCAAGAGAATTGCATTGTCAATTTAGCATAATCATGAGCGACAGTGCCCAATGTCTGTAGCCACGCCGAGAACAATTTGTGGACCATGCACCGCCAACACATACAGATCAATAGAGAAAGAATGGCCATGTAAATCAACACCAGTGGTCGGACACTCATGGGAGTATAATAAATAAGCACCATTCCCAACAAAGACACGAAATGGTGATATTTTCAACAGTGGCAGTTGTAACCGTTCGGCCAGGTCATGGTGAATAAAATTATGAGTGCTCCTGCCATCTATGAGAATCTGAACCTGTACGCCATTAATCACTCCTGAAAGTCTCAAAGAGCGCGTATTCGGGAGACCCTCCATAGAATGGAGACTCGAAATATCGCTTGTTAAAGCGAGCTCATCCGTGACTTCTTCATCGTCTTCTTCGTCACTGTCATCACAGCTTAATAATGCCAAGAAGCGGGGTGTACAATGGTGTCCCCGGGAATACCTCTCATCACAATTCAAACATAAACCTTTTTTAGTACGTTCTTCTCGTTCAGCTATAGAAAGACGTCTAATTGGAAGAGAGGAATAATTACCGTTGGCGTTGGGTGATGGCTGTGGTGGTGTAGGCGTACTCGGATTAGGCACCGATGTAGCTTTTTGTTGCGAGGCACCTTGTCGAGCCACGGTTGGTGTCCAAGGCCGCCGATTGGCTAGCCATGGCGAGGCGGTTTCAGAGAACGAAGCCGCTAATTCACGAGCCAAAGCGAAGGATTGTGCTAGTGTAGTCGGATTCCGTAAATTCAATTCACCGTGCACCGGTTGTTTCAATCCCGCTTTGAAAAGAGAAATCAAAGTCACTTCAGATAAGCCGGTCACTTTATTCAACAAGGCTTCAAATTCCGTTTAGTACTCAAGAGCCCAGTATAATCTTCATAGTATGTCGGATCAAAGCCTTGTTGAACTGACAGAAGGAATGCTGGCCAAGTTTCTCCACAATGGTTCCGACATTGATAACGAAACCAATCAGAGGCGGGGTGGTCAAATGGCATACCCACTAGCCGGAGGCGATCATAATCCGTAGTATGAAAGTAATCAAAATACGCCTGAACTTTGAAGATCCACCCATTCGGGTTAGTCCCGTTAAAACAAGGGGCATCGACTCTAATTTTCGGGATAGTATCTTGGACCGCTGGAGCTCTTAAAATAGCCTGGTTATCCGGTATTTGGCCTGGTGGGGGCGGTATTGGATTGGCGACTACTGGCGGTGGTTGTAAGGCCAAAGTCACTGAAGCCGATACATGCGTCGACGTACTAGGGTTAGTTGTCGTCGGCGTCTAACCAACGAGGGCAAAACGGCGGAACTAGGGGTCACGACAAGCGGCGGACAACCAGCATCGGGGGTATCGCATCGTTAGGGTTTGCGATCGGAGGTTGCCAACCCGTGAACTGCGGTGGTGCGACACTAGGGTTCGCGATAGGGTTATGCCAATCCGCGATCGATGCGTTAGCGGCGCTAGGGATTGCGCCCGTCGGCTGCCAACCAGCGAAGGCCTGGGCATGAGCCGATGCGGAAGAGGCGGCCACGGTAGGGCTTTGGCGGCTCTATAAGAGGTCGTACACGTTATCCGTACGCAACTTTTCGACCTCGAGATCACGCCGGAGTGTTTGGAATTCATCGGTGAGTTGCAACATCAAGTCTTGAAGGTCGGGACTGTCGGCGGCCGTGTGATCGTCATGCATCCCTCGTTTGGGATGCTTCGGATCGATCGTTGGCTTGAATAGTGGGTCTCACTTTGGCGTAGCGGAAGGCTGATTTTTATTGTGAATTGGCACGAACAAACAATGAAAACCGAGATATCGAGAGCAATTGCGATTGTTGTGAGAGATTGAGGGGCGGCGCAAGCACAAGGATAAAATAAGGAGTGAAACCTCGACTTTATTAAACCCTAATGTGCGCTGCTGAAAACATATGCCTACACTCCCTTATATAGAGAGGCGGCTGAAGAAAACCCAAAGAAACCCTAATATGGTGGCGGCGCGCCTAGGGCAAGCGTTCAAGCTAAGGCCCAACGGCGCGGTGCAAAAGTGGTCGGCGAAAGGCCCATAATTATTCTTCTAAATGTATAAAACTAACAATAGTAATGTTCCATAATAGAAAGTATGCATAAAAGTACTAAAAACGGATAGGTCGTCCGTGACCGTGCCGGGAGTGTCACGACAAGGCTATCGCGAGGCTGGCGAGGTAGGGTCTCGGCACTGGCGAGGTCATGGCACGGTCCCGGGCGTTGGCGCGGGCGCGGGCGCGGGCGCTGGCGAGAGGGTCTCGTGAACCTCAAATAGCAATCCATGGCACGGTGCAAGGCTCGGGTCCGACGGTGGCAAGGGGTTGGAGGTTGTCCCCGTTGGCCCGAGTTGAGGTTCCTCGATGCCGAGGACGCACAAGGCTGTGTGCGTCGGCGCGGTGAGGGGCGCGCCGTGGCCTGCGGAGAGGCGCACCACGAGAGATCGTGTCGCGTCTTGGATTGCTCGAGTCCTGTCACGAGTGATGGGGCCATCCGAGCGAAGAGTGAATGCGTCGTCCTCTTGGCTAGCATCCATGACGGGGGTCGCATCACCCTCCCCCACTTGGTTGGGAAATGTCCCCGTTTCCTCATAAGCGGGTGCAACATAAGGGGAGAGCTCAGCGACATTGAAGCTGGAGTGTACCGAGTGCTTGCCTTCGAGGTCGAGCTTGTAGGCATTGTCTCCGATTCGCTCAAGGACCCGAAAAGGCCCATCTCCACGCTGGTGAAGCTTCGTCTTCCTTGAATCCGGAAACCTGTCCTTCCGAAGGTGGAGCCACACGAGGTCCCCGGGGTTGAAAACCATGCGTTTCCGACCCTTGTTGTGTTGAGCCTCGTATTGAGCGGCACGACGCTCCAATTGAACTCTAGTCCGCTCGTGCAGCTTGCGGATGGCTTCGGCACGGTTGGAGGCATCGATGTGCTCGCCGTTCTTCAAAGGTCGAGGGGTAAGATCCATCGGAGAGTGAGGGTTGAGGCCGTAGACAATCTCGAACGACGTCATCCGAGTAGCCGAGTGTTTGGACCTGTTATAAGCAGACTCAACAAATGGTATTAGATCCTCCCACCGGCGTGGGTTATTTTTGAGCACCGTCCGAAGGAGGGTCCCAAGGTCCGATTGCTCACCTCAGTCTGACCATCGGTTTGGGGATGATAAGAAGTAGAAAAGAGTAATTGTGTGCCTAGCTTTCCCCAAAGCGTTCTCCAGAAATGGCTACAAAATTTCGTGTCTCGATCACTAACAATAGTGCGAGGCACGCCATGTAATTTCACGACATGCTCAAAGAACAAGTTTGCGATTTCGGTCGCATTGTTGTTCCCTTTGCATGGCACGAAGTGAGCCATCTTGGAGAAACGGTCCACAATTACGAAGATCGAATCTCTTCCGCGCCTAGACATCGGAAGACCCGTGATAAAATCCATAGAGAGATCCTCCCACGGAGTATCCGGAATAGTTAGCGGAGTGTAAAGGCCATGAGGTTGGAACCTCGATTTAGCAGTTTGGCACGGCACACAACCCCGACAATACTTGTGAACGTCTGAAGCCATGTGTGGCCAAACGAAGTGTTCACGAAGTGCTGCTAGGGTTTTGGCTATTCCAAAGTGGCCCCGGCCGGAATGCAAAGCTTCCCGGCTCGGTAGATATATCCATTGTCCAAAAAGAATGTCTCATGGATTCGACTTTGTTCAAGGTTCTCCATGATCTGTTTAAAATATGGATCATGCAAATACAATTCCTTAATCAGGGAGAACCCTAGCAAATTGGCCTGAAGTTGAGTCATAAGTACATACCTGCGTGACAGAGCGTCTGCCACGACATTTTCCTTTCCTCTCTTGTGGGCGATAATATACGGAAAAGTTTCCATAAATTCCAACCACCGAGCATGGCGCCTGTTTAGAGTCGTTTGACTCCGAAGATAAGCAAGGGCCGCATGGTCCGTGTGAATAACGAACTCACTTGGCCAAAGATAGTGCTGCCATGTCTTAAGAACCCGAATAAGTGCGTACAACTCCTTGTCATACGTCGGGTAGTTGAGAGTTGCCCCCGTTAATTTTTCACTAAAGTATGCAATAGGGCGTCTCTCTTGAAGGAGTACGCCGCCTACGCCATAGTCGGAGGCGTCGCACTCGATCTCAAAGCGCTTAGTGAAGTCTAGAAATTGCAAGACCGGAGCGCTACATAAAGTATCTTTTAAGGCCTGAAAGGCGGCCTCATGAATCGGCATCCACTTGATTGTGGTTGCCTTCTTGGTCAGATTGTGGAGTGGCCCGACGATGGAAATAAAGTCCTTGACGAATCGCCTATAGAACCCTGCGAGCCCTAAGAAGGATCGAACCATCGTCGGGGTCGTAGGGGTGGGCCACTCTCGGATGGCGCGGATCTTGTCGTCATCCACTTTCAGGCCATCCTTGGACACGACGAACCCAAGAAAATTCGCCGTGTCCGTGCAAAACGAACATTTGTCCAAGTTTACTAACAAAGAGTGTTCGCGAAGGCATTCTAACACCAACCTAAGGTGCCTCGCGTGAGAGTCTAAGTCCTTAGAAAAAACCAAAATATCGTCAAAATAGACGACAACAAAACGTCCTATAAATTTACGGAAAACAAAGTTCATAAGCCGCATAAAAGTACTAGGGGCGTTTGTCAAGCCAAAAGGCATGACAAGCCATTCGTACAAACCATGCTTGGTTTTAAATGCGGTCTTCCACTCGTCGCCTTTATGCATCCGGATTTGGTGGTATCCGCTCCGGAGATCGATCTTGGAGAACAAGGCGGCGCCGTGGAGCTCATCTATCATGTCATCGAGCCTTGGAATGGGATGTCTGTACTTCACCGTGATCTGATTTATGGCTCGGCAGTCGACGCACATACGCCACGAACCATCTTTCTTCGGCACGAGGATCACCGGCACCGCGCAAGGGCTCAAGGACTCGCGGACGAATCCCTTGTCCAACAAGTCTTGAACTTGGCGTTGAAGCTCCTCAGTTTCCCTTGGTGAAGTCCTATAAGCGGCTCGATTGGGAAGGGAGATGTCTGGCACGAGGTCGATCTTGTGCTCAATCCCTCGGATCGGCGGCAAGCCCTTCGGAAGCTCATCCGGCATGATATCTTCAAACTCCTTCAATAAAGACACAATAGAAGATGGGAGTGAAGAATTCTCAGACTTAATAATGGAAAGAAGGGGAACAAGAATGAAACAAGAAAGACTCCCCTGAATGGATTTCTCGACGTCCCGACGCCTGGCTAAGAGTAGACGCTCTGGGCAAGTGCCTAGCAAGGGTGGCGCGGCGTCGGTGCTCGTCCGATCAGCTTCTGGGGCGATTTTTGGATATGTGAGAGTCCTTGGAATTTGTGGAAGATTGCCCCTGGAAACGCCGTGAAACTCGTCCCGAAGCTCCTGGAATCCGAGTTTTCGTGCAGCGACGGCGTGTTGCGCGACGCTAGGAGGGGTGCTCGGCGGTCCTTTGCTTAAATTGGTCTCCTCTGGGCGTTTTTTGTTCAGATCTGTTGGAAACTCAATTTTAAGGGGTTTGGAGCTTGGAACGCCGAGAGAAGCATCAGAAATATGTTTTAGGCCCTTTTTGTCAAAATCTGCGGCGTTCGGCGCGTTGCCGAGGCCTCTCGATGCAAACTGTCGGCCCTCCTCCAATTTCTGTCGGCGTTTTGCATCTTGATCATCATGGGACCTGTTTTTAGAGGAATTGGCACCAGGAACGCCTAGAGAATCTGCAATCTTGCCCTCGGACGCCGCCGGCGTCCTGTTTGGCACGCCGGTGCCGCTGTCGCTAGCATTTTGTCGTTGCCTTTCGGCTTCATCCTGTAGACCGTCACTAGGCGACATAGGTAAGAGAGTCACGCGCTTCCCGTGGTAATTGAACATGTAAGTGTTCAAATACCCGTCGTGAAGCACGCGACGATCGTATTGCCATGGGCGCCCTAACAAGAGGTGTGTGGCGTCGATTGGCGTTACGTCACATAAAATTGAATCCGAGTATTGACCAATAGAAAAATTGAAGATTACCATTTTGTCGACCCAATCTCCTCCATCATTTGATATCCGTTGAAGCTTGAATGGTTGAGGATGTGGCGTGGTCGGCAACTTGAAGTGATCAACAACCTTTTTGGAAAGGAAATTTGCACAACTCCCGAAATCAATTATCACACTCAACGAGACATTGTTGACCAAACATCGGGTGTAAAAAAGTTGCTCGCGTTGGTCCGTGCGTGGTGCCTCGCGGACGCTCAGGGCGCACCGAGTAACTAGGCCGAGCTTGGCCACGCCGAGGGCATCCGATGGATCGCACTCGAGCTCGGTGGCGTCGATCTCATGTGCCACAACTTCGTTGTCCTCCTCACTATCATATGGCTCGCCTTGAGTGGTGAACAAAACCTTCTTGTCGTTGGGACAGTTCCGTTGCATATGGCCACGTCCTCCGCACTTGTAGCAAGCCATGTCACGGGCTCGATCGACGTTCGGCTCAGCGGTCCACGACGCGGTTGGGGCCTTGGCAGGCGAGGCCTCGGCCTTTGCTTTGTAACCTGTCGAAGGGCTAGGTAAAGAAGGAGCAAACCGATTAGTAGATAAACCGGATTGACTAGAGTTAGACACATACCTTGAATTGGACCATCCCGACTTGGTTCACATCTCTTGTTTGTGGATTTGCATGGCGGTGTGAACCAAGTTGTTTATGTCCTTAATGGGAAGGATCTCCAACCTATCTTGAATGGAATGCCTCAAACCCGAAAGGAAACGTGTCTTCATAACGGAGGGGGACACACTCATGCCCGCCTTGAAGAACATGTCCTCGAGCTTTGCAAAGTATTCCTCCGACGTCATTGTGCCTTGTTTGATGCGCATGATTTCAATGTGCATCTTGTCCTTGTAATCGGCTGGAATGTACCTCTTTTTTGGAGTGGTTACAGGCCGGAATGTGCATCTTGTCCTTGTAATCGGCCGGAATGTACCTCTTCTTTAAGATATAGACGAGTTGCCTTTCGGACTCGAATCGGTTCCACCAAGTCCTAGCGGCACCGATGAAGTGAAGTGTGACAACCTCCACCTTCTCGTCATCTTCATAACCTAGATGTCGAAGCGTGTGCTCCGTGCCCTGTAACCACTCCAAAAACGCATCAGGATCATAAGAACTGGAAAAGTTTTCGAATTTTACCTTGACATCGCGGCGTTGTTGGCGTGGATCCCGTGCATCGCGGTGATCTCGATCGCGCCGAGGGCTGGCACGCCGAGGCGAGTGTGTGCGCCTGTCGCGCCGATGCCGAGGCTGTCCTCGATGCGGATCGTCGTCCCCATCATCCGGATCGTCTCCACCGTAAGGCCTCTGAGGACGTCGATCGTCTCGATCCCTGTCGCGCCGTCCATGCGCGTGCGACCCGAGCCATAGACTCGCTCGTACTCGGTGCGATGCTTGGAAAGGCGCGGCGGTGGGATCCAATCCGAAGGCCGGTTGTCATGTTCTTCCGGATCCTGCACATTTGGATGCTCAAAAGTGGACTCGTTAGAATAATCCGAGAACTCATCATACTCATTTTCAAACTCGGAGAATGGACTACGAGCACTTTGATGCCCGAGGTCGTCCTCAACTCTATATGCGTCAGCGTCGTAATACTTGGCCCCGTGCTTCCGCTTTGGGGTTTCGTATACATACGCCGACGACTTGTTCTTTTTCTTCCTTTTGGGATCCCCACTCGTGTGGCGACGTCTATAATCCTCGGAGTTGTACTCCTCATCGGAATATACGTCATACACTTGTGTGTCCCGATAATCTCGCGCCATTTGATAGCGATCTGCGGTCCGGGGACCACCATCGTGCCGATCATATTGGCGACTTTCTTTGATCGACTCCATGCGTTGCATGGTGCCGAATTGTGATGAAGGCTGGGCGTGCTTCTTCCCCTTTGCGTTGGCACGAGCAACGTCCTCCGCGGACACGCCGTGGATCTCCGAAGCGAGGCCATGCGTCGGCGGCACGGTGTGTTTTGATTGGGTTTGGCTCGCTGCCAAGAGGCGTTCGAGCTCTTCTATGCGCGCCACGACTTCGGGGTTCCAAGCCTCTCGATTCTGGCTAGGGTTTTGGCCCTCGGTGGGGTTGTTGTTTCCACCGTCTCCCGACTCCGAAATTGTACCTATGGTAACACCAGTCATCGAAGCAAGTAAGAAGTTCACAAGCAACTAAACAAGAGTTACAGTTCACTTAAGTCAAGCCGACCCTTGTGATCAAACCACACGTTGAAGGATTGGCAAGGCTAAAGGTCACTCAAACTCGATCAATGAATTGGATCCGAAAATTACAATGCAAGCAAGCAAGACAAAGGCAAGTTCGAAACCAAAAACGCAAGACAAGTGATGATATGAATGAAAGTTGCGAGATTTGTAAACAAAAGTGAAGGATCTTGCCTTATTTTGGCTTGTGATCTTCACGAGAATTTTTGTGTTGTTTTTTGTTTTTTTTATGCAATCGACAACGTTACCTTATTTTGGCTTTTATAGTCGAAGAACAGTTTTTTTTTTAACGAAGCAAGTTGGACTAGGTTTTCTCCTCTAGAACCGATTTAATCAAAGAGATAATCAACACGCAATCAATCAAACGAAGCACAAGAGAAATTGGCAATACAAGTCCTAAGTACATGCAACTAGCAAGACAAAGCAGCAACTTCACCAAAATCAATAGATCGAATGAGTTAGGGTACGGTTGAATTTTTTTTTGAATGAATTACGAAGCAAAGAAAAAAAAATTGGGACCCTAGATGGCGGATATGCGAAGTGGAGGATGAATCTAGGGTTTGAATTAGCGGAAAGACGTGTGAGAATGAACTAGAAGGGTTGAACGAGACTTACTCAAACCTTGGCTTTGATGCCAGTTGATGCGTCCCTCGTTTGGGATGCTTCGGATCGATCGTTGGCTTGAGTAGTGGGTCTCACTTTGGCGTAGCGGAAGGCTGATTTTTATTGTGAATTGGCACGAATAAACAATGAAAACCGAGATATCGAGAGCAATTGCGATTGTTGTGAGAGATTGAGGGGCGGCGCAAGCACAAGGATAACATAAGGAGTGAAACCTCGACTTTATTAAACCCTAATGTGCGCTGCTGAAAACATATGCCTACACTCCCTTATATAGAGAGGCGGCTGAAGAAAACCCAAAGAAACCCTAATATGGTGGCGGCGCGCCTAGCGCAAGCGTTCAAGCTAAGGCCCAACGGCGCGGTCCAAAAGTGGTCGGCGCAAGGCCCATAATTATTCTTCTAATGTATAAAACTAACAATAGTAATGTTCCATAATAGAAAGTATGCATAAAAGTACTAAAAACGGATAGGTCGTCCGTGACCGTGCCGGGAGTGTAACGACAAGGCTGTCACGAGGCTGGCGAGGCAGGGTCTCGGCGCTGGCGAGGTCATGGCACGGTCCCGGGCGCTGGCGCGGGCGCGGGCGAGGCCGCTGGCGAGGGCGCTGGCGAGAGGGTCTCGTGAACCTCAAATAGCAATCCATGGCACGGTGCAAGGCTCAGGTCCGACGGTGGCAAGGGGTTGGAGGTTGTCCCCGTTGGCCCGAGTTGAGGTTCCTCGACGCCGAGGACGCACAAGGCTGTGTGCGTCGGCGCGACGAGGGGCGCGCTGTGGCCTGCGGAGAGGCGCGCCACGAGAGATCGTGTCGCATCTTGGATTGCTCGAGTCCTGGCACGAGTGATGGGGCCATCCGAGCGAAGAGTGAATGCGTCGTCCTCTTGGATAGCATCCATGACGGGGGTCAGATCAGATCGGCAGTCGCGTCAACGGAGGTTGTCATGGTGGTTCGAGGTGAAAACATCAGTTCATACGGACCCGATGTGGATTCGTATCGAGCCCTTGATGGTCAAGGGTTTGAATTTAGCCCGAGGTGGACTCGAACTCTAGGAAAGCAGTAAAACAGAGGCAAAGGAAAATTAGGGCAAAATATTTCTTGGATAAGATAGGAGTATTTAAAGTTAATCCCTAACGGTTCAAGAAAAGTGTCTCGGGAAAGAACCGTAAAAAAACCTGAGAAGAGAGTAAAACTCTAATTTATAAAAATTACAATTTACAATTATAATACCAAAATAGAAAACATTAATCTTCATATCGTCTCGGACGACGACTAATCCTTGACGGTCTTGTATTTGTAATCCGAGTTGTATTTGCCTATGATCAAAGTGAAAAGTCAATCATTATAGTTTCCCTTGAATTGAAGTTGTTTCGTATTTTTTGTTGGTGAAAGGCATTGCCCATAAAAATCGAACCGGATGGAAACCTCTGAATAATACCATTGGAGGCTTAACCACGTGGGTAGATGCCCAAAGGTCCGGATTGAAGTTGTTTCTTAAAGCTTAGTTCAAAGTTCTTTTCACAATTGCATTTTATTTCGATTCAACAAAATCCCCCTTTGTCTACCATTAGTTTTTAAAAACTACAAACTTAATATATTTGGTAAGAAAAATATTTTATATCCTGGTGTTTCCGACATGTACGTATAATTCAATCACCCACGGATAATATCGAGCCCTACTACAAGACGCGCTAATGCATATAGATGTGATAATTTTATTAAAGATATAACTATATTATTATTATAAAAAGAAGAAGAAGAATGAAGCTAGGAAAAGAAGGGATATTATTATTAAGAAATCTTGGTTCAAACAATAACAAAAGAATGTATTAGAATTCAACAAAAAAAGAAGAAGAAGAAGAAGAATGCATTAGAAAAAAAGGGGCAGCTATATAAAAAAGTTTGCAATTAGAGAGTGTTGAATCAATTATTGTCCTGACTCTTTGGGAGAAGTTCCTCCGGATTGTTGATGTGCAGGGTGAGGAGGGCAGGGCACGGTGCAGGCAACGATGGCAAGGCAGGCAAAGGCGGTACCCATCATGAGCGAACCCTCCACCGACGTGCGCCCCCTACAAAACATTCGGGAGAGACAACCGCCCATTGTGATGCCCCAGATGAATGATTTTGCGGTAAATCTCGCTGTATCAGCTAAATTCCCTGCCATGATGATTGGGATGACCTTCTACCAAAAGTTGATTTGCTTCCTAGATTACTTTCCTCGTCTACAACTGATCTCTAGATCGATCGATCGATCGCGTGAATATAGTTGAATTGCTAGGCGTCAATTTAATTTGTATTTATAGTGAACCCTACCCGACACAAGCCGATTTCTTATCACCTACGTAACCTCTAATTAATTAATTACACTGATCTCTAGATATATTCTTTTCTTTTATAATAAAAAAAATTATTGATAAATACTTATAATATTTAAAATTAAAAAATAGGTAATATCTATAGCTATATATTAAAGATGTACCTTTTCGAGTCACCAGAACAATTCTAGCCCCATCACATATTTAAGAAACTAGTTTTACCCGTCGTACCATGTACGACTACGATTCGATATTTTATTTACATTATAAATAGGATATTAATAAATTAAAATATAATATAAACTTTAATATAAGTAATTTATTACTCTTAGAATGTATACTTTTTAATCAAATATTATATTCTTCATATTTTATTATTTTTCACGCACATAAATTTAGTGATTATCAAATATTTCAATATATCTATTAAATATATTATTATCTATTTTTATTAATTTTAAAAATTATAAATATTTATCATTAATTTTTTTTATAAAATAAAATCAGTATATATCTATAAATAAATTCGTCAAAATATTTATGATAAAAGATTTATGTTTATTTTGAAATATCTTATCTTTAATTTTAAATACTTGTATAAGGAAGCTTTCAAAAGATATTGTTATATTGAAAAGATATTTGTTTGATGTTAGAGATAAATTGAAATAGTTAAAAAAGAATTTAATAGAAAGAAGTTATAATAATAGAAATAAAATTAATTTTTTAAATTTGAGGTGGGGCCCGAATCGTTTTAGTGGCTCGAAAAGGAACAGCTTTAATATATAGTTATAGATTAATTTTTATTTCTATTATTATAACTTCTTTCTTTTAAATTCTTTTTAACTATTTAAATTTATCTCTAACATCAAACAAATATTCATTTAGTATAACAATATTTTTTGAAAGCTTCCTTATACAAGTATTTAAAATTAAAGATAAAATATTTAAAAATAATATATTTACAAAAATAATTATTATTTCTAATATTTTAACTTTTTCCTATTACATTCTTCTTTTAATTTTTAAATCTATCATTAACATCAAACAAATATCTATTTAGTATAACAATATCTTTTGAAAAATTCCTTATACAAATATTTAAAATTAAAGATAACAAATTTAAAATATTTAAAATAAGTGTAAATATCTTTTATCTTTTAGCATAATATCTTATCACAAAATTATTTATAGATATATTTTTTATAATAAAAATATTGATGATAAATACTTATAATGTTTAAAAATAATAAAAATAAGTAATATCTATAACTATATATTAAAGTTGTGTCTTTTTGAGCCACCAGAACGATTCTAGCCCGACCTCATATTTAAAAAATTAATTTTTATTTCTATTATTATAACTTCTTTCTATTAAATTCTTTTTAACTATTTAAATTTATCTCTAACATCAAAAAAATATCTATTTAGTATGGCAATATTTTTTGAAAGCTTCCTTATACAAGTATTTAAAATTAAAGATAAAATATTTTAATATTTAAAATAAATATAAATATTTTATTATATATCTTTTGACAAATTTATTTATAGAAATATAGTGATTTATTTCATAAAAAAATTAATGATAAATATTTATAATTTTTAAAATTAATAAAAATGGATAATAAAATACGGTGTATTTAATAGATATTTAAACATTTGATAAACTCTAAATTTACGTACATAAAAAGTAATAAAATAGGAAGAATATAATATTTGATTAAAAAATTATATACATTTTACGAGTAATAAATTATTTATATTAAATGTTATATTATATTTTTATTTATTTATTAATATTCTATTTATTATGTATAAAATATCGAATCGTAGTCGCACATAGTACGACATATAAAACTAGTTATATCTCATTACGTTACTTATATATCTTTCCTAAGCGGCCAGACCTGCCAAATTAATATTTTTATCAATTTTTTTGTACCAAAACACGTCTATCCTAATATAATACATTGTATCCATAATATGTTACGTACAGTAGATATAGCTAGCGGAATTTTGTGAAATTATATATATAATATCCTCAAATAGGTTTTATACTACTCGTTTATTAGAGATATTTAGATTATATTTTATATAATTTTATCTTCTAGGTTAGGTATTTTTTAGGTTAAGATATCGCCTTGGAGTCCAAGAATGATATCTTATGTACTAACTCTATATATTGGAGATTTCTCCATCAATAATATTTATCAACTTATTATAATTCCTATATCGTATCTAGCTAGAGCCTGATCCATTCTCTTCTACGTTAAATTTTTTTCATCCCTTCAATGGCATCCAACAATCACACAATCCCGAATGATGTTGAACCCACCAAACCATTCATCATCGTTCAATTTCATAATGCAATCAAGCTAACATCCACGAATTACATTACGTTGAAAGCTCAAATTTAATCCATTCTTGAAGGCTACGGTCTATTCAAATTCTTGGATGGATCACACCCAGTCCCACTCAACAATACCAACAATACCAAAAGAAGAACTCTTCTCCACAGTTTTTTGGATCATCTGAGGCCTTCCATCTACAACATTTGATGGATTGTCTCAACATAGAGGTGTCCTGCATCTTCGTCCATATAAAGCCTCATAGGGTGCCATCTGAATTGAGTAATGCCAACTATTATATAGGCCAACCCCATTAGATCCAAATAGTCAAACCAATTTCTCCCAAATCTAGAACACATGACCTCATCATATCCTCTAATGCCTGTATTGTCCTCTCAGACTAGCCATCTAACTGCGGGTGGTAAGCAGTCGTGAAATGTAGCTCTCAATGCACACATATATTTATCTAGTTTTTGTAATTGTAATATGGATCCTTTTTTTAGAGCAAAGTGTAAATATACTATATATCCAATTCAGCTAAGTCGTGAAATGTAGCTCCCAATGCACACATATATTTATCTAGTTTTTTGTAATTGTAATATGGATCCTTTTTTGAGAGCAAAGTGTAAATATACTATATATCCAATTCAGCTAAGTCAATTATACATAGCGGAATATCAGTTACAAAGACTTGTTTGTGTCCGGATTAAGATATAAATGGATAAAGTGAGCTACACAATTGTCATGTCATAAAAAATATGATTGTTTGATATAGAAGCTTGAATGCAAAGGATAATAGAAAAAGAATATGACTTTGCAATAATATGATGTTAGCTAAGAGAACGAGCCAATTGCAAACCAAAGAGTAGTGCTTGTACCTTAGTTGCAGCCACACATTTCACAACAACAACAATGACGTATCCAAATGAGTCAAACAAGACAATACCAAGACTGACATCAAACAATTAGTTTTGTCTCACATACAACTAATTATGATGCACAAACATATATTAAAGCATGCAATTTTGATACACATTCGACCATTTTTTATACACAAATAATAATTTTTTTTTATGTACAAAATTACAATTTTAATGATAAAATGAAAATTTTAATACACAAATAATAGATTTTGATAAACAACCTAAACCAAATGAACTAAAACTGACCCGGGAATCTACGCAATTAACATGTCTATACAACCTCAATCCCAATGGGAACGTTGGGATTAATTGTTCGGTTCGATTTTTCCACACGCAAGAGGTAGAATGACTTTTGATCCAGTCCAAGTCTCTGCACTTCTATGACATGCATGTATAGTCCTTTTCATCACCATCGAGTTGGATATAGTTGATTAACGTGTAGTTTTCGGTCTTTATTAATTTTTATTTTCTCAATTTTCATTCATACAAAATTAAGTAGAACTGAACCCGAATCAAACTCCACACATATCACATCATAATAAATAAAAAAAGAAATACATTCATGATTACCCCCAACCCTCACGCTACGAATGAACACGACGTATCTTGCGCACTTCACTGTAGTATAAATAAATAAATATCCTAGGTAGTTGATTACCCGGCATCTTAATTATCTCCTCCTAAACCACTCCCACGTAACTGATGCCATGATGAAGCTACTAATATCATCCAGCTTCGCCCCGTTACTACTAACCATAGTCCTTCTTCACCTCACCCTCTCTCCGGCCGCCAACGCCGAGCTGAAAGTGCGGGTGAGCAACTGCAACAGCACCGACGGCAACTACACAGCCACCAGCACGTACAAGACAAACCTCGACGCCCTCTTCTCCAAAACCACCACGAAAAGCCTCCGCTACGGCTTCTACAACTTCTCCGCCGGCCACTCCCCAAACAAAGCGAACCTAATTTCGCTCTGTTACGGGAAAACCAACGTGAGCGGGTGCCACGCGTGCCAGAGCTTCGTAATCGACAGCATGAAGAGCCTGTGCCCCAACCAAAAGACGGCCATCGCGTGGTCCGACGACTGCTTCGTTCGCTACTCCAAACACTCCATATCTTCCACGTTGGCGGAGAGTCCCGCCTATTATCTGATAAGAGGGGCTACGGCCACGGACGAGTATAGCGACGTGGTGAAGACGTTGCTCGAGGGGATTCCGGGAAACGCGTCGGCTGGGGGTTCGAGGATTAAGTTTGCTTCTGCTCAAGCTGATTTTAACTCTTCCCTGACTATATACGCGGCTGGTCAGTGCACGCCGGATTTGAGCGGGAAGGAGTGCTTGAATTGTCTGAATGACGCGAGTAGTTTTATCCAGTCTTGCACGAATTGTAAGGGCCAGAGAGGAGCCCGGTTTCTTGGCCCGAGTTGTATGGTTAGATTTGAAGATTACAAGTTTTACCAGTCATCGGGCGTGCCCGCGCCGAGTACGAGTCCAAGTCTTGCCCCTGTTCCGAGTCCGAGTCTTGCACCCGTTCCGAGTACGAGGCCGAGTCTAGAACCCGTTTCGAGTACGAGTCCAAGTCCAAGTCTTGAACCCGTTCCAACTCCAAGCCAAAGTCTTGCACCGGTTCCACCTGCGAGTCCGAGTCCAAGTTCAAGTGATGGTGGTAAGTAAATTCTTAATTACTGCCTGTTATAGCCAAAGTCAAAAGTAGAACTAGACCAGCTTTTATGTCGCACACTCCTTATATTTTTTAATCGAAAAAAAAGCAATAACGTGACCCTAATTTAAACCGCAATGAGTCAAACTTAAGGCATCATGACTATAAATGATTTAATATGTCCTTCAAACAAATTGCTTCTAGTATGAATTGAGCCTGATCAATAATTGAAATTACAAGTTGCCCTATTTGTTGGAATACGCAGGGAATACCAGCGCTGTGGCCCCAAGTGGTAATAGTACTGTGAATGCAGCAAAGAGGAGTAATGGGAGGAGATCCTCAATCGTGGTAATTGGTGTTGTTGGAGCGTGTTTTGCAGCTTTACTATGATGCTGATCCCTCGTGTTATATTCGATCAATTTGGATGTGTTGGTTTTATATTGAATAAATAAATCTTTTGAGTTTCTACCAAAAAAAATAAAAAAGCTTTTGAATGGTGACTTTTGTTCAGTTCGAGTGTAACGTTCTTTATATAGGGAATGTGTTTTGTAGCATCTCAAAGTAGCTCAGTCTGTTATTATATCTATGAAACTGGTCGATATTGATTTTGTTACATTTTGTAAACCTTAGCTCTTTGAGCACAAGTAGGAGGAAATTTTGTTGTAACTTTTCTAGCCGGAAAAGGGGGTTTGTGTGCCATCTATTTTATATTTTGATAAACTATAGGGAAATCTATAGAGTTATCTTATACAATTATTTTATAAGTGGAAACCATTTTTTTTTCACACCTAAGGAAGTTGAACTTTGGAATCCAAGAACAACGTTCTATTGGGTTGGAGGTATGATGACCGAGTCATATTGCCCACGTCAGCATTGTCAAGTCGGTGATCAACTTGCCCAGTCTACTAAACAAGTTAGTAACTTTCGACCAAAAAAAACAAGTTGTTTTGGGCAAATAACCGCACAAACGCGTTACATGTTAAGACGAGGAAATCCTAGCCAAAAGACAATCACAACGCGTTACGAATTATAAATTGAACGTAAAGTAAAAGGGAATATCAGAGAATAAGAGTAAGTAAAAGAATAAAGGCGAACAAATAGTGGTATTTGCAGTGCTATTGAGATTGTAGATGAATATCCGATCGATACAAACGAACCCTTGAGTAGAAAGATTGAAAAGGAATGAATTGAATTTTCAGCACTTGATTTCGGGTGTGTCGGCCTATCTCCCCTCTACGTTTGCCTTGTCCTTGTTTTATAACCTCCTCTTTCCTTTGGATCGTTTGTGGAGCGCCTCGCATATCCCGGAGATTTCGCCATCGACATGAATGAGGTAGTCGTTGAGGTGGGTGATTACTGAACCCGGGATCTTCGCCATGCTTTGACTGATTCTTCGGCCTTCTTCTTTAACCAACAATTTGGGCTAATCATTCTGGGCTTTCGACGCTCTTCTGGGCTAGATTTCGGAGGGCCCAACAATACCCCCATCAAAAATCCGGGAAAACTCCCTCCACCACTTTCCTAGGGTTTTTGATTTTGTGTCTTGGAAGTTGTAGCGAGTTATGTCATGTCTAATCAACCCCTATTTATAGCAATTATGATGGCCTTTCGAGACTTCATCTTGTGTCTTCCAGTGTCCAGGTACGTTTCCTTCTTCTCCATCTTTCGTCCTCTCCCTTTTCAATTATGACAACTTCCGACCCTTCTTCTCTATGTTGTCTCGAGGCCGCCACTTCTCCTTCCCTAACTTCTTCCGGAATCCTCACTCCTTATCATCGGAGGGATAGCATTTCAGAAGACCCTCATATCTTCGCCTTTTTTGTAGGCTTCCCCTCGCATGCAGATATATTCTTTCCCCCCTCCGGTGTTTATGCAGACTTTTATGCCGACGATTGGGTGTGCTTGTACGAGTACCCTTTTCGTATCGGCCACCGTTTCCCGTTTTCTCCTTTAGTTGTCGATTTCTTGTCTACTCTTGATGTATCTCCTGGGCACTTGCTTCCCAAAGTTTGGAGACTTCTGCTTTCCGTTGATCAATTGTGCTCCTATCATGGTCTTCCCTTCAAAGTTGCCGACTTTTTCTTGAAATACCGCCTTTCCAAAGGCGGCCCTGGCCGTTTAACTTTGAAAACCTTCACAAATAAATATGACCTAGTCTTTAACATATCGAAATCTGACCGGGGCTAGGCTGATAAGTTTTTCTTCGTGAGGTTGTCTTCTCTAGGAATCGATACATCTTTCCTGAGAAGTCGTTGGCGGTCAACAAGTAGTGTTTCCCTCCAAACTCGTTGGTCTTTACTCAAGTCAAACCACTGGTTGTTTCTTGTGCAGAGAGCCTTGCTACTCCTCAACCCCGCAAGGTGTCATCCCAAGTTATCTCCCACATCGAGGCCCTTCCGTTGGAAGAAAGATCTTACCCTGAATTAGTAAAAGCGTGTCTCGCAGAGCCTGAAGATACCGAGATGTCGAGTAAGCTTGTCTTTATTCTTCTTCGTTTCAACGCTTTTTACTTTTTGCTAACCTTGTTATTCTCGTGTTGTCAGGCACAAGGACTACCAGATCAACTGCGGCGTTGTCAAACTTGGAGAGAGTCGAGGCCAGGAAGAAGAGGAAGGCGGAAACAGCTTCCACTGCGGATACGTCTTTGATAGTATCTCTGCTTCCAAAAGTTGTAGGCGACTCTCCTAGGGCCTCCTTATCAAAGAAAGGTGTATCTTCTCGTATGACGGACCTTCCCATCACCATGATGTCCTTGGATATGGACGCCGAGAAGTGCTTGAGATCTCTGATGCCTCTTCAAGTGGACTGCCTTCATGGTTCAAGCCATCAATCCTCCTTTCCTGAGTTTTTCGGCGAAATACTAGCAGCCCAGTGGCAGGTACTTGACAACTTTCTTCGTTCTTATTGCTAATCGCCTTGGTGCCTAATAACTCCGTATCTGTTGTTTAGGGCTTCCAACTCGCTCTCGCGGCTTACGACACCTTCAAGGACTACCTTGAGCAATTGGCTCATAGTAAGATCAGCATGCAGCTTGAGAAGGATAAGTCGGTCATCTTGGGGCAGGAGAAGAAGGCTCTGGAGAAGAAGGTCCTTGATCTGCAAAGTGCCCTCGAGAGAGCTCTTGAGGACTCCAAGGCGTGGGAGGACAGGTTCAAGGAAGCATCGAAGAAGAGTGCTGCTCTTGCTTAAGAAGTTGAGGATACGGTTGACTACTGGTCACTCAGAGCTCGTGTCGAGACGATAGAGGAGTTTGCTGCTGGGAAACACTCTTCCTGGGACGTTGTGAAAGAGAGGGAGCAGTTCGAGAAAATGTTTCTTGACGAAGCCAACGCGTCCAAGAAGTCTTCTCTCATCGACGATATTTCACAAGTCGCCAAAGAAGTGGCCCAGGTCGAGATGGACAACCACAAGCCAGCCGAAAACATCTCCAAGGAATGATTCCTTTTCACTTTTTCTATTTCTCGGACTCTTATCCTACCCCCAGTATGTTGGGGCTTTTTAAACTTTGTGTTTTGTTTGGCCGCTTGTATTAGGGCCTGGATGTGGACAACTTTGCACCCCGTGATGGTTTTCGTAGTTATGTTTATTTTGATAATGTTTTAGTAGTTGTTATGGCCTTGGATTTGTGTTTGTCTTTTTTGCAGGTAGAACAGGTTCACTGCGGGAGAATGAAGACCAACGTGTTTGTGACAGATCGACTTGTTTGAAAGAACATGTACTTGTAGTTTTAATGATAAACTTTTCATTGTATAGCGCTTTTTCATGTAAGATGCAGAGGGAGAGAGAGAATAACGTATTTGTCTGAAAGTAAATACTTGCAATAAAATTGTGAATTGCGTTACACATATTCAGCGAAACTCCTCTTGCTTTTGAGTTTATGTTACGTGTTCTCGTCTCTTGCATCTTTGTGACTATTCGTTGTGTGCGCAGTGTTGCCTGATCATAAGGCGAGGGCCTATGTTTTGGCCTATAACGTCACAAAGCGTCCCTTGTTAGTTTTTTCAAAATCATTGTTCTTGTGTATGTACGAAGATGTAATAATGTAATGTGAAAAGAATATATGGAGTATACCTTATTTGTGACTTGCGCGTTCTAGAAGTGATACAACTTTAAATTCATCGCGTTCCAACTCGTGAGGACTATCTTCTCGTCTCGTGCCAACAACTCGTATGCTCCTTGTCCTACAATCTTCGTGATCTGATAAGGTCCTTCCCAGTTCACTCCCAACTTTCCAGCATTCAATTCCTGCGTGTTTTGGAAAACTTTCCTTAAACACCCAATCTCCCACTTGGAACGCCTTTGCATTAACGCGTTTGTTGTAACTCCGGGCTACCCCTATCTATATGCTGCCATACGAACTGATGCATCATCTTGTAACTCGTCCACCGTGTCTAAATGGTGCAACAAGTTAGGGAGATTTGATTCCTCAGTAGTAAGTCCATATCGAACTGTGGGCAAAGTTACTTCTACTGGTAACACGGCTTCACATCCATAGACCAAAGAGAAAGGTATGTGGCCTTTAGCAGTCTTGGGAGTTGTTCGATCTGACCACAGAATAAGGGGTAACTCATTTGCCCATTTCCCTTTCGCCTCTTTGAGTCGCTTCTTCAAGTTGTTGATGATTACTTTGTTGCTTGCTTCTGCCTGACCATTGGCTTGGGGATAACGCGGTGTTGACATCACCAACTGAATGTTGTATTGCTGACAAAATGATCTCGTCTTATCGCTGATGAACTGGAACCCATTGTCGCATACTATGGTGGTTGGTATGCCAAATCTACTCAGGATGTTTCTTTTTATGAAAGAGATGACCTGGGTGTCTTTGACTTCTTTGAAGGCTTCGACTTCGATCCATTTGGAGAAGTAGTCAGTCATTGCTAAGATGTAGACATGTTGTCCCGAAGCTGGAGGAAGCTTTGCCACGATGTCCATTTCCCATTTCATGAATGGCCAAGGGGAAGTTATGGGATGTAACAACTCCGAAGGTTGATGTGGTATAGGTCCATGACGCTGGCACGCGTCACACTTGCGGGCGAACTCCACTGCGTCTTTGTTCATGGTGGGCCAATAATAATTCATCCCGCTTGCCTTCCTTGCCAAGTTACGACCCCTTGTATGATTTCCGCATTCTCCATCGTGTATGTCTTGTAACACCTTTTGTACCTCTTCCTCCTTTACGCATCGGGTGTATATTCCTGATGACATCCACTTAAACAGAATGTTATTCTTAATGGCGAAAGTGGAAGCTTTTACCTTAAGTCGTCGAGCTTCTTCCTTGTCGTCTGGTAAGACTCCATCTCGTAACCACTTTAAGTAAGGAGTCACCCACGAACTGTCTTCGTCAAGATTTCGAATCTCAAACATATCTGCTTCTTTGATTATGGATGGCGCATCAAGGTACACGAAAGGTATCTTGTTGTACTCTCTTGGGTCGATTGCGGATCCAAGGTTGGCTAAGGCGTCTACTTGCGTGTTGGCATCTCGGGGAACTTGCTTTATCTCAAAATTTTTAAAATGTTTAATGAGCTCTTGAACTTTTACCAAATACGCCTTCATATTTGAATCCCTGGCAACATATGAGTTCGTAACTTGATTTACAATAAGTAACGAATCACAAATTACCTCAATTTCTTGTACATTCAAGTCCTTAGCAACGAGTAACCCTGCTATAAGCGCCTCATATTTTGCTTCATTGTTGGTAGCTTTGAATGTACATCGAATAGCTTGGGCTATCCTATCCCCCTGTGGTGACTTCAAGACTACCCCCAATCCTACGCCAATCTGATTCGACGCTCCGTCTGTATGCATCAACCACTTGCCACTTCTCGTTACATGCAACACATCTTGGGCTTCTTGTTCTGAAGTGGTAGGAGTGAATTCAACCACAAAATCTGCCAACGCTTGAGATTTCATTGTTGTTCTTGGCTCGTACGTGATGTCGTAACCATTTAAGTGGATCAACCATCTCGTTAGCCGACCTGACAATTCTGGCTTTGACATGATACTCTTGATTGGATAATTAGTCCTCACGATGATAGAATGACTTTCAAAATAAGGACGTAACTTTATTGAAGACATTACTAGAAATAATACTAGTTTCTCCATGGGGGAATACCTGGTTTCCGCATCGAGCAAAGTTTTACTTACGTAGTAAATGGGTAACTGGTCTCCATTCTCTTCTCGGATCAAGACGACACTCACTGCTACTTTGGTCACGGCCAAGTACACATACAACTTCTCATATGGCCTGGGTTTGGAAAGTACCTGCGGGTTAGATAAATAATTTTTCAACTCTCCAAAGGCTTTTTCATGCGCTTCCGTCCATTCAAATGACTTGTTCTTCTTCAGGATGTCGTAGAACAACTTGTTTCTATCCGAGGATCGCGATATGAATCGGTTCAACACAGCTACTCGTCCTGTTAACTTCTGGACGTCTTTGACGCACTTTAGTGATTGTAGCTCCATTATGGCTTTGATCTGTTCTGGACTCGCCTCGATTCCTCTCTACGTCACTATGTATCCCAGGAATTTCCCTGACGTCACTCCGAAAGAACACTTGGTTGGATTCAATTTCATCTTGTAGCTCCGCAGGATCTAGAATGCGTCTTTCAAGTGAGTAATATGGTCCTTCGCCTTCAATGACTTGACTAGCATGTCGTCGATGTACACCTCCATTGTATCCCCCAGTTTTTCCTGAAACATCTTATTAACCAATCTCTGATAAGTAGCACCTAAGGCTCCTTAACCCAAAAGGCATAACTTTGTAACAATAAGTTCCCTGATTGGTTACGAATGCGGTTTTTTCCTAATCATCAGGGCACATCATTATCTGATGATATCCACTAAATGCATTCATGAAAGTCAAGAACTCATGCTCTGCCATCGCATCCACAATTGCATTCATGAAAGTCAAAGGGAACGAGTCTTTGGGGCATGCTTTGTTTAAATCGGTAAAGTCTACGCAAACGCGCCATTTACCGTTTTTCTTTTTTACGACAACCACGTTAGCAAGCCAATCAGGATATTTTACTTCTCTAATTTTTCCAGATTCGAGTAAGGATTTTACCTCGTCGTTGATTACCTGATTTCGTTCGGGTGCGAACTTGCGCCTCTTTTGCTTCACAGGTGGCACCTTCTTATTGACATTTAAGGCGTGCGTAATCACGTCGGGATCAATGCCCACCATATCCTCGTTCGACCAATCGAAACAGTCACTGTAGGACCATATAAATTCCACCATTTGCTCAAGTAAAGTTGGCTCTAGGTATGCTCCTATTTTGATTTTCTTGGATGGTTCTAGTGGATCAAGATCCACTTCTTCGAGCTCTAGCGTCTCCGGTTTTACGTAGTAGGTGGTCGTTCTACAGTCCTTTAATTGCTAATCTTCCCTGCTTCAAGCTGTAAGTTCTTGGAAGTCGTTACTTTCGTTGTTATGGAATAACACTCCCTTGCTAATTTCTGTTCTCCCTTAATCTCTTGAACTCCCCATGGTGTTGGAAACTTCACGCATTGATGATAGGTAGAAGGGATAGCCCTCATCCCGTGTATCCATGGCCTACCCAAAATGACATTAAAGGGTGAAGGGTAATCAAGTACTTGGAATTTTACCTGGTACTTAATTCCTCTTGCAACGGTGGTCAAGGATATCTCCCCTAGTGTGTTGCATGATTCCCCACTGAAGCCTACTAAAGTCATCGACTTCTTGGCGATATCGTCCATCCCAAAACCTAAGTTGTACAAGGCATCCAACATGAGTAAATTAGTGGAACTTCCATTATCAACTAATATTCTTTTGACAAGAAAATTGGCTATCGTTAAAGAAATTATTAAGCAATCATGGTAAACTTCCTCTTCTTCGACATCGTCGAAGGTGATCGGCATCACAACAAGACTTGTTTGTGAAGGAGCCTTAGGGCATTCTCTTCTCGTATCCCTCGCGATCCTTTTTGCTGCGGAGTATGTTATACCACAAATCTCTAATCCCCCCTGTGATAATGTTGATTACTCTAGTGTGCTTCAGGGGTGGCGGCGGACTAGCTTTTTCTTTGTTGCGCTCCAGTTGCTCCTTTGCTCTTTCTGATATTAACTCTCTGAGCTGCCCCCTTCGTAATAACTCGCTCACCTCCTTTCGCAACGCGATGCACTCATCGGTTCGGTGCCCATGATCAAAGTGGAAATCGCACCATCTAGACTTATCTTTCTGATGTGAAGGCACATTACTCTTCTAGGCAATTTAACAGTATCCCCCATGGTGTTGAGGGTTCGGACTACCTCGGTTGCATCCACGCAGAAATTGTAGTGGGAGAGTTTCGGAGGTAGTCTGGGGTTTTCATATCTTTCACCCTGTCTGTCTATCGTCGCATTGACGGATGTCTTGGTGTGGGGTGCAGTAGGGTATGGAGCGTATCTTGGTTCTAACCTTCCCTGTTTCCGGTCCAGTCGGTGAGGACTGACTGCTTTTCCGACAAAGAGGTCATCTTCCTCTAGTCGAACATGGGCTAACGCTTTTACCTGCACTTCATCAAAGTTTGAACAAGGATATTTAGTTAGTTCACGATATAATTCGGGATTACAAACCGATATGCCTCATCGAAATGCCTCCACAGCTGTAGCGACATCACATCCTTTGTAACATCCCCGACCAAAGTGCATACGTCATTCTGCATTCATATAAGAGTAATAGCATATGGATGGCATAGTGGCATGATATATAGTGAATTTTTAAAAGTAATATTTGTTTTCTAATTAAGTTTATTATATTTTAAAAAGTTTTTAACTAAAAATTAATTAATAATTATTTAAGGGTAAAGTTTGTAGTAAAGGAGATTTGAGGGTGAAAACTGTGATTTTTGTAAATTTTTTGCCGACTTCATTACGTGATTTATATTGAATTGTAAAGTTCATTCTTTCAAATGAAGGAAAGCGCGGAGAGAGAGAGAGAGAGAGAGAGAGAGAGAGAGAGAGAGAGAGAGAGAGAGAGAGAATTCGAGACACTTGAAAAACCAAAATATTATATTTCGGTTGTTTTTGGTCGGATCTGGTACAAGATCTCTTCTATCGGGTTTTAATCTCGAAGTACAAGTGTGATTTGATAAGTTTTTAATTCGTTAATGGTTTATCTGGATTTTACTAATTTTTCAGATCTAGATCTACAGATGCTTTTGATTCGAAAATCAGTCAATTTATAGTTCTCAGAGGTTGTTTTCGATATTTTGATATATATTCGGAAGATTTCAGAGTATTTTTAGGGTTTCGTTTTGTAAGGATATTAGGGAGCCCTTTGATCAAGTTTTTCAGAAAGGTTTGAGTTAGAAAAATGTTCTTCTATATATATAGTTTATTATTGTCAAGTTTTAAAGGATTTGGAAAGATGCACAAGAAGTTATAATGCATTCTGGCATTTTATTGCATTTAGGGTTAGGATTTGTAAGAGTAAATAGCCTAATTTGCATTGGGTTACATATAGGAGCCCAAGTAGTAGACTGTGGTCAAAGTCAAGGGGGAGAAATATAGTATCTGCCTTAAACAGGTGAGTATAGAGCGGAGATTCAATCTTATGTGTTATATATGCAATATGGATATATGTTCTATATGAGCTATATGGATATATGTGCTTTATGGATATGTGTGCTATATGAGTTATATGGATATGTATGATAGCTCTGAAATTTATAGAGTTGTTTGCACAGAAAGTTTGTTGACAGATGGCATATGATATATAAATACATGATGCATTTGATTGCATAGCATATTGCCATGAGATTAAAAAGGACATGTGACTGTCTCGTCTTGAATTTGTATTACAGGACCTACGGGTCATACAGGACCTACGGGTCATAATTCTTACAGGGACCATAAGAGTGCATATACAGTAAACCCGGGGCAGATTCAGGCTTGAACAGTTCACAAAATAAAGAATTGGAAACATCAGCATTTGCATTTGCATAGTAAATTCATATATGACATATATAATATGTATGAATATGTATACTGACCACTTGTTTGGTTTTGTGTGAAATAATTGATGATGGTTTATATTCACTGAGTATGCGACTCACGTAAATCGCAAAACAATTTTTCAGGTTCAGCTAGAACTTTCTAACGTGTGTCCGTTTAGAGGTCACATTCATACAGGTCGGTCGGCTGAAGCTCTAAGCAACCTTCTCCTCCTCATTTTGCATATTAGACATATGGGTTGTAATAAAGTTAGAGTAATAGATGTTTTAGTATGAGTAGTAACAACAGAGAACTTTGAACGTGCAACCTTTTATGGTTGTTAATTCCGCTATGTGCTTACATGAATAGTTGATATATGTGAATTATCTCTTTATATAAGAGATAAGTTTTACAAAGCATACGTCATAGGGTATAAGGGTGTCACAGCTAGTTTTTGGTATCAGAGCAGGGATATGATTCTTTAAGGGCATGCATTCATAAGCATATGTAATTGACAATAGATTGCATTCATGAGCATAATGCATAACGGAGAGAAGGTTTAGCCGTGCCAGTCAGTCTATAAGAGCATCGCATACAACACTACATGAACATACATTTCATACACATGAACCATAAGAAGAGGAAGTACAGAGGAAATGGTAAAGGTACGTATAGTATATCGAAATTGTCTAATACAAGTGGATATAAAAGAGTTGTCAGCTGATCTGATCTTGTTATTACTGCATGAGTTTGATGTTATATTGGGTACGGACTGGTTGTCAAGACACCATGCTAAAGTTGATTGTTATACCAAAGAAGTAGTGATAGATTCGCCTGGGAAATCTAGAGTGATTTTCTATGATGATAGACAAATGGTTCCCACTTGCTTAATATCTACAACAATAGCTTTTCACATGATCAGAGAGGGATGTGAGGCATATCTGGCGCATGTAATAGACCGTACAGTTGAATGTGATAAGGTTGGAGATATTCCAGTTGTTAAAGATTTTTCAGATGTGTTTCCAAAGGATCTTCCAAGACTGCCACCTCATAGAGAGATAGAGTTTACTATGAAATTAATGTCAGGTACTGCACCGATTTCTATTCTTCTATATTGGATGGCTCTTCTAGAGTTACATGAACTGAAGAAACTGTTACTTTTGTTGGACAAAGTATTCATTGGGGCTAGTGTATCTTATGACTTTGCATAGATTACAAAAAGTTGAATCAGGTGACAGTGAAGAATAAATATCTATTGCCAAGAATAGATGATTTATTTGATCAACTTCAGTGTGCAAAGGTATTTTCGAAGATAGACATCCGATCAGGGTATCATCAGTTAAAGATAGCTAAAGATGACATTATCTAGACAACATTCAGAACTCGATATGGGCATTATGAGTTTTTGGTAATTCTATTTGGTTTGACTAATGCACCATCAGAATTTATGACTTTGATTAACAAGGTATTTCAATCTTTTTTTTAGACAGATTTGTGATCATCTTTGTTAGTGTATTCACGAAGTACAGAGGAGCATGCTGATCATTTGTCTACTGTGCTACATGTCTTGAGAGAAAAACAGTTCTATGCTAAACTGAGAAAGTGTGAATTCTGGTTGGTTCACATGGTATTTTTAGGACATATAGTATCTAGAAGAGGCATAGAGGATTGATTCTAAAAAGTTTGAAGCAGTGGTAAACAGGAAAGCATCAACTACAGTTACAGAAGTTCGTATCTTTCTTAGTATGCCTGGATACTACAGACTATTAGTGGAAGGATTCTCTATTATAGTTGCACCATTTACTAAATTGCTATGAAAGAATGCTCAATTCCATTGAAATTCTGCGTGCCAACAGAAATTTGATGAGTTCAAGCACCGACAAATTACAATAGCAATAATGAGAATTCTTACAGGTACAAGAGGATTTGTTGTTTGCACTGATATTTCATATCAGGTTCTTGGTTGTGTCTTAATGCTGAATGAAAAGTAATTGCTTATGCATCGCGACGGTTGCGACCACATGAAATTTCTTATCTTGTACATGATTTAGAGCTGGCATCAGTAGTATTTGCCCTAAAGTTCTGGAAGACATTATCTATATGGAGAAACATTCTATATCTTTACACATCATAAGAGTTTGATGTATTTGATGAGCCAAAAGTAGTTGAACATGCGACAAAGGCCTGGATGGAACTATTGAAAGATTATGATTGTACAATCGAGTATCGTCCGGAAAAGACCAATGTTGTAGCAGATGCTTTAAGTAGAAAGTCCAGTGGTATGATGGCAAGTATGCACATGAATTCAATATCAGATTTGATTGCTGTGAGAGGTCTAAATGCTAGACTATAGTTAGACACAGATAAGTATTGATTGCTGCTTAAAGTCGTCGTCGTCAACGGCGCCAAAATTTGACTGGCTTAAAGTGATCGTGCCAAATCAAAGATAAATCCCTAGTTACACAACTAGTATAGTCGGTAAGTCGGGGTCGAACCCAAGAGACACTTGTATCCTAAGTTTTATTATTATCAACTCAAGAAGTAACAAAGGGGGGAATTTTTGGTATTTTAATCTAAAACTAGGAAAATTAAAACAGACAAAACAAACAAACAGAGCAAATGTTGGATTTTTTATCAATTAGGGAAAACAATTCTATTCAAGTATCCACTTTTCTTCCTCAAGTTATTGATCCTAGATTCAAACAAGTTATTTCTTTCAGTTATTCCTATCCTGATCAGAATTATAACATGGCAACGAGACATGCAACTTAACATCCAAACAATTCATGAAACGATCATAAATAATAAGGATATTAGCATTAAGAACAAGGATAAACAGGATACATGCAATTGAATTCCAACGAGTCAAACAATCAACATGCATTCAAATCTCTTCTCAATTGTTGTAGTCCAACGAGTCCTAAATCAATTGAGTTGCTACAAAGATTAGGCTTTGCTACGAGAAAACCTAGATCTTAGCAATAGATAATATCAATTCCAACAAGTTGGCCAGACAAGCAGAAATCAACACAATCAATAATAATTAAGCACAAGAGAATTGAAATAACCTGTAGAAATAAACTTGAATAGACGAATCTCACAACAACTTGAGTCTGAAAAGCTTCAACTCGAATAGAATATAAGGAGTTTAGTTCTTCATAAGAGAGAAAAACACAAAAGATCTGAAATTAGGTCTAGTAGAATACAAAACAAAGTTTGAAAACTAAACTTAAATAGTCTCGAAAAATATCGGAATAAAAATATAAAAGGCAACTAAAATAAAAGATAAATAGATAGATAAAACGCCGCCTCGGATCTTGCTGACGTGGACTTTCGCGACCGCGGTGAACAACCTCCGCGACCGCGGACTACAGAATCTTCCTCCGAGTCAACGTTGACCCGCGACCGCGGCCTTAGGCCACCACGATCGCGGCACTGAATCTTGGCTCCACCGCGGACTGCTCAACTCCGTGGCCTTCACTTCTCAATCTTCTAGTCCCGACTTCAATTCTTCCAATTTTCTTCAAGTCTTCGGTCTTCTACTCATATATCGTTACAAGCACTAAATGGACCTAAATCTATACATAAAATGTATTAACTAGTCCTAATTATACTATATGAAATACATCATATCAATTGCTGCTTTTGAGATTCGGCCAGTTCTGAGACAGAAAATTAAAGATGCACATCTGAGATGGGAAGTTGATAGAATTTATTGAACGGGTTCCACAAGGTAAAGATATGCCATTTGGTATTCAAGATGGCATACTGATGTTTGGTTTACAGATTAGCATTATCTTCAGAATTAGCTCAGATTCATGATTTTTCCATGTTAGCATGCTACATCGATATTGATCTGATCTGTCATGTGTTAAAAGGTTCAGAAGTACAACTTGTAGAAAATCTGAGCTACATAGAGGAACCGATCATGATAGCAGATTACAGTATCAAACAGTTACAGAGATAGATTCTGAAAGTAGTTTAGAAGAATTATGGTATAGAGGAGACAAGTTGTGAAACTAAGGATAAGATGAGAAAGGTATATGAAGAGATAGCGAATTTTGAGGACAAAATTCTTATAGAGGTGGAGGATTGTAACATCCCCGACCAAAGTGCATACGTCATTCTTCATTCATATAAGAGTAATAGCATATGGATAATATAGTGGCATGATATATAGTGAATTTTTAAAAGTAATATTTGTTTTCTAATTAAGTTTATTATATTTTAAAAAGTTTTTAACTAAAAATTAATTAATAATTATTTAAGGGTAAAGTTTGTAGTAAAGGAGATTTGAGGGTGAAAACTGTGATTTTTGTAAATTTTGCCGACTTCATTACGTGATTTATATTGAATTGTAAAGTTCATTCTTTCAAATGAAGGAAAGCGCGGGGAGAGAGAGAGAGAGAGAGACACTTGAAAAACCAAAATATTATATTTCGGTTGTTTTTGGTCGGATCTGTTACAAGATCTCTTCTATCGGGTTTTAATCTCGAAGTACAAGCGTGATTTGGTAAGTTTTTAATTCGCTAATGATTTATCTGGATTTTACTAATTTTCCAGATCTAGATATACAGATGCTTTTGATTCGAAAATCAGTCGATTTATAGTTCTCATAGGCTGTTTTCGATATCGGATATATATTCGGTAAAAGATTTCAGAGTATTTTTAGGGTTTCGTTTTGTAAGGATATTAGGGAGCCCTTTGATTAAGTTTTTCAGAAAGGTTTGAACTAGAAAAATGTTCTTCTATATATATAGTTTATTGTTGTCAAGTTTTAAAGGATTTGGAAATATGCACAAGAAGTTATAATGCATTCTGGCATTTTATTGCATTTAGGGTTAGGATTTTTAAGAGTAAATAGGCTAATTTGCATTGGGTTACATATAGGAGCCCAAGTAGTAGACTGTGGTCAAAGTCAAGGGGGAGAAATATAGTATCTGCCTTAAACAGGTGAGTATAGACCGGAGATTCAATCTTATGTGCTATATATGCAATATGGATATATGTTCTATATGAGCTATATGGATATATGTGCTTTATGGATATGTGTGCTATATGAGTTATATAGATATGTATGATAGCTCTGAAATTTCCAGAGTTGTTTGCACAAAAAGTTTGTTGACAGATGGCATATGATATATGAATACATGATGCATTTGATTGCATAGCATATTGCCATGAGATTAAAAAGGAACTGTGACTGTCTCGGCCTGAATTTGTATTACAGGACGTACGGGTCATACAGGATCTTCGGATCATACAGGACCTACGGGTCATAATTCTTACAGGGACCATAAGAGTCCATATACAGTAAACCCGGGGCAGATTCAGGCTTGAACAGTTCACAAAATAAAGAATTGGAAACATCAGCATTTGCATTTGCATAGTAAATTCATATATGACATATATAATATGTATGAATATGTATACTGACCACTTGTTTGGTTTTGTGCGAAATAATTGATGATGGTTTATATTCACTGAGCATGGGACTCACGTAAATCGCAAAACAATTTTTCAGGTTCAGCTAGAACTTTCTAACGTGTGTCCATTTAGAGGTCACATTCATACAGGTCGGTCGGCTGAAGCTCTAAGCAACCTTCTCCTCCTCATTTTGCATATTAGACATATGGGTTGTAATAAAGTTAGAGTAATAGATGTTTTAGTATGAGTAGTAACAACAGAGAACTTTGAGTATGCAACCTTTTATGGTTGTTAATTCCGCTATGTGCTTACGCGAATAGTTGATATATGTGAATTATCTCTTTATATAAGAGATAAGTTTTACAAAGCATACGTCATAGGGTATAAGGGTGTCACATCCTTCAATGGTCACCAATTCCTCATTATAGCGGTTGAGGAAAGCTTTCAAAGATTTCCCGGTTTCTGGACCAAGCGGTACAAATCACTCGATCGTTTCTTAGCGTGTCGGCTGCTTGCAAATCTGATCCTGAACTTGTCAATTAACTCAGCAAAAGATGAAATACTTCCAAGGGGTAAGTGCGAATGCCAATTAAGTGCAGGTCTGGATAACGTGTTCCCGAACCAACGACACATAACAATCTCCTTCATGTCAAAAGGGATTCTACACTGCTGGAAAACGCGTCTGTAGCCAGGAAAATAGACACGCCACAGCAATAACCACGAAATCACGTTAGCCACGACATCCCCAACGGATTGCCCTACGAAAGGTGCCCTGGGGCTAAAAGGCGCAAGGCAAAATATCACTCTGAAAAAGAACCACAGAATTCTAGTTCTGTGGCTATTTAGCTGCAAATAATAGCCGCAAATTAGTTCATTTCTAAATGTGTGGCTATTGGCCACGAAAGTCACGTTCAACCATATTAGCCAGAATTGAATTTCGTGGTTGGTTTTGAGTGCATCACCATCAAATTTTAGCCATGAATGTATTTTGTATCTAAAGTCGAGTCGAATTTGAACTCATAATCGCACCCATTTCGTGGGCATTAGCCTTGAAATTCGCCATGAATCTATTTAGGGGGGAAACCGTGGTGAAGGCTGGAGGAGCGGGAAGGAGTCCTAGATTCAAGCTTTCCCGTGCGAAAGAGGGCGACACCTTCATCAACCAATGCAAAAATCCTACGGCTAGCAAAGCCGTCACAAGCTTTAATCCATAGCTCGGTCGCCCTAGCACTTGAGATTGGTCCATCCCCATGCTCATCAGCCACAAGGCGTTCAAATTCGGCCTAAAAACAATGCAAAACAGCAACAAAAACATGAAGCAAGAATAATAGGTATTGGTGCATATCAATGCAAAATCATGAAGCAAGAATAATAGGGACTGGTGATGTGGTGCATATTAATGCAAAAACATGAAGCAAAGAGAAGCAAATTCAGCAAACAACAACATCAACAAAAACAGCAATGACAAGAGTCAGTGCACTAGTGCATATTTTTTATGAGATTTAGCAAATGGAAATTGAAGTGTTCATGTCTATTGATTCACAAGGAACCAAAGAGATGCAAATTCACATAAGGAGAAGCAAAAGAGAATCCTAAATATCAACAAATCCAGATCATCACCATTCAAGTTCTCAAACACACATCTCGAACCAAACTTTCAAGTTGTCAATCTTAAAAATCCAAAACACATAACATAGAGAGGAGAAGAACCAAACAAAGCCAAAGAGGGAGAGCCATCAAGGGGAGAGAGAGAGAGAGAGAGAGAGAGAGAGAGAGAGAGAGAGAGAGAGAGAGAGAGAGAGAGAGAGAGAGAGAGAGAGAGAGAACCATAAGCACAAAATTCATCTAGGAGGTTCATGTGTATTTGATTCATTTGTCTGAATTTTGAACATGCAAAATACTTGAATTTAATTTCCTATTTAAAGTAGCTATATCTTTCTACACATCAACAATCAAAATCACATAATATCATACAAAAAGAACTCAAATTCATTCAAACATGAATACAAAACCACAAGAAAAAAAAGAACAAAATACTTGAATGAACTTACAATGATTGCAGATGGTCGTTCCCCTAGTCCAGTCCCATCCTCCTTTGACCATAATTTTTTGACCACCTCAGAAATAAGCGGCATGCTCCCAGACTCCTTTTCCTTGCAAAAAAAAAGAGTAAAGTTAAGTTAAACATATACTTCTTTTTAAAACAAACAGATTTGTACTTAAATTTTGAAAAGTGAATGTACTTACCATAACTTCCATCCATTTTGTAAACTTTCGAGAACCTCCTCGATAATTTCCAGCCTCTAATGGCCTCTTTGATGACCGATTTTGCGCATTCACCTGAGCTTGTCTCACATAATTGGGATCCGTTTTCCTTATGGTGTTCATCCTCTCCCAATTCTTCTCGGAAACAAAGAAAGGTTTGGTCTTTTTTTCACGATGCTTCTTAAAGACATTGGTAATGTGTTTTTCGGCTTGGTGTAAAAAGACCTTTTGCATCAGTTCATCAGATTCCCTCCAATAAAAAAATTTCTGCATTGTTTACAAAAAGACACTCATATTGAAGCAAGGTCTAGCAATCCAACAAAAATAGCAACATCAAACGGTATTTAAAAATGCAGTTCATTTATAAGAACCATTTCTAACAAATGGTACTTGAAAAAAAAGATCCATCAATGGTTCTTTAAAAAAATCAGCAACCTTACATTGGTACTTAGACAAAAAACAACAACATGAACTTGTTCACAAAAAACAACAACATGAACTTTTAGCTAATCTTAGCAACATGTATAGAAATACTAATGTATAGAATTAGTAAATGTAAAAAACAGCATCACCTTAAACTCTTCAAACCACAGCGTCTTAACTGGCCCCGACACTTTAGAAATACTTGTCCATGGACCATTGTAGTGGCCATGCACGATTTCCTTTGTCTTGGAGTAGGCAGCTTTGCGTGGTTCAAAATCACTACAAAGAAATGGATATAATTAGTAAATTTACAATGTAAATCACATTAATAAAAAAAAGTTTGAAAGGTTACCAACCGAATTCCATCTCCTTTAATCCATATAAGCAGCTTTGGTTGAGTAGACTCATCTTCTTCGTCATCTTCACCTTCCTCTTGTTCTTCTTCACCTTCCTCTTGTTCTTCTTTAAATTCCTCTTCTTCTTCTTCACCTTCCACTTGTTCTTCACCTTCCTCATCATCTTCCACGTGCTCTTCCTCAAGCTCTTCCTCGTGCTCTTCCTCCACTTCTTCTTCAAATCCCTCTTCCATGTATGCCTCAATGTTTGCTTCATTCACTTGTGAGGGTGTGAGAATGGGAGTAGGGATGGGATTGTTTGCAAGAGCTCTTTGTTTTGAGGAAACTTGGAGTGATTGAGGTTCTTGAGTGAGCTTAGGGCTGAGATTTCTTGAAAGAACCCTTTCCTTAGAGAGAACTTGTTTTGAATGAGGTGCTTGAGTGAGTTTAGGGCTGGGATTTCTTGAAGGAACCCTTTCCTTAGAGAGAAATTGTTGTGGACAAAGTGTTGGACTATTAGTAGGGCTAGGAGTTCTTGAAGGGTCAAGAACTTGTTGTGAAGAAGATGCTAGAGTAAGGTTAGGCTTGGTTTTCTTCAAAGGAGCACGAGGAGCTTGTATTGGAGAAGGGATGACATGTTTTGGAGCAACTTGTTGGTTGGCAACTTTTTTAAATCTTGGGCTACTACGAACCGGGAGGGTTGGTTGTAACCGAGGAGGTCTCTTAGGACTTTGAAGCTGCTGCTCCGAAGAAGTACGAGGAGCACGAGCGAAGTTGCAATTGAGAATTTGGGCTCGCCCTCGTGTTGTGCTTCTAAGGTGACGCATGATTCAACCAAACCTTGCAAAACAACATACCAAAAACAACAACCAAAGCTGTTTTAATAGCCACACACCAACAAATTAATCATGAAACTAAAAAATGAATGACAAGCAAGGAGAATCAAGAAGTATCAAGGAGAAGTAAAGACAAGCAAAGAGAATCAAGACAAGCAACAGCAATTTCATATGATATGGGGATAAGCAACACAAGCAACACCATTTCGATCCATAAAGCATGAAAATCGTATGCTTCTAGACATACACCAACAAATTAATCATGAAACTAAAAACGAATGACAAGCAAGGAAAAGCAAGAAGAAGCAAGGAGAAGCAAGACAAGCAACACCGATTTCATATGAGTTGAGCACATGCAAGACAAGCAACACCATTTCGAACCCTAAAGCATGAAAATCTGTTGTAATTGACACACACCAACAAATTAAACTCTGAGTCTAAGAAAATGAAATACAAGCAAGGAGAAGCAAGAAGAAAGACATGCAAATTGGTAGAAGTCTCCAAATCGAGTTGAAAGAGAAGTAAGAAGAATCACACCATTCAATCTCAAAACCCTAAACAAATAGCCACACACCAACCAATTAAACACTCAAAAACGAGTTCAAAGAGAAGCTGTTTCACATAAGGAGAAGCAAAATCACCATTCATTCTCAAAATTCCAGCCCAATAACATACATCAAGGGAGGGAGAGAGAACCTGAGAGATCTCGAACCAGATCCTTCTTGAGCTCTAACCAGATCCTTCTTGAGAGGATTCAAGTTAGCAGATCCTTCGTGAACCAAAGAGGGGAGGCGTCTGGAAAGAGAGGCGCAAATTAGAGGATTCAAGTTAGCAAATGAGACGCGCAAATGAGGGATAGGGTTAGCAAGCGTGCTTCCAAATGAGAGAAAATTGATGGGCTTGGGTGTATTTTGGACCAAACTCACTAAATTTTCCCTAAATTTCTAGCCCGCCAAATCACTCAAATTTTCCCTCCTTAATTTCAACCGAGATCTTCTATTTCCCTCCTTAATGAACTTTCCCTCCCTCCTTAGATGAACTTTCCCTCCTAGATAAATTGTCCATTCTAATATGATTTTCATTTCTAATAGAAAAATAAAATAGAAAAATAAAATTGGTAGAAAATAAATTATAAAGCATATTTTGCAAAAGGATAATCATGTTGATATAAAATAAATAAACTATGATAAGATGAATTACCACTCATAATTTTCGGAACTTAAATCTGAAGGAAAATCATCTTCTTCGTCATCATTTGCAATGTCCGAGTTATCCTCGTCGGTTTGAACATCGTATGCTTCTTCATGCTGAGAAAGTGGATCATTAAGATGTAACGGTAATGAGTGAATTGACGACCCTGCAAATCCATCAATCTCAAATTCCTCCGGTTGTAATGGATCTAAATCATTTGGCTCGTCCTCCTTTCTCTTTGTCCATCGTTGCTCAACTCTAGCTCGAGGCTTTGTCTTACACACATATCTCCAATCTGCACGACTCCGGGGTGCGCCTAGGAAGTCTGCGTATTAAACTTGGATGCATTGTTGCGCAAAGACAAAAGGATCGTGGTTGTTATATCGCCTCTTCACATTAATCTCCTGAAAATGGTATTCTGGATGGACTTTCGTCCCTCTCGCAGTAGGGTCAAACCACAAACACTTGAACATGACAATCTTCTTACATGGCAATCCGGTGAACTCAAACTCAATAATTTGTTCTATTAACCCGAAGAAATCAGATTGTGTATCACTGTTGCAAGCTTGTACACACACACCACTATTCATGGTTAATTTGCCTTCACCACGTTCCAAAGTTTCAAATTTATAACCATTGATGAAATATACGGGCCATGACATAACCTTTTTGGATGGGCCCCAAGCCAAACTATGTATCAACACATGATCCTCTTCTGGGGGGTGTAGGACTTTTCTATTCAAAACCTGTAATATTGTTAATGAAACCTTTATATGTATATATATGTAATGCATAATAACATCCCAAACATATTCAATGTGCATTTAAACTTACATAATCATGAAACCAATCACAAAAGCAATTGGCAATAGCAGTCGGATCTCCTTGTCCTACCGTATTTTGAACTCTCTGCATGTGAAAATGAACAACAATTAATTAATAGTGGAATATTAATCGGATTGACATGTATTTATATATTATAAGTTAAAGTCACTTACTCGATGTAAGAGTCAACCTCTCTACAATTAAGTAGGATATACGTCCATGCCACGTGAAAATCTCTCCCCTTGGTCATCCATACAACCTTACATTTTCCGCTTGCACGCCCTGGATGGTTGAAAATGGAAATTTGAGGATGAGTGGCATTGGTTTCCTCCTCCATGGTAGTTTTCTTTCTCTTATACAAGTCTTGAGGATGGGGATAATGTCGAGTGAATGTCGTTATCTCCTCAAACAAATATGATTCACTATGGATGCCTCCACCTTTTGTGGATTCATCATGTTCCCTTTCAACTTGAATAAGAAGCGCTCAGGTGGATACATCCATCGGTATTGTACTGGACCTCCTAATTTTGCCTCATATGCTAAATGTACAATGACATGCTCCGTACAATCAAAGAAAGATGGTGGAAATATCCTTTCCAATTGGCACAATATAAGAGGTGTGGCACGTTCTAAATCCTCAAGAATGGGTGATCTAATTCCAACAAGCACCGATGACAATCAAACCATGAAGCCTTCCGTCCATTTTGTAAACGAAAGGCTTTTGTGTTCTCCATGCAATGAGGACAAGAATAAATACCAGCAGTACTCCACCCAGATAACATGCCATACGCAGGGAAATCATTCACTGTCCACATAAGAGCTGCACGCATTCTAAATTTTTTTCCAGTAGAAACATCAAATGTTGGCACACCCTCTCTTCACAACAAAAGCAACTCATCAATCAATTGTTGCATACAAATATCTATTAGCTTCTTTGGATTCTGTGGACCTGGAACAATGGTACTTAAGAACAAATAAGGAGATTTCATGCACATATCTGGAGGTAGGTTGTAGGGGGTGACAATCACTGGCCAAGTCGAATATGTCTTGCCAAACTTACCAAATGGGGAAAATCCATCTGAACACAAACATAATCTCACATTACGAATCTCTGATGCAAACCTTGGAAAGGTTCTATCAAAATGCTTCCAAGCCTCAACATCCGATGGGTGAGTCATATACCCTTCATCTGTTTGGTGTTCAGCATGCCAACGCATCTTTGAAGTTTTTTCCTCCATAGCATACAATCGCTGCAAACGTGGGATCAATGGCAAGTACCGCAACACCTTATTAGGTATTGGCTTTCCTTTATTAGACAAACAAGGTCGATACCTTGGACTATTGCAAAACTTACACTCAGTGGCATCAACGTCATCCTTCCAAAACAACATACAACCTTGGGGGCAAAGGTGTATCTTTTGCTGGGGCAACCCCAACTCTTTAGTCAACCTCTTTTGTTCATAGAAACTTTTTGGAAAGTTGTTGTCTTTTGGCAATACATCATTGACTTTCTGGAGTAGTAAACTATATCCAGCCTGTGACATATTGTATTTGGTCTTTAACTCCATAAAAGAACCAACTGCAGCTAACTAGGACACATGAGAACCGTGATATAATGGTTGATCTGCCGCCCTTAAAACATCATTGAAGCGCTCAGATAAGAAGGACATTTCCTCATGAACATGGTTGATCGGTTGTTCCATGCTAATCTCTTCTTCTTGAACATGGTTGATCGGTTGGTCCATGTTAATTTCTTCTTCGTCATGAATAGGGTTTTCGAACTCTACATGACGACTACTACTTGGCTCATTCACATAATTGTTAGGGTCAAACCACGAAGGTGGAACAAAACTTGGACCAGCTGCATCAAAAACCATTCTTTGAGTAGGATTCAAGTTATCAAATAAATACATCCCAATTCCAAAGAAATCCAAATCATTGGGATTTGAAGTAGGATTCAAGTCTTCCAAGGGAGGTGATGAGTTGACAAAAGGTGATTCTCCGTGTGCGGTCCACCAATAATAACTGTCAACAAAACCTTTTCTGAATAGATGAAGGCGAACAGTGTCTTTATCTTGAAATTTGCCATTCTTGCAAAGGAAACAAGGACATTTGATCTTCTCCCCATCCATGAAATTCGGTTGAGCTTTTGCAAAGGAAATGAATGTTTCAACACCATCATAAAATTCGCTTCTCAAACCTTCACCATTAGGAAGCCATCTATCATACATCCACTCACGATTGTCCATGTCATATATGGTACCTATATTCAAACAAGTAATAATGACTAGATCAAAAACAAGAAAAACATTAGGAACGAATTAAAGAACATGTGGCTAATTTTGTGGTTAAGGCTGAATATTTTGGCACTAAAATAGGTTACAATCACCAATGTATGTTGTTATTGTAAAAAATTATGAACATAAGCATAACACACGTACCAGATTCAAGCAACAATGGGTGATAGGCAAACGATAGATCGATTTCAACTCTCAAGACCCACTCCGTTAGCCCCAAAACGAAGAACTCGTGCCAAACTTCGTGGCTACTCTCGTGGCTACTTCTGAAAAATTTCCCAAAAGCAAGAACCTTTCTTGCACCAACAATGGAAGAGAAATTGACCACTTGAACAAGAATGTACCAGATTCAAAAGAAGAAATCAATTAAACTTGGTTTCATGTGTTTTGTTTACTTGAGACAAATTCAAATGGGATGGAATAAGAGACAAAAATGTGTGATGAAAGTGATATTGTAAGGGAATGTGAAGAAAGGTAGGGTAAAGAGATCGAGCTCGTACGATTGTTGGTGTAGATTATTGAATGAAGGTTGGTATGGATCATTTAATGAGCTGCTGAATCACCTTTTTGTTACCCACAAATTTAACCACGAAAATAGCCACGAGTCATCAATGTAGGAGACGACTTGAACATTGGGCGCCATTAACGGGCTATTTCAAAAAACATTTGGGCTTATGAGCCTTATTGGGCCTTATTTGGCTTCAGGCCCACGACCAAACTCCATCTCATGAGGCAGTTCTTTGAGCATTCTTTTAGGGTTTTGGGACCACAAGACCGAACTACTCCCTCCATTCCCCCCATTTTGCCTCTTGCCTCCATTCCTTCTTGCCTCCACAACTACTCCCTCCATTCCCCCGTGTTCGTGAGTTCGTCGGCTTGGCTTGCCCATTTCCCCCCGTCGGTGTCGACCAGCTTCTCCGATCCTCCAGGTAAGCCCCCGAATCGACTTAGCTTGCTCCCATTTCCCCCCGCCGGCTTGGCTGCCTCCATTCCTGGAATTTTTCGAATTTTTGAATCGACTTACCTTTTCTCTTTGTCAATCTCATTTGATTCATTTAGGTTGCAAAAATCTCCACCATCCATGAAATCAAATTTGCATGTCTTTGGATTAGATTTTCATGTCTCTTGCCTCCATCTCTCTCCACCCTTTTTCTCGATGGTTTGTGCATGTCAATTTGAAACTGAAACGGATTGGCATGGTTTACATGTCTTTTGAATGATTTCAATGTCTTAAAACCCTAAAATTGTATTTGCATTTAGATCTGCATGTCTTTTGGATCTAAGGTTTATTTTTGTCTACATGTTCACTTAGAATAAACATCTCAAAGAATCATGAATATGCTGAAACTGATTGGCTTTTAACAAATCTAAGTGTTGCTGAGTACATGTTTACATTAATTTGGTATAGCAAATTGACAGTCAATCTCATTGGCTTATAACTGATTCGTAACAGAATTACAAATGTCTGGCATGCATTTATTTGGAATAGCAATAGTAGAAGTAATTTTTTTTAAGTAGGTTGATGTGTGTTGCAACATAAATAGGATAAGAATGTTTTGAAGTGCATTTTGAGCAGGTTTGGTAAGATAAGAATGTTTATGTCACTTGAGGTTTGGATCATGATTGTTTAAATGAGAATGGGTGCATTTATGTCTTTTAGTAACAATTTATTTGATTTCTCTACTTATTTTCTCAAAATACTTTTTCTATTTGTCAAATACTTCAATGCTCTATTTGATTGCTCTACTTAAACTGGTGCATTTCTTTTCTTCCTAGTTTGTGGAAATTCCAAGGAAGTGGACACATGAGGAAGAGTTGATCTTCCTCAAGATTGAACGTTTTCCCTTGGATGATACCCAGTACCCTAATTGGGCTGATGTGAATGAACGTTTTCGGGCTGAGTGTAAGTGCCCGTGTACAAGAATCACTGCGCGATCAAGGTACTATCACTTTTATAGGCTTTGGAAGATATGGCGGGATTTTCGCAACACCAAGGGGGGCGTTATGTGGGATTCAACTACTTGGCAAATTATTGGTCATGAAGGGTGGTGGGCGGGGAAGCTCAAAGTAAGTGTTTTATTTCTATTGTACAATACTACAATGTGAGAGTGCTTGCTTAGTTAATTAATCTGATTTCCTCGTTTTTGTTGTCATGTATTCATTTTAATTCCTAAAACACCCAACATTGTTAATTAGAAAACATCATGTCATCATTACGCGTTTTCTGCCTTAGAGAAGATCATGTTGTTATTTAAGAACATCATTACATAATATTCTAGGGGTACCTAACTTATAAATTTGCACCATATAATAGAAATTCATGATTTCTATCACTTTTGTTCACATAACACCTTTTCCTTCACTGCTTATGTTTTGTTTTTATTATTTAAGCTTTGCACTTCTCTTGTTTGTTAGGAATGCCGCTATTACAAGCATTTCAAAACGTATGGCATGGACCCCAATATGAGTCGTCTTTTGGACGATATTTGGAATTGTCGACTCATGGATGATGAAGGGATGGCTTTCTACCTGAGTAGTGACGATGAGGAAGAGGAGGAAGACGTGGGTTGTAGCAAACAAGCGGAAGAGGAAGAGGAAGAGGAAGAGGAAGAAGAGGAGGAAGAGGAGGAAGAGGAAGAGTAAGAGGAAGAGTAAGTGTAAGTGTAAGTGTAAGTGTAAGTGTAAGTGTAATGGTAAGTGTTAAGAGTAGGAGTATGAGAATTGACCTTTAGGGTTTTATGTGATCTTTTCTATGGATTTTATGTAGCAAACAATGTTGGATGAATGTTGACATTGACAATTATGTTGGGATAAGCACGTTTATGTATGTTTGGGCAGGTTTTGGCAGGTTTATGTGTATTTTGGGGGAGGATCTGCCCAAATTTTATGTGTATTTTCAGCAGGGTTATGACATTCAATTGTGAACATTTTATGTGTTTGCCCAAATGCATGTTTGGACCTCTTTAAGTGCACTATGTATAATTAAGGTCTATGGTGTTTGGTACATTTGAGGCATGTTTGTGCAAGATGGTGTTTAGAACAGATATTAAGTGCATTTTGAGCAGGTTTTCATCAATAAAAAGTAATTGGGCTAGTCTTGTGACTATTTTTGCATATTTGTCTCAAAATGAAGAACTCGTGGATAATGTCGTGGTTATTTCTGCAGATTTCTCACGAAACGAAGAACTCGTGGCTAATATCGTGACTGTTTCTGCAAATTTTTCCACACAAACAAAGTTAGACACGAAACAAAGAACTCGAGACTAGTCTCGTTGTTATTTCTACAGATTTCTCACGAAATAAATAACTCGTGGCTAATCTCGTGACTGTTATCGCAGATGTTTCCAAACAAACTATGTTAGACACGAAAATAAGAACTCGTGGCTAGTTTTATGGTTATTCCTAAAAATTCTAACGAAATGAAGGACCATTTATGAGTCAATGATTCAAATTATCCACAAACCTAGCCACGACTAGTATGTGGGTACTTAGCTCCAGACTTTGTCCTGAATATACACACGAACCTTTTTTCGTGGCTAATTAGCTACTACTCTAGAAATGAATCTAGCCGCGCAAAAAATTCGCGTCCATTGGGCCTTAACGTTAGCCACGAGCTTTTATTCATGAAAATATGGCAAGAAATCTACAAACAAATCTAGCCGCGCTCACTTTTCGGAGCTATTCAGCCCCAATATTAGCCACAGTGCTATATTTCATGGCCATATTACCGCAAACTGAAATATTTGTGGCTAAATTTATGGCCGTTGCCACCCAATTTACCCTCGCCAAAATTCGTGGCTAAATATTTTCTGGCTACAGACGCGTTTTCCAGCAGCGGTACTGATATTCATAGTCTGTTTGAATGCGATTATATGTTGATCAGGATCCGTTACCCCTTCGTACTTAGGTACGTCAGGAACGTGATATTTTCGGGAGATATCAACTCTTACTATAGCAGGCACGAAGGGAGAATCGGTGTAATCATCTCTCCTTTCCATCGCTATTGGTTGAGGTGCCCCTGGGACCTGAGTGATTCGGTCCTCCAAAGCTCTAAGGTATTCCCGTAATTGGAAAACCTCAGTATCTTCCCGTATCGCCCTTAAGGAATTACCATTTACCTGATACCCGGTTACTGGTCTAACGACATCAGGTGTCACGAGACTTGGATCGTCCATATCTAATCGTCTAGCGACTCCTTCCACCACATCAGTTCCTCGGGGACGTGTCGGAGCCGATTGTGCCAGGGATCGAAGCAAATTACGCTCATTACTTCTTTTGTAAGTAGTTTGGATTCCGTCCATCTCGTTGGGAGATTTTGTCGCTGCTTTAGCGTGACTTCTTTTTGGCTAGGGCCCCACGGTGGGCGCCAATTGTTTTGGGCAGATTAACCGCACAAACGCGTTACCTGCTAAGATGAGGGAATCCTAGCGAAAAGGCAATCACAACGCGTTACGAACTACAAATTGAATGTAAAGTAAAAGGGAATATCAGAGAATAAGAGTAAGTAAAAGAATAAAGGTGAACAAATAGTGGTATTTGCAGTGCTATTGAGATTGTAGATGAATATCCGATCGATACAAACGAACCCTTGAGTAGAAAGATTGAAAAGGAATGAGTTGAATTTTTAGCACTTGATTTCGGGTGTGTCAGCCTATCTCCCCTCTACGTCTGCCTTGTCCTTGTTTTATAACCTCCTCTTTCCTTTGGACCGTTGGTGGAGCGCCTCGCATATCCCAGAGATTTCGCCACCAGCATGAATGAGGTAGCCATTGAGGTGGGTGATTACTGAACCCGGGATTTTCGCCATGCTTTGACTGATTCTTCGACCTTCTTCTTTAACCAACAATTTGGGCTAATCATTCTGGGCTTTCGACGCTCTTCTGGGCTAGATTTCGGAGGGCCCAACACAAGTTAGTAACAGAACTTAGCTTCTTTTGTGAGTGTTCAAGTTGTGGAGTGTTATAGAAGTTTGTTTTTTGCATATACAATCTTGGTTCAAATACTTTGTATAATTTCCAGAGACTAAAATTGAGAAATTTAGAAACAAGCTCATGGCCTGTTCTTCCTCTGTTCTTTCTTCTTCCATAATTATTTCTTCTACTGATTTATGTTTAACATGGTATTAGAGTTGAGATGCTCAATTTCGGTTCTTGATGAGCTTATGCATTTTAATTTGGCCTTTGAATTGCTCGAATCTCAATTTTCCCAATTCTCTCTCTCGAATAGGATATTTGGTGATTTTGGCAATTCAAATACATTGCATGTCAATAATTCTAAATATCCTAGCTAGTGCCATTCTCGGTTTTGATGGGAGCAGCTTTAGTTCTTGGAAACACGCAATATTTGTAGTGAACTCTGCTAAGAACAGAGCAGGAGGATATCTTGATGGATCATGTGTGAGACCAATGGATGATGAAGAGAAAGCAAGCACCTTGGATATGAACAACGATATGGTAATATCTTCACTTTTAAACGCTATGGAAATAGATGAGAGTGTGCTTGCCAATAATAGTGCTAGGGAAATTTAGAAAAATGTCCAAGATAGGTTTGGTCAGTGTAATGAGGCTCATTTGTTTCAAATTTAGTGAAAAGATTGGAAGCAAGATAACAGAAACAAGCCATCGAAGAAGAGAAGCAACAAGAACTTAAACAAATTTATTAAGCTTTGAGCCTCATCGGAATGTCAAGATCATAAGGTGGAACAGAGAGGGGCAAAGAGTATAGTAGATAGCAAATGCACAATAGGAAGAGATCCAAAGCGCGAAAATTACATGTCCAACTAATCAACCAACGACGAACGTAGCTCATGTAAGGAAAGTCGAGGCAAACGCTCTCAAATGAAAAACCCTAGGAAGCTTCTCCAATCAACCCAACAACAAGTGGCACAAGGGGAAGGCATGCTTTTATATGGCTTGTCTTAGCCCTAGCACCACAACCACGTCGTCTCAATAAGTGAGATAGCTCACTGAATTGGACTTGCTCAGGTGTGTCAATATTGGATCGTTTGGCCCAATTCTAACTCCTACGAGCTTAAAAAGCCCAATTTGATAAACTCACACGCATACATTGTTTACATTATAATCATAAAAATCTAAACTTAGAGATTTATAGAAACGCATATCATATGCTCTAAAGAAAAATTTGTTAATTTCAAGTCAAGAAGCAAACAATATTACTAGTTATTTTACCAAGATTAAATATTTGTGGGATGGATTAGCTAGTACTAGTTGTCTATGTCGTGTCATTCACGACTATGACTCGATATTTTTAGATATACTATAAAAACAGATATTAATAAACAAAAACTTAATATAAAATTTAATGTAAGTAAGTTTTTGATCGTAATATGTATAATTTTTTTTTTAAAAGTCAAATAAAACATTAAATTTAGATTATTAAGTTTAAATAATGAGAATAATATATACAATGCTTATAAAATGTTATGGTAAATTTTCAAATTGTGAGTTGCAATAAAAGTAAAGTATTTTGACCAAACTTCTCATAAGGAAATATTTTGATTAAAAAAGCATATATTTATCAAAATATATAGGTCTATAATTATCTATTTATATAAAATATTTTTTATAAGGAAAGCATTTTTTATCATTATAGTTAAATATGATATGTAAGTGACGGGGTGAAAATAATACGATGTGGCATATGGCGTGTCAAAAATTACATGACATGGCTTAAGGAAAAGAGGACATGTGAAAAATCCGATGTGGCGTATTCTCGAAGCGATATGTGGACAAAGCTGACGTGGCGCAATATGGTGACATCAAACCTTAATGCTTTTATTTATATAGTAGATTCAGATTTTGACACCTTGCACTTGTGCTTCTAGGCATGAAAGGGCAAAGGTTGAGCTGAATCAAAGAAAATTTGATCTCTAATGAGATTAAATGATTCTATACGGCTATACCTCCTTTAGAAAAACTATCTTGATGATATGAATCCCTTGCCTAATGTTTAGTCAAGCATTCCCGCTTTTAATCCGGGAGGGAAAGCGAAGAGAGGTGCATGTAAATTCTCAATTTTTTTAATGAGTCCGCTCTATGAACGCTAATTGATTTGCGAATAGCAATAATGGCGGTAACAAGAAATTTTCTCCTTCACCATCGATTATAATTCATGAACATTGGAAGAAAAAAAAAGCCTTCATGTTGGGAATTAACTTTATAAAATTAAAACTTCAATACCCTCTTGCGTGCTATCATTACCATATGGCCAAAAACTAGTGGTCCATTGTAGTGGGATGTTCGATTTGGGACAGTTTTTGCTTGCATAATGTGTTGTTTATGCCAAGTTTTCAATACAACTTATAGTCAATCCAAAAGTTGTACGTACTCTTAACTGTGGTAGGGGTGTCTATAAAAAAACGAAACCGGCGAATCGAACCGAAAAATTAGAAAACCGACACTTTTTTTGGTTAACCGAATCGAGATTATTTGAATTTTCAGTTTGGTTAACCGAACCGAGAATATTGGTGGTTTCTCGGTTCGGTTTGGGTTCCCTGTTTTCACAATTACGGTTAACCGAAAAACCGAAAACGCATGACCGTTTAATTAATATTTAAGAAAATGTTTTATGTGTATGAAATGTATAATTCACGCACTAGAAACAAATGAAGCTATCAATCGGTTATTTTAGCTACCAAGATATGTAAAATAAGTTCGTATTGAAATGTTCTAACCGAGTTGGATAATATTTTTTAATACAAAGTTGATACTTTCATTTGCCTTTTAAGTGTATTATTATAATAAAAAAAAGTACATAAATGGTTATCGGTTAATCGAGAAAACCGAACTGAAAAATTGGTTAACCGAACTACGGTTAACCTGGATTCATGGTTCGGTTACGGTTCATTATTTTAACTAACCGAAATCATGGTTAACCGAAATCTCGGTTAACCGAGTTTAGACACCCCTAAATTGTGGTTATTGTTTTTCATTCATTTTGTGACACGAAATGTTTCATCTATACTATTAATGATCATAGAAGTATTAATGATCATAGAAGTAATGAAGTGGTGGGAAGTACAGTAAAACTTTTCTAAATTAATACTCGGTAAATTAATAAACTCTCTAAAAATTAATATTTTTTTCCGGTCCCGACTTGGACCGTACCAATGCAAAATTTAACAAATTTTGATAAGATAATAAGATAATAAAATTTACCCCCGGGCATTTGGTGTGGCGGTTGGGTCTTTTGGGTTCGAGCCTTGCTAGTGACACATGTGAATTATTTCACGTGTAGGCAAGATAGCTCCCCATGGCGCAGGCCTTTGAGTTGAGGCGCACCACCATTACTGCATCCCACGATTTACCCCCTCCTCGTGGCCCAGGGCATGGTGCGGGGAGGCATGGGACTAGTCAGCACCGCTCCCTTCAAAGCAGCTTCGAGCCATGGAAACCCGCGACCCCAAAAAAAAAGATAATAAATCTTCAAAAAACCCACTATATAAATATAAGGTCCCATTAATATCATAAATTAATAATTATATAAAGTTACATAATCATAACTAAGAAAATCTAATGAAATGTGATTGTAGTGTTTGTTTTTTCTTAGGTCTATTTAGAGCTCATCTCTAGCTTTTCTTATTGGATCCAACATTTGTAGCGTTGTATTAAAAATAAATTTTGTAATATCAACTATAATTCGTTGAGACTTCATTTCATGAATGAATTTTGCAATGTCTAAAAAAATTTGCTATTGCCCTCTTGCTCAACATTAACTATACAAATTCTTTGAGAGTACAAGATTGATAGCAACCAAAATATTAATCTTACATTGATCGGATTGTCCAAAGTCATATCCTTCTCAAATCCTACAATAAAATATTCTACGATAGTGTATTTTGAAAGCTCTTATTACAAAAAATCTCTTTAAATTAATAAATATTAATTTATCGTTTAGTTAATATCTCTATAAAATAATAAAATACTATGGTCTCAACCCTATTAATTTATAGAGGTTTTACTGTATAAGTGTATATTAATCTTTCTCATTAATTTATAGTAATTCCTTGAAAAAAAAAATTCTCTTTCTACATGTGTCAGCATATCATATGTATGTCCAAAATGATTTTTGGCCATTGTGATAACCATGCCATCAATTAATTAACACACTCCGCCACTCCCTCCTTAATTTATTATTATTTATTGTCTCTGTCCTCTCATGGCCAAAAATTGGCCAACGGATGAGAGAGTACTCTTAATGCTTGTTTGTTTGAATACGATAAGTATAATTCCTAGGAATTTAATTCATGTGAAGTAATTTACAAGAATTTGCAAATCATAGGAATTTGAAAAATATGTTTGGTTAAAAATCTATTTCTTAGGAATTATGTGGGAAGAAAATCTTATCCACTCTCCTCCCCTAGGTACACAAAGCTGATTACAACTTTTCATTTATGTTAATAATGAAATATATTATAAGCTTTAAAAATAAATTTAAAAAATTCTATAAATGTACTAAATCGGTCAACCCAACGGATTTCGGATTTGAACCTAACGGGTTTCGGATTTGAACCCAACGGGTTACGGGTTCTATCTGGTTCGGTTTATTTCAGGTTTCGGGTTCAAATTTCCGGATCTTGACCCTTAAATTATTGGGCGGGTAGGGTCGGGTTAGCGGGTTAAGTCAGTTTTTGACAACTCTAGTTCAATAGGAGTCACTAATCAAAAGCTCCCAACCACTTAAGTGATGAACCCAACAAGCCCTAAGGAGGAGCAAAACCTTGAACAAGGCACATGAAGATCCAGCCCAAAGATGCATAGGGATCTAGTGGCAAACCAGTGCTAGTAAATGAACCATCCTCCCAGTTTTCTGCCAACTAACTCCACTACCATCCTAAGCCTCAAAAAGACGTCTCTTGCACTTACTCGCACCGAAAGTAACATGCACGAAGATCTCTATCCACATATAATCTCCAAAGGTCGGAATACCCCTAGCTAAATAAAGTAATCTCTCCACATGCTAGTCACCAAAACTAGACTCGACCAGACTTGAGGTTGGACAAACCTCGACATACAACTCCGCGGGCTGAAGACCCGGTGTAGCATGAGGTCGAACAAACCTCGACGTACAACTCCGCGGGCTTAAAACCGGTCCAAAATGAGGTCGGACAAACCTCGACGTACAACTCTGCGGGACTTACCCTAGACCACAAAACTCACACCCTCCTTTGAGGTAGCTCAATACCTATCCTACTGGCTCATTACGGGGACATCAACACTGTAATAGTCCACCCCACCTTCGGCATGGCCATCAGCAGAGTGAGCTCACTACAAAAATTGTCAGTCCCAAGTAAGTAAACCAGAGGAAGGTACCTCATTGCTACTTCTAAGGAGGAGAGCGAGTCGATAACCAGATTATAACAAGGGAAATCCATTGGTCTGCTCAAAGATATGCGGGTACAAACCAAACAAGACCTTGTAGACGTGTTTTTTTATCTAAAGCACAATCTTCTCACAAGTGAAGACAACACTCTCAAAGGTTCTGAGGTTCTTGGCCTTCCAAAGGAAGTATATTGTAGCTGCAAAACCTATCCTTTTTGCTTTGCAGATCCAAGATGACCCCCTAGTGGATTTCAGAAGCCACTTGACATCACTTGAGATCGTGGTCATACTCTTGGACATATTCAACCAAGATCTAATCTGTATCCAAACCTCTGTGCCTAACTTGCACTAGAAGAAAAGGTGATAATGGGATTCATTCTCTTCTGAGCACCAGGAACACACTGGATCGAACTCTAGGTAAGGGATTTTATCAATGGTGGGCAAAGCTCCTCTCACCACTAGCCATGTAATGAAAGTGTGCTTAGGAGTGATTTTTGTATCCCATACTTTCTTGGCCCAGATCTTCTTAGAGGATGAAATTTTGATTGCCTCATATGCTTTACTCAGCTGAAGTTTCCCATGCAACTCCCAACTGTCCATACCCTGGGATGCCAAGTCACTAGAGCCAAAGTAAGAAACTACAGAGTCTCGAACCTCCAAAATCCTCTTGATGAGTGAGGAGTCTAGTTTCTTCACTATCCAACCCCAAACTCGATTTCTTAAGTACTCATGGTGGACCCATCTTACCCATAGCGTGTCCTTCTTCTTGTGTAAGTTCCAAAGAATTTTACACATGAAGGCATTATTCCATGCTTTAAGCTGAAAAAGCCCTAAACCCCTCTCCTCCTTTGGTAGACAGAGGTCATCCCAAGCTACACGAGGTGACCTATTCAGAACAGAAAGTTCCTACACTGTTGCATGATCCTATTCAGAACAGCAGCATGGATCGGGAGAATAGACATCCAAAAGCTTTCCACCCCTAGCAACATTGCCCGTATAAGCTCAAACTTTCCAGCATAAGACAGAGTCTTGGCGTTCCATACGTTGATGAAGCCTGAAATCATCTCAAGCAGAGGGGTATACTGACTCACTCTCAAGGCATGTGAAGTGATGGGTACACCCAAGTGAGTGAAGGGGAATTCTCCTTGAGAAAACCCCGTGATCCTAAGGAGCTCCTCTTTTTCATACTCATGTACTCCCGCCATAATTATACAAGATTTGTTGAGATGCACATTCAGCCCTGAGCACAATGTGAAGGAATTCAGACAGTCCATCAGTATACCAACAGAAGCAACATCTCCCCTCACAACAAGCACCACATCATCAACAAAGGCAATATGAGAGATTTCCAGGGTCTCACACTTAGGGTGGAACTTGAAGGCCGAGTTGGATGTCATTTGTCGCAAGAATCTTGACAAGTAATCCATACACAAAACAAACAACAAAGGCGACAATGGATCCCCCTGTCTAAGCCCTCTTTCCCCTTTGAAAAATTCGTGTGTGTTCCTATTAATGTTTAGATAGTAGGACGTGGTCGTCACACACTCCATAATCCAATTGACAAAAGTTGGAGGGAAATGCAGACCAACCAAGACTTGTTGTAGAAAATCCCAAGAGATCGAGTCATAAGCCTTCTTTAGATCAACTTTAATCAAGCAGCGAGGAGACACACTTGTTCTCAAATACTTCCTTAGCAGCTCTTGCACCAAGAGAACATTTTCATTCACCAGTCTACCATTCACGAAACTAGTCTGAGCTTGGTCCACTATGTGCTCCAAGTTGGTTGCAAGTCTTTGAGTCAAAATCTTTTAGATGACCTTATACACCACATTACAGCAAGAAATAGGCTTGAAGTCTCCAACTGTACAAGCTTGATCAGATTTTGGTATGAGAGAAATAAGAGTGTGGTTGATTTGCTTTAGTAGTTGCCCGTTTTGAAAAAACACCCTCACGGCATGGCACGCGAGCCTTCCTGTAACACCCCAGGAGGACTTGAAGAACTTGGAAGAATTACCATCAAGGCCAAGTGACCTCTCATCTCCAATATCCCAAAGTGCTTCTTTAATCTCCTTATCCGACACATAAGTGATTAAGCTCTGATGCATGTCTGGCTTGACCCTGGGACCCCGACTGAGGACATTCTGATCAAAACCTACAGTGTTAGCCCTCTCCCCGAGAAGATTCCGATAGATCTCTAATAAAGCTTTTGTGGTATGCAATGCACTTTTGTATGAAAAAGTACACTATGAACTAGAAAAAGTGCATTTGTTTCACGTTTCGGGATAAGAGTTTGTTTCATTTGAACCAAACTTTGTATATATATAATGTTAACTTTTAAAAAAGTTTTGGGTATATGGGTCGTAATGGAAGGTCGTGCACATGTATGATCAATACACAAGCACAATTGGAGTATCCTAAAACAAAATGACAATAGGAGGAGTAACAAGTAACTTTTTACTAGTCTAATTTAACTCTTTAATTTTTCATATAGGAAGGTCATTCCACCAAAAGTTTTCATTCATTTTTTATAGTACAATACTCATAAACAAGATGTTTTGGTCATCAAAATATAATATCCTCTCACTCTCACTCTCCCCCCCCCCCCCCCCCCCCCCCTCATTCTTGATGAGGGAGAATTTTTTTTTCTCTTTCTACACGTGTCAGCATGTTACATGTATATCCAAAATGATCTTTGGTCATTTTGATGACCACGCCTTCAATTAATTAACATACTCTCTCCTTAATTTATTATTATTTATTTTCTCTCTCCTCTCATGGCCAAAAATTGGCCAACGGATGAGAGAGTACTCTTAATGCTTGTTTGTTTGAATGCGGGACGTATATTTCCTAAGAATTTAATTCATGTGAAGTAATTTACAAGAATTCCCAAATATAGGAAATTGGAAAAAATATGTTTGGTTAAAAATCTACTTCTTATGAAATTATGTGGGAAAAAAATCTTACCCACTCTCCTCCCCTAGGTAATTAAGGTTGTCGATAAATCGGTGTTGGTGCTTGTTGTAACTGATGTTTATTGTTGATGTTGAAAGTGAAAACTTGTTTGTCAAATAAGCAAGTAGGTAATGGGTTTATGAAAAAACGCTCCCTTTCTCTCCTGTCCCTTACCCCCTTCCCCCAAATGAACAAAACAAAAACAACAATGAACAAAATTCAGACCCAGATCCCCCAATCTCACCCTCAACTCATCTCTATTTGCTCTAATCTTTTCTCAAACCTTATGTGAATGGCTTCGTCGCATAAATTGTGAACCGATTTGGTTCAATTCTACCCACAAATTGAGAATGAAAAAGAAATCACCCAAACCCTTGGAAATGAAATCTTATGATTTCAATGGTGAAGAACTGATTTGTCTTATGGACGAGAAGCCCCTCTTGATTTATGGGCGAGAAGTCCCTTTATATTTATGAGCCAGAAGTTCTTTGCACTGCTTTGTGAGTTCCAAACTTGTTTTTCCAAATCTGATGCAAATTTGGATAGATCCGACTCCCTCGGATCTAATCTCTTTGAGAAAAATTTCCCTTGAACAAATCTTTTTCTTTGAACTTGTTTTTCTAATAGAAATTTCAGATTGGAACATCTCTGATGCTTGGTGGTTTGTGGTGGCCGGTGTTGTCGGCAACTCCGTCACCGGTGTCGGCTTATTCGCACCGTTGGTGGCTTGTTGCCTGGATAGCATACACGAAGAGATGAATAAAGGAAAAGAAGAAATAATAAAAAAAAAGGGCTACAAGCTGGGAAAGTCTAAATTAAAGAAAATTAATAACTTTTAACAAAGAAAAGAAAAAAAAGCTTAATAATTAGTTTATAAAAAAGTAGAGAAAAATCTTATTACTTTTAAGTACTTGTCCGCCAAGACAAGTTTGTGTTTACTTGTGTGACAAGTTTCGACTTCTTTCCTTGTGTGACAAGTTTTATTTACTTGTGCGACAAGTTTTTTTCTTACTTGCGAGGCAAGCTTCTTTTCTTGCGGAGCAAGTTTGTGTCTACTTGTGTTGCAAGTAAAACGTTTTGTTTTACTTGTGAGGCAAGTTCGACTTCTTTTCTTTCAGGTTAGCTCGAGACTTATTTAATGTACTAATCTTCCGAGGAGTTAGAGCTGAGTTTGGCATTTGACCGAGTTGTATTAGGCCAGGTCGCTTGGTGCTTTGGGGCTTTTGAAGATCCTCCATCTCGGTGGAGGAACGTCAGTAGTCCGTTTCGCACGCCTAGGAGGGGTCGACCTGTTGTCTGCGGCGCTATTCTTATAGTGCTTTACTCACCCTAATCTCAAACTCGTCTTAGTTCTTACTTTTTGGAGTTTTGTACCTTACTTAGCTAGTCCTGCTTGTTTTTACTCTCTTAGCCGTTTCTCGGCTGCCGTTTTAATACGGCCTCTCGGATTACCAAGTCTGTTTGGTATTCTGAATTCTTACCTTATCAAAAAAAAATAAGCAAGTGGGTACCCAGTGAGATGTTTGTTATTATATTTCAAAAGATGATTTCAATGGATCCCACAAACTTATTTTTTGGGAAGTAAGTTTGCTCGTTTGAGATAAGCATGGGGTCGAGTGTTGATTTTTCTCGGGAATAAGCAAGCATCCAAAATAAGTTGTTTATTTGAAATAAGTATGTAATGCTGAACACACTTTCTGGATGCTTATATAGAGAAATAAAAAACAGAGTGTTTATAAGCATTCCTTTTTCATGTTGTCAAACGCAACCTAAGTTACTTCGAAATACATGAAGTCGGAATGGATTCAACATTGGGGTCTTCGGAAAAGCTGAGCATTTAGAAATTTGGGGAAGAAGACTTTTTAATTAAAAAAGAAATTAAAAATAGAAATAGGTAAATTGGGCTTTTTTTTTGATGAGGTAAGTTTTCGATATGTCAGACAGACCTGACAAACCGAGAGGTCGTCTTTCAACGGCAGCCGAAACGGCTAGGAGATCAAAGAGCGAAACAAAACCCAAGCAAGCTAAGTACAAACACCCGAAAAACGAAACATGTAAACGAGTAAAGGAGCAAGTCAATGATGTTCCCTCCATCGGAATGAAGGATCTTCAAGGGCCTCGATGCACAAAACAAACGTATTGGGCTATTTAAATTGTATTGGGCTTAGATTGATATTTGGCTTGGCCTTTAACTTACTAAAATAAGGGGCCTTCTAACTTAAAAAAATCGAAAATATGTTCGGGTAATATTGAATACAATTGACATAAAATGCACTTGCCTCTTTCAATTGGTGACTGTTGAGCTGTAACTCGCGAATAACAATGTGTGAAGATTGATTTGAGAAATAAAATGGGAGATGAATAGTTGACTACTGATAACTTGGTAGTATTTATTTAAAGGTATATATTTGTAACAATTGATAACGGAACTATGTTGAATCGTTTTAAGAATTTAGACACTCAAAAATGTCAATTATCATGTAGGAGAGAAACAGATATAGTTTGATTTGTATTTTTTATGTTTTTAAATTTACTTTTTATGTACTTTATATTTTATATATATGTCAATATATTAAAATAGCTAAATTTTTATAAGGAGATTTCATGACTCCGCCACTAACCCCGTTAGTATAGTAGTCGCCAGTCGGGGTCTAATTAAGGGTCGATTTCCAGGAAGCTTGTTTGCATTGGATATTGCCGTGTACTTCCCACTTCCCAGGTAATCAATCACCACAAAGAGTCATCAACTGGACCACACTTACAACTTAATTTCTTCAGTTTTGATTGGTTCAAACTCTGTTATAGCTTTTAGTCAATCTTGACTGCTCGCTTGCCCCAGAAGAAAATTAATTTTTAGCTTTTCTATTTTCCTCCATCATGCCTTGTCTGATGGCCATAACATTCACTACTCAGAACTTCAAATCCTTCACGGAAATGCTCCTCATTATTTGACGAAAACCGAGTATGTACGTATAAATCTTTCACATTCGTCAAATTTCAAATCTAATAAATACCATATACCAGTTTTCTGATCGATCGATCACAGCAGAAACCAAGAAACTTAGCTAGCTATCCAGCCATGGCCAAGTTAGCTCTCAGCTCCATTCCCCTCCTTTTAGTACTAGTCTTTCATTTGGCTGTTCCTCCTGCTGTTGCCGTGCTAAACATATGGGTCCACGAGTGCGACGATGTTAACGGGAATTACACTAGTACCAGCACTTACAAAACCAACCTGGATTCTCTCCTCACAAAAATGACCACAACAGACATCAGCTACGGCTTTTACAACTTCTCAGCCGGCCAAACCCCAGACACATCCAATCTTATATCCCTCTGCATCGGAAACCTTCCGATCTCCGATTGCCATACATGTCAAACTTTTATTAAGAACCAGATTAGCAGCCTGTGTCCCAACCAAAAGAAAGCCATTTTCTGGTCTGACGACTGTATGGTTCGCTATTCCAATGATCCCATATTTGGAATAATGGAGCAAACTCCGTCTTGGAACATGCCCAGACTCGTTACTATAGATTCGTCGGATGTGGAGGCTTACAACCAGGTTGTTAATACCTTGGTGGATAGCTTTCCGAGCAAGGCTTCAGCTGGAAGTTCTAGTCTTAAATTTGCAGACGGGCAAGCTGCGTATAATGCCTCTATAACAATCTATTCAGCTGCTCAGTGCACTCCTGATTTAGCCCAAAAAGACTGTCTACAGTGCCTTAATAGCGCTGTCACCGAACTTAAAGCTCAAAACTCGGGTCAAAGAGGCGCGCGATACCTTGTTCCTAGCTGTTTTGTTAGGTATGAAGAGACTAAGTTTTATTTGTCATCCGACGGAGCTCCTCCAACTTCGCCGTCACCACCAAGCTCAACAAATGTTGGTAGGTAGTAGGTAGTACTGTTGTTTGTCTTTCTATAAGAACATAATTAATTAAGCTGAAGTTGGATTGATTATGATGATTTTGTTGGCAGAAAAAGGAAGCAATAAAAGAAGAACAAAGATCATTGTTGCAGCAGTTGCCGGATCTGTTTGTGTCTTACTAGGATTTGTGGCATGTTTCATTCTCATAAGAAAAAAGAAACTGCATTGGAATTTAATTTCCAACAGTTTAATTGATGGGGATGATATTAGCAACATTGAGTCCTTTCAGTTCAATTTTGGCACAATTCGAGCAGCTACTGGAAATTTCTCCGAAGCCAACAAGCTTGGTGAAGGCGGATTTGGTGCGGTTTATAAGGTACACAAAGCTGATTATTTCTTAGTTTGGAACAAGATTTGCTTTGGGGTAATTTGTTGTTTACAAAAAAAATTAATTTTAAACAGGGTACATTGCCTGATAATGGGCAAGAAATAGCAGTGAAGAGGTTAGCAGGGAATTCTTCACAAGGTGAAGATGAATTCAAGACTGAGGTCACACTACTTGCCAGGCTTCAGCACAGAAATTTGGTTAGGCTTCTAGGCTTCTGCTTTCACAACAAAGAGAGACTTTTGATATATGAGTTTGTAGCCAATGCAAGTTTGGATCACTTTTTATTTGGTATGTTACTCTGTTTTGATATTTCCATATACTAAGCACTTTGTTTCATACAATATTATACATTTAATTCATTGGATTCTTGTACGTACTATTTGAATGTATATATAGGCTCAAACAGACGCGCTCATTTGGATTGGGAAACCCGATACAAAATTATAAGAGGCATCGCTAGAGGGATTCTCTACCTACACGAAGACTCTCGACTACGAATTATCCATCGTGATCTCAAAGCAAGCAACGTACTTCTTGATGCAGAGATGTGCCCCAAGATTGCCGACTTTGGAACGGCAAGGTTGTTTGACATTGATCAAACTCATTCAGATACAAGAAGAATTGTTGGCACCTAGTAAGTTGAATTTGATCTTCTCCATTATTAAGTGCTTGTGACTTGTTTTATCCAAAGGTTTGTTTGAGTGTCAACTTGAAATGGTACTTTAGTTGATCGATAACAAAGGTGTGTATTGCAGTGGTTATATGGCTCCAGAATATGTACTACATGGAAGCTTCTCTACTAAGTCAGATGTCTACAGCTTTGGAGTTTTGCTTTTGGAGATTGTGTGTGGTAAGAGATGCAATACCATGTTCACTGGAGAGATTTCAGGAAGTCTTATAAGCTTGGTAAGTTATAATGTCCAAGGATCGATATATATGAATGCTTTAACAAATTGAATTATTTGTTTCCATATAACTAAACTATCATGGACTCTATATAGATAACAAAATCTGGTTCTTCTATCATTAGATATGGACAAAATGGAGTGAAGGTACGCCATTAGAGGTTGTCGACTCAGCTCTATTGGACGGTTCAGAAACTGAATTCCTAAGATGCATCCACATAGGGTTGTTGTGTATTCAGGATAACATGGTTGATAGGCCAACGATGTCGTCGGTTGTACTAATGATGAGCAGCGAGTCACTTGCCCTTCCTCTTCCTTCACAACCCGCTTACATAGTCACTTCAAATATGCCACTCAACACCGAAGATGCCAACTGGTCAGATTATAATGCTACAGATTTGGAGTCGATCAGCGAGCTTCATGTGCGATAATATTGCTTGCTCCCTTGTCATGCTCAGGGGCGTAGCCCGAAATTTATCCCAATGGTGGCTAAATTCCTGTTTACACAGAAAAAAAATTTGTATTTGTACGGAAAATTTGTATATTTTTATAAAATTATATATTTTTCTGTATAAAAATAATTTTTTTTATATGAGAGCCATTTTTTTCATAAAAATAAATAAATTATTTTTTTCTGGTCAAATAATTTAGATTTTTTATATTTTCAAAAATAATGTTTGCTAGTTGGGAGTTGGGAGCCGTTTAACTGTATTTGACAATATATATAGTGCATGTTTAATCACTGATCTATGTAATACTAATATTTTACTCCCTCTGTTTTACAATTTAGAGGTTCTTAGTACTTTGGACATATATTAAGACAATCTTAAAGTGAAATTGATGAGATTTTGTTTTTTATGTACAAAATTAATATGAGATTAAATCATATAATATCAACCAATGGGTGACATTTTTTTAGTATTTATAAGTACATTGGAACTATAAATACATTAATTAAATGTTATTTTAGGTAAGTTTTAGTATTCATTAATTAAAAAAAGACTTATATTTTAAAATTTTATTTAAAGCTTAAAAACCCCTAAATTATAAAACGAAGGTATACGCTAATAATATTTTTTTTTTAAATTCCAGTGGGGGCTGTAGCCCCCACTGGGCACCATTTACATCTGCCACTGGTCATGCTCTAGGTGTTGAGGAACAAGGGGATGGCGATTGATCTCAACCAATCTCATGTGCTAAGATGACGAAGCTAAGGATTAAAGCATGTGGCCATAATGATCGTAAGATTTTTTCATTGGCTGAAGACGGGGCTGCCCTCCTTGGTACTGGTAAGGTCTAGGCTTGTTTTGCTTCCAAATCCTCGCACAAATTATGTGTACAACCAATTGTTGAGCCACTTAAGGATGAGATCAAGAAAATAAGGGAGGAGATGAAAACTCTTCAAACTTAAAATCGAGAAACCCAAAGTCACAACGAAGCGTTGAAGGACATGATTAATTAGAAGATGATTCAACACTTTGGTAGTACTTCTTAACTATCTTCAAACTTTTCTAACTAGATGGATTATGATACTGTTTTATGGCTGTTTTAGAGCACTTCATCAAGTTGCATGTAATTATATACTTAAGGGGTTGTTTTTTGGATTATTTGTAAGTTTTTTGCCTAGCATGTGCAGTTTGGATGGTTTTTTGGATGATGAACAGCTTGTGTAATGTGTATGTTGGGAATTGGGATTATACTTACGCAGTTTTGAACAATTTGATGGAAGCTAGTTTAAGCTGATCGATTGGTATTTGCAATTTGTCATTATTATTATTACAATGCATATCTATGTTTGAAAATAGGTGACATTTTAGGATTTTTTTTAATAATGAATACTCGATAAAATAGCCACAAATTTTAGAACGCAATGTTCTCAAAGCTAAATTTAAAGCTAAAAGGCCATGACATTTACCATCAGATCTATTCAAAGGAAATTTCGAAGCTAAATGACCACAATATGTGAATCAAACGCCCATAAAATTTACCACGAAATATATTCAAAGGAATTTTTGAAGCTAAATGGCCATAATATGTAGACCATGATTAATTTGTATTTGGCTCAAATTTAGCCATAAAATTTGTTCAATGATACAGTTGAATTTAATTGGACTCAACACTAGCAACGAAAACAACTCTGGCTATACCATCTATTTAGCCAGAAGATAATTTCATACGAAATTTTGTGGTTGTCTAGACACAACTCATTATTTTTGTAGCTTTGTTCGTAGGCTAGAATTAATTGCGACTGTTTTAACGACGACATCCTATTCGTGGATAATGTCCTTGCAAAGGTTGCGGCTAATGCTATTTCGAGACTAATTTTACGGCTCATCACCTTGCTACGTTCTTGGTTATAGACGGTTTTCCAGCAGTGGGAAAGGTATTTTGGTGGTTTAGTCGATCATAGGGAACTTTGGGAATTGGGAACATGATAGGAAACCGGGGAACTCTTTATGTTTGGGTCGAACAAAATCTCTTTAAAATTCAGCTTAATTTTCTGGTCACATTAGGATTGTAGATTGATACGGACCCGATGTGGACCGCGTATCGAACCCTTGTTGGTCAAGGGGGTTGAGCCTATTCCGATGTGGAATCCGACTCGAGATAAGCTAACGCAGGAAAATAAGAGCTAAAAAGAAATTAGGGCAAACTATTTACTTGGATAAAATTATGAGGAGAGTTTCCAAGAGTATTTATACCTAAGCCCTAACGGTTCAAAAAAAGGCGTCTCGGGAAAGAACCGTAAAGAAAACCCGAGAAGAGAGCAATGCTCTAGTTTATAAAAAATTACATAAATTGCCTAAAATACTGAAATTATAAGTCAATGTTCTAAAGCTTGTAAAAATACTAATATAAATAAATAAAATTAATCTTCGTATCGTTTTGGACGACGCCGAACTCGGGATGGTCTAGCCGAGGATAATTCTTCCGTATCAATCTCTCCCCCGATGAGAATAGGCTTGTCCTCAAGCCGTAAATCCGGAAATGAGCGTTGGAGGATGTCAACCGGTTCCCACGAAAATTCAGAAGGTTTGCCATCCGCCCACTCGACGTGCCACTCTCGGCGCGGCGTGCAATCCACCAGGACTTCGCGTTCCGCCGTGGCACGAATTGGGTGTGAAATCGGCCTGTCATACAAAAATTCAGAAGGCAGTGTGGCGGGCTGAATGTGCAAACCGTCCGTCTTGAAAGGCCGAAGAAAAGAAACATGGAACACGTTGTGGATACGGGCTGAAACCGGTAAATCCAAATGATAGGCCACCGGCCCGATCCGTTCAATGATAGTAAACGGGCCATAAAAACGGCGAGCGAGCTTGGCGGATAGGGGACGACTGACCGAATGCTGACGGTAAGGCTGTAGCTTCAATAAAACGCGATCGCCGATGCTGAATTCGATGTCTTTGCGATGCTTGTTTGCCTGAGGTGACATACGCTGTTGCATCTTAATCAAGAATTTGACCACGGTCACGTATAGCTTCGGAAGCCAGCGTTGGCGGTCCAGTCGGCGCGAGCAATAGGCGGTGCGTCTCGGCCATAAAGAACTTTAAATGGGGACATGCCGAGGCCTTCATGAAACATGGAATTTAAGGCTAATTCGGCCCAAGGCAGAAAATCGAACCATCGGCGAGGACGGCCTTGAGTGAAAGCGCGCAGATACTGCTCAAGACTACGATTCTTAACTTCCGTCTGTCCGTCAGTCTATGGATGATAGGCAGTACTGTGGTGGAGTTTTCTCCCGCTTAATCGGTGTAACTCGGACCAAAAGGCGCTGCGAAACACGGGATATCTGTCAGACAAAATGATGGCCGGAATACCGTGTAGTTTCACAACCAAATCAACGAATAAATTGGCAACTCGAGGAGCATCAAAAGACGGGCCCAAGGCACCAAAATGTGCATATTTGGAAAGCATGTCGACAACCACCAGAATTGTGGTGTGGCCACGAGACGGGGGCAATCCGGTAATAAAATCCATGGACACCTCGTCCCACACCTGACGTGGAACGGGAAGAGGCTGAATTAACCCTGCCGGCTTACTCGTACTGTATTTCGTCGATTGACAAATGAGGCAAGCATCTACAAATCGTTTAACGTCAGCGCGCATACCTCTCCAAAAAAATACCTCAGCGACGCGACGGAAAGTGCGTTCAACGCCCGGGTGGCCTGCGCTCGGCGATGCATGAAACTCATTGAGAATCTTGGCTTTAATAGGTGAGGCTGCCGAGATCACCATTCGGTGACCATAATATAAAACACCATCGTGTAGACGGAACGGAGGTGGTAGCGTTCCTTTTTCCGCAGCGGCGTGCCATTGACGCAAATCCTCCAGCACCGAATTTTCGGCCTTGAGCCGAGTTAAGAGATCCGGCAGTGGTGCCGCAAAGGAGAGGAAGTGGCGCAATTCCGCGTCCTCGTCGCTCATGCAACGCGACAATGCATCTGCCACTCGATTACTAGCGCCGGATTTGTATTCAATACGGAATTTGTAACCCATAAGCTTGCGCATGAAGAATTGTTGATCAGGGGTTTGGATTACTTGTGTCAGAAGTTCCTTCAAACTCTTCTGATCGCTACGAATTAAGAACTCCCGGCCGAGCAAATATTGACGCCATTTCTGAACAGCGGATACAATGGCGAAAAGCTCGCGATGATATGCGGAAGACCCGCGGCGACGGACGCCCAGTTTCTTGCTGAAGAACGAGAGGGGGCGTTCTGCCTGTAATAACACGGCCCCAACTCCATCATCGGAAGCGTCCGTCTCAATCACAAATTGCTTTGTAAAATTGGGAAGCTGAAGAATTGGTGGAGACATCATCGCTTCTTTCACACGTTGAAAAGCCGAAGTCGCCGAATCAGACCAGGCAAATTTTTCTTTCTGTAATAGGTCAGTTAAAGGAGCTGCTAATAAGGCATAATTGCGGATAAACTTTCGGTAGTAGCCTGTCAGACCCAAAAAACCCCGCAGTAGCTTAACTGATTTCGGTAGAGGCCAATCAGACATTGCCGATAACTTTGCCGGATCGGCCAGAAGTTGCCCTGCAGACATAATATGACCTAAATATTCCACTGTGGATGTGCCGAATGAACACTTCGACCCTTTGACATAGAAGTGATTGGCCTGTAGAATTTGTAACACTGTATCAAGATGGTCAGCATGCTCTGTAATAGAAGAACTGTATACCAAGATATCATCGAAAAAACAATAACGAAGCGGCGCAGATATTGAGCAAATATAGTATTCATCGCTGCCTGAAATGTCGATGGTGCATTAGTAAGGCCGAAAGGCATAACTAAGAATTCATAATGACCATAGTGCGTGCGGAACGCGGTTTTGTAGATATCGGAAGAGTGCATCCGTATCTGATGATATCCTGAGCGCAAATCATGTTTAGTAAAAATCATAGCATTCCCTAATTCATCAAATAATTCATCAGCAGTGGGAATTGGAAACTTATCTACGACGGTAATATTGTTGAGAGCGCGGTAATCGATACAGAAGCGAAAGTTGTCGTATTTCTTTTTGACCAGAAGAGCAGGAGAGGAGAAAGGACTAGTACTGTGCTGAATAATTCCCTGCTCGAGCATGGTACGAACCGGGCGTTCGATTTCTGATTTATGAAAGTACGGGTATCTGTAAGGACGCACATTAACTGGTTTCGATCCCGGCTGCAAATGAATATTGTGATCCCAAGGTCGGGGCGGTGGAAGACCCGTCGACATATTGAAAACCGAACGACGGTTCTCGAGTACAGTGCGCAATTCCGGCGCCAATTGTGGAGGCCAGTCGAGCGCATCAGATTGCGGTTTAGGAGACAAGCTGAGGACTTCAAAGCATTCAAGAATCTGATCAGATGCACACAGTGTAAGCAGAACCGACATAGAAATCGGTCGGGGTGTCTGACGGTCTCCTGTTAAGAACACTGATTTACCCTCCCAAGAGAATTGCATAGTCAGCTTAGCGTAATCGTGGGACACAGTGCAAAAAGTCTGTAACCATTGAACGCCGAGAACAACTTGCGGTCCATGTACCGCCAAGACATAGAGATCAATAGCAAAAATATGACCCTGCAGATCAATACGAGTTGTCGGACATTGATGGGAGCATAACAGATAAGCTCCGTTGCCCACAAAAACACGGAAGGGGTCAATTTTAAGCAATGGCAGGTGTAATTTTTCCGCCACCTCCGGGTGTATGAAATTATGAGTACTACCACCATCAATAAGAACTTGAATTTCAGTGCTCATAATCGAACCTGACAACCGCAAAGCGCGCGGATTTGGCAGTCCATCCATCGAATTCAAGCTAGATATATCGCCTGTCACCGCTAGCTCGTCCGAATGCTCATTCTCGTCATCATCGTCGCTGTCGTCGCAGCTCAATAAAGCCAAAACGCGGGGCGTGCAGCGATGTCCTCGAACGAATTTCTCGTCACAATTAAAACACAACCCTTTTTTAGTATGTTCATCACGCTCAGCAATAGTAAGACGACGAATTGGGAGCGAAGTATACGTACTGTTAGGAGGGGTCGGTGCCTGCGTGGTCGGTGTGTCGCCTGAAAGAGGCGCCGGGGCGGGTTTTGCCGGTGAAGAACGATTGTTGTTGGGCACCCACGGCCGCTTATTCGTCATCCACGGCGTGGACACCTCACTGAAGGATGCCGCTAATTCGCGTGCGAGAGCAAAAGTTTGGGCTAACGTAGTCGGGTTACGTAAATTCAGCTCCCGACATACCGGTTGTTTCAATCCAGCCTTAAATAGAGAAATCAGGGTTGCCTCAGAAAGTCCGGTAACTTTGTTCAACAAGGACTCGAATTCAGTCTGATAATCAAGGACGGATCCCTTTTGTTTCAGATTGGCCAACAGACTTGTATAATCTTCATAATAAGTGGGATCAAAGCGTTGCTGAACGGATTGTAGAAAAGCTGTCCAATTCTCGCCACAGTTATTCCGACGTTGATATCGGAACAAATCAGAAGCGGGGTGATCAATCAACATCCCCACCAATCTCAAACGATCATAATCAGGTGTCCGGAAATAAGCGAAATACTCCTGGACACGAAAAATCCATCCGTTCGGATCGGATCCATTGAATCGAGGTGGATCAACCCGAATTTTTGGAACTGTGTCGGGTCCTGACGACGCTCGGCCCATGGCCGGATATCCGTGTGATGCTGTCGGCACAGCGTGGTAGTCAGTTGCGCTCGGGCTGGGCATCACGAAGGGCGCGGGACTCGGCGAGAATTCCGGCGGTGTCCAACCCAGGAAAGGGGCCGACATGGTTGCCGCCACGGTGTTTGCGTGACCCACGCTAGGCGGAGGCCAACCCGTGGTCGACGAGGGCGGCCCGAACGAGAATCGGTGGGGCGGCACATTAGGGTTTGGAAACGTGCGGCCGGACGTCCAATCAAAAGGCTGCTGGGGAGCGCTGCTAGGGTCGACGCTCGGTGGAAGCCAAACCTGGCTGAGCGAGGGTTGAACCGCGACGGGCGGAGTCGTGGTGTGGGCGACCGACGCCGCCGAGACGAGTTCCGTCGGAGAACGAGCCGATTGCAGCATATCGTACATCGTATTTTGGCGTGATTGTTGATCGTCCACACGACCCGAAAGGCGTTGCAAATCTTCGGATAATTGCATCAGCAAGTCGCGGAGATCGGGTTGATTTCCGGTGGTGTTCGTGGTATCGCTGGTGGTGGATTTCGACATGGTGTTCAAGGTGAAAGCACCAGTTGATACGGACCCGATGTGGACCGCGTATCGAACCCTTGTTGGTCAAGGGGGTTGAGCCTATTCCGATGTGGAATCCGACTCGAGATAAGCTAACGCATGAAAATAAGAGCTAAAGAGAAATTAGGGCAAACTATTTTCTTGGATAAAATTATGAGGAGAGTTTCCAAGAGTATTTATACCTAAGCCCTAACGGTACAAAAAAAGGCGTCCCGGGAAAAAACCGTAAAGAAAACCCGAGAAGAGAGCAATGCTCTAGTTTATAAAAAATTACATAAATTGCCTAAAATACTGAAATTATAAGTCAATGTTCCAAAGCTTGTAAAAATACTAATATAAATAAATAAAATTAATCTTCGTATCGTTTTGGACGACGCCGAACTCGGGATGATCTAGCCGAGGATAATTCTTCCGTATCATAGATAAAATCAACAAATGATTAATGTAAGTCTCCGCTTACTCATGTTGTCCCATCGATCAACTGAGTCTCTTCGTACGTTTTTCTGTGTTTTCGATCTCCCCTAGCCTTTAATGGCACCATTTTCTTCGTTTCACATTTACTAAAAGACGGGCATTGCAATTTCATATACACGGCACATTTATGGATCGGTGACCATGATAGCAACTAGTCAAGAAAGGTTGGTTCCTCACGCGATCGAGTTAGGCCCTTCTGCATGCAACTACTTTCCAAACGGTGCAAGAAATTGACAAAGTCCAAGTCTCTCAACTAAAGCAACTACTTCAGCATGCAACTACTTTCATAACCCTAAATTAGTAAAACTACCTACTTTGTTAAAAAGGCTTTGTAACATGCCCCGGGGTATTTATCTATACAACAAGTGAAGTTATCTTCGAGCCCACACAAATATTTGGGCATGCCTCGACTGTTAGGATGGCAAGGGTGCTTTTTAAGCCTTGTAAGACGAGTGACTCTTTCCACCAAAAAAAAGACGAGTGACTCTAGCAAAATCCGTTTTGTCATCCATTCTCGTCTATTCGATGGCAATTGTGACCCTTCCTAATGAAATTTGTGCAAAGATTGATTCGTTGATAAGGACCTTTGTTTGAGGTGGTAATGAAAGTGGTTGACGGGTGCACTTAGTGAGTTGGGAAGAGTTTTGCAAGCCTAAAGTTTGTGGGGGCTTGGGTCTTCGTTCCATGAAGGAGTTGAATGATACGACACAAGACGAGACTTCGGAGAGGGTGACGAGGCCAGCGAGAGAAAGGCCTCGTCCAAACCACTTTATTGAATCTTATTAATAACCTTTTGTTATTTATTTAATTTATGTTAATTTTTATAAACTAGAGCTTGCTCTCTACTCGGGTTTTCTTTACGGTTCTTTCCCGAGTCGCTTTTATTGAACCGTTAGGGCCTAGTATAAATAGCTTGTTAATTATCCAAAATTAATAACAAGATATTCTTTGCCCTAATCTATCTTCTCTTCTCCTTCTCCCTCGTCTCCTCTGCCTATCCCCTGCCTCCTCTACTATCAATATAACCATTCAACAACATTAGTAATTAAGACTTGGGTTATAAGTTAGGTTTAACTTGTAACAACTGGTGCTTTCATCCCGAACTATCTGAATTATCGTTCACATGGCTCCGTCGGATACCGAACAGGTTGCTCCAACAATTGTGTGACGATGCTCAAAACAGTCGGCGAGACGCGGAGATCCAGCGCGCCCGAACTGATCAAGTCTTCCATATCCTCGGCCACCATGATCCTCCCGAGCCAGGCGGGCCCGTTGCCGCGGCACCGGTGGTGGCCGAATTGCCACCCCTGCTGCCCAATCCGCCGCCACAGCAGCAGTTGATTCCGCCCGCACCGCCACCGATCGATAACGGAATTGTAGTGCGCGCCCCGGTAGGCCATGAAAATTACCCTAAGATCCGCATCGATCCCCCTCGCTTTAATGGTTCGGACCCACAAGGTTGGATCTTTAAGGTCCAATCCTACTTCGACTACTTCCATACGACGGATAATGATAGGCTCCAATTGGTGGGTATGTTGTTTGACCACCCGGCGTCGGATTGGTTTCGATATCAACGTCGGAATCATTGTGCGCAAACGTGGGCAGCATTCTTAGCGGCCGTTCGACAACGATTCGACCCGCAATACTATGAAGACTATGTCGGACTTCTAGCCAAGCTACAACAGCGTGGGTCAGTTCTGGATTATCAAACAGAGTTTGAATCATTGCTCAACAAAGTGGTCGGATTATCCGAGCCAACATTGATTTCGCTTTTTAAAGCGGGTCTCAAACAACCGGTCAAACACGAACTCAATTTGCGTAACCCCACGACCCTTCCGCAGGCCTTCGCTCTGGCCCGCGAGCTGTCCGCGTTGCTCACCGAGACATCGACTTGGCAGGGACCTCGCAAGACTTGGACAACGAATTCATTCAAACCGCCGTCCGCTTCCACTCAAGTGGTGGCGTCAACTTCTTCGGCCACACCACCAGCGGTCCAATCGGGACCCAACTCTAACGGTAATTTCTCTACTCTTCCAATTAAACGCCTTTCCGTTGTTGAACGTGATGAACGTACTAAAAAGGGTTTATGTTGGAATTGTGACGAGAGGTACACTCGGGGACACCGCTGCAAGCATCGCTTTTTTGCATTATTGGGCTGCGATGAGACTGATGACGATGAGCTCGAGGATCTCGATGATCACGAGCTAGCGGTTACCGGTGATATTTCTCACATTAACTCCATGGAAGGCCTTCCCAACCCGAAATCTTTGAAACTCGTCGGATCTATCAACGACTCCAAGATACACGTCTTGATTGATGGGGGGGAGTACACACAATTTCATACACCCGGAAGTCGTTGAGAAGTTGTGTCTGCATGTGTCTGATATTCCGGCATTTAGAGTTTATGTGGGCAATGGGGCGTCTCTATTATGCTCGCATCAATGCGCTGGTACGCAAGTGTGTTTGCAAGGAACCATATTTTTGATTGATTTGTTTGTATTACAGGTGCATGGGCCACAAGTTGTTCTCGGTGTACAGTGGCTCCAAACTCTGGGAAAAGTATCCCATGATTACGCCCAGCTTACCATGGAATTTTCCTGGAAAAATGGTGTGATATGTTTACAAGGAGAACGCACTTCGCCTAAGCAGGTTTCCGTCCATACGCTACATTCTCTATGCTGCTCGGATTCAGTCACTGAATTTTTCGAGATTATGTCTATTATTCCGGACGAGTCATCCGCGACAATATTGCCTGATTTTCCGTCGGATTTGCCGACTCTGATCCATGACACTCTCCAGCTACATGCCTCGGTTTTCCAACTCCCCACCGGCCTTCCACCGCAGCGTACTTAGGATCACAGAATCCACTTACAACCCGGCTCTAGACCGATTAACGTCCGGCCTTACAGATACCCGTACTTTCAGAAATCCGAAATAGAACGTCAGGTTCAGGATATGCTTCAGCAGGGTATCATCCGTCATAGTACAAGTCCGTTATCTTCCCTGGCATTATTGGTCAAGAAAAAAGATGGGAGTTTTCGGTTTTGTATTGATTATATATAGAGCTTTGAATGCGGCGACTGTGGCAGATAAATTTCCAATTCCGACAGCGGAAGAACTCTTTGATGAACTGGGCAGAGCTATGATTTTTTCTAAGCTCGATTTGCGTTCGGGTTACCATCAGATTTGAATGCACACGACTGATATTTTCAAGACGGCATTCCGCACTCACGATGGCCATTTCGAATTTTTGGTCATGCCTTTCGGCTTAACGAACACTCCGTCCACTTTTCAGGCAGCTATGAATTAGATATTTGCTCAGTTTTTACGACAATTTGTGATCGTTTTCTTTGACGACATTTTAGTGTACAACCCGTCTTTGGAAGATCATGTGAGTCACCTTGACATTGTCCTTCGTGTTCTTCAAGGCAATCATTTTTTCGTCAAAGCCTAGAAGTGCTCTTTTGGCACATCCAAAGTGGAGTATCTCGGCCACATTGTCACTGCCGGACAGCTCCTAGCCGACCCATCTAAGCTCGCAGCTATGTCAGACTGGCCGATTCCGAAAACAGTGAAGCAATTACGAGGATTTTTGGGGTTGACGGGCTACTACCGGAAAATTATTCGTAATTATGCTATTATTGCGGCTCCTCTCACATCCCTACTACAGAAAGAAAAATTTGCATGGACAACAGAAGCCGAGTCTGTATTCCATCGTCTGAAAGACACAATGATGCGTCCCCCGGTTTTGCAATTGCCGAATTTTGACCAACCATTTGTCGTCGAAACCGACGCGTCTGATGAGGGTATCGGGGCGGTTTTGTTGCAACAGGAGAAACCGATTGCCTTCTTTAGTAAAGTCCTCGGCGTCCGATGCAAGGGCTCTTCTACTTATCATCGAGAACTTTTTGCTATTGTATCGGCTGTACAAAAATGGCGTCAATATCTTTTGGGCCGGGAATTCTTAATCCGTACCGATCAAATTAAAAGAGTTTGAAAGAACTATTATCACAGGTGATTCAGACTCCTTATCAACAATTTTTTATTAGAAAATTAATGGGGTACAAATTTCGCATCGAATACAAAACCGGAGCGAGTAATAAAGTCGCTGATGCTCTTTCCCGTTGCATGATAGACGATGAAGTTGCCCTCAAACAATTTCTTTCCTTCTCGTCCCCTATACCGGAATTGTTGAAACGTGTGCAGCAGGAAAATGCGAAATTACCGGACCTGGTTGCTCTTCATGAAGCTGCTGCTAAGGGTGATCTACAACCACCATTTCGGGTTCACTCGGGCCTCATTTATTATAATCACCGGCTGGTGTTGAGCAAAACGTCGAACCTTAAAGCTGATATTTTACAAGAGTTTCATTCATCTCCTAGTGTCGGTCACCCGGGCGTCGATAGGACTTTTCGACGCGTTGCTGACGTTTTTTATTGGCCAAACATGCGTCGTGACGTCCGTACATTTGTTGAGGCTTGTGTGATTTGTCAATCCACAAAATATGAAACAAAGAAACCAGCGGGACTCCTCCAGCCTTTACCGATACCTCGCCAAGTATGGGATGAAGTGTCGATGGATTTCATTACTAGCTTACCGCCATCGCATGGGTACACTACTATTTTGGTCGTGGTGGACCGCTTATCTAAGTATGCTCACTTCGGGACGTTAGGCTCCTCGTACGACGCACCGAAAGTCGCTGCCCTTTTTGTTGATATGGTGGTAAAACATCATGGCATCCCATCATCTATATTGTCGGATCGGGACGTGATATTCACGAGCTCGTTTTGGAGAGAGCTCCACCGGCTCAGCGGCACCACTCTCCGCCATAGTACGACATACCACCCAAAAACCGATGGGCAGATGGAGGTTAAAAATCGGGGTCTTGAGCAGTATTTGAGAGCTTTTACTCAGGGGCGCCAGCCGAAACGCTGGTCTGAATTTTTGCCTTGGGCCGAGTTGGCGCTAAATTGTTCGTTCCATGAAGGGCTGAAAACATCGCCTTTTCACACACTCTATGGCCGCGATCCACCACCGATATGTCGCCCAACACAACCCTCCACCATCCCCTCTACTGCCTTGGCTTTAATGCAAGACCGTGAGCAAGCTTTGGAGCTCATTCGTGAGAGTTTGCGCAAGGCACAACAGCGCATGACGGCGCAGGCTAATACTCACCGCCGTGATTTACAGTTTGAGGTTGGTGATCTTGTTTTGCTCAAGTTGCGTCCATATCGACAGCATTCGGTGGCCCGCCCACTTTCTACAAAATTAGCACGCCGTTTTTATGGCCCGTTCACAGTGTTGGAACGCATCGGCCTGGTTGCTTATCGCCTTGCTTTGCCTGATCATGCCAAAATTCATGATGTGTTCCATGTCTCTTTGCTCAAACCATTTGTGGCCAACAATGCTGCTCCGCCCACACCCGCATTTCCTGCCGAATTTTTTCACGACAGACCCATCGTCGTGCCCGTGCGTGCCATAGCCGAACGACAAGTCTTGTTTAATGGCAATCCTCGGACAGAATGGTTAGTAGTTTGGGATGATGGCACGGCTGCTGACGCCACTTGGGAACCTACCGAGCAACTACATCTTTCTTTTCCTTCATTGCGACTTGAGGACAAGTCGAGTCTCAACAGGGGTGAGAATGATACGACACAAGACGAGACTTCGGAGAGGGCGACGAGGCCAACGAGAGAAAGGCGTCGTCCAAACCGCTTTATTGAATCTTATTAATAATCTTTTGTTATTTATTTAATTTATGTTATTTTTTATAAACTAGAGCTTGCTCTCTACTCGAGTTTTCTTTACGGTTCTTTCTCGGGTCGCTTTTATTGAACCGTTAGGGCCTAGTATAAATAGCTTGTTAATTATCCAAAATTAATAACAAGATATTCTTTGCCCTAATCTATCTTCTCTTCTTCTCTTCTCCTTCTCCCTCGTCTCCTCTGTCGATCCCCTGCCTCCTCTACTATCAATATAACCATTCAACATCATTAGTAATTAAGACTTGGGTTATAAGTTAGGTTTAACTTGTAACATTGAACTTAGCGTTAACCGCTTTTTAACGGAGAATAATACACTTTGAGTGGAGGTCTTACGCTCGAAATATGTTAGACCATCGTTTTGTGTTCGTGCTCATAAGTCTTCTGTTTGGAAGAGTATTGGAACCGGGGCCATGCGAGTAGTTGTGCCCTGTGCGCGTTGGTGTATTGGAAGTGGAGTCATTGTCCACTTTTGGCTTGATAAATGGCTCGGTGATACTAGTCTTGCTAAGGTTGTTGGTTGTCCAATTCCGGATGAATTCATGATAAAAAAAAAATTGATAAGGAAAGGAATTAGGGAGCTTCCCTCTAAAAAGAGGAAAGCTACCCTAGAGCATCCTTGCGGATGAGATCCCTATAAGACCGGGTCAAAGGCAATCGAGAAGGAGGAGACGCGTCGAAAGGATCCAGCGATATAGTCCGCAACAGAATTAGCTTCTCGGAAGACGTGAGAAATACACCACCTTTGAAAGTGGTCTAGCAGACTTTGAATATATGTTTGAACAAGCTCGATCTCCCCATGGACCGCTCTAGTCACCTTGCACGACTTTAACAAGCTGTTGGTTGTCCCCTTCAATCTGGATGTGGGGAATGCCACGTCGGATGGCCTCAAGAATCCCCAATCAAAGTGCAACAGCCTCAGTCATCAGAACAGAATGACGGCCAAGCAGTCCACCGTACAAGCAAACTGGTGCGCCTTGGTGGTCACGCACGATGAATCCGACAGAAGAGACACCATCATTGTTAACTGCACCGTCAAAGTGGTCATCAAAGTTGAATTCATGATAAATGGCAGAGCTCTGTGGTGCTTCGAAAGGTTTACGTTTGGCTTGGGACCAAGGGTACATGAGGGTTTATTTAGAATTGGATTCACATATTATGATATCGATCCTTTTTAAACAAACTTGTGGATTGTTACCACCCCATTTTTATTCTGGTATCGCAGTGTCAAGGCTTAATTAGAAGGGACTGGGTTGTTCAGTTCTGACATATTTACAAGGAGGCAAACTATGTAGCAGATTTTCTTGCTTCCTTTTCGTTTAGTTTAGGTTTTCTTGTACTGTTTTACCCGTCAGAGGGTGTTATTTCTTTGTTAGTTGATGATGTTAGAAGTAGAGTTATCTCCCCTTTACTGACTACTTAGTCCATTTTTTTCATTAATAAAATTTCTCGTTAAGTGGACGGAGAGTACTATCTCGATCTCCTTTAATAAAAAAAAATTAATGGTTCAATATAACATTATAACATATGAATAAGCATTCAATACCTAGAAGAAGATCTCGAGTCACAAAAGACTTTTTTTTTCCCTTCTCAACTATTTCCAAGAAAATAACATCAAATTATACAAAATAATAGTCAACAGGAATTACATGAGAATGAATAATACATTACGCTACAAATACCTTCCACTCTTTACACAAGAACTAACATCTACCAAAGTGGCTTAAGCAAGCTTTCATACTCAAACGTCTTCAGCCATACCATCATGAACCCAATCACAACCCCACTGTTGTTACTAATCCTCCACCTCGCGATTCCCCGCGCCACCCACGCCGTCCTCCAATTGTGGGTCCACAACTGCAGCGCCGTCGACGGAAACTACACAGCCACCAGCCCTTACAAAACAAACCTCGACTCCCTCTTCACCAAAACCACCACCACAAACCTCGACTCCGGCTTCTACAACTTCTCCGCCGGCCACTCCCCCAACACCGCCAACCTAATCTCCCTCTGCCTCGGCAACATCGACGTCACCGGCTGCCACACGTGCCAAAAGTTCGTCATCAACAACATCACCACCTCCCTATGCCCCAACCAGAAAACCGCCATCGCCTGGTCCGACGACTGCTTCGTTCGCTACTCGAGCGAGCCCATCTTCGGGGCTCTAGCAGAGGAGCCTAGTTTCTTGATGCTGAGATATCTTAAGGCCACTGATGACATCTTTGAGGAGTACAATAACAAAGTGAGTGATTTGCTTGATGGGCTTCCGAGCAGAGCCTCAGCCGGGGATTCGAGCATTAAATTTGCAGGGGATCAAGTTGAGTTCAATTCGAGCTTGACCATATACGCGGCGGCTCAGTGCACGCCGGATTTGACCCAGGAGGAGTGTTTGGATTGCTTGAATGTGGCGAAAGATCGGATCGGGTCGTGTTCGGATTGTCCGGGTCAGAGAGGAGCGCGAGTTCTTCTCCCGAGTTGTAGTCTTAGATTTGAAGAGAACAAGTTTTACTTGTCGACAGCTGATGTGCCTGTTCCGAGTACGAGTCCAAGTCCTGCTGGTAAGTATATATAAAATTGAACTTAAAAAGTTGTATTTTTTTGCAAGTTTAGTATTGAAATTAAACTGGCCTTGTTTGTTTGTGGGTTGCAGGGAGTAGTACCACTAGTAGTGCTGTAGCCCCAAGTGGTAATAGTAAAACGAATGCAGCAAAAATGAATGGACTTGGAAGCAGATCTTCGATTGTGGCAATTGCTGTCGTTGGAGCATGCTTGTCGGCTTTACTTTGATATTTGATCGATCTTATGTTATACTGTATTTTTTTTTTATTTGAATGTCATCGTTTGGTTATATAAAGAATCAATTAACATTTTGTGTTATTATTTTTATTTTGCTATGATAGGCATCATAGCAAGTTTAATATAATAAAATAATAATAAATTTTATAATATTGCATACTTTTGGGTGTTTGAAATGAAACTCACCCAAAAGTATATTTTTGGCACATGTACATCTTAAAACTTTTATAGCATTCAACACTCTTCAGTGGTACTATAATATACTCCCAACTTTCAAAGCTTATTACTATTTTATATATTTTTTTTTTGAATAGGTGAAAATTAGGCAGACTAGGTCAGCCTAGTGCATCCTTCCGGATGAGGGCCAGGACCCCTCTATGGTTATGAATCTGATTGATACTACAATCGTGGTGTAGTTTAGCAATCAAATCAGCCACAGAATTGCACTCTAGAGGGATATGTTTGGTAATGACCCCCTCGAAAGACTGCAACATAATCAAAGTGTCTGCTATTAACATGTCAATTTTCCAGGGCCACCCCCAAAAAAAAAACAATTTTGTGCATTAGCTATATGTTGATTTATAACGCCTCATAGTACATAAAGTTATAAAAGTGCGAATAATTTAAGTGTTGAACGATAAAAAAAAAGTGATTGAAGCAAAGGGAGAAAACGAGGGGATATGACATTTATAAATTATTAATTTGAGACAATAGCATTATAATACTTCTAAAATCATGCACCCTTCAAAAAACATTCAAGTATCGGATGCTCCCTACCCTCAATTACACAAAGCTGAGTGGGCGGCTTCACTAGTGTAGAAACAGTGCACATAATAAATGAGCCTAAAGACCCTACAACGAGTGGAATTCCCACGAGACCTAAATACAAATAGCGTGTTCATCTTATAGGGCAACGAACTACATTGCCTAGTCAGCATGCGAGACCAACATCGGATGACAACGCAACCTACGGAGACTCCAATTAGTGATAACTACCGATGTTGTCGCATAGCCAACTCGCCAACTTAAGATATAAGTCACATTTACCTCACACACCACAAATCAACAACCCACATCTCAAAGATCAATAAACCTCTCCCACATTGGAAGATCAACTAAAACAACATCTTCCACTAACAACAATGCAACACGCCGCACACCTCACAATCCGCCAATCAACGGTCGACACCTCAAAGGTCAATAAGCCTATCCCACATCGAAAAACTTAAACTCTCAACCCTTTCCAACATCTATAAATAGCTGAAGAATGAGAAAGTTACAAGGGTTAAAAAAAACACCTCTAATTATTAAAAAAATTGGGACTATCCAACACAACCCAACACGAATTATTCAAATTCCTCGACCTTAATTCTCGTTTAATTCAGGTTTCATCACTTAGGATGGGTGAGCAAATAAAATTTGGGACTATCCAACACAACCCAACAAATAAAATTTGGGACTATCCAACACAACCCAACACGAATTATTAACAAAACAAAAAAAATCAAAAGGCAGAAAGCAAGTGAATTAAAAAAATATTTACATGGTTAAATGTCCGCATAAAGGTTATCGCGAGAAATAGTTATTACACGTACACCTTCGCAAAGCTATACCTATCTTTCCTATAGTATCTCTAGAATTATACCTATCTTTCCATTCATGGTATACATCACTAATTTGTTCATTAATTGGTTTTGGGAGTTTGTCAAAGAGGATTTGAAGATTAGTTTGATTTTTTCCTATCTTATACTGTATAATAGTAATGTTCGAATTTAGAGATAGTTGTCCAAATTCCTCATATTACAAATTTCTAGAGTGTTTAACTTTCTTTTCCACTCAATAAATTTTTTGTCAATTTCGTCTCTCTCTAACAAACTCTTCATCTATATCTTCACATGATGTGGTAAACTGGTAAACATTTCTACTAGAGGTTCTTTTGCTCTTATACTTTCTTTATACTCTTTTGGTATTCTTTCATACTAGTAGCTATTATACCATACAAACTATATTCTATGTAGTTTAAGAGGTTTGAGGATCTCTAGTCTGTATTTAGGTTTAAGATGTTCATCATATTTTTCTTCCAGAAATCCAATTCTTTTTCTATACTATCTAGGTTTAACTTATAAACGGTTTCACTTATTGGATCTAACATGAGTTCTCTTTTAAATCTAATGATATTTTTTAAAACACACTAAATAATTTTATAATTATTTAGAAATAACAAGAATTAAATACAAATACTATAAATAAAATGAAAATAATTGTAAGTAACAAAAGTAAAAGATTTATTTCATTTTAGTTGGCCGCCTCCCTTTCTTGTGGAATGCTTTTAGTCAAAGCGCGCGCTTGGAAATTAGATGTTGATGACGTTCCAACATTTTAGATTTTTTTTTCCAACTTATTTGCTGTTTCATGTAGCTTGTGTTTTTTTTTCCAACTTTTTTAAGTTGAAAGGTGTTTAGCTATCGCTAGTAATAATGTTCAGTAGCATAAAAAAATGAGTCAATTATCAAAAATCATCCATATAATAGTCAATATTTCAGAAAATCATCCGCGTAATTATTAATTACGGCAAACCATTTTTACGAAAAAATCTGTTAAATTTGAACCATTCATACCCATTTTCCGTCAATTAACCCGTTAAGCACGTAAAATAAAATCCTTATTTGCATATTTTCTAAAATAAAAAAAAAGATAAAGAATTTCTCAAAAGATTATTTTTAAATAAAAATATAATATTGAACAAAATATGGTAAAATATTATAAATATTATTGGAAAAAAATCGAGTAAAATAATAGTACCTCCGTTTCTCAAAAGTTGTCCTTTTAGCTCACTACACGGTTATTAAGGAATGAGTTTTTTACCCAAATTACCCCTACATTTGAAAAAATGTGTACTCTTTAACCAATCTTAGAAAATTGTTTAAAATAATTATTACCCCTATAAAGTATGGATAAATTTGGAAAAAAATATAAAAAAAATATTAAAATAATATATTTTATAAAAAAAATGAAAAATTAGTTAAAAGGACACCAAAGGTAAGTATTTTAAGGAATACTAGTCTCCATGATGCAAATTTAAAATTAAAAAAAAAACACCAAAATTCTCCATGATTTTCTGTTGTTCCTTCTCTAACAACATCCTGCCATGGTGAGCAATTATCTGTTTTCTATATTACTACTTGTTCACCTTATCCTCTCTCCCTCCTCTGCCTCCTTGTTAAGAGTAGGATTCCATGGCTTCTGTGAAAATTCAAGTGGCAAATACTCCATTAACTCCTCCTACGAAGCCAATCTCAAATCACTCTTCACAAAGACAACCACCACCAGCATCAGCTACGGCTTCTACAACTTCTCCGCCGGCGAATCCCCAGACTCCGTATATTTGATATCGCTATGCAGAGGAGACGTGGCGCAAAGCGATTGCCACACGTGTCAATCGCACGTCATCGATCAGCTCACGCGTTTGTGCCCTGACCAAAAGAAAGCGATCGCGTGGTCTGACGATTGTATGGTTAGGTTTTCAGACGATTCCATCTATGGAGTGCTGGAGAAATCTCCGGCCTTCAACAAGACTACTGGAAATCAGGATGCTTATGTGGATCAACTCAGCCAGACAGTTGCCAATTTGCTTCAGAGCCTTGCGAATAACGCTTCTTTGGGCGATTCTCGTCTCAAATTTGAGAAAGGACAAGCTAGGGTTCGAGCGTCTTCGAATGTTACTGCTATTTTGCAGTGCACTCCCGATTTGAACCAGCAGGATTGCTTGAATTGCTTAACTGAAGCGATTAGTGAGGTCGAATCGTGTTGTGGTGGGCAAACTGGAGCAACGACTCTTCTTCCTAGTTGTATTGTAAGATATGAAGCGGATTCTGAGCAATCAAGTGATGGTTTGTTTCCTTCTTTGAAACGTTTCATATGTTCGAATTTGAAAAGCTTCAATTTGATCAATTTAATCTTTGCTGACTTAGTGTGATGCGGATTGTGCGGTTTCCACCGGCATTTTTTGCTATTTCTCAGTAGTATTGCCTCTTATGAAATGGAGAATTCAATTGAGCTTGAGTTTTCTTAATTTGTTGGTGGTGGCAGGAAATGGGAGCAGTAAAAGGCCAACAAAGATCATTGTTGCTGCTGTTGTGGGATCTTTATCTGTCACACTTATTGCTGCAGTGTGTTTAAAGATGATCATACAAAGAAAACCATGGGAAACGCGTAATAGAAATCTAAGAGATTTGGGTGGGATCAACGACGTCAATTCCTTGCAGTTTGCTTTTGGTATCATTAGAACTGCAACGAGAAATTTCTCTGAGGCCAACAAACTTGGCAGAGGTGGATTTGGTACTGTTTACAAGGTACTAAGAAAAAAAAATTTGTTTTATGAACAAATTAGATGACTAAAGTTAGTCACTGATGATCAATGCTTTAACTAGGGTACATTAGCAGATGGGCGAGAAATAGCAGTCAAGAGGCTCGCGAGGAATTCTTCACAAGGCGAACAGGAATTCAAGAACGAGGTGTTGTTAGTTGCCAAGCTTCAGCATAGAAACTTGGTTAGGCTTCTGGGTTTCAGCTTACATGATGAAGAAAGACTTTTGGTATACGAGTTTGTACCCAATGCTAGTTTGGATCAATTCTTATTTGGTATGTCACCATTGTTTCTGAAAATTGGATGCTTTGCTTTAAAATTTTAATCTCTATGTTGAATAAATTCAGTTTGTATTATTTTGAGTGTAGATGCAGCCAAACGTGCCCAGTTGAACTGGATAACCCGCTACAAAATCGTGCAAGGCATTGCTCGGGGAATTCTCTATCTTCATGAGGACTCCAGATTGCGAATCATCCACCGTGATCTTAAACCTAGCAATATACTTCTTGATGCAGAGATGTGCCCGAAAATTTCAGACTTTGGCATGGCAAGGTTGTTTAATGCTGAAGAAACTGAAGCGGGTACCAAAAGAATTGTTGGAACAAGGCGAGTATCTGAACCACCAATTCCCTCCTACAAATTTTAGGCCAAGGAAAAGAAAGTTACTGACAAAAGGATGATTTTTTTTTCCTAATACATTCAAATGAATTCCTAAGACTGACTTGTTTACATGCATGTCTTGTTGTGCAGGGGCTATATTGCTCCAGAATATGCAATCCGCGGCTACTTCTCTACCAAGTCGGATGTTTACAGTTTTGGAGTTTTGCTTTTGGAGATTATAACAGGAAGAAGCTGCCTTAGCAATAACAATCATGAAGAAAATTTTGAAAGCCTCATAAGCTGGGTAAGCTAGTATTATAAAACCTGCTTTACTCAAACAGTCAAACCTTAGCCATATTCTGAGCCTACGGTATTGGTAGGTGTGGAGAAAATGGACGGAAGACACGACAATGGAGGTCGTAGATCCTACAATAATTGGAACCTCTATTATTGATGAGATTTTGAAATGTGTACAAATAGGGCTATTGTGTGTTCAATACAACATGGCAGAAAGGCCTGCAATGTCTTCTGTGGTTTTTATGATGAGTACTGAGTCTTCGATTCCTCTGCCTTCTCGTCCTGCGTATGTTGTTGCGAGAAATTATGTGTCGCGTTCAGAAGATGGCAGTTCTGTTGTTACGAGATCGACTGGTAGTTCAAGCATTACGAGATCGACAGACAACTAGACGAGATCAGTTTCTGAGCCGCCTCGCCCTCGGTAGAGGTGTGTGTTGTAGTATTGGCTGGTTATAGTGAGTACGGTTTCTCTTGCACAGGAAATTAACATAGAGAAGTTTTGTTGTACGTTGATAAATACTCCCTCCGTTTCAAAATAGTTGTTCATAGACAAATTTGCACACATATTAAGGAAAAAAATTTCTCCCAAAATTACCCCTATTAAATGGTAGTACTACTCCTAAAGTTGCTTTGGAAAAAGTGTATATAATTAAAGTGGTGTAATCATTAGGGGTATAAGTGGAAAAAATTTATGTATGAACAACTATTTTGAAACAAGAAAAATAGTCTTTATGAACAACTATTGTGAAACCGGAGGGAGTAATTGTTATGCTAACTTTTAATGATAAATGCAGCATAAATAAAAGTAATTGTGAGGCTCAATTGGTAAGCAAAACCAGCTTCCTAGACATCTTGAGAAAAAAAAACCTTATTCAAATAACGAATTATCTTACCTCGTTAATTATGTTTAGTACTTTTGATCATTCTAAATCAAGAGAAAATTGATGTGTAGAGCTACTGGAAATTTTATGAAGTTCAAATTCCTCATACCAACCCAATATTCCATGACTAAGCCAAACACAACCTTAATGAGCCCAGTTAGCCCAAAATTTATATATCGTCTAAATGACCCAAACCAAAATTATTAGCTTGACAAGACTACTATTAAACTTGATGAACATGTCTATTTAACACGATTTAGATCAATGGTCAAAAACACCAAAGATCAATGGTCAAAAGAAATAGAGAAGAATCCCATAATAGTCCTAGTTTCATTTATTGATTCCAAAAATATACCCCTATCCTATTTTGTTTCCAAAACTACAAATTTTTATTTAAAAACCCCAAATTACCCTACTAGCAGATATTAAGTAATTTCAATTGGGTAAAAAAATATTTAACTGTACTTTCTTCTCTCCTCCTCCGTCAAACACGAACGAAGCTTCTGCAACTGCACGGTCCCCGTGCAGTACCGTCCCGTCCTTAGAATTGCCCCTGCTCTGCACGCTCAGAAGTCAGAAGAACATCGCCCGACCCGGCAGTCCCCAGTACCGCCCCATCCTCGATAAATTTACATACGGTTTTGTATTTACATGAATTCAAATTCGTACATATAGTGTAAATTCAACTTTGCATAAATGTTTAAGAGTAGAGTACATGAAAAAACCTAAAATTGGGTTTAGTGTAATTACTTTACACGAATTTAGTGCAAACTACATAAAATTATTCTACACGAATTAGTGTAAAATTGATGAATTTAGTTTAATTTCTCTACACTAATTTACTTTACATGAATATAGTGCAAATTACACGAATTCAATGTTATATGTGATACACTAAATAGTTACACTAATTTGGTTTTTATGTTCAAAAACCCTAATAAATTTAATGTAATAGTATTACACTAATAGTTTACATAAAAAAGCTTAAGAATTTATGTAATATTACACTAATAGTTTAAAACATAAATTTATGTAATAAAACCCTAATATTATGTAATAAAAGCCTACATTAAAAATAACCCTACCTGTACATAACAAGTACTATAATACTCCGTAATAGATTTTATGTAGCAAAACCATAATAAATTAAATGTAATAAACTTATGGTGACAAATTATATGTAGCAACATTTTATGTAGCCTAATCTTTTATGTAATAAAATTTTGCTAATAAATTTTATGTATAAAAACTCTAATAAATTTAATGTAACAATATTAGGCTAAAAAATTTTTATGTATAAAAACTCTAATAAATTTAATGTAACAATATTAGGCTAAAAAATATAATTTTACATTTTAATGATATAAAATTTGAATTTATATAAAAAAAATTTATGTAGCAAAACACTAATAAATTTAATGTAACAATATTATGCAAACAAATATAATGTAATAAAAGCTGAATTTATATCACAACATAACCCTGGCCTACATAAAATTATACTAATACATTTATATAGAAAATCCTAATAAATTCAATGTAACAACAAACACTAATAATTTTTATGTAAAACTAATCAAACTACCACTTGAGAAGTTAAAAATACAGTACTCCGTATCAATTACCAAATGGGTGGCTGTGGGAATTTTGTGTAGAATTTTGTTGATAATATTGTAACAATAAACCTAATCTATTTAATGTAACAATAAACTACTATAATATCTTGGGAGATCGATCTGGTAGGATTTGGTGTAGAGTGGCGGTGGTATCCGGTCAGTACCAATTGCCAACGAGGGGGATGGAATCCCGATCCGGCAGTTTTTGTGCAATGAAGTGGTTGGCGGCGACGAAATCCCGACCTGGTAGTTTCCAATCCGGTGGCGATCGGCGGTTGATAGTAGCAACGGAGGATGGCCATCGAGATGGCGACGATCGGCAGTTCGCATCGTGCAAAACCAGTGAGATGCAATATCTGTAGTGGGAGGATAGAATAGGGTTAATTTTGTCCTGTTTTATGTAAAAGGTTATTAGTGGAAAAACGGTTTGTATAATGTGTGCCCATGGGTACACAATAAAAGTGTTAAGTTGGGAAACTATTTCAAAACTATTCCCTAAATTGAAATTAATGAACCCTTTTAAAAAAATCAAAATTAACAAACAATATTCAGATTTACCAAGATTAGAATCCTAATTGTGTGCCCATGGACACACATTAGAAAAATCCATGGAAAAATTATATTGCAAGGGTGTATTATTGGAACACATTAGTGAAATATAGTTACTCCTGTCTTTTTCTCAAAGAAATAAGCTAGCGTTTTCACACATTCAAATCTCACGTTACAAATTCATCATGTATTCAAACCTCCCCGCCGTTAGTTAACAAACAAATTCAAGCCAAGATCACATAACCAAGGGCGAACGACCGATCCTTTGATCCACACATCAAGAGAAATATTCGGAGCACCTTTTGTCGCTATAACTATCTAAGATCAACCCGCTAGACCCCACGGCCACGTCACAATTTGCGTGAATCTTATTTCTCTTGGTATTCCACGTGTATATCTCAAACCTAATCACCGACGTTATCTCCAGCCTAAACACCACCCTCACCGGCCCCATCGACTCATCGTTCTTAAACTCCGTCCACCACCGCCTTGTCACCTCCAACGACCCGAACACTGAAGTTGAGGTCTTAGGCTCTTGATCAAACGGGTCGGTTCGTATCTGAGCCTCGCCAAGGCTCTGGTCCCTATAGTATACCGCCCCGTACACTGAGTCATACCGCACCACCATCTTTTGGTTCGAGTTACGAATGGTCACGTTGTAGGAGATCGTGGCATTCTGGAACCCGTTGGGTTGGTCCAAACTCGGCGAGAGTTGGAAGTGAGCCACGTAGAATCTGGGCCGGTGGGGCCGAAGGTTGAGCCATAGGATGAAAGCAATGATGCCCACCACAGAGAGGACGAAGAGGATCATGGTGCATATGAACTTGAAGAGGCGGGTCGTGAGGCTGTCCTTGACCCTGTGGACGTAGTTGCGGAACGTGTGGTGGCGCATATAGCGGTTTTCATCTGGTACCGTGTGGACTGGGACTTGATTTTCGTTGATTCGAAGCATTTTTCGTGGCACGGAATTGATTTAATTTGGTAGGGTGGTTGTATAAATATGTGCACGGTAATGAATGGAAAGAAGAGATTTAGATGCATGATGTCTTGTGGAATTGTAAGTCTTGACTTCTTTTGCATGGAAAGGGAAAGAATATGTGTGTTAGGGTTTAATAATGTTGGGTTTTGGTTTGTATGATTAAGTTTAGGAGTTGCCTAGTTTTAAAGAAAGTGGAAGAGAAAGATAAGTTGGGTACCCAATTTACTGTAGTGCAGATACACAGCTGAAGCTTTATTAATTTAAACAAGCATTACTAGACAATAACTTGATTGCTTGAAGGTGGAGCAAGAGAACCAAGAAGATGAACTAATAGTAGACCCAACATTTCCTACAGTCAAACACTAGCATTATTGTGTTCCCACAAATGAATAAAACCGTTAGTATAGAGAACTGTGAATTACATTTTGTATGCCTCGGAAACTAAATCTCATCAACCTCAAGTACAGAACACTGAACAAAATTAAGTAATGCGTCTTATAGGTAGAAAAAAAAATGTGATTTTTAATCTCCATTCAGAGTTGAAGTTCGTACAAATTCTGACCTATTATAACATGGTGAGGCTCAACCCAGATAATTTTGAGGGAGCCAATAATACCATGATATGAGACTCTCCAGAATGAAAAACATCTTCATATTGCTACAGAAATATCTGCCTATCTTCTGCGCTTTGATTCTTTACGCATTTCAGTAAAGTAATTGTCTCTGTTCGTCTTAATCCATAGCTGTCTCAAAACAAGATCTTCCTTTGTCGATTCATCTACAAAACATTAAATTTTAGCTACTTTGCAGTACAAGAACAAGAATGATATAAAATGTGAGAAGATGAGAGGTCCTAAACTGCTATTTTACATCCTTTTTAAGTTATTGTGAAATGCTGCTGTTTAATTTACCAATTTACATATTATTCCTATGCCATTTCAAAACCATGTATTATCCTTCATCTTCGAGTTCAAAATTATTAATTGCTTGCTTGGATCAGAGATAAAAACAACAATGATAATTGTTACCTGTACTTGTCCAGGCATCTAGAGATGCACCAAGAGATGTGCGTGTCAAGTAAGAGGCATCTTCCCAGGTGTATGGAGCTTTCTTAATTTTGTATCTCCAACACCAGCCTCCATACCACAATAGAAGCTGCAATTATGGGTAAAACAGCACAAATCATAAATGAAGCTACAAAAATGGGTACAAGAGCACAAACCAAAAATGAATTTTAAAAAAAAAAGTTTAGAACTTCTTGATTATCCTTTTAAAAGACAGGGAGCCCAGAAAATGAACCTGCTATGACTCCTAAATTTGCATGTAATCTTAAGTAACAAATTGCCCATTGAAAGTGAGTATACAAGGAACTAAGTTAGAGATGGAAACCTTGCTGATAGTGTATGGCAGGAGTAGAAATCGGATACCAATTAAACCCCAGAAAGATGGCGCCTCTGCTCCCTTAATTTGTAGGTCTAGCTCCTTGCTAAGGTCTTCTTCCACTTTCCTGAGATAGAAAAAAAAAATTCCCATGACACAAGGCAAAACATAGTGGAAACTGGAAGATTGGAAGCATTAAACAAAAAAATTCAAAGCAACATCATACTACATTTGCAATCGTTAAACAAAAAAGATTCAAAGCAACATCATACTACATACTTGTCCATCTTGTTATTCTTCTTCCTATTTGTTGATCCACCTTGGCGTTCAAGTTCCAAGGCGCGCAATCTATTTTTGTAGACAGGTGACTTTTTGACCGTGTCTATAGCCTGTTAGCATACAACTTCAGGTCTCGTTTTCACAATACACAATAATAATATATATTTCAGATATTCCGAAGAGTTACCAAAGAGGGACTGTGTACAACAGAAACATATACTATATCAGTGCAGGAAAGAATGTAATTCATATAAGCAACTTGGTAGCTCTAGAAAGGAAGAGATAAAAAGCAACAATCAGAACAGCAATATGAGGCACCACTGCACCGGACTTGTATAAGGAGCTGGGATTTTCACACTCATATTCAGCACTTCTCAGGGCCAAAAAGTTACTATTCAAAACATAAGAACAAATAAGACAGCTGAAGCACTTTATGTTCATGCAACACATCAAGATATAAAGCCAGTTAAAATAGTTCACAATATATAATGTATTAGATCATTTAATTAATTATGGGAACAAAAAATTAGATTGCTATAAGAATTTTTCAACTAAGATGATCAACATAAACTTGAGATGGTAACTCGTCTAGGTTAAACAGGATAAATTCTGCAAAGAATTAAAGGAGCAGGCAAGACAATCATAGCATTGCAATAATACCTGATTGTACCTTGTCCACTGGTTAAGATACTGAAATGCAGAGAGAATGACAAGCAACCCAACTAAAACAGCACGAGGATCCTATCATTTGCAAACAGAAAAAGTTAATGGCATACATACTTAATAAAGTATAACTCTTATACTTAAACTGCAAAACACGCCTCACCGTCTTGTATCCATAGTATGCCTTATAGTATCGAGCTGTATTGTAGAATACCTAAACCATTGCAAGAGTACAAGACAATATTAGTAGCTGTTCTTAACAAACTTGAATGAGACAAGATGATGTTAAATGGTTATTAGCAAATAGCAATAAACTAATAGCAAGACGCTACCACTAGAGACAGAATTTATCCTACTAAAAGCTGGACAATGTAGCATTATATAACAACTTCCACCCGGAAACAAACGAAGTCTTACAGAAATCCTCCCTCGTAGAGTCGTAGAAAGATTTTATTACTCTTTTTCTCCCTAGTTAGAATAGCTCTATTTTTTAATATATGAACTACCAGCCTAACGGATTAGGATCAGCAATCGCTGAAATCTTCCTATTATAGTATTACAACATGTGAGAAAGCAAATATTTGAGATTTCTGTTTTTATCCCCTTTAACCATACATATTCAAAGTAGCCCCATGTTGAGCAGCAGGAAAAACGCAGTACATATCACACAAAATCTGAGACTGCAACAAGCGCTGTATGAGTACATCACTTTTCATACAAAAAAAAGTTCGGATATGAACTTAAACTGAAAATTGAGAATTTTGTTTACCACAAATAGCTAGATTAATCTATTCTGCTACATCTATCAAGAAGATAATAAAGCCCCATTACCTCCTCAGGATGTGCTATTGCATAATCATACTCCTGCCTAGTGGCATCATCCTTTAATATCTGTTTGAAAATCAGAATTAGTCTTAATTTTCCACAATAAATAAATGCAGAAATATAGTTCTCATCGAAGTATGTTGTAACAAACAGTTAAAACAAGATCCGTCTTAATTGAGAGGGTCAACATAATTATCTAACATCGTCCTTCCGCAGAATCGGCATATAATCACTACGACACGTACCTCGTATGCATTTGCAATTTTGACGAATAGCTTTTTCGATTCCGGATCCGGATTTTTATCAGGATGACTGAATCCAAAGCAAGTGAAGAAAATCAGAAAACTTTCCAAAGCGAAACCCCAGCGAACAAATTGATCAAATCAAGCAAATCAATAATAGAGTTTCCCCTTACTGTTTCAAGGACAGCTTGTAATAGGATTTCTTAATCTCCGAAGCATTTGCACTTTGAGTAACCCTAGACACCACAATTTCCGAAATTAGAATGTATACGCAAAGAAAAATCAAGAAATGGGAAGAGAAGAATGCATACCCCAGAAGATCATAGCAGTCGTCTTCGTCGCAGTAAATGGCGATTGAGGGCTGGATAAGGAAGAGCACCATTAAGGCTGCGAGAGCAGACCACCGGATCGCCGGAACTGGCGCCATCGTCTCCCCTCCCTCTGTTTCCGGCTAAGAGCTCTTTGGTCTTGTGTGGAGATTTGACCAGCTCTCGAGTCTTGATACTAACGCAAAGTCGTCATTTTGTGCAGGCAAAAATGGAGGCGTCGTTGTGCAACTCATGTGCTAAATGGGCCTTGTGGCCCAAATGCTTAATACTTCGTAATGCAATGGGCCTTCTAGCCCAAAATCTCAGAACACCTATATGCTATGTAACAATTGGTAAAATCTGCCCCATTCTTTGCATGAACCGGATACTCTTATGTCAAAAATTTCGATTCTTCTTCTTCAAAAAAAAAAATGAGTCAAGTTTTCCATTCCCTAAAGCCAATTATCGTAGTAAAATGAGTAATAAACAGATATACAAGTATACAACCATAAAATGAGCACTTTTCAACCTATTAAAATTGTATATGTAATTTTGTACTCAATTCTTTGGGCCTGATTGATAGATCAGTCTATAAATCATTTGCTTGGGAAAATCTTTGAAAAAACGTGAAGCATCTTAACTTTGCTCGTGTTTGTTAGGTGTGAGATTCAAAAGGACAAAACCCATATCTCCAAAGCGGCATTCCTGAGAGACGCCTTTTCTCTTACCTACCAATTATCACCTACCCAATTGGAATTTAAAAATTAGCTTAATTTTACTTTTTGTCAAATATCTTGCTATCAATTGATTTTAGATTAGTTGCATCAACAATTAAACACTTTCATCAAAATCAGCGAGGTATCAAAAATAGTTTAACCATCTCAATTGAATAACGATACCACGAACATGCTATTTTCGGCAATTGCTCCAACTAAAAATTGCATGATGTATGTAGAAATGTATTGCAAACATTAGGCAATGCTTTTAATATTTTCATTAAGAATAATGTTCAGTAATATTTTCGACCCGAGAAAAAAATGCTCAGTAAAATTACCAGATTAACAAGATCAAAACGCAATCAAAGTAAATAATTAATATCATTTTATAAATAGTTTTATTCAATTGATTAATTTTTAAAATATGTTATCATTTTATGAAGTTTGTTTATAAATATATATATATATATGAATATGTATATGTACTAAATATAACATATGTGTATTCATTTTAAGTTTTATAATTTATATATACAAATTAATTATTAACCTATACTTATATATGTTTATATGTTACCATTCAAATTTCTAATAGCATTATTTCAGAAATTATAATTTTGACCTATAATATTTTTTTATTTCTATAAAAATGAATTAATTTTTTCTTAACCGGGTTTATCAATATCACATTAACAAATCAGATTCTTTCTGTTTGGAACTTAAAAATCTTTTGTAAATCTATCTTATGTCTTTAAATATACGAATAAAAGTCGTTGCATCCGTATCATTATATTTAACATAATTTTTTATTTCATTTAGTCATTGTTTTTTATGTGAATCATCCATAAAAAAACGTAAATTTTGAGTATGTTTAGATGTCTAATTTAATGTATTATTTAAATAGTGAGATTTAAACCCAGTGTGTTTTATTTTTTTTTTGTTTTGTAGCGAGATCTTTGGTGTGGGCGAGGTCCCTTTACGACTTGGGGTCTTTTTGGGGACTTCTCCTGTCTATAGCGAGGTCTTTTGACGATGTTTCTATCACGTCGATCTTTAACAAGCAAGAGAGTTCTTGAGTTCAAGTGGTTTTTTCGACCCATTCTTCCTATGAGGTTCTCCTCTATTTATAGAGAATTGGGGAGCCGAGTTTAGGCCAAGGTTCGATGTGGGATGCCCGGAATAAGGGTTTTTGATTGGTCCGAGAATGAGGTCGCTTGTGATTGGTTCGGGAGTGAGGTCGCTGGTGATTGGTTCGGGAGTGAGGTCGCTTGTGATTGGTTCGAGTGGGCGGGTGCGTTAGTAGAGTCTGTGACGAGGTTGAGACCTCGTCCCGGATAGTTGGGAGACCTCGCGAGGGCGTGAGTTTTGTTTTAAATAAACGGAGGGTATGGGTGTGGGTCCCTAAATTGCCTTTGGGGGCCCTTCCGGGCCCACTTGCTCTTGGTACCCCGGGCCCACTTCTTGCTTTTACTGTTTTGGACATCATCACAACCCCATGACCTGGGGGCCTTGCTCCGAGGTTCGCAGGTCATAAGTTCCTTGGGGCCACGGGGTACAAGGAGGGGATCCTACGAGGTTTCTTCTTTTGCGAGGTTTCTTCCCTAGGTCTCTCTTCCGCTTGCGCGGGTGGATTCTCCCGGGCCTGTTCTTTGTGTTTTAGACCAATAGGCCGTTTTGGTAGGGTAGGTCCAATAAACCTTTCGTGGGTGAGGTAAGACCCAAACCTGCTCTTTATATTTAACATAATTTTTTATTTCATTTAGTCATTGTTTTTTATTTGAATCATCCATAAAAAAACGTAAATTTTGAGTATGTTTAGATGTCTAATTTAATGTATTATTTAAAAATAGTGAGATTTAAACCCACTGTGTTTTATTTTATTTTTGTAAAGACTAAAGAGTCACTTTTTGTTACTCGTATTTGGAAAAAAATCCACCAAAAAAATAACTCACTCCAAAAAACAATTCATATGGGAAAAAAAAAAAATATAATCAATGGTGGTGGTCCGGTGGGAGTGATATGCTTCCCTCGTGCCCAACGCCCCCGTTTACTATAAAAACGAAAACCAAGCTGGCTCCCTACTACTTCCAAACGCTCTGAACCCCAGAAAGCCCCAACCAAGTAAAGAGACCTTTCGTGTTTAGGAAAGAGGGTTGGTGGTGTTGTAGTTGGCATCCATGGCGGCTTCCAGTTTAGTCAATCTCAGCTCTTCCTCTTCTTCCTGGATCGGTCAACAGTCCCTCAACAAACGCATCAATTCGCCATCTCTCATCGCAACTCGACGACTCGCCCTTCCCGTTCGCGCCGTCGCTGCTTCCTACTCCGATGAGCTCGTCAAAACCGCTGTAATCTCTCTTTTCCGTGTCTTGGTTTAGATTTTATTGCTATGCTATATTCTCCTGTAAAAAGTTTTGATCTTTGATCCCTGATTAAGGTTGAGATTAGAGGGATCGTGCTCCAGAATAGTTGAATCGTTTTTTATTTAACTTTTTTACTCTCTTTTGTGATTTTGGGCTTCGATCTGACGTTTTAACAGCGTTTTAGCGTGAAATTGAAGTGATGAAGAGGTCAATTGGTTTTTACTGCTTAGATTGTCTCTTTCGGTGGGCTTATGCAGATCTTTTTGTCCCTACATTTAATTTGTTTGCTCAAGCAATTTATGAACCGCTTTTGTTTATCCTATGGTGACTATAACTTTGAAATTGGTCATGATCATAATTCTCAATCTCATGTATGGAGTGATCTGCTTTTATGAATTATAATTGGTTTGTTAGCATCGTTTTCACCCGGCTTTATAATTTGCTGGCTCTGCAGAAAACAATTGCCTCTCCTGGAAGAGGTATCCTTGCCATTGATGAATCTAATGCTACCTGTGGGAAACGGTTGGACTCAATTGGCTTGGACAACACTGAGACAAACCGCCAAGCTTACAGACAACTCTTGCTTACAACTCCTGGCCTAGGTGAATATATATCTGGGGCTATTTTATTCGAGGAAACTCTCTACCAGTCTACAACTGATGGGAAGAGGTTTGTTGAATGTCTCCGTGATGGGAATATTGTTCCTGGTATCAAAGTTGACAAGGTATAATTCGAACACCATTTAGGATTCACTTGCTTAGGTTTTTTGAAAAACAATGTATTGATCTCTTTACTCCTGTTATAGGGTTTGTCTCCATTGCCGGGATCAAACAATGAATCTTGGTGCCAAGGGTTAGATGGTTTAGCATCAAGGTCTGCCGAATACTATAAACAAGGTGCTCGTTTTGCTAAATGGTAAGACATCTTTCAGATACATATGTTCCCAAGACTAGGAAGCAAATCATGTGTTATGCATTTTCTGCCTTACACTTGCTGCACTATATGGGGGCTGCAAGAATGGGGGTTTGGGAGAGGTTATTGGAATAAAGTATTGATGGATCTACATGAGCAAGCTGTTTTTGAAATTAGTATTTTTATTGTAGAAACTTCTTAACATTGGCGTTTGTCATTGATATGCAGGAGGACTGTAGTTAGCATTCCATCTGGACCTTCAGCACTTGCTGTAAAGGAGGCTGCTTGGGGACTAGCCCGCTATGCTGCCATTTCTCAGGTAATTCACTAGTTTCAAGGCTAAATTGAGTTCACTCACATGCTAAATTTATGCTAGATCTAAAAAAGGACATCGTGAATATGCTTGTTCGTTTTAAGTAGTGTTGTTTGTTCAATTAAAGCTGGGATTCTGGGAAATTAAATCAAGAGGGAAAAGAATTGTTTTGTCTAAGTTATGCTCTTATCATCCTTGGTAAAGAAAAGCCCCATGTACTTTGATACTTTGTGCCGTCCTACTCCTCTATCTGGTGTATCTATAAATCTGGCACGACATTTCTTGAAATGCATTGGATGTTCTCTATGTCTGTTATCTTGTTGGCAGTATTTAATTTGCCCCATATGGATGCAATCCAACCATGCAATTCACTTCTATGTAACTCTCTAATTATTATCATATTCAATTTGTATCATAGACAAATAATATTCATGAAGACTTGTTGCAAATTTGTCGTGTACTTGTTGAATTTCTACATAGCATTGAGTTAAGATGATCTATAACAATGTCAAAATCACAACTGATTTTCTGCCATGTGCTTGATGTCTATAGGACAACGGTCTTGTGCCCATTGTGGAGCCAGAGATCCTCCTTGATGGTGACCACCCAATTGAGAGGACTGCTGAAGTAGCAGAGCGTGTCTGGTCTGAGGTGTTCTACTACTTGGCTCAAAATAATGTTATGTTTGAAGGAATACTTCTCAAGCCTAGCATGGTAACTCCAGGTGCAGAGCACAAGAACAGGGCTTCCCCAGAGACTATTGCTAAATATACACTCTCAATGCTCAAGAGGAGAGTTCCTCCTGCAGTCCCTGGAATTATGGTAAGTTACTTTATATCCTCCTTATCATAATTGACTTTTACCATCCGAAAAAATGAAGGAGTGAATCAAATACCTTGATAAGAATAAGGAAGTACACAAAAGCAATTAATTTAACTGTCATTCTTCATCTTATTTGGAGCTGGAAGGGACAGATTACCTGTTGTGCAACACTACTCGTCTTTAAAAGAGTTTGTTTGGTTGCAAATTGACAACTCTAATTTTACCTTAGGCTAAAGTTATCCCACTTGCGAACTAATGAATGAAAACGCTAATATTCATCTGTAGCATTGTTGATGTGTGTGAAAATTGTGCCTTGCATGACAAACCTTTCACTTTCCTTGTCCTTGGCTAAGTTCCCTTTTGTTTTCATGGGTCTGCCTTTCTTTTCTGAAGTGGACATGGTGGTGAAAATGATTGTGTTAAGAAATCATAGGTGGTCCAATCAACTAGTTACTCATTGAAATTATTTTAGACTATTTTGTTTGTCATTTTCAATCTTGGTCGAAGTGACTATTGGATGTATATTCTTGAGTCTCTTGACCACCTGGAAAGGACATTCTCCCTTCTTCTTTGTTTTTTTTATATTTATGCTAAATCTGTATCTGTACCCAATCTATTTGTGTATTTGAGTCCTCACTGAAAGACTGAAAGTAACTCCGTAAATACAGTTTTTGTCTGGAGGGCAATCTGAAGTGGAAGCAACACTAAACCTCAATGCCATGAATCAAAGCCCCAACCCATGGCACGTGTCCTTCTCCTATGCCCGTGCACTCCAGAACTCGGTGCTCAAGACATGGAAAGGACAACCCGAGAACATAGAAGCTGCACAAAAGTCTCTTTTAGTGCGGGCCAAGGCCAACTCTCTTGCCCAGCTTGGTAAGTACTCAGCTGAGGGGGAGAAGGAGGAAGCCAAGAAGGGAATGTTCGTCAAGGGCTACACTTACTAAGAAGATGAATGAAAGCCGTTATATGTTGTTGTTCACGTTATTTCCTGGTGAGTTTGGAGATTATTATTGTCATTGTTATACATGTAGGTGTATTGCTTTTGGTGTTTTGGTTTTCGTAGTTGGACTCGCAATACTAGAAATAATATGATGTTTTGCTCTTTAGCGAGAAAAGTTATACTTCCAGAATCAATGGAGGGAGGATCTTTCATCAATGTAATGTTATTGACATTATGCTTTTTTATATCAAATGCTGCTCTTCTCAAGTACTCATTACATAAATTTTGGACACTGGGGAGTTTACATCGGCTTGACATTTGAATCCTTCATCATTCAAATGATTTTGTATCTTCTAGTAAAAAAAGAAAGGATTCTTATAAGGAATTCCAGAGTAGACCTCTCAGAGCATATCCAGAGAAGTTGGCCATTTTATTTGGTTATCATAATATACAATTATATTTTTCTTTTCTTTCTCTATTAATAAAAATTTATCTTTTTTTTTTCTCTTTAAGTGACACATGTGACATATCACTTTGTCAATTGTGCTTCTCGCCGGGGAACCTATTTTAGACTTTGGTGGTTTGATTGATTTGGCGATAACGTTTTCGTTTGATTTTGTTTTTCTGGGTTCGATCGACTTTCGGTGTTTTCAACAACCTCTAAATTCCCTGTGTTACGCGACTGTTGCACTGGTTTCCAGTACCAATTGCTCGTGGTCTCTTGACGTCGACTTTCTCTCCGTTCAATCTTGTTGTGTTACCAGTTCTTGATTTTGTCGATCGTCTTTGGCGATGATTTGGTGTAGGGGTGTCCAAACTCGGTTAACCATGATTTCGGTTAGTTAAAATCATTAACCATAACTGAACCGTTAATCTCGGTTAACCGATCGGTTAACCGTATTTTCGGTTCGGTTTTCTCGGTTAACCATTAATCGTTTATGTAATTTCTAAATTATAATTATATACTTAAATAACAATAAAAATATTAATTTTATATAAAAATATTACCATTTGGTTAGGAACTCAAAATAAATACTAGTTTTACGTGATTGATGTGCTAATTATCCACACAATATGTATATCATATATAGAGTTTGTTTTTTAAATGAAACAAACTATTATCCTGAAAATTGAAAAATGCACTACAAAGTACGAAAAGTGCATTAAAAATACAAAAAGTGCAATCCGAAAAGCGTACAACAAAAAATATGAAAAGTGCACTACAAATTATGAAAAGTGCAAATGCAAAAAAGTGCACTCCGAACTAAGAAAAGTGCACTACGAACTAGAAAAAGTGCATTCGTTTCATTTTTCACGATAAGAGATTGTTTCATTTGAACCAAACTCATCATATATATAGCCATATTTTAGTTAAAATATTTTAGAAGTATGCATAATTAAGTAATTAATAGCGGTATTAAAAAATAATGTTATGGATTATCATCTATAATGTCAAAATTTTCACATAATCATGCAATTCCATCAAGCCAAAGTATATTTAATATTATGTTTAAAAAATAAAAAATATATATTTCGGTTTTTTGGTTAACCAAAAATGCCAATATGCAAAACCGAAACTGACCCGTAAAACCGCAAAACATATCGATTCGGTTAACCAAACTGAAATCATAAAAAATAACGGTTCGGTTAACCAAAAAAATGTGGGTTTTTTTTCGATTTCGGTTCGGTTTCGGTTATTTTTGGACACCCCTAGTTTAGTGTTATTGATTTCTACAATACTTCCATCCATTTGTGACAACCACTTGTTGTGTTTTTTAATTTTTGCTTGCGCTGTGTGGGCTATATTGATGGGTGAGCCTTTTGGCTCTTTTGGCCCATCTGTTCTTTGGGGCGGGGTTTGTTTGGGTGTTGTGGATCTTGTTTGTTTTGGCAGGTTGACCCATGCACATGTTTGTACAATTTCGAGATTTGGCTATAGAATTGGGTGTGGCTCGTTTGTGATTGGTGCGGTCGCTTAGACGTTTTCGAGGCTGCTGAAGATCCTTCATCTCGGTAGAGGCAACGTCAGTAGTCCACTTCATCATATTTGTCCGCTTTTGACCCGAATGCTAAAGACGTTTCTCTTTAGCCCCTCACTTCTCTCACTACTCCTTTCGTTCTAGCGTCATTTTTCGACAGTTTTAGTTACTTGTTATTGTGTTTTTTATTTGCCTCATGCTCTTTCGAGTCGATTTTCGAATGTCGTTTACTCGGCCTCTCGGTTCTACCGAGCCTGTCCAAGAAACCGAATTCTTACCTAATAAAAAAAATTGTTGCCCAAACATTTAATTTGGTCATCACAATGACCGGTTATACATTATCTCTCTCCCCCATTTAATATTTGTTTAATAAATTTAAGCCTTGATTCCTAAAAAATGGGCAACGCTTGGCTATACTCTCACGGAGTTGAAGACTTGAAGTTATACAACTTTTTGCTCTCTTGCTTCCAAGATCCACCTCATCATACACGTTAGTATATAAATATGTAGTATGGAACATTCTGCGATAATAAGTCAACACACATATATGGAAGGATTCGAGAGAAACTACTCTTGTAGAAAAACGGAAAATGAATATGAGAGTGAAGGAGAATTAAGGGTTAGATTTGCAGGTCTTTTATATTTAAAATAGAGAGAATTACTAGATTGAAATTAAAAAAGGCACGTTCAAAATAATTTTCAAAATTTAAACATGATTTTCAAAATTAAATAAGCTTATTTTGTTACTAAAATAGGAGATAGTTTCCATATTTGAAAAAAAAATTAAAGTAGGAGATTATAAAAAAAGATTGTATTTGTACTATGCATAACTCGAATATGCATACAATATATTTAAATATTAGTACAACATCTCAAACATGTACGCAATATATCTGAATTTTAACTTTACACTTTTGAACATGTGTACAAAAGAAATTGAATCTATACACAATATATCTAAATATTAAGTAAAAAATCTTGAACATGTACACAATGTATCTGAATATTAAAATTGCAGTTTTGAACATGTGTACAAAAGAATTCGAATATATATATACACACACACAATATATCTAAATATTAGGTACAAAATCTCCATCATGTATACAAAATATCTGAATATTAGATTTACAATACTTTTCATTTATATAATACATCTAAATATTAACTTCACGATTTTGAATATGTGTACACAAGAAATGGAATATGTAATTATAAATATCGAACATATTAACAATGTAATCGAATATCAAATCATTGTACACAATCTAAATATTAACTTCAGACTTCTCTATGTGCAACACACATGAATTCTCGTTTCTCTGATCTTTGCTCTTGGGAGATATTAATTTCCTACACAAAAACAAAACAACACAACAATAATAACTTGAATTAACAAAACAAAACCCTAAATTCATGAAATCATAAACTAAGAAGGTGATATCAATTAGCAAACAAAATTCTAAATCCGTTGATGAGGTATTTTTGAATCGTTTACCTATCAAAGAATCCTAACTTAATCAAACTGAGTAGAATGGTAAGTAAGGGTCGATCCCACAGAGACTCATGTATTTGTGTTATTACTTAGATGCCAAGTAACCGAAGTGGGGGTTTTATGAATAATTATTCTAACTCTACTATGCAGAGTAGAATTAAGATAAAATGAATGCAAAGGTGATTAAATTAATATGAGACAAGTGTGTTCAACTAGTTAAATCCATCATAATATTGCTTTGTTGTTCATCGATTCTCTTGATTCTCAATTCACTTGAATAATTTATTGTGGATTATGACCCTACTAAGGATTTGACCCGAACTTCAGATTTAGTTGATAGAACTACCAATCTAACAACCCTAATCATCTAACAACCTAGAAGACCTTCTAGATTCATTTAGACAACAACATAACGATTCAAGTTATCAATAGAAACAAGCACTTAGAGCAACCATGCATCTAATTTACTTGTGAATTTATTCCCTTCTTTAACCAACTAGTCCAACCGGTCCTAAGTTGCAAATTAACTCCGACCGATAATAAATAAGATTTAGTTATAACTAGAAATTCAATTAGGTAGCTAATCTAACAAAACTCTAATTTAAGCACAGAAAATAAACTCTATTCGAGTTTATTGAGAATCAATCAAACCTCACAACTCATACAAATCATGATTTTAATTAACTAGCCAAACACAATGGAATTTAGCAACTCATAATTAGATTAAAGAAAAACTTACAAATTGGTTTAAAGGTTGCTCCTTGAGAAAAGCTCTCTAGAATTAACCCTAAACCCCAGCCTTCAAGATATCCCGAAATTACATCTAACACGTCAGCATTATATCATAAAAGCCCATTTCATCGGCCCAACTTATCCGCATTAAAACAAGTCCCTCCAGAGTGTTGGTGATTTGTGTCAAGTCATCAAATCCCTATAAGAGCATGTTGAGGTTATTAAGTCATATTGGTAATGTCGATTGGATTATTGACATATATGACTTTCCATGCTGGACTAAACGATTGTCATAGATCCAAAAGTGAGTTGCACACCAACACCGAGATAAAAGAACCTCGTGTGCACCATCGCAAGGCAAGGGCGCGCCTTGTGGCTGGCGTCACTCGGAGTCGGCACGGTACAAAGGCACCGTGCAAGCGCGGGGCACGGCGAGGACCTCGAAGTTGAGGTTCGAGGCTCGGCATAGGTTGGGGCGCGCCTTGTGAATGAACTTGATGTTCAAGACACGGCTACAAGGGCGCGCCTAGGGTGGTGTAATGACGCGGAGAGGCTAGCGACACATACACAAGGTTGCGGTGGAGCTTGCGGCGCGCCTGAGGCATTGGGCCATGGCGCCAAGCACTAGTGTGAGCCTAAGGTATGTATTTGAGTTTTGCAATTGAGTCTTATGGCTTTGTGCATATTCTAATGAGGTTAGGAAGCTTAACTTTAGCTTGGAGAATGCTTTAAGCAAGAACCAAAGCTTAAGTTTAGCTTGGCACATGACTATGTATGCTAGAAAGGAGTTTAATTAGAAGCTTCATACTAGCTTGGAGTAAGCTCTATGAGCTTGGACAAGCTCTAGACTCATTGTATAAGCTTTATAAGATGCTCATGTAGCTAGGAACTAGCTCATGGAAGCTCAATCTAGCTCACACTAGCTCAAGTTAGCTCAACAAGCTAGAAATTCAGCTCAACCTAGCTCACACTAACTCAAGCCAGCTCAACTAGCTGGATGCTAGCTCAACTAGCTAAGGGGTAGTGACACTGCCTAGGTGACCTAGCTAGGTGGTGGGCTTGGTGGGCCGGCCCAAGGGGCGCGCCCATGGGCTGTTGGGCCGCAAGCATGCACGCATGGCATGGGCTTGGTGCCTTGCCATTTGGGACGTGCATGTGGGCTTTTGGATTGGGTTTTGGGCTTCTCTTTTGGGCTTATTTTTTGCTGGAATTAAAAGCATTTTGGAGTCCAAAGGGGATGCATCTAGACGCCCATATGACAAAGAGAAAGGAGAAGTTACAATTTCGTTTCCCTTAAATCACTCTCGGCCACACACTTGTGCAACCGAATTGGTAACCGCCTCCAAGGTAGTTTTTGGGCAGTTTTCTCACGCCTATTTAAGGATGAAATGTCTGCTATTTTAGACATGAAACACATGACAAAAATCAGAACTTGGTCCCAAAGAAATCGATAGAGAAAAACATGCAAGAATCTAGAGATCTTGTCGGTTTTTTAGTGCAAACACAAGAGTGTTCTCAAGTGCAAGTGTGGCGTCATGGATCGATGTTCTACATCAAGGAAGAAACCTCAAGAGGCGTTGGAAGGCAGTATGTTTGAGTGAAGGACGAACCCCAAACGTCTATGGAAGATGACTTCGTTCAAGTCAAGATCGAAGATGAATCATGGGACTCGAATAAGGTACGCTTGTTCTCAATGGTTGTGTCTTGCCAACACTTCCATTGGTTCGTTTGTTACGTTTTATCTCACAAGGGTATTGCATAAACCCTTGGCATGGAATAGGGGCAATATACGTTAAAGGAAAGCGAGATCTCATCTCGTGACTCATAGCCTTTATCCAAGTTGATAACTTAACATAAATAAGGGGTCGATAGTGATTGCCTTTAGGGCCTACACCCACGAGACTACTCTTCAATGAGTCTTCTCGTATTGCCTTGATTATCCAATGGATCTACAAGGGTCGACTTTCCTTAAACTTAAAACAAATGAACATGATCGTTTGATTGCATGCATACCATATAACCCTAAAAACCAACACAGAGTAGCGCGGTCCCGCAGATTCATGTTATGTCTGCCCCATGGCCTCAGTTTAGCCTTCACGTAACACTCCAGAGGTTATTTTAACCCCTTTTGAGTTGGAATTTGGACTCGAATTATAAATATAAATAATATATCTTTGAATTAGCTTTCTAACGATAAGAAATTCAGCTCCATCAAACCACTATAGCTCCCAAATAAAGCATTGCAAGATAGAGGTGTCAAAACAAGAACTCCAATGCATGACCCGAATTTAAGCGTTTTTATCCCACAAGCTCTTGGGAATTAGCTCTTCAAAACTTCACTTGCACCACGCTAAGCTTCATCAAACTCCACCATAATCATCTAATATCTTTCCCGTCCATTCTTGTTTACCTAAAGATCTGCAAAACCGAACAAAATAAGCGCAAAACCCGAATTTCCTAGAAAAACTTAAGAACCTAAGAACTAGGCTAAACTAACCTAAAACCATATAATATAAACATAACTATGCATCCTAAACACTACATAACTGCAAGATGTCATCCCTCCCCAAACCTGACCCATATTGCATACCCATTCAAGTTTCAACGAAGACAATTTTCATTGAGTGTGTGTTTTTCCATGACTATCAATAAAAGACAAGGTCAATCTCTTGCAATTGTGGATTTGTATCTCCCGAGACCTAATATCACTCATTGCCAACTTAATGTTCCAACATCAAGAGTGACTAACGAAAAAAGATTAAAGATCTTAACATGTGACAAGGAAAAAAAGATTTGATACTACAACTAACATGGAATAAAAAGAAGTTTTTCATAATTTATAATCTTCTCTAAGTATGTATCTTCTATTCTTCTTTTTTTATCATTAAATAATCACTTTCTTATTTTTATTATAAATTCATTTGGTTTTTTTATTTGTAAGGCTATGATTCTTTTCACAACTTTTATATTCACACAATCCGAGATTGGTTACCTTTTTGGATATTTTACCTCATAATATATGTAAATGAGAAGAATAAATTTTCAAGCAAATTGAAGTTATTTTGGTTTTGAGTAGGGTTACGCATCAATTCAAAACCGAACCGACCCAAATCAATTTTTTTTTAAAGTGAACCGAAAATCGAACCGAATTTGTTCAGTTGTGGTTCGGTTTCGATTTTGTCAGTTTAGAATAAATAGAAGGTTATTCTTTGGAAATTTTAAACTGAACAGAAACCAAACTGAAACCGGAATTTGAGAAATTCTTAAACAAAAAACAAACCAAATAATATCAGTTCGGTTTGGTTCGGTCGGTTCGGCTTAAAATTTCGGTTTAAACCGACCCATGCTCAACCCTAGTTTTGAGTGATTTGTGATCATTGACGAGAACTTTTATGTCGTTGTAAGAGCACTGTCAAAGAAATATCCTAACTTCTAAACCTAAGTATAATGGAAGCAAGGGTCGAACCCACAAGGACTCAGATTATTTGTATTTAAATAATATTACTAAGTTAAAAGTTTTTTTTTTATGATTGCAAGCTATAAATCTAAGTAAATAAAGCAAAGAAAGTAAAGCGATTAAAGATTCAAATACAGAGAAAAGTGTCCAACTAGTTTCGTATCCATTGCAATCATGAGTTTTGATCCTTAATTATTCTTATTTCGATTTTCCTTGACTAATCTATTGTGAATTTATGAAATTCGAGCTTAAGATGGTTATTAATATACACCGTCTTTAACAACCTTTTAACCAATTAACCTAGAAAACCTTCTATGTCAAATTGATCATGCAATTAAGTTCAAAACATTCAATAGAAACAATAGTCATGAATTCCACCATTATTCATGAAGTCTTGTAATTAAATTCTCCGCCTTTGATTAACCTTATTCCACCGTCTATAAGTTTAATCAAAGGATTCATCCATGAATAATCAAATTCTACCGTCTATTTAATTATTCTAGTTGTAATTAACTTAGAAATAGAATAGGTGATCAAGCTATTATAATCCTAAGTGAATTTAATCAATCAAGCACGGAGAGATTCAATCTAGCCAAGGCAAATAGAAATAATTCAAATCTCACAAACGATCATGCATACAACTTCAACTAACTAGTTGGACATGAGAAAATTAGCTAGAAATTGACATTAAAGAAGAATCAAACTTACAAGAGTTAGATTTCTCTTCAATATTGCAAACTAGGGTTTAGTCTCCCACAACTCTCTCTAAATTGAAAATAACGTAAAACAAATTCAATAGATAGCATAATCTCTAAAATAAACCCTAAGAAAAGTATTTATATGACAACTAGAAATATCCAAAAACAATAAAAAGATCGGCCCAAAAGATCACACGAAGGCTCGAGTCAGCGTTGGACACACACGCCAAAGCGCGGTTTGGCCCCATGAAGGCGCAACCACGCTATGCCGGTTTTGCCCGTGCTTTGCCTGCAGTGAGTCGAGTCCTCCAGCGTTGGCTAAACCTTCAAGGCGCGGTTTGGCCTTTTTGTTCTTGTCTTGTAACTCTTGCTTCGGTTCTTCTTTTCAATGCTCCCTACACGTCTCGAGGTCCGGCTCTTAGCCACACACCAACCATCATCCACCTTCTAACCTACAATAGAGCACACAAAGGCATAGATTCCGAACTAAAGCAAAATAAAACCTAAACTACAACTTAAAGCGAAATTCTAGCTAAACATGCATAAAACGGGGATAAAAACATGCTCTAACAACTATACCTATATGCTCTATCAATCATCTAACAAGTTCTATCACTCGAGCACAACAACGAAATTATAGTGAAGAGTCTTGATTTAATTAAATATTACCGATCACATTGATAATAATTGTCGGAACACATACGTTGTTTTTCCTTTGATATTAGCTCGAGGATCATAAATGGAAAAGATTGTATCTTTTTTGCATATATCCATCCTTTCCTTTTACTCTTCATTAATCAATTTCAATCTATTAGGCTCTTAAATTTACTTGATAATTCATTCTTTGTAAAAAAATGTCAAATATTACGGTAATCTCGTGCAAGAAATGGACATTACACTAGTGCACATAACAATCATCTAGAACTATTCCATAACAATTAATGTGTAAATTTCATCCATGTAAACCAACCAATATAATCTCTTCATTAACTTGGAGTATAGACAACTTAATATGTAGGTTAAAGAAACTAAATGTTATAAATTCAACTTGATACTTTTATATGTTGTGTTAATAACCTCATGATGTTAAAACATATGTGAATAATTGCAAGCTAAGTTGGTTGGTATAATTTTGAGTCGTAGCTAAGTTGGTTGGTATATTTTTGAGTCGTAGTTGAACTGGAAACATATATATTGTTTAAATGGAATATAGGAGGTTGTGAAGCCGTGAAGCAGCCAAATACTATTATGATTTTCTGCATGCGTAACTATTATTGATATTTTATAGTCTAATAGTAGGTTTGATTTTTGTTTAATCATATATGGAGTTTGTTGATTGGTATTGATGGGAATCTTATATATACCATTTTCATTTGGTTGCTTGGTGTTGATCACAATTTTAAGTACTCTAATTTTACTAAGTACTAGTAGGTTTATTATTTCACTTTCTAGAGGCTTTGTAATTTGCTTTACTTAATACTAATTACTGCTAGACTAGTCGGTTTGTTATTGTTCTTAATTCTAACATTATCTGTTTACTATTTTAAACTATAACTTATATGTTGTGGAATTTCAATTATTTAGTTTTGGATTAATATAGTATTTTTTAAAGTGTTTATTTTTCGAATTGCTAAAAGTCGTGTTGCTTTGCTTAATAAAGTTCCTACTCATATTTTCTTTAATTACAAACCAAAGTGTGTATAAGATGCTTTATACAATTATCATGGAAAGAAAAACCTTTATTGAACTAAATGGAATTTTAGAGTGAAGTGAGAGGATGAAGTGAATTATATTTATGTATATATCAAATTCTTTTCAATCATAAACCAAAGAAAATTAAAAAGGAGTGTGGGCCTATGCTAAACCAAATTGAAAGAAATGTAAAAGATATGCTCCAATCAATCACATTTTGTTGAACCAAAAGAGATAAACCAAAGGGAGATATATTCTTTTGAATCACATTGTTCTCAATTTATAGTATTGCAGTTGGGGGCAATATTATACATTTTCCAAGTTAATTATGTAGTATCACAAAACCAAATATGATAAATCGTGCTAAGCTACTAGCCCAATGAATCAACTAGTTGCTAGGTGTTGACCAAACTAATCTAAACAGGAACTACCCTATAAAAACTAAACTCACACTTTCATTACAAAAAAGGAGAGATTGTGTCAATCTCGAAAAAAACAATTGAATACTTGGTGTTGATCAAATGCACAATTCAATCAAAAACTCTCCTATAAGAAATAATCTCATCGGAAAGAACAACTTCAACTTCATCTCTCCTTTGTTGATTTGTTTTTCCTTTTTGTCATACCTTCTTTTACTACGAACTCCTTAAAATCAATAAAAATTTGAGCTTAGAGGGGGATTTGGCGACTTAGATTATTCTAGTAGATGAGTCAAGGAGGAAGCAAATGGAATCTTTACCCAATAGCTTAGGTTTTGGGTTAAAATATGAATCTCGAGCTTATATTAAAAATAAAAATGAATACAAATGTAACTCATATTATGGGCCATCAAGAATTTAAGATGGTAACAAAGTGAGTCCGATCCTAATTCATTTCCTAGTTTGATTGGTCTCGGGTTCATTTCTTGGTTTAATTGAGCTAGCCCGCCATACAAGTGTGATTTATGCTACCCTCACTTGGCTTGCCAACCTTGAGGCATGTTGACATAACAACCCTTAAAGGCTTCGAGCATGGACAAAGTTCTCGTTGGATTAGGCTAACCATCCTTAAAGGCGTATGTCAAGTGTCAACTAGAGTAGACTAGTTGTACAAGAGGTGTGTGTTGAGAGAGTTAGGTTTTTCAATGTTGAAAAAATGGTAGAATATATGATAATATATAAGAAAGGTTAAACTCTACCCAATAGCTTAAACTTTTAGATTGAAAGGTGGATCTTAACCTTATATTAAAAATAATAAATACTAATATAACTTGTCTTGCACCCTGATTTACTATAGGCCATCTGGAATTTAAGAATATGCCTAGAGTTTGGCTACTAATTTACATTGTATAACGTTTGCATTGTTTTTTGTTCACAATTTGGGTATATTCGATGCAACTTAAATTGAGCTTAAGGAAACTTATCTAAACTTACGCAAATAAATAAACTCTCGAATAAGTGCTCAAAGCGCATAGTTGATGGAGGTTTATCCAATCTTAATAGAGTTTAGGGTAGTTGAAACTTTGCCGATAATATAGGGTCTGTTCTGCTCACCATAAATTAAACTTAATGAAGCGTATCAAAGTTTAAGCAAATAAATAAGTTCTTGCACAAGTGTTCGATGCGCGTTGTTGATGGAAACTTATCAAAAGTTAACAGAGTTGAAGGTAGTTGGAATTTTTCCCAAAATATAAGGTAAATCCCCAAACCTTATATGAGCTTATGGAAAACTTTTTCATATATTACTTTTAAATTATCAATAAAATCTTTTATTCAATTTATTTTAATATTCTTTTTCGTAATTTATACCCCTATTATTCAAAAAAAATCAACTTCAATCAACTTTATACATCGATTATCACCAAAATAAGTTCCTTGACCCTTAATCTATAAGTTTATCTACCAAAATTCAGCTGCTAAATAAGTTTCAACTTCGGCTAGTCCATATCAATTTCATAACACCGAATGGACCCATAATCTATATCCTTGACCACAAGCTCTAATAAGCTTATGGAAATTTTTTCCATATATTATTCTTAAATTATAAACAAATTTTTTTTATTTAATTTATTTTAATATCCTTATTCATAACTTCTACCCCTATTATTTAGAAAATCAACTTCAATCAATTTTGTATACCGAATATTTAAAAAAAATTACCTACCAAAATAAGTTTTGAATTTCAGTTACTAAATAAGTTTTAACTTCAACTCATATCAACTCATACGAGCTTCATAATGCCAAACAGTCTCTATAGCTTATATTTTAGGCAAAATTTCAATTACCTCCAACTTTGTTAAGATTTGGTAAGCTTCCATCAACTACACGAGCCAAACGCTTGTGCAAGAGCTTATTTATTTGCATAGACTTTGAAGCTTCCTTAAGTTCAATTTAAGTTGCATCTAACAGACACATATGAGCTTATGGAAGCTTATTGGTATTTTATATATATTACCCTTAAATTATAGCATTTTTTTACTTTTGTGATTTTTACACCTATTATTTAAAAATCAACTCCAATCCGCAACTTTGTGTACTTAAAACTCAATAAATTTATCCATCAAAATAAGTTTCAAATTTCAGCCTTAAAATTCAGCTATTAAATAAGTTTTAGTTTCGGCTTCAGTTACAGTTTCAACTCATATCTATTTTAGTTTCAATTTAAGGTTCAACTTATATCGACTTCAATTTCAATTTCATCTCATATTAGCTTCATATATAACGTCGAAAGAACCGTTATTGTATTTCCGGCCAATTCCATCCAACTAACTTAATTCGGTCCACATACCCTATCGCTATAGGTGGTTGATGGAGTAGTATATATGGGTGATCGACTGGACTGGACTAGAAGCGAGAGATGAATTATGATCCCGTACGTAGTTGCTTTACATCAATGTTCATATCATATGATTCTTGCGCGTTATTGTGATTTCATGTCTTCAAACACAATCTAGTGCTCGATTTATCTTATCCAAGCTAAGGAGTAAATTCATATATACAACTCGAAAGCCAAATAGAAAGCTGAAATTAAGTAGAGTTTTGGGAAAGGTGCATGTGGGTCATCGATTTGATTTGTATCCAATTAAGGTCTTCGATCATTGCCACTACTACTTAGTCCTTTCCCTCTTTAAGTTCCCCAACAACAACGTTGATGGGTGGTGCTTGGTGATTGGAGCGAGGGTGGTGTTGTGGTGCTTAATCGAAGACAAATGGCCAGATAAGAGATTGTGACATTACTTTGTACTAACTTTATATTTTGGGGGATCAAGTATATATGTATTAGAAGACTTGCATTATTTCTACCTTGTGTCCTAATAATCTAATTTTGGACATAATTACAAGAAGATTAATAACTCGTCCAAGCGAGGTCTGAGGGTTTAAATATACGCATTGTATTCCAAACAAGTCGAAAAGATTTCTGGTATAACTTTGAACATAATTATGTTCTCTTACCTTCAAGTAGTACCACGAGGTCCTTGTTTCGACTTCCATGGGCAGTACCCAAGATAAAAAAAAAATAATAATTATGTTATTTTGCCTTCAAGCATCTAGTCAAACGGCAAAGATACGAGGTAGTACCACGAAGTACTCGACTCCCATGGACAATGTCCAAGATCCCAAAAACAAATTAATTATGTTATTTTGAATATGTTTGTTTCACATCTAACATCTCAAATCACAACCAAAAAAACTCCAATAAACTACCTCATTTCATTTAACTTGACCTAATAATTTTATTTATTTCATATCTTCCAGACTTCCACCAAAAATATAGGTCCATGACTCTTTCACCATTAATGTCTCTTGTAATATTTTAGTGTTGGAGAAATGTGTCTTCTCACGTCGAAAACACATGAGATAAAACTATTAGCATATAATTAAAATACGTCCCATTGAAATTTGACATCTAGCAGAGTTTTAACAGTACGTGACACGGTGGCTCCATCATGAGTTAAGAGAATCACTTGCTAAGCACGACTCGCAATTGCTTGGGCAGGATGGGGAATCTTAAGGCCAAGTAAGTCAAGCACATTTGAAAATCGTTCCTAAACTTTACAAGTAAAGCAAAACAAAGTCTGGGCCTCCTAGCGAATCGAATAAGGATCTTGATAAAAGTCCTAGAAACGATCCGTGATTAAAGCTAAGGGGCATGCAATTGAAAGTCACTACTTACGTCCATATAATTATATATTGTGCTGGTATTTGATTAGTTAATTAATTAACTACCCAATTATAGAGCTAGCTAGAGTAATCATATCATGATCCCTTACTTATATTATTTACTACGTACGTACCTATGTTATTGTTACTCGTAGTCCGATATTTTTGTAATTAAAGGGAAATGTGTTTGGAGTGAAATATATATTGCACATAGAAAATTTGGATTAACAACATATAATCTACCCTAATACATTATAAAGTGGAACCCAAGTCTGTTGTAAAATTTGCGCCACGTGGCATTTTTGAATAAATTAATGTAAAATTATATTTAATAAATTTTGTAACAACTTATAGTATTTTTGCTATATATACTAAATAGATAACATGTTTATATAATTTTTTATGTATATAATTTTCTATCTATGGATTATGTATTAGTTTACTACAATAGATAACATATTTATATAATTTTTATATATATAAATTTCTATGAGATGATATTTTCTATATTAATTTAATTTTTTTTATCTCTTAACAAGGTTTAGGGTCTTAATATATTTTTTTTATCTTTTAACAAGGCTTGAACATCAAGTATATAATTTATATCTATATAATGATACAATTTTAAATAATAAATTTTGTTATGTTGATATATTTTTATTTTGAGAAAAAGATTTAATTTTATATTGATGACTAAGATTATATGTAAATGTCAAAAAAATAACAATTCGAATTTTAATTTAAATTAATAAAATTATATTTTCTTTATCTTATTATGCATTTATATTTCAGATTTTTTCTTAAATCAAACTTTGATAAAAAAGAAAAGAGAAAAATTTACAAATCTTGATGAATACTTTCTTAAATTGAATTTTGATAAAAATTTACATCACATTTTTCTTAATTTCCTTTTTATTTTATTTATGTAAGTATAGAATATATTTTTTATCTAGCCAACTAGCCCCACCTTACATTTAATTTTTTTTATGTCTATGATTTTTTGTAATTTACTATGAATGATAGATTGATTAATACATTGAATTTTTTAGATTTTCATATACATTAATTTCCTTTATATTTTATTTATTCGTTATGTAAATTTAGGATGGAAATATATTCAATTAAAATATGGAGTACAATCTAAAAAAATAATTTGTCTATTGCGTAATTTATTATGATATTATATAAATATATTTAGTATTTTAAATTAATATCGTAGAATTGTATAGTTTTTAGTAAAATTATCCCGTGAATATCACGGGACTTCAACTAGTTCTGAAGAAAAAACGACCCATTACAATCCTGAAATGTAACATGGTGTTTTCCAATCTATGCGCATTTGATGCATCGGTAAACCATATATATACGAGTAATTAAAATTTAGGAATAATAAGTACTCTCTCCGCCCCCTTTTATTTGTCCTAAAGGACGATTTTTACGGTTATTAAGGAGGATATAAGCCAAGAGCTCGTTTGGTATCGATATCTAAGATATCAGATATCAGATTTGGGTATGGATATGGGTATCAGATATGGGTATCAGATATGTTGTTTGGTATGTTTTAGATATCACTCATATATGATATCTCTTGTTTGGTAAAATTAGTTTTTTAAAGATATCAAATTTAATTTTTTGTAAAATTAATATTTATAAGCATTTAGGTTTTCTATCATCTGTTAAAATTTATTGTTAATCGAAATACAAACAGCTTGCCCCAAAGTTGCATTTAGGCCATGAAACCAATCTTTACAAATTAGGAGAAAGGGATTTACTGGGAATGGGGAAATTATCAAATTAGGCAAAAAGGGAGAAATTAGGCAAAGAGGGAGACAGAAAGTCAGAAACCATGGCTAAGGGAGAAGAAGATCGGTTAAAAAGAGAAATCAGAGATGTCCCTTGGACCTTAGACCACTGGAGAAATTGATAAGACTAGAGAGAAGAAGACAGAACACTAGCGCAGCTCAAGCCGGTGAGATCGACCCGATGGAGGTCGGTTCCTCTTATTCTGATCGGTATGAGTGTGACTTTCATGTGAGTAGGGTAGAGAGAAACAAGAGATCTGAGTGTGAGAGATCCGGGAAGAATATGAATGATATACCCCAATTTTTTAGTATTTTTTTTTTGATAAGGAAAGAAATTAGGGTGACCACTAACAAGCTAGTGGTCGCCCTAGAGCATCCTGGCGGATGAGGGTAAGGAAGCCCGAATCAACTGCAAGTGGGATAGAGGAGACACGCCTAAAAGACCCAACGATGAAGTCCGCTACAAAATTGCGCTCCCGACCAACGTGAGAGATATTCCAATCTTGGAAGCGAGCCAACAAGCAATGGATATCCGCACGCAGCAACTCAATCTCCCACGGGCAGCGCCAGTCACCGAGCACGGCATTGACCAGCTGCAAATTATCGCCTTCAATCTGGATCCGGGGAATTCCATGTCTGATGGCCTCGAGAAGTCCCTGGCGCAAGGCGATGGTCTCGGATATCAAAACAGACTGTCGACCAATCAGTCCTCCTTCAAAAAGGATGGGGGAGCCACCAGAGTCCCTGAGGATGAACCCAAATGAAGCAACGCCATCTGCACTAACTGCACCATCAAAATTCAATTTAATATAGTCACTTTTGGGTTTTCCCATTTCGCTCGCTTTCTACCAATCTAACCCTGAACACTATGGTTACAGGGGCCGGGGGAGGTAGCGGCTTCTGCAAGTTTCCAATCTTTAATCTGGTTTCGGATGAAATCAGTGATATGATCGACATTGGTCAAGTTCATTCCGGTGTTGCTATCAAAGACTCTCTTGTTTCTCGAGAACCAAAGGCTCCACCAAGTGTTGATGAGGAGTTCAAATTCCTCTTTTGTTGTTATTTTCTTAATTTCCTCCAAGATCTCGTGTGGTTTTTTCCCATCCAGGGATATGTGGTCAGTGACCCCCCGTATTTTTGGGTCTATTGAAACAAGGGTTGCCTTAGTGAATGGGCATGAAAGTAACAAATGTTTAGTGTCCTCAACCGTGCAGTCACACGCTTCGCAGCCTTGGTTTACCGGAATGTGGTTTGCTGCAAGCCTAGTTTTAGTTGGTAGACCGTTTCGGGCTACTTTCCAAATAAAGTTCTTCATTTTAGGCGGGATATTTAATCGATTAATCCATTCTAAGTTAATTTTGGGTTCACCTTTTGATTGGTGGAGCCACTGCATGGTAGAGTGGGTGGAATACCAGCCATTTTTACTTGGTTGTCAGTACAATCTATCTGGTAGTTTATTAATGGGATTGATAATTTTGGAGATTATGTCGAGGTCATCAAGCGAGACGACCTCATTCAATTTCTCAATGTTCCATGAGTTGTCCTCCCAGAGGTACGCCTCAACAGATTCCTCCCAATCAATGAGGGCTTCAACCTTAGGTTTCGGGTTGAGGGGACCATTACCAGTCCAATTATCTTTTCAAAATCGGACAGTTTTACCGTCTCCTACTTGCCAGATGAGCCCCTTTATGAACAGGTCTCTCAGGCCTACAAGTTTGGACCATTGCCAAGATGTGTTCTGTTTCTTCTTGTAGTTTAGGATACTTTCCGATTTGAGGTATTTTTCAGTCACTATTTTGACCCAGAGGTTGTTTGGCTCCGCTAGGATTTTCCAAAGCAGCTTCATTTGAAGCGCTTGGTACATTTCGACCGCTTTTTCTATTCCCAACCCCCCATGGGCGGGAGGGCGACAGATGGACTTCCAACTAATGAGTGGCTTGTAGTTGTTTTCCTTGTTCCAAAATAAGTTTTTGTTTATCTGGTCAAGTTCTTTCAATGTTGATTGTGGTAGTAGAAACGATTGCATGATATAGTTTGGTTGTGCTGAGAGGTTTGCTTTGATTAGTGTTTTCCGCCCTTCTTGGGATAAGGCGTTAGCTTTCCATTTTGATAATTGGGATTTAGTTCGCAAAACTAAAGGTTTGAAGGTGTTTTGGGTTACTCTCCCGTTAATTATTGGGCATCCCAAATATTTGTCAAGTGCAACTGTATTTGCTATTTGTAATATTTGTTTTATATGCTCCTTTGTGTTGTTATTAGTGTTTTTGGTCACTTGGAAAACAGATTTATGGAAATTGACTTTCTGACCGGAGATCAGGCAGTAATCATCTATAGTGTCCTTAATATTTTTGCATGCTTGACTGTTGGCTTTTGCAAAAATGATGATATCATCTGTAAAGGCCAGGAAAGGGATTTTTGTTCCATTCCTTGAGATTTGGATCCCAATTCCACTTTTAGGGTTAGAGCTCTGGAGGTGGAGTTGTCTAGCCATAACCTCAGCGGCGAGGATGAATAAGTATGGTGATAGGGGATCCCCCTGCCTAAGTCCCCGTTGAGGGTAGAATTGTTCTGTCGGTCTGTTATTGACAAGAACTGAAAAAGAGACCGTTTCAACACATTCTCGGATCCAACCCACGAATTTATCATTGAACCCGAATTTGTGGAGTATATCAGCTAGGAATTCCCAGCTGATCCGATCATAGGCTTTTTCCATGTCGAGTTTGATTGCGATCCACCCCTCCTTCCCTCGTTTGCTTCGGAAGGAGTGGAAGATTTCATGCGTGATAAGTGAGTTGTCGTGGATACTTCTGTTCTGAACAAAAGCCCCCTGCATCGGGTGGATTAGTTTATTTAGCACTCTTTTAAGGCGGTTTGTTAATATTTTTGAAATTATTTTATAGATGGTATTACATAGGCTAATTGGCCTGTAATGATTGGTTGAGTTGGGGTTTTCACATTTAGGTAGCAGAGTTATAAATGTGTGGTTATTGTTTCAAAATTTTCCCAGTGTGAAAGAAGCTTTTGACAACTTTGGTCACGTCCGGGCCGACGATATGCCAATATTTTTTATAGAAGCTTGCCGGCATTCCATCCGGGCCGGGGGATTTATCATTCCCGATGTCAAATAGAGCGTTCTTAATTTCAGTGTTCGTTACCGGTTTTGTGATTTCCGTGTTGTCTGCTTCGGTTACTTCTTTTTGGATGGTTTGGGTCATGCTTTGGAGTTTTCTACGGTTTATTTCCAAAGCCCGGAATCGGTTTTGGAAGTCCCGTTTGATTTCTGTTTTGATGTTTTCTAGACCGGTGATTTGCGTTCCTTCTGCTGAACGGATTTCTTTGATATTGGTTCTATTTCTTCTGCCGCTTGCAATCCGGTGGAAGTATTTTGTGTTTTTATCATTTAGTTTTATGTGGGTATTTTTGGACCTTTGTTTCCAATAGGAATTGTGGAAGTTGATTAGGCACGATCATTTCTTGGCCAATCTTTCCTGCTTTTGGACTAGTTGCGTGTTTTTATTTTCAATGATATCTTTCTGAATTTGAAGCAGATCTTCGTCTAGTTTTTTTATTTGTTCGAAGATGTTTCCAAAAGTATGCTTATTCCATGCTTTTGCTTTAATTTTAAGGAGTTGTGTTTTTTTGGTGATATTAAACATATGTGATCCACCAGCGTTGTAGCGCCGGACTTGCTTGATGATGTTCTGGAAATCCTTTCTAGACGTCCACATCATTTCAAATTTGAATGGTTGTGCTTTGAATGGTGCTCCTGTTGGCAGATCGCACGAAATAGGGCAGTGATCGGATGTTGAGAAGGCGTGGTTTTTCGTTGCTATGGACGGGTACCATTGTATAATTTGGTTATTAACTAAGGTGCGGTCTAATTTCTCAAACGTAGTATCTTCAAGGTGTTTGGATCTTCTCCAAGTGAAATTGTTTCCTAACGTTGGAATATCGCAAACATCGCAGTCGTTTTTAAATTTAATGAGTCGTTCAAACCTGGAATGGTTTGGGCTTGCGCCTCCTTGTTTTTCATTGGGGTGTTGGATTTCATTGAGGTCTCCCATAATGATGCATGGAAGGTTACAATTCTGGATAAACTCTTTAAGCTTTGTCCAAAATTGATCCTTTTCTTGTGCCCTTGGCGGAGCATAGGCAAAAATAATGATCAAATCGTTGTTGGTTTCCAGGTTAGTATAATGGAAGCCAATGAAGCGTTCGTCTTTGTGGAGAGTTTGGATCCTTTCATTCGAGAGTTGTGCCCCCTTCCAGAGGACACAGATCCCTCCAACGAATCCGTTTTCCGGAATGAACTCAATGGAGTCAAACCCAACTTTTTGCCAGGATTTACATTCTGGCGGCGTTTGAGCTTTCGTTTCAACTAGTGATATTATTTGGATATTTTCAAGGCGGCATAAAGCGCCGACTTCGGACCAGAAGGTTCTACGCTTAATGCCCCTGCAATTCCACATGCATAGTTTCATGGAAAAAACGATCTTGTGTGGGTGTTGGCCCAAGGGAGGTGGTGTACCATCATTAATTTTGGTTTTATCATTTTGTAGTGAGACGATATGGGAATAGTTTTGATTTTAGACGCCCACAAACGTGGACCAAATCCGAGTTTAGTTTTTTGTGACATTACTTGGTTGTGGCAAAAGTGATGAAAACGACCACTGGTTGCGGCAGGTTTATCCATCTCGATTTTCATTAATGCAATTTGAATGTTAGTCTTTCGTTTGAATTCGATCGATTTAGGCGAAGATGTGGTTGTACCGAACATGACATAGTGAGTGTACATGCTCAGGTGCCACCAAAGCATTTTAAGCGGGTAGTCGGCCGATAACCGGTCGGGCCGCCTAGGACCAAAGGGCACAATTTTCCTGCTATGAATTACCTCTTGAAAGATATAGGCATGCAGATTATCATCTTGCACAATAGTAGTATGCAATCGTTTAAAACTGCCATTGCTTGCCAATAATAACACAGGCAATGTAAAACACGTTATGTTGTTACAGAAATTGTTAAGCTTGACTTGCGGTAGCCACAAAAATTTGTAATGCTTTTGGCATGTTCTATGCACAAGGCAGAGCCCATAGCTTGAATGTAACAAAGAAATGGCAAATATTTTTTTTTAATTTATCAACACACATTCTTATAGCACGCAACGTGGGTTCACCATACAAAAACTGGATGTAGAACACAACGGCTTGTCAAAGCACAAATGGGTAACAAGAAAGTTTGACAGTACGACCCGATTAAATTCACGAAGATATCAAAACAAGAGAAAGTTCATATCCAGATATCACTTGATATCTAGTTGATATGTATATCTCAACTTACCAAACACTAGATATGGCTCCATACCCATATCTCATATCTGGGTATAGATACTAAACGGACCCTAAAGTAGTTTTGGTAATTGGGAAAATGGGTAAATTGTGAAATTAATTGGGGATATATTTGTAATTTTATAGGGATAAAAAGTGTAAAGTAGTATTGGTAATTAGGTAGGAGAAGCTGAATAGTTGATGAGATGTAAAGTTAAAAAGTGAATAAAAAGTGATATTAGTTGCGGATATTTTTGTAAGAAATGTATAAATAAAAAAGGAAAGGAGGGAAAGTACTACAAATATTTCGGGACGCTCGAAATGCAATCCTGGACAAATAAAAGGGGACGGAGGGAGTAGTTTTTTTTTAATTAAAAAATTCTTAACCTATGCAAACATATATAGATCGGTACAGTGTTAACAATAATGACAATGTCAAATCTAATGAATAATATGGTACCATTATTCATTCAAAACACCTTTCTCAATGGGGGTCCTCAGTTATGGTGTCGTACGAGTAAACTAACATACTGTATAATTTTCAATCTGACCTTATATTTATCCATTTATATATAAAACTTGATTCGCTTAATTAGGAGGTAGAAAGTGTGAGTATATTTTTTTCCTTTTATTTTAATAAAAATAAAAGATTCGATATACTAAACAGTTTGATAAATTGAAAGGTCCATAAAATTGACAACATGGACAAATCAGCAACATATCGGAAATAAAAACGAAAAAACAAGTAAATAGAGAAAATGTGAGTATATATATTGAGCTGTAATCGATCCCCTAGCCATGCTAACATAGCTGCTAGCTAGCTAGGTATAGCATATATACCATATACTCGAAGCTTATAAATATATCGTAATTGTATAGACTCTCTCTCTATCATCCGATCAAATAATTAGTTAACTAACTAGCTATTTGTTTGATCAATTAATTAAGTGAACATGATGAGAAGGATGATGAGTACTCCCACAACAGGAACAGGGTCAGCCGCATCAAATATTGTTGGTCAACACTACTTACAAAGTCACAGCCGATCATTTAATCAGCTGGTGAAGGTTGAGTTAGGTCGGCACGAGCACCCGTTAGTTCAGCTGAGCCTTCCTAACTTGTTCACGTGCATGGGCTGCAAGGAGTTGGGCGCAGGCAAGAGATTGAGCTGCCAAACTTGCAATTTCGAGCTGCATGATTTCTGTGCAACGGCGCCTCCTCATCTCAAGTTGCATCCTCTTCACCCTCAGCATCAGTTGGTGCTTCATGTGCCTAAACCCTCAGGCATGTTTTGTTGTAGTATGTTTTGTGCTCCAAAATAGTTTTATCTACTAATTAATATATGAAAAATATATAAGGGCTCATTTGATATTCATATTTAGTGTTCGATATATTCTGATATTGATATCAAACTAATATCTATTGTGACGCATATAAAGATATCGATATCGGTTTATATCATTAGTGTTACTTTTATATAACCCCAAAAATTGGTATATCATCATACATATACTCATATTCGATATCTTGATATTACTCATACTCATGTCTTAATATTATACCGATATCTCATATCTCATATCTCAGATATAAATACCACACTAGTCCTAAGTTTTTCTAATCTTAACAATTGATGGCCCGTTTTGTACCGGATAAATATTTATTAAGAAATGAAACACCTTCTTACACGCTTAGAAGCTGAGGAATCACAAGATATGTATAATTAGGCTCTGTTTGGCATTTTCTAGCTGAAGCTTAATGGTCCATTCAGGTAGCGGAAAAGCAAGAAGCTTGGGTGTAGAAGCTTCTTGAAAGAAGCTCAAAATTCTGCTCAAGCTAGCGGAATTCCGCTCCCATTCCGCTACTGCCAAACAGAGCCTTAGTTGTTGGTAAATTTGTTCATCGGGTCGGTCCAATTAAATTTGAGTTCGATCCAATTATTTTGAATTTGGGTTGAATATAACTTTAGATCAATCAAATTACTTGTCGAGTCCGGTTATAACAAGTTATTGTATAGTAGTATATATAATCTTGTATATATGCTTCGAAGACACAAGGTTATATATCAATCCTAATTAGATATACTATCACTCTATAAATGATGTAGGAGGCGGAATAATGAAGTCCAAGTGCGACGTTTGCGGCAAGCCAACCAAGGGATACACCTACCGTTGCAACGTAAACGGTTGCAACTACCAACTCCACCCAACGTGCGCCATGCTCTCGCCCAAAATACAGTTCCCAACTCACCCACACCACACCCTCATCCTCTCCCCTTCCGAAGCCGGCCGCAACTCGAGGCCTTGCGCCGAGTGCAAGCGGACCAAGAAGTCCACGTCGGGCCAGGTGTACACGTGCACGGCTCCCGATTGCGACTACCTCCTCCACGCGGCGTGCGCTAAGACCATGGTCAATGGGCTCCACGCGCACGGCTTCAAGGGGGTCGACGTCGAGCACAAGGACCACAACCGGTCGAGCACGATGCTCGGGGCGGCTGCCCGGATTGCTTCCCACGTCGTCATTGGTTTCATTGGTGGGATCATTGAAGGTATTGGAGAAGGCGTTGGAGATGCTCTTACTCAGGATATTGTTAGTAGGGGCGGCCCTACTAACAAGAGTAGTCGATCACCCATCACCCGTCGACGCTCGTTTATTACTTAAGACAAGTGTTCATCGATCTACATGTTTTACATTTACATAAATATTTCATATTCTTGATTATATATAGCATGAAAGTGATGCATATATAGGCCTGGTCGAGCATGTGTGTAATTTTTTACCAGCTTTAATTATTTTCTTCGATTGTATGCATTTATTATATTATATAAATGTGTGAATATATGCGTGATGTAATTTGGGTTGATAAATTAATGAACAATGTATCTAGGTTTCGTTTGTGAGAATTTGCGATTTAGATTTTTAGATCGTTTGTATTACTTTGGAGTTTGAATTTAGATCATTCCCTTGCCACTGTTTTTAAAATCTCGTCTATGACCGCATAGACAACTATTTTGTTGAAGAGACGTCCTTTCTCCGTTCAAAATTCGCCTAACATTTTTTAGAACATTGCTCTTGGCACACATCCTTACGTAGATGAGGTGACACGCTTATTGCCAAACAATATGTCTCTATTAACTCTCTTTTGACAATACTTTAAGCGTTTTCTAAGAAGAAAAGCATTTTCTAAGAAGAAATGGTGTATTATTATAAATCAAGTTCCGTCAAAATAATTATGTCCGACATTTTTTATTCATAAACAGTTGACCATTATTTGATATATGTATTGATGGTGCGCGAAAATAGCAATGCATAAACAGGAGGAACAAATCACGGGATGAAGCCAAGAGAATAGAATTCGAGGTCAACTCTAGAGTTTTCCTGCACCCATCAACAAAAAACCGAAGGCCAAACATCGCGCACCTCCTGATAAGGTGGAAAGTGGACAAGCAAAGCAATCCAAGTCAGAGAAGAGTTGTAGTCCAAACATCGTGCACTTCCCACTAAGGTGGAAAGTGGACAAGCAACGCAAAATCCAAGTTAGAGAAGAGTTGAAGGCCAAACATCCTGCACTTCCCACTATGGTGGAAGGTGAACAAGCAAAGCAATCCAAGTCAGAGTAGAGTTGAAGGCCACACCACGCGCACTCCCCACTAACGTGTAAATGGGAAAAGAAAAGCAATCCAAGTCAGAGAGGAGTTGAAGGACGAACATCGTAAACTTCCAACTAATTAAGGTGGAAAGTGGGTAGACAATATGATCCCAAGTAAGTCGACAAGGTAGACGACCTCGCATGCTCAAAAGCTGACACAACCAGCCTGCACGGCCAATCAAGAGCCACCTCTTCTCTAAAGCAACCAGAAGCCGCCTCTCTCTCAACCAATCAAACAACAATAGCTCATGCATCCCACATCGGATAATTCTGAAATTTCAACTTCTCGAATGACTATAAATAGGGGAGAAGCTCGAATGTTGAGGGGATCGAAAAACATCTCTAACTTAATAACTATCTTGCTCGTTGAGATCGACATGTTGAAACAATCGTAAAGACCTCGCTACAATCAAGAGAAGGTCAATAAAACGACTTCAAGTCACTCAAAAACAACTCTCCCGCAATAGTTAGGAAGATCTCAAACAAGCTACAAAGTCGCCCTCAAATGATCTTGAATCTCGAATAAATAACTATCCTCTATTTGTGAAAGAAAAGATCTCGAAAGTAGTTAATTAGCTATAATCTCGTTCTAATCAAAGAGGTCTCGAACCTTGTTAAAGAGAAACCACGAATCTCAGTAGAGAGATCTCGGGCAATCTAACAACTATAATCTCGAATTGCAATTATAATTAAAAGCAAGGGTATGTTTTGTCGGATCAATAATCTCCTTCCTCGATATTAGCACTAGTTTTTTTCGGTTTTCATCACTGGTGCCGTCTGTGGGAACTCTTTCATCCTAAGCAATCTCCCGACAAACAGAACCTTGGCTTTCAGTCTCAAAATGGAGTGCCCAGATGACTTTTTTCCTCTTCACCTTGATAATATGCCCAACACCTCGGAATGGGCTAACGGTGCGCCTCAGCCAGGTTGGTCGTATGGAGTCCCCCTTGGGATGGACATACACCGCCTTGTAGAACCCGTACCCCTTCTAGGAATATGCAAACCAAGGTGCGGTCCCCAAAATCCTATTTGTTCCAAGGGTATGCGCAAAGCGGCATCCCTCCCCACCCGTACACCTTCTCGGGATACAGACGCACAAGCAAGGCTTCGCCCCTTCGCCCATATATGGTTACGGCCAGCCGTTTCCCGAACCCATTCCCATCCTAGGGCATGGTCAGCCCTATCCCGAATACGTGCCCGAGTACGTCCCGGGATATGAGCCTAGAAGCAAGGCATCAACGAACGACTCCTCCACGATGAGGTGAGTGCGTGATCCCATGCAAATATCGCGATCACATTCGCGACGTTCGTAGTCGCAACGTCCAGAAAGGTCTGAGATGATAGCAGTGTAGAGTAGAAGTCGTCGCCACATGGAGGGGCGGATTTTCTGCGTTCGTTGATGAAATCCATAGCGAGCCGATGTCGAAGGGTTTCCACAAGCCTTAGATGTGGTTCTATAACGGGACCATGGACCTTGAAGAGCACGTTAAGCATTTCGTCGTTCATGTCCATTCGGTCACCCTGATCTCGCACCGAGGTGCAGTGCCTTAATGGCGCGGTGAATTACCTAGGGAGATTTTGCTCCCGACTAAAAGAAATATCGCTCCTATTCTTCGCATCATTAAAAAAGAACAGAAAATTAGTCTGGGGTGAAGAGCTAGAGTGCGTTTTCTCTAAGCTGAAAACATTTCTGTCTAAAACAATCAGCGCGGAGGAGGACCTACAATTGTATTTGGTCGTGAGCCTGAAAACAATCAGCGCGGTATTAACAAGGGAGACGATGCACCCAGTCTACTTTGTTAGTCGCGTACAGCAACCAGCAGAGCAGCGATAGTCCCCGGCAAAAAAGATGGCCCTGGTGGTGGTGACCATGGCGCATCGATTACGCCCCTACTTTCATGCTCACCCCATCTAGATCCTCTCCGATCTCCCTCTCCACCAAATCCTCCATCAGCCCGCACTCTCTAGGTGAATGACCAAATGGGTGGTGGAGCTCTCTGAGTTTGACATTACTTACCTCCCCAGGACTGCCATGAAAGGGCAAGTCCTCACTGACTTCATGGTGGAAGTTCTCTTCCCCGAAACAAGCGAGAGCTCAAAGGAATGGAAAGTGTTTGTTGACGGATCGCGAAGCGATGCTAGAGGCGGGACTGGCGTAGTCCTTGTTGGGCCCTCGATCGAGATAGAGTATTCCCTCAACTTCGCTTTCAACACCACCAACAATGAGGCAGAATACGAAGCTATGATCGTCGAGATAGAAATAACGTTGCTCAGCGGAGATCGCAAGATTAGAGTGTACACCGACTCTGAGTTCGTGGTTCGGTAGTTGAGCGGATAGTATGAGTAAAGATGGGCTTCTTGCTCGCATACTGCGAGAAAGTGAGGGCTTTGGTGTCCTGTTTAGAAATGTTCGACGTCGAGTCCATCCCGCGCACATCTAACACTAAGGCAGATGCGTTTGCGAGGCTAGGGTTGGCTCTCCCGTTGGAAGTGGGCAATCGGGTAATGGTCGAGAGAAAGTTTTCACGGAGTGTCTCCAGCGAGGTCTTTTCCATCAAGGTCGAGGGATGGATGCCTCCCATAGTCCGATATGTGGCAAACAAGGTTCTTCCCGAAGATCTCGCCAAAGAGAGAAAGCTCAAAATGAAAGATGCACGGTAATGCATTGTAGGGTGTCGGCTCTATCGTTGAGGCTTTGCAGAGCCCGGTCTATTGTATGTAACCGCCAAAGCCCAAGAGCACATTCTGTTCAAAGCACACAAAGGCATATGCGACCGACATCTCGGATCGCACGCCTTGTCACATAAGATTGTCCGTTTGGGATATTTCTAGCCAAATCTCAAACAGGACACAAAGTCCCATGTCTAGGGCTGGGACAACTACCAAAGGCATGCCAATGTCCAACATGCTCCTATTGCGCTCAAGCCACACACCATGCGCTTTCGTGATATGGGGATGGACATCTTGGGTCCCTTCCCAAAATTCACGGGGAAGGTGCAGTACATTCTGCTCATCATGGATTACTTCACAAAATGGATAGAAGCAGAAACAATGGCCAAGATCACGGGGGTCATGGTCTGCTCATTCCTCTAGAAAACCCTTGTGTGTCGTTCGGGGTTCCTATGACCATTTTAACTGATCACGGGCACTAGTTCGACTGCGAAGAAACTCAAACTTTCTGCTCTAAATGAGGCATATCTCTCAAGTTTTCTTTAGTCGTTCACCCCTAGTCGAATGGCCAAGTAGAAATGTGAACACACGAATCCAATCTAACCTCAAAAAGTGCTTGGGCACTGCTCAAGGCCGTGCCACGAGAGAAACTCCCTTTAGTTTAACATATGTGGTGGACATGTTGGTCCAGTTGAAAACTTAATCCCCACAACCAGGGTTTTTAACTTCTACGACAAAGAGAACAAATCCGCGCTCATGCAAAGTCGCAATTTCGGGATGAGCTCCGTGAGGTCACCGCACTGCACTCTGTGGAGTATAAACAACAGGTTGCGGTTTACCACAAAAAGAAAGTCAAACCCCGAAGTCTTACCTTAGGAAATCTTGTTTTACGGCGAACCGACGGGGGAAATTGAATTCCATCTGGAAAGGATCATATCTCCTTGGAGAAGAGGTTGCGCCCAGAGCGTTTAAATTAAAAGATAGTGAAGGTCGCACTCTAAGTAAAACTTGGAACGTGGCTCGGCTCAAAGGGTACTACATGTAAACTCTCGAATTAAGGTTGTCAACAAATTTTGTATATAAAGAGTGCGGTCATTGGGAGCAATCCTGAATGACCGACACAAGCTATCCTCCCCAAGCTTCCCTCTTAGGGTTGGAAACATTTAAAAAAAGCGCGGCCATGTGGAGCAATCCTGAATCGGCACAAGCTATCCTCCCCAAGCTTCCCCTTGGGGTTAGAAACATTCAGAAAGAGTACAGTCATTGAGAGCAATCTCGAATGATCGACACAAGCTATCCTCCCCAAGCTTCCTGCTTGGGTTGGAAACATTCAAAAAGAGCGCGGTCATTAGGAGCAATCCCTAATGACCGACACAATCTATCCTCCCCAAGCTTCCCGCTTGGGGTTGGAAACATTTGGAAAGAGTGCGGTCATTGGGAGCAATTCCGAATGACCGACACAATCTATCCTCCCCAAGCTTCCCGCTTAGGGTTGGAAACATTCGGAAAGAGCGAGGTCATTGGGAGCAATCCCGAATGACCGACACAAGCAATCCTCCCCAAGCTTCCCGCTTGGGGTTGGAAACATTCGGAAAGAGCACAGTCATTAGGAGCAATCCCAAATGAACAACACAATCTATCCTCCCCAAGATTCCCGCTTGGTGCCAGAAACATTCTGAAAGAGCGTGGTCATTGGGAGTAATCTCGAATGACCGACACAAGCTATCCTCTCCAAGCTTCCTTCTTGGGGTTGGAAACATTTAGAAAGATTGCGGTCATTCGGAACAACCCGAATGACCGACACAAGTTATCCTCCCCAAGCTTCCCTCTTGGGGTTGGACATGTCTAGATATAACCTAATTCGGGATGCACGATCCGAGCAAGGCTCGGGATCGTCGCATATAATCTAAGTGTGATAGGCACGATCTAAGTGAGGTTCGAGATCGTTGTATATAATCTAAGTGTGGTATGCACGATCCGAGCGGGGATTGGATCGTCGCATATAACCTAATTCAAGATGCACAATTCGAGCGAGGCTCGGGATCGTCGCATATAATCTAAGTGTACTATGCACGATCCGAGCGTGGCTCATGATCGTCGCATATAATCTAAGGTGTGACGTGCACGATCCGAGCGAGGCTCAGGATCGTCGCTTATAACCTAATTCGATATGCTTGATCTAAGCAAGGCTCAAGATCGTCGCATGTAATCTAAGTGTGATATGCACGATCCGAGCAAGGCTCAAGATCGTCAGATATAATCTAAAGTGTGATGTGCGCAATCCAAGCAAGGCTCGGGATTGTAACACCCCCTTCCTACCCTGGAGGTATTACCGCCAGTAACCCCGGTTAAAACTAAATCGAAGCTACCCAAGGCTTTAAACTGACTGAACAAACTAAAAACAAGGTAAATGAAACCATTTGAAAACCTAACAAACTTAAGTTGAATATTACAGCGGAAAAACATGTAAAAGGTCTTATACAAACCTTAACTTAAAAGAATAAATAAATAGAACAACCTTCTATTTAAATAAAATCTTCACCAAGTCTTCCTTGAGTTCTTATTTCTGAAACTCAACTTCGCTTTGAAGTAGTTCAATCATGATCTTCACTCAAGTATAGCCATTGGAAACCTTTCTTCAACTTCTGGAGCTTCAAACCTCGGAATCCGCCTCTTGAATCAACTTCCAAGAAGAACCTGATGTGTCGTAAACCAGCGATGGACACCAGCTGGCCATATAAAAGAAAAGAAGATGGACGGGTTAGTCTAATGATAGACTAGCAAACGGAGAATCTAACTTGGTTCTTATGGTTGTAACTAAACATATTGGCATCCAAATCCGATTAGACTCGGATTATGATCCAACAGTTAGCAGTCTTATAGAGAATAAGAAGGAGACTCGCATAATCAAGAGAGAGAACACCACCGCTTGTGGTTTCTTTTAAGAATCATAAACAATTGTTGGGAACTCATATTAATCACATAACATTTTGAAAAGCCTCCATCGACTATTCAGATTAACTTAATCAAAGTTTGATTAAGAATCATTCATAACCGGAAGCAAGAATGGCCTTCCGACTAGACGAACCATTCAGGTATATTAATGTGCCTAACGCACTTATCTTATATTAATTTCAAAACTTTTCACAACCAAGTTGGTGGATTTTAATCGGCTCGAACTACTGTCGAAATATTCTGGTATTGTAGAGATCATCGGAGTATTTCATCCATGGTCATCTACCCTGTACGAAGATCACAAGACTTAAGCTATCCTTGATCTTTCATTTGCATATGGTGAGTTAGAGATAGAGAGGCCTATTACCCTATCATCTACACTAAACCGTGCCAAACTTGCACTTAGCTAGAGTGCGCATCACCCCTCTCACACGAAGAGCAGGGGAAGAGTCATGACCCACCATTAGGATTAGGCCCCTCCTAATGTAATCTTTTTAAAGAGAGGATATGGAACCATGTTCACCTCCCTGAAACTACCTTAATTCAATAACAATGTCTCAGCGTGAGACAACAAACAAGGTCACCCATAACGCACCTAAATCTAGTTCTACCACAAAATTGAATAAACAACATGGTCATTATTTCTAACAAATATAACAACATATCATATTTTAATAAGCACACAAATTGTTCCCAACAGAAATATTAAATGGGATTCATTTCATCATTTAATAACCATAATGCAAGAGAGAACCGTCCACTTGCCTTAGAAGGCGTGCTTAACGTCCTTAGCAATTCAATAGTAATCTTTATCATCCTTCTGACAAATATAACAAAAGGATTTCTCAGCAACGAACTCACATAAACACTTCTTAGTTGTATTCTCAACTTCTACAACTTCCTAATCGATAAATGATTTAATTTTCGAATATCGATGTATAATAAATCCTTAGTTATCATGCTTCAAGGAGCCATCTTGACGGAATTATAACTAATTATCCGCTTCACTTTTGAAACAACTTTCTAAACAAAAAGTGTTCCTCAGTAACAGTTCTTAAAGATGACCAAATCTCGGTTCAAATGGATTAACAACGAATCTCAAGTAATTAACCGAAGTCCTTTACCTGCCAATCGGTATCAAAACTTTTATTCGCTATAACTGAAGATCCGGACGTCCGTTTCCCGAGCGGTTTGAACCTGTGGGACCGTATCATCATCAAGATTATAAAAGTCATAAATTTAATTAGTAAAGCGGAACTGAAAGGCCCTTATGGTGACTCCGCAATTAACTCGCTAATTAATTTCGATCGTATATACCTTCACTCGAGCCCATGGCTCGTTTGGCTCGATCATGGATCGATCCCCGAGCCCGAGGGTGGATCGGCGTTGCCCGGGATTAAACCTAGTGGTGGGTGGTGGTCGGAGCAGAGGTGGTCGCCGACGACGACGCTTGACGAAGCAAGAAGAGACCGGCTGTGAAGGAATTCTTTCTCCCGATTACATCGTCGTTCCGCCTTGAATCTCTCACTGGTTCCTTTCTTTTGGAGCATCCCAAACGGAGGATGAGGAAGGTGAAGATGAGGTGAGGAGGATGAAGAAGATGGTGGACGGGGCGGAGAAAGCTAGCGTCGGCGGTGAAAGTTCTTCGACCTAGTCCGTCGTCGTCCTCGTTCAACCCTCTCTCTTTTCTTTCAAATTTTTGGAGACCAATTTCAAAGACTTTGGATAAGGCAGAGATATGTCGTCCCAATCACTCTCTAGTTCCTTCAAAAATAAGGCAAGAAGAGGCGATTTAAAACAATTTCCGTCTCGGAACGGCACTCGCGTTAAAGCGGTAAAATTATGTACCTCGGGTGAAAAAACTCACTAAATGAAAAACGTCCCGTAAATTATGTAGACCAATAAAACCAATTTTTCATGATTTTATCTTGCTACCTTCAATTTTTAAGGCTTCTATTTCGTATTTTAAATTCCTTCTGGTACATAATTAAAAAGACGGTTTATCCAATAAATATTCTTTTTCCACTGAAAAATCCTAGAATTCACATCGATCCATAAAATCATTTCTTTGTGATTTTAGGATGTCACCAAGAATTTTCTAGGATTTAATCTCCAACAAAATTATTGGATTAAGCGTTAAAACGGACAAAGAGATTAAAAGGATATCCGAGAAAAATTCAAAAATATCCTCAAAAACCGCAGTTATTACAGGGATCATCCCATATAACTTGATTCGAGATGCACGATCCATGTGAGGCTCCGTCAACTCAGGATCATCATCTATCTGTTGCTGCTCAGTATGTGGCACCCCGACAAGTACAACACGTGCAATCTCAACAGCTGTAAGCTTGGGCGTCGTCATTTTCATCCTCTTCTCTAGGAGGATGGCACTCAAGTTAGTATGTAAGTCCTTTAGGTGACAAGTTCAAAATAAATTGGTATGTTTTATAATAATTAATCTTTTTATTTTTTACTTTTATTGGATTCAAATTACGAATTCAACCTACGACAATGAATTCACATAACGAATTTGTCATTGTAGTCATTCGTTGTAGTCGGAACTTAAATTTCGAATTAAAATTTCAATATCTCATTGCTAATTTTATTTGAATTTTAATTATGTTTGTATGGTGCATACATTTTGTTTAATTTCATTTTATTTTTAAATTGAATTTAAATTACAAATTCATAACATAGATAGTAACTTAAAGTCAAAATATGACTCTAAATAATACAATTAAATTGAATAAAACAACTAAAAACAATTCAGAATCTAAATATAACTATGATACTGAATTTTAAATAATTCACAAAATTGAATAACTAATTACGAAATTGAATAACTAATTACGAAATTGAATATCTAAGTCAAACAACTAAACGAAATTGAATAACTAAATTACATATTCATTACGAAATTGAATATTAAACAAATTTGAATACGGATAAATCAGTTTGAAAGAAACATACCATATCCGTAAATGTCGCTCAGATGCGGATCGGGCTACAAACGGGACGAGGATCAGCCTTGGAAGTCATCGGAGGATCGGATTTCGTTTGAGTCGCCTCAGTCAAGCGCCCGTTACTATCCGAAATTGTCGCCCTGTCGGAGGGCCCAAGGCCGGATCTTGTCGCCTCCTCTTCCTCACGAATCTCATAGGAGCATCGGCGGTAAGGAGGGGCGACGTTAGTGGATCCCTGGCGGGGCCCGTGTGTCCTAGTGGAACGTCGTCGGCAATGGCGAGCGGAATTGGTGCAACGCCGCCAACAATGGAAGGAAAAGGTGGAGCATCGGAGTCAAGGGCAGTAGGTCATGGTGGAGCATCGGAATCAGGGGCGGGCGGAGTGAGTGGAGTGGTAAAGGGCAGGGCGGCGGTGCTCCGGTTAGGGCGGCCGGAGGTGGGGAGCTTTTTTCGATTTCACTCATGGCGGTCGCGCGCACTCTCGCGTCGCAGAAATGAAGAAGAAGATGAAGAAGTGAGGGGCGGCTCCTATCAAGCGTTTTTTACCCTAAAATAGTCGAGCTAAAAGCATGCGTAATATGTCTTGGTTCGCGCGAATTGGTGTTGCGCGCCTATTCCTCTCTATTTCAATGTTGTTTCCAAATTCCATTTTTACTCTTATGCACAATTAAGTTTCGCACAAACAATACCGCGCAACAAGTTTGCGCGTAAAGCATGTACGCTTAAATAAACGAGTGTGTTTCTACAACGTGTAAATAAATTTCTACAAAATGTATTATTTATCAAGATATTTGTAATTGAGATTGAACATATATATGTAAAAAAATTAAATTAAATGGACTATTTAATAAATTATAATAAACAATGGTACGACGTAAAATATATTCAACAACTTTATATTTTTACTTCCAAGTTTCATTGTTTTAATGTGAATTTTTTTTAAAAATAAATATATTAAAAACTTATAAACTAATCTCACACTTGTGCATATACTCTCACCTAGGTTTAATTCCATATACAATAACTTTATCAATTTAAATAAATAATGTTAATTTCTGATATAATATTCCTAGCAATTTCTAACAACTATCAATATAACAATCATTTTGGAATGACCTTTATTCATATATAAGAAAACTAGATATACCTTTTATTGATGGGAGACTTTAATGACATTTTGGTTAACTTTGACAAAATGAGAGGACATGAACCTATCAGACAAAGATTTCACAGACTGTAGAAGTTTATTATTGATTTAGATTTTTTTTAATGTACGTTCTTGTGGAAATGAATACACCTGGATGAAACAGAAAGTACATATTGGCAACACGTACGAAAACTAGACCGAACTCTTGTTTCCCAACAAATCGTACGATTTTACCCAACGTACAACCACATTTTCTCGTTTTCCGACCACTGCCCTATTTCATGAAACTTTACACAAACAATACAATACAAAGGACGACCTTTTAAAGAAAGGATTTGCGACCACTACCCTATTTCTCGTGGATGAAAAGGAAGGATTTCTCAAATACTGTCAAACAGGCTTGGCGTGTACAAGAGCCAGGTTCATTCTGTTTAACCTAACTAGGAAAACCCGATTATTAAAAACAAAAGCTAAAATTTGAAACCAGTAGTATAACTTCGAAAATATTTTCTGTCAACTACAAGAGGTTGAAAGTCAACTAATTGATATGCAACGTCATACTCAGCAAAATAGAGGATAGGTAGAAATTCGACGACAATGTCAGTTAATAAAGAAAAAACAACTAATAAATTTTCATAAGATGTATTGGGCTCAAAGAGCAAAAGTAAGACATATTAAAAATGTGGATACAAATAAAACCTTTTTCCATGGACGCTCTACATGAAGATGAAATATTCGACGGCTCAATTCTATTCATTCCAATGTTGGGACGTTTATCCTTGGAGAAGAAAATGTTAGAAAGGAAATCAGACTTGAGTTTCAAAAACGCTTTCGTAAGACTCAAATAAACACTACTCTTTTAGAACGCCAGCTATCGTTGATCCAACATCAGATAACGGGTGAAGAAAATGACAGATTAAGAAGACGAGTAACCAACTCCGAAATTAAGACGACAGTCTTCAACATTGGTAAGAATAAATCGTCGGGCCCTGATGGGATTATTGCAGAATTTTACCAAATTTATTGGGACATAGTGGGCCCTTCGGTGATAAAATCAGTAAAGGCATTTTTTCTTCAGGTGTCTTGCTAAGGGAAATAAACCACACGTTTATCACTTTGATTCCAAAATGCGATAACCCGTCTACGATGAACTAGTATCGACCAATAAGTTTATACTCCACAGTTTATAAGATTATTGCCAAAATAATTGTAGAACGATTGAAACTAGTGTTACCTAGACTGATTTTACCCCCTCCAAGGTGCGTTTGTTGCAAACCAGGCTATACAAGACAACGTTCTTATAGTGCATGAAATTTTTCATTCCTTCCAATAACGGAAAGGAAAGACTGGATGGGTTGCTATTAAATTAGATATAGAAAAAGCCTATGACAGAGTGGACTGGAATTTCTTATTTTGACTCTTGGAAAATTTTGGTTTCAGCACTATTTTCATAAAATGGATGCAAGAATGTGTTAAAACTGCATTGTTCTCAGTACTTGTAAATAATAAGTCGACGGATGTTTTCACCCCAGAAAACGGACTACGCCAAGGGGATCCTCTCTCACATCTACTGTTTATACTAGGAGCAGAGATTTGGCAAGAAGATTGCAAAGAGAATGTATGGACACAACTCATATAGTCGGTATTCCGATTACCAAGGGTGGGACTAAGGTTCCTTTTTATCATTTGCAGATGATATAATCATCTTCGCCCCTGCTTCGGTTACCGCATTCATTAAAATACGAACAATCCTTGACGAGTACTCGGAAATCTCTAATTTTCATAAATCGGCTTTTCAGACGACCAAAGGGGTGTCGGCATATACTAGCCAACGCTTCAGCACATGATAAATATTCTTAATACAAGTGTTTTAGACAAATATTTGGGATGCCCAATCATTAATTCGAGAGCTACCCATGCCACATTTGAGTCACGAATACATAAAACAGATAATCATTTGGCCCTTTGGAAGGCTAATTCCTTATCTCAAATTGGAAGAAGCACTTTGATCAAGACAACACTAGCCACAAAACCTCACACTATGCAAAGTTTCATGCTTCTGGAAAATATGCTAAATGAGCTTGATGCCATAAATAGAAAAAAATTGGAATAAATCGGGAGAGTATGTGCCCATGATAGGATGGGACAAGATATGTAAATCCAAAGCAGGACATATGAATAAAGCGCTACAAATGCATCTCCTTTTGGAAAATTTTGGCTCAGCCTGCTAATTTCTGGGTTCGTATTGTAAGAGAAAATTGCCTTAAAGACAAAGACCTGCTAGAGTATGTATGTAGTAAAAACGTTTCATGGAAATGGAAGAAACTTATGAGTTTAAAAGAGGATTTCAACAAGGGCTTAATATGGCAAGTTGGTGATGGAAAGTCGATTTAATTTTGGAAGGATGCTTGGGTAAGCAAGCGCCCTCTTCGAGAAGAATGTCAACATGTTGTGGGGAATGAAAGTGATATCTCGATAGCAAATTTCATAGACAATAACCGGAATTGGAACGAAGATGAATTGAGAAAAGTCCTACCCAATTTCTGGGTTGAACGGATTTTATTAATAACAGTTCCTAAAATCAGATCTAAGATAGACTATACTGGCACCCAAGTAAGAATGGTTAGTTCTCCACCCAGTCGGCTTTTGCCTTAATATCAAATGAATTAAATATGAATGGTTTGGAATTCAAATGGATTTGGAAACTTGACCTATGCTGAAAATAAAAATGTTCTTGTGGAAGATCTGCATCAAAGGACTACCTACTACGGATCTTCTTATAGAGAGACACATAGATGTCACTTCAGAATGCCCATTGTGCAACCGACATGATGAGACAAATTAAATGAACATCTTTTGATTAATTGCCCCTTCACTCAACAGAAACTTCATGTCATTGACCCTCACTTCATGGACATTCTAATGGACGCTTTAGAAAATCATAACACCATGTCTCAGATCATCCAAAACTTGAAGAATACATTGCCACAAAGAACTATATGTCATCTGTTCACGGCCTGGTGGGGCATATGGTTTTGGAGAAACAAGTGATTTTTAATCAGGATAGTAATGGAGAATGTAGGAGTGTTGAGGAATTTATTCAAAACCATATTATGTGGTGGAACAAAGCAAAAATGTAAATGAAGAGGATAATGTGTCTTGCAGAAAACAAAACCTAAGGCAAAGAAAGAGAAAACAAAAATGGGTGAAACCGTAAAACGGATTTGTGAAAATAAATTTCGATGGTCGAAAAAAGATAATGGCATATCATTGGCTGCATATGTCATACGAGGTTTGGAAATAGTATAAGTATAAATGTAAAGGAAAATGACTACTGGACTGTAGAACAAGTAGAAGGTATGGGTTTATCGAAGGCTATACAAGAAGCCAATAGAAGAAAATTTTGGCGAATAGTAATTGAAGGTGATAGCCTAATTGTGATCAATGCTCTTAAGGGAAGCCGATCCAATCCATGGACAATTGACATGATAATTGCAGATACCCTGGTTTTGTTGTAAGGTGGCCATTACCAAACATATACCTCGAGAATGCAATTCTGTGACAGATTTGATTGCAAAGTTACACCATGATTGTAGTATTAATCAAATTATAAACCATGGAGGGAGTCCAGACCCACATCCGTAAGAATGCTCTAGGCTGACTCAATCTGTCTAATTTTCACCTATTCAAAATATATATATATATATATATATATATATATTTATATATAACAATCATTCTTAACAAAATTTCTCAAAAAATATTAAATTGAACACTCCATTGTTTGAACGAATGACCAAAAAAGTTCACTTTTGACAAAAAAAAAAATTGACCAAAAGTTCAAACAAATATCACACATGTCACCGGGGCACATAGCCAGGCCGGTCACGGGCATGTCTTTAAAGTAAACAAGCCCAAGTTCGTTCATTCAACCGATTTGCAAATTCTGTCTAAAAGACTAAACCCTAGGAAGTAGGAACCAGAGAGATCGAGAATCAGGATTCCGGGCTCGGGAGTTTGCCAAGGAGAAAGAATTCTTCACCGGCATATCTTCTCTGCCTCGTCGAAGTCTACAATCGTGTATGTATATCTCTAGACTTTCCTCTCGTTTGTCTTGTTTGTAATTTTGATCGTTTTGAACTTCTCGTTCTCAATTGCATTTTCTTTTTCTGAAGTTTTTATGTCAACCGAGGAACTCGTCTTCTTATTTCTAAAGAAATATCCAAATTTTCACTTGTTTTGTGCCACTGGCGCCAGGGCCTCGCCCCTGAGAGCTCCCGGCCGCACTGGGCTTACGGAGAGTTACAATGAGGGTGAGTGAGAGGTGGGACGAAGAGCTTGATCGGGTTTTGAAAATTAGGGATCGTTCACCTAAAAAACAGTTGAAAGGGTCATTGAATCTAATTCATTCTATTTCACAGAAAAGTTATCATATTCTTTCTATTGAAATCCACATTTCTTATTTGCTTCCAAAGATCAATTTTTTTTTCCCAGTATAATGGATTTTGCATAAGGTTCATGGTAGATGGTATACTTGTGACCTAATTATGCTGCACCTGACATATGACTAAATGAGCAAGGGAAAATAGGGATTCAAAGTCAATCCATAGTGGAGCTGGGAGTGGCTTTGGTGGGTGCATGATGATAGTGTAAAAGAAGAACATGGCATGAAGGTTGATTACACTTGGTGGCTATAAAGGGAGGGATAGTGGTTTATCACCCTTTCCATTTCAGTTGTCTTTGGGATTGGCTAATTTTCTTCTCTACCCTGCTAGATTTTTCTAGTGCAGTTGTCACTGCTGATAGACTTTGCTCTGGACTGGTTGTTGCATTCATATTAATAGTTTTACTACTTTATGAGTCTGTGATTTATTTTTTGGACTTGGTTTATGTTATTGATATCAGATGCTTTTTATGGCTGTATCATTTTATTCTGTGATATGGATCTTTAGTTGCTTAAACATAACTTGCCAGTTGAACACTTAGCTTGTGCTTTGGCTGGGAAATTACTGACTTACCTATTTATTCCAAATTCCTCTTGTGCAGTTGTCATTGCTAATATGATCTGCTCCTGATTGATTGTTGCATTCTATATTTCTGTTGAAGAATTTGTTCTTTTTGTGTGTGTGAATGATTTGCTTGTTTCTATATTTTACCACTGCTTGATGGCAATCAGGGGATATTGCAGACTTAAATCTTAGTTTGTGCTCAAATCAAATTGCAACTTTTAAGTGCCAAGCTTCTTTCTTTCACACAGGTTGAAATTAAGCTTGAAGCTTTCACGTTAATTTCTGAAAGTGAGTTGTTGCAATTGACATGGCCAAAAATTTGAACCCGTCTACTTTCGCATCAGCTGTGGTTCTGACTGGAACAGCGTTGGAAGGAACTTGTGCACCCCCTATTGGTCATGTTGATATTGGAATAAGTGAATCAGCATATCTATTTCGAGTTGCACTCCCTGGCGTTCGGAAGGACAAGTGTAAGTTCATCTGTGAACCCAACAAAACTCTTTATTTATTTATTGATATTAGTTGCTTTGCGTTAGCATGCAATGCAAATTATCTGTCATCTAGAGTTGATTAAAGTTCATTATAAAAAGGTAGGTGAAGAATTGTGGCATGAAATTTGCAGGTGAATTAAGCTGTGAGGTTGAACGTGATGGAAAGGTTCATCTTCAAGGAGTCCTAACTACCGGGGAACTGGCAAAAACGAATCCAGGTCACAAATATGAGATGAACATGATGCAACTCAGCCCACCTGGACCATTCAGCTTGTCATTCAAACTGCCAGGTGAAGTGGATCCTAGGCTATTCTCCGCGACTTTTAGATCAGATGGCATCCTGGAAGGTATTGTAATGAAATCTGTTAGTGCAGCGGGGGCGACTACTGGTAATGTGAATGCAGGTGTTTGAATTTGCAAGATCTAGCCATCATGGCAAGTAAAGACTAAGTTGTAAAGAAGTTGTTGAAAAGACGCGTTGCTAGGGTTGTGGGGATCATTTTGTATTAGTTAACTTCCCCCTAGGACTGTTATGATGCCAGATTGCAGTCATTTCTTGCTAAATGTTCTCTCCTAACTTTCCCTCCCTTGACAACTGTTGTTATGTTGCTAGGTGCGTTTGGTATTGGGAAAGATATGGGGTTGAGGTAGGTTGGAGAATCCCAATCCCTTGGCTGATGTGTGTTTGGATGTTTTGGGAATTGGGATTAAGGGATTTGATACCCATCTCTCAACCCCCATGGCCAATTTTTGAAGGTTTCAGTATGTACGAGAATTGTAGGATTTTGGGGTTTAGGCCTCGTTTCGTTAATGCATTACTATATTGAAGTGAATTAGCTTTGTTTACATTCCATTTATGTTCTCATAAGTTGTAACCAAAAAGACCCAAAAATCTCATTTTCAAATCATGAGTTGATTTATATCTTAACTTGATACCCAGTCTCTACCAACACACACTCATAGTAGTCATAGAGCTTTAAAATGCTTGACCTGCAACAAGGACTGATCCGAACCTAGTTGAGACAACAAATAATCTAAAACGATCTGTCTGGCTGTACTTGACTCAAATCTGGCGGTAAATGACGGATCCGTTCTGGATGTAAAGCACCCTATTCCCAATTATATTTTCAGGTTCATTGCAATAGCATTGAATTGATGTTGATATGGTGGTAAAGATATAGTATACGAGGATATAGAGTTGTACATCTTAAGCAATAATATGCATATTCACCGAATCATAATGGAGACAATGTGCTACAAGATATTGCCAGTTGTGACTAGTGAATGTGCTGAGCTTTGGATAATATGTTCTTGGGTAAAATCTAAAATACAAGTATATTACTATCGTGTCGCCTGTGAAATTTTGAAATTTTCTTCTCCATGACAACAACAAAACAAGCATGTAAAAATGTACAAATATGAAGAAGTATACGGTAAAAGCAACACTACTAGTTCAATGGCGAAGAAATCTCTGGAAGCACCGAAACCCTAATTGCTCGGCGCAGTACCTCTCCAATTCATCCCCGCCTCTTTCTCTGCACAATTCCACCTCCATTTGCTCCAGTACCTCATCCCAGTCCCTCCATCCTCCATCCAAGCCGTTGATCCCAATCTCCGCCGCCTTGTTGTTGCATATCCCGTCCACTATCTCCTGCAACCCCACGATCCGACGGCTGAGACTCCTCCTCGCCTCTCTCACGGCCGGATCGAAGCCGGACACCGAATCCAGCGCCAGAAGCTGCCTCATCAGCTCCTCGTTGATCCTCAGCCTCTCGCGCTGGTCGCTCCGAAGAGCGTCGACCGTCTCCTGCCGCTGGATCAGCCGTTGGAGCCGTTCGGTCTCTAATTGGATGGATGAGATCTTCTTCACTAGCCGACGGATCACGTGAGAGCGATAAGCTGCCTGAATCCTGGCGGCGGCGGCGCCGGGAGAGGGTGAAGGCGACTGGACGGTGACGGGGATTCCTTTTGTAGCCCCAAATTCAGCGCGGTTGCTTCGGAGAGTGCAATTGACAGTAGCTGAAGACGAGTGAGTAAAAGGCGAATAGAAGTGATTTCTGCGAGTGAATTCCATTGCAGATCGGAGTAGAGAGGGAGAAAGAGTTCGAGAAAAATGGCGTCGGTTCAGAGTCGCGGAGGGTTGTAACTTGTAATTTTGTAAATTGTAAGCGTCCGTACTCTACTATAAGCGAAGAAAAAATGTGGTTACGCCTACTAACCATCTAATAACGGTGCTATTTGGTATCGGGAGGATTAAAACAAAACTAATCGGGTTTAAATACCAAAAAATAAAAATTAAACTAATCTCGTTTTGATCTCACAGATGAATTCTGGCTACTAGTTTCTTGGTGTCATTTTCACCTCAAGATCACGATCATCAACGTCTTTAACGGGCTTTATCACCACTAGCCAAAGGGGAAAAAACGAGAGGAACATAACTAATGTGCAAAAGAGAGAATATATTGAAGATATTTAGAAGATAAATGGGGTTCGTTTATCTACTTTAATAGGTATTTCAATGCTTTATTTGATAAAAAAAAAATGATTATTAAAAAAATGAAATAATGACTTGATGAGTGAAGATCTCCTCTGAAATGATATGTCACTATATTCGTCACTTTGTTTTATGAATGGTGACATTTGACATTGATCATATTGTGTATTTGTAAATTTCATTGTATATATTAAAGTAATTTACGGATACTAGTAACAAATAAGTGATACCAAAAAACAGTAGCATAAGTTAAGTGATAGTTGATCTTTGTTGCATTTTTTGTCCTAACAAGTTTGTCCGTATAAGGCTTCGTTCGGCACTAGTGGAATTGGGAGCGTTTTCAGCTACCTGGAGCGGAAAAATGAACGGATTCAAGAAACTCCTCCTCGTAGCTTCTTCAGTTTCCACTAAATGAATGGGGAAAAAAGCTTCAGCTACAATCAGCCGAACGGAGCCATTGCTCCTCAACGCAGCGTACAACTTTCCGTTACATTACGCTCTCTAAATATGTGATCTGCTCCTTTTTACTTCTTACCATGATAAGCCTAAATAACTCTAATAAAAAGTGTTAATCAATAAGTGTTCATAGTGATGAGGGAATGGAAGATCAAGAAATTAATTATTTATACTAAGCATTTTTCTTACGGCTAGATATAATATACAGGCCCTTGAAGAAAAAGATAATAAAAAATTAAAAATTCTTCGTTTCGAAAAAGGAGGACTAAGAAAATCCTCTTGATTGTAATTTTCTCCAAGACTTTGAGAAAGTATGAAAAAAGGCTCACATGGTACAATCCTTCTATCAACCTCATAATGAAGAGGATGAACGTCACTTATCACAACATTTTATTTATTTAATTAGGTCAAATTACGTACTTACTTTTTATATGTACTCGCGTGGAAATTCTAGAGCCTTGTATTTGCCATTTCTTCGTGCCACTATGATTAACATAGGGTTTAAGCACTGAAGAACTTCTCTCTAGTGAAGTCCGAAGAAGAATAAAAGAAAGGGGAAGAGAGAAAGAGAGATGAAGGAGTTTGGTTCTTTGAGCTCTTTGTGAGCTCGTCTACTCCACTCTTTCTTCTTCCTATTTTGTGCTACTTTTCGGTCTTCGTCCTTGTTTCCTGGCTTAGTTATCTATGTGTGCTTGCTTTATAAATTGTTGTGTGTGGTCTTCGTTGTCTAGTGGATTGGGTGAGTCTCTCCCAGGCTCGGCCCAGAGGGTGGGGCAGGGTGGGCGCAAGCCCAGGGCCCATAATTTTTAGGGGTCCAATTTTTTTTTAAATATACAATATATAAAAGAGTGTTTAAAATATCATAAATTACAAGTTGATCTAGTGATATATTGTTATTATCTTTATTAAAGAGGTCTTGGGTTCAAATCCCACCACTTTAACTATATTAATTTTTAAATGTGGGCCCTATTATATATATCTTTTATTTAATTTATCTTTCTTTACTATTAATCAAATCAATTAGTGTAGTCATGTATTACCATAGTTATTGTAAATGATTCTTATTTATATAATTGTCTACATTGGTTACTTTTTATTAGATTTAAAATATACGGTATATGCATTTAAAAAAATCTTATTTCTTTTATTCATACATTGTTATATGATGATAGCACCCAATTTTACGTATGTAATTAAGTTAAATTTAGCAAATTATTTTATAAATTCTTCGTATTTTAATATTATAACAAGAACAAATTTATACGAAAGTATTATAAAATTTTACGAAAAATGTCTAAAAATTATATAAAAAGGGCCCTTTTATTGTAATTCGCCCCGGACATCTAAAATGTATGGACCGACCCTGGTCTCTCCTTTTGAGGTTCCGCGGAGTAGGACTTTCGTCTGAACTGCGTCAACAACTTACATGTGTCGCTTATGATTTTACTTTCGGGTTTAAAGGGTTTTCAAAACTTGTTTAAGAACAATCGAAGCGGATCCGTTTAGATATAAAGGGAAATCTTCTTGATGACAATTTTCTCCAAACATGTGAAAAGGCATAAAAAAGGCTCAGATACTATGATCTTTCTTTCAACCTCAGAATGAAGAGGGTGAGTGCCTCTTATCAAACTGCTTTATTTAATTAGTTAGGTCAAATTACATACATAATTTTATTATAAATTACTATCTTTTCCTTTTGAATTATTATTTTTTTTTAATGCAATAGGATATCATTTTTTAAACAATTCAAACACAATGATTTATAGCTCACAATTTCTTTACCTTAATTTAATATTTAGGAAAAAATATTAAAAAATAGCATTTATTTATACACACTAGTAGTATCTTTAAGGACTTTTCTAGTCTTTATCATACCCTAAATAGAGATAAGTAACCATCTCAGAATCTCAGGGCTTTTAGGCACATGTCTTGCTTTTAGATGACTCTTCTCCTATATCTCTTCCCTGCCTTTTCCACGTTTCCACCTGTTGGTTCATCATCCGTTTGGTTTCTTATCATGCTATTATATCACTTACAAACCGCTCTACTACTTTTACAAAAGTATCTACTTCTTTTTTCCAGCCTGGCTCGCTGATCGGCGGAAAAAAATATCTTTCTTCAATTGTCGTATTGTATTGATACTATTTGATACTAAGGATGAATTCCAGTATGTGAAAAATGTGTACTCTGGTTTTAGTGGTTTGGTTTGTGGATGCTCTGTTACTGATGATAGACACAATCTAGAAAGCCACCCCACTTGCAAGCATATGCATAAACATTTCAGATAACTCATGTAGGTTAATTGAATTCAACTAAGTGAAAAATAAAGAAAATAATAAAGTGAAATCAACCAAAGTAGCCACCGGATTTTTACCTTTTCCATTTCATCAGCTTTATTTAAGGGAGTTTGAGTGTGGCTTTTGAGAAGAATATATAGGCTTCAAAATTAATTTGTTTTGTTATTTTTGGGTATCTGTATGGAGCGCATCCTCATTTCATTGGCTTTTATATACTTTATTTGAGATGGATTTACTAATTTAGTCCATACATCAAAATTGATGCATTCTAACAAAATTCAATTATTATTGTTACATAATTGAATTTCAGTTTTTCTTGGATTTTTCGAACATACCCTTTTCCCTTGGGCAGGGCTGCAGGTGTACCCCATCTTGATTCTTGGATTTTTCGAACATACCCTTTTCCCTTGGGCAGGGCTGCAGGTGTACCCCATCTTGACCCCCAGATTCCGTTGTAGCGGAGCCTCACCGGGTCAATAATGATGTTGAAGTTTTGGGTCTTTATAGTATTTTTCAAAAGGTAAGGATTCTCGCTTCTTAAATTTTCAAAACCTGCAGAATTACACTAGGTTTGATAGTGTAAGCAAGTATGTCATCAGCTTAACTCATAATATCATCAAGGAAAGTGTCACCGTTTCCTTTCTGTTGATAGTTGATTTATTCAAACCAAATCGAGTAGAAAGAATCCAAACTACACAACAAACCAGATTTGGATATCGAGCTACCTGCTACTCGTTTATATATTATTTAATCCCTGATTTTCACATCATCCATTCAATGATCAACTAGAATAAGCTTACAAGATTCACACACAGCTCTTGTACACACAGAAGCAAGTTAGGTATAGAAGTCAAACTTTCCTGCATTTTCATTCTAATCATATGAGAGCTTCAGAATTGAGGTCAATATATTCTTGAATAAACTGAAAGAATTCCAGATTATGAGGATATACATAATTGCCCAGAAGACTGATGGCAAGTAAATTCAAGCTTTTTTGAATATATTACACAAGTCATGGTCTATTTGACTATGGATTGAAAATGCATATGTTACAACATTACTAAATCAACAGCTATATGACAAACTAAAAATTAATCCATAATTCATACTACTAAGGATATAGTAAATCCACTGACTCGTATTTAGTATTTACCACTGCTTAATAAATCTACCAATTGGAAAAGGGGGAAAACCGTGGGAACAGTACCTAAATCAGAAACCCTAGGGCTTCAATTCATTTTAGTTAAGGCAAGAAAGTATTGACACCGCCAGCTCCGGTTTCGATATCCCTCTCGAGCACCGGAGCTCCGGCAGGTGGCGAGGTCTCCGCCGGGAGGCTACCGCACCTCTCACACCGGCCGGCGGCCAAGATCTGCCGGCAAGAGGGGCAAGAGGAGTGAGATCCGAGCCAGGTGTCGATGCAGAGGACGTGGAAGCCATGGCCGCACTGCGGGAGCACGCGAATTTCATCCCCGGCGACGAATTCCGAGAGGCAGATGGGGCAATCGGCGAGCTTGGCGGCGAGATCGTCGGAGAAGGTGAGCTTGGGAAGGGAGCGGAGCACCTTCTTCTTTAGGCCTTTGTTGGCGGTGGATTGAGGGCCGGCGCCGCCGGAGAGGCGGCGGAGCCAGGCGCAGCGAGCGACGGCGACGAGGCCGAGGACGCAGATTAGGGCGCAGAGGAGGGCGGCGAGGATGACGACGAAGTCGGAGTCAACGGTCTCGGCGGGCGGCGAGACGTCGGTCGCCGGAGAGGACGCGGATTTGAGGAATCTGGAAGGATAAGTCATGGGGAATGGGGATAGAGCGGGTTGCTAATTTGGGGATTGGGGGAGTCGACAATTTTAGAGAGGATATAGAGATGAGATATTAGAGAGAGAAATACAAGGGACACGTATGCTTGAATGTTATTGAGTATGTACTCTTATATGAGTATTTTATTATGGGCAGAATACATCAATAGACATTCGAACTTGTAACTTTTGTGCAACCAGCCCCCTGTATTTTGAAAGTTTCAAATAAACACCTCAACTTAACATTTTTTGCACTTTTAAACACTAACGTTCTTAATCTCCTTCCGGTGCAAATCACGCGCGCTTATGTGTTGTTTAATTATGCCAAATAAGCATAAATGGGTGTGTCATTTTGCCACCTAAGCCAAGTATCACACATAATACAAAGTTTTAAAGGCCATTCAATATCTCCAACTTAATACAGACAAAAAAAAAAACCCTTCACTGTCGCTTTCGATGGAGGAGATGGAGCCCTAAGTGCGATTGGAGAGAGGAGACGATATTCACCTGGAAACAACCATCAACCATATCGAATCGGAGAGAGGAGAGGCACGAAGGAACGATCTTCACTGAATTGGAGAGAGGAGAGCCCTAAGTGCGATTGAAGTTGTTCGGATTATAAGGTTAGTGTGCTTTCCATTTGCAAGAAATTTAGGGTTTAGGGTTTGCATCTGTTCATGGCTTTGTGAAATTGGGATATACTAGTGTAAATGGTTCCAATTTAAGCAAAATTTGAAAGCTTGGTACAAAATAGGTGACTAGGGTTAGATGTTGCGATTTTGGGTTTAGAATGTGAAATAGGTTTAACTGTTGGCTTATATTCTTGATAGGCTTTGTGATGAAGAAGGTGAACATAGTGTGGCACCACGGGGGTACGTTTGGGGATGGACCTGAATACATGAACGAGTTTCCTCTGGTATACAGCCAAAATGTCGACACTGATTATCTGAGCTTGTTTGAATTAAGTTGGTATATAAAGTCAATTGGATATCCAACATTTTCTGGTGTGTATTACAAGGTAAATGATGTTGAGTTTATGCAAATGAATGATCAAACTCTTATGGAACTTGCCAACAAAGTAAGTGATGGGGAGGAAGTTCATTTCTATGTTGAGCATAGTATTCAGGAAGCTATAGTGACAGATGTGGTGGAAGGCCAGATTGTGGGAGGTATCCCTAAAGGGTTAAGTGAAGCAGACCCAGTGTTGGTGGAAGATGAGCCATGCAAAGAACTTGTGGTTTATACTGGGCCAATTGATGAGGGTGAGCCCCCAACTGTGAGAGAACCAATTATAGAGGAATGTGAGGATGATGTAGAGGGTGAATGTGGTGATGAACCAGTTATAGAAGAATTTGATGATGATGGCTCTTCCAGTGATGGGGATGATGATGGCTCTTCAAGTGATGGGGATGGTGATGGCTCTTCTAGTGATTGGGGTGATTCAACAGAGTCAAATGAGAGTGTGTCCTTTGAGATTACTGATGACAGTGAAGTAGATGATGAGTTGAGAGAAGTTAGAGAAGCAGCAAGACAACTTAGGGCTAGGAAGAAGGTGCATAAGGAAAATGTGGAGGTTCCTTTAGGTGAGGTAGGGGCAGATGATGGGTATGAGAACTGGACTGGGGATGGTCATAGTTATAAAGGGAAGGTTGGGGGAGATGAGCCCTACTTTGCAAGTGACTCGGATTATAGTATGGAGAGTGAGTTGTCTGAAGATGAGGAAGGAGTAAGAGAGGTAAGAAGAAGGAGGAGTAGGCATGCTGTCTACAACCCTGGGTGCAAGTATCCAGTGTGGGAGCTTGGTATGGTGTTTGAGTCTGTTCAACAGTTTAGGGATGCTATAGCTAAGTATGCAGTGCATAGGAGTGTGAAGTTAAAGTTGAGGCCTAATGAAGCCAAGAGAGTCACAGCTAAGTGTGAGCATGAAGGTTGTGAATGGAAAATACAGGGAAAATACAGGGAAAATACAGCTAAGTGTGAACATTGCAACAGGATTTGGACCTTGGCAAAGGAGAAGGGTTGACAATTGTTTCTGACATGCATTTGGTAAGTCCTTTACATATATGTGATTTATGTTCCTTTTTCATTCAAAGGTTTATTTAATTGTTTGTGTGTGATGTTTGTGATGCAGGGAATTAGAGCTGCAGTGAAGAATGAGTTACCAGAGGCTGAGCACAGGTTGTGTGCAAGACACATTTATGCTAATTGGGCAAAAAAATGGAGAGGCAGTGATAAGAGAATAAGATTTTGGCAATGCTGTTGGTCAACCTTTCCAGTGCAGTTGAAAGACAATATTGATGAGCTAGCTAAGTTAGGGGAGGAGCTCGCTGATGACTTCCTATCATATGGTCAAGAGAATTTCTGCAAGGCTTTCTTCAAATCTGATGTCAAGTGTGATGCATGTGAAAACAATATGTGTGAAATCTTTAATAGCTGGATTCTGGCTGCTAGACACAAATCCATCATATCCATGCTTGAAGAAATTAGGAAATAGGTGATGGCTAGGAATGTTAAGATGAATTCCTTCTCAAGAACTTGGATTTGTGATATTTCTCCCATGGCCCTGCACAGATTGGAGAGAAACAAGGATCTGTCTATGCAATGCAACCTGTTGTGGAATGGTGACAGGGGGTTTGAGATTGAAGATGGTGGATATGGCCATACTGTTGATTTGAGGCAAATGACATGCACTTGTAGGAGTTGGCAGTTGAAAGGCATCCCATGTCCCCATGCCATATGTGCAATGGCTCACATTAATATCAATCCAGATGATCATGTGGTCCATTGGCATAAGAAATCCACATACTTGAAGGCTTATGCTAATCCCATTCAGCCTGTAATGGGCATGAGGTTGTGGCCACCCTCTCAGCACCCACCTGTTGAGCCACCTCAAGTTAGGAAGAAAAGGGGAAGGAGGAAGATTAGTAGAAGAAAACCAAGGGATGAGATAAGGAAGGTTGGGAAGATGTCTAGAAGAGGAACTGAGATGACTTGTGCCATATGTAAGAGTAAAGGACACAACAAAAGAGGGTGCCCTAACAAGGGGAATTCAACTGCAACAGAGTCAACATCAATGGCTCCTACTGGCAAAGGGAGTGGTAGAGGAAGAAAGCCTGCAGCAGCTCCAACAGTTGCCCCAACAGACCAGGTTTGTAACTTTTTGTAACAAATTTGTAACTTTTGTAAGTTTTTGGCTTACACTATGGTTAACTTGTATTTATCAGTATGCTAGGGAAGGAGGGAGAAGAAAGCAACATGGAGAATCTGTTGGTAAAAAAAGGAGTAGGATGGTGGGTTTAGGCACCTACATAAACCCTAGTACTGGCTTAACAATTCAAAATGTTAGTAAGTTGTCTAATTTAATCTTAGTGTCATCTATTTCATACTTGTACTAAATTTGATGTGTCTCAACAGCCTGGGCATGAAGCAAGCAAGATCTTAAGGGTTCCAAGTCAGTTGAAAGATGCAAGTCAAGGAGTTCATATTGGGACCCAGAAGAGTGGCTTGAAATGGCAAGGGAGACCCGCAATTACAAGAAGACAACTAAAGAGAGGTGCTAATGCTGGATCCAAGCCTGTTCAAGCCCCATTTGGTAGCCAAGCCAGTTCAAGCAACCCCTAGTTGACATTGTCTGTGATGTGTGATGTGTATTTTGTAGCTGTCCATTTTGTAGTTGTCTTAATGGGTTTGATTCCACCTTATGTAGTTGTCTATCTGTTGCAACAGAATTAGAACAATGGTCAAGAATGTTATAGCTGTCTGTTTAGCATATATTACCAGAACAACCAAGAATGGTTAGATGTAGGCAAGCTTATATTTTGATTTTGATGTAGCTATTGCCTACCTTTTGTAAACAGCATTATGGTTCTCGGAAAGCTTATATATATATTCACTTTCAAGCTCAACATGTCAGTTTATACTCAGTTTCAAACCTCTATTTCCAGTTCCAATCTTACTGTCATAAAACTTGCCTTTACCAGTTCAATAGACAAAGAACATTAGCTTAGCTTACTGTCATTGCATTCAGTAGACAAAGAACACCAGTAAAATACAAAAAACCAATTCAGTACAAAATCATTGTATTTAGTAGCTTACTGTCATAAAACAAGAACATTTCTTCAACAGCTTGCATAAACCAATTCAGTACAGATTACATTAGCTTAGCTTACTGTCCTAAATCATCCCAATCACATTACATTAGCTCTTCACCAACAACCTTGTGCAACATTACACCAACAACAGTTCAACAGCTTGCATAAACCACCTTTACATTATTAATCTCAAGAACTCGATTGACAAAAGCAACACTAGAACCACAACTAAAACATTCCTTGTACGCATGGCCTTGTCCCTCTCTGCTTCTCGCTCCTTGACTCTTCTTAGTAATCCTGAAATTACATGCCTAGCATGGTCTGGCAAAGGATCATCATGCCACTTGAAAAATCCGCAAGCTCTGCTTTTCTGCAACAAAACGCGAATTCAGTCCCAAACCTCTCCCTTTTGTATGAAACAATCAACAATTTTATAAAAAGGCCACGAAATTGGGTTGAAAATTGAGAGATTACAAACCCTAGATTTTGGGGATGTAAGGAAATTGAAAAAATTCAAGAAATCTAACTTACCCCATAATTTGGACAACCAAAAAACCTCCTCCCCGGATTTCCTACAGTCCATGAAATCCTCAATGATGCCGCTTGTCCACACATACATGCTGGATATGCAAATTTTTGCTCGGCATCGATTTGAGACATCCCGATTGAAGCTCCAGATGTAGAGCTCCTGTCTCTCATTATTCCACTTGGGGGAGGGAGAAATGTAGAGGACGAAGTGGATGAGTGCAGGGTTGTGAATGACGAAGTGGATGAGTAGAAGAGAGCTTCGTAAAAACAACAATGGTGGGTTGGGGATTTTAATGAGGGGAGATGGAGGCAACGGTCATATTTAGGATATTTTTTTTTGTATTTAGGGTTTAATCCACGTCACCTTCCTAAAACGCGCATTTACGAACGTCAAATACACGCTCCTTGCCAGATAAGCATTCAGTGTTTAAAAGTGCAAAAAATGTTAAGTTGAGGTGTTTATTTGAAACTTTCAAAGTACAGGGGGCTGGTTGAACAAAAGTTACAAGTTCGAGTGTCTATTGATGTATTCTGCCCTTTATTATGCTACTCCCACTCACACTTGAATAAAATACACTCTGGGTTAGCATGCCAATTGCCAAATGTGTCTTGCTCCCTCTATGTTTTATTTTTTTATATTAAAAATCATTCGGAATAGTAGATAAATCTAATATCCGAGACCATCGGAAGAGAGTAGTCGAGACCGACTAAATAAGTTACAAGAAAGGTAGAAATAGGTAACACGAGAAAATAAAAGTACAACAACGAAAAAGAAAAACGAAAAATGAGTTGAGGTTTGAGGTGAGTGAAGCACTAAAGCCTAGTGCTTTGCAGACGATCAACCCATATCAGGATGTACAAAAGGACCAGCGATGTTTCCTCCACCGACATGCATGATCTTCAAAAGTCGTGAAGTACAAAAGCGATCTAGCCTAATTGACTTGGTCCGAATCAAAACTTAAGTCTGACTTTCTAGAAGATACCCAACAGGCTCGTAAAAACCTATTTGAAGCAAGACTGGCCCGCACGAACACACCTGACAACACACAACCAAAGAACAACCCATAAAAAAAGGTAACAAGAATAGTTGGCTAAAGGCACAAAAGAACCCCAAGAAAAACAAGTGGGTCAAGGCCTAAGTCCAAGATAAATAGCAACATGAGCCCAAGGTATCTTACAAACCAACCACATGGAACAATGTCCGCCAAATAACACTAGAGAAGCACATGTGGCCACATCTTTGGAAACAAACGAGCATAATCCGGAAGAAGCTAACCGGCCAGACACGACAAGTCTCTCGCCGGCGAGAATCCAGCATACCGGCCTCAATATCAAAGAATATGGTCGGAAACGGAAGATGTACGGGCCGACCAATATACTTTTGAGAGGTCACATCAATTGTAAGAGATTGGAATAAATTGTCAGTTAACTCGTTCATATTCTATTTTCAGTTTTTCTCTTAAATTGGAGATTTTCTCTCTCTAGAAGAGAGAGAGTTTCTCTCATTTTTTAATATAAAATCAAGTAATTTTTTTTTCCTTGCTCCCTCTAGCTATTGTCATTATACTAGGCATGCATACCGTTTCTAATTTGCATTATTATTCATTCCTAACATTGTTTTTGTAAATTTTTAAAATATTACAATTTATTTGTAGCCGCTCTATTTTTTAAAAAGAAAGATGATCTTATACCATTCAAAGATTCTAAATTATAAAACCAAATATTCGGAATACAACTAGGTGCAAATGCAATTAAATGTTAAGTGAAAAACTAGAATCAAGTAAAAAGGATAGGTGAACAATGATGTGTAGATGATGACGTTCGTGAACAGTAGGTCGAGAAGTTCGAATCCTCCCTCGTGTTGTAATGGCTTGAGTGTTTCGTATAAATTAAAAAATCCATTAAAAATGTAAATTGCTAAATGTTAGAAGAAAAAAGATTTTGGATAAAAATTTCCCTTATGTGATTGTAATCAAAGATAGAAGGTAAATACATATTGTGTCGATATACTCTTAGTTTTTTTTTTTTAAATAAGCTAAATCCATCCCTTCTCTCTTTTCTAAACCTCATTTGTTATTATTCATTGAATGTTTTAATTTATACAGAAAAAAACCTCTATAGACTTTAGCATCGAAGGTAAAACAAGAAAAGAAGCCCCTTTTTCCCTTTTTCTGCAGATTAAGAGTCGAATCATAAAGATCAAGTCAACGACCCCAAATTTGCATTGCATGTCATGAAATTCTTCACAACTTCACCTCTTCTTCATTTTTTCTTACTCAAAATTTAACAGAGACCAAAAAGTAAATTAAAGGCATGGGCATGAATTGTAACCGAATCGTCAATTTCGGTTACTCGTAGTTCGGTTAACCAATTTCTTAGTTTGGTGGTTAACAAATAACTATATATATAATTTTATCTTAAATAATTAAAACTAAAATGATAAATTTTGAATAAAAAACGTTATCAAGCTTGATTTTACTTTAAAATTTGTACTTGTATCATATTGTTATGGTTGTTGTAAATAAATACCGAGGGTATGTACTATTGTGTGATAAATCAAACACAAGAATTCGAGGGGGAGAGAAAAAGCTCATCTCATTACTTAGGCTGAGTTAATAGTGATTTGGTACCGCTCTCGCGGCCCGCACCGAAACTCTTCTTATTCATGATTATGCCGTTTGTAGACATTCTTGGTCAAACTGACAGGCTTGGGGCATGGGGGTTTGGGCACGCTTGACACCCTTTTTTGCCAATTAGATTTAATAAGTAAGCCGCATATCAATAAGAAATGGAAAAGTAGTGTATGAATTGTTAAAATTGGAGATGAAAAGACTCAAACTAGACCATCACCTTGAAAATCATAAAGTTTAACCATTAAAACAAAACAAAGATAACTAATATTCAGGAAATTATTAACATATTTTCGGTTATTCGGTTAACCATTATATACAAAATCATGAACCAAAAACCGAACCAATACGCTAAAAATATTTTCGGTTTGCTTAAAACAGAACCGATAAACTAAAAGTATTTTCGATTCGCTAACCAAACCGAAACTTAAAAAAAAATCGGTTCAATTAGCCTAAAAATTAATCGATTTTTCATTTTTTTAGTTTAGTTTTTCGGTTTTTTGGACACCTCTAACCCAAGGTTTGTCTAAATTGTAAGGGCACCGGTTAAGAAAGTATAAAGTTGTGTCTAAATTCCACTAGACCAACCAACCGAAAATTTTCTTGATCGATTGAAACACCCAGCCCACTTCCATATTTGGGTGCCTCATGCTATCCCAGCCCAGCCCAGCCCAGATTACTCAAATCCCAAGTCCAAAAACCAGTGGATGCAACAAAAACTTTCGGCTCAATCACCTCGATTCCACCGCTGAGCATCGACATTATCGATCCTTCTTCATCGACACATCTGCTCGTTGCTCTGCTCTCTTTATCCATCGTCGTCTTTCCTTCCAGAACCTTGATCCAAATCATTTCAATCTACCTCTCTCTGCGCTTGAGTTGAGTACCATGGCAGCCGCTTCTAATTCGCTGATTCTGGCTAGTAACACTTCGATCAAGCTCTCCTCTGGTTAGTGATTTTCTGTTTTCCCCTACATTTTCCTGCTACTGGTTGAAATTCTCGGTTCCTATATGTTTTCTTCTACTTTTTTTCCTTGCTTATTCGTCATTTCTGTTCATCATTTACTGCAATTGGTTGTGCTTCTGCATTCTTGGTGCTGCCCCTACCAGTCGTGGATTGAAGGTCAACAATCTCTATTGCATAATTGAATTTAGCTGCCTGATGATGATAGTTCACGTTGGTTGAAAATTGAAATGGATAATCCAATTGCTGATTTAGGGAAACGAGTGTCTGGTGGTCTGTTTTTTTGAAGGGATTTTAGAATTCTCGGATCTACCGACTTCTCCACGGGATTGCTCTCTTTTTTAATGAAATAGAATATTCTGACTATATTCGTTTCACGCTAATTCCCCAACTTTGCTTAACTCTTCAGATCAAAATATGAGGGCTTTGTGCTCCCCGACCTTGTCCATCACTCCATCCAGTAGAAAATCTGGCTACAAACGGCTCGTTGTTAATGCTTCGTACAGGTCACTTCCGTTGCTTTAACTCTGCAAATAAAGTATCCAATATGCGTGCATTCATCAAAACGTGTGGAATTTATGAGGCTCCGAAATTTCAAGACTGATCTTTACTTACCTATGGCTATGACAGTGATGATAGTAGGCTTGGCAGCTCCGGTGTCTTCATAGGGGGATTTATCCTGGGAGGATTAATAGTTGGCACCCTAGGGTGTGTATATGCACCTCAGGTACTGATATTACTTCGCTTGTTTTTGTTGGTAACATCAAAATTCGAACCAATGCTCAATAATTAGATTGTTTTTGGAAAGCTGCTAAAAATTTATTATTAAAGCTGCCATTTCACAACTGAGCCTTATGACTTAGGCTGTTAATTTTAGCTACACTCAGTTTGTTGGCTGTGATGCTTTTTCTGTTCGTCATTATTGTCTTGTATAGATAAGCAAAGCTATAGCTGGAACTGATAGAAAAGATTTGATGAGGAAGTTACCCAAATTCATTTATGATGAAGAGAAAGCTTTGGAGGTAAGCATGTGTTTCTCCACTATCAAGCAATCAGATTTTGTATAGGTTGTTTCTGATAAGTAGATAGCTGCTACCTGCCTTTAATTTGCTAAATCGCATTATCAATTCCCCCAACATTTCTAGCCTTCAGGGTGTGCCATAGTGCCGGAGCCTAAAATGACCCAGAACTCTACTAAGCCAAATTACCAATTAATCAATTTATGTATTTCTTACTTCAATGCATTCTTTCATGCTCGTTTGATTACCTGATATAAAACATAATCAAAGTTAGTAAAGCTCAGAGTAAGGGTAAATAACACAAATCATTTATAAGTTGGGCTATTTTGCACAAAACCACTGGTTGTATAGAAAAAAGAAAAGTAAGCAAAAATAATGAAATTAACATAGATGGATGGACTTCACTGTAAGCTTTTCCCCATTTCCTACTTTATGCAACTTATGCTGTAATTAACTTCATCACTGTACAGGAACAATTTCTCAGCAATATGCTTTTATAAATGATGTAGCTCTAAACCATCCCGCTCACACTTTGTATCTTATTCCCAACACTCTATAAGTGCTTCCCTCCTTTTTCGATGAAACATTCAAATAATCAATTTGGATGGAGCAAAGGCTGGTATTTATAAGCTTCCATTTATGGTTCCATCTAAACTTATTTATCTCAAGTCGTTGACTCCAAACTTTCAGCGGTTCTTTCTATCAGTAGCAAACACTTGGAGTTCTAGAATGACTTAGTTTTTGCCTGAAAGGATGGTTGACTAATTTTTGCACTTAATACTACAATTGTAATTTGTAAATATTGTAAGCTATATAGAATATGCTGACACAGTGACGCTTGAGATTATGATTTTCCAGCAAATGAAGTTTATCCCTTGTTTCTTAACTGATATATTTCTTCCATTCCGGTCGATGTTTTCTTTAGTTTAGCTCATATTTTTATAGATTTATGAATAAGACCGCTCCACTGCCACCCATTGTAGTATACTGGTAGATATAAGAACATTTACAATGTTTTTGTTAAGCATGTGTGTAATGTTGGTTTGATAAGTTAGCGGTTTCTATGTTTAGTCAGTAGACATTTGGCACAAGATATGGATTGAAAATTTAGCTGGAAGGATAGAATAGCTTCGGAAAACTTTGCAGAACTGCATGTAGGAAAATCAATTCTAATAGGGAACTATTCTTTTCATATTTTTATAGATTTATGAATAAGACCGCTCCACTGCCACCCATTGTAGTATACTGGTAGATATAAGAACATTTACAATGTTTTTGTTAAGCATGTGTGTAATGTTGGTTTGATAAGTTAGCGGTTTCTATGTTTAGTCAGTAGACATTTGGCACAAGATATGGATTGAAAATTTAGCTGGAAGGATAGAATAGCTTCGGAAAACTTTGCAGAACTGCATGTAGGAAAATCAATTCTAATACGCATATTCTATATTACAGACTTAAATGCTCTCAACTCTCTTGCGAAACAGCCTTTGTTCAGCTCTCTCTTACCTTGTGCATAATTACTTTTTGCAAGATATCTGTTTGAATAGGGAACTATTCTTTTCATAAGAATGCATTCTTCCTCTTCTATTTCCATCTCACAATTTAGTCTTATCACGTCGCTAATGTGGGTCTTTTTCATTCTGATGGACAGAGGACGAGAAAGATACTTACTGAAAAGATTGCACAATTGAACTCTGCTATTGATGATGTTTCATCTCAGCTTCGCACAGAGGGCGCCCCGAATGGAGCAGCTGTAAACTCAGACGAGATGGAAGCCACAATCTAAGAGGCAAACAGATGATCATGCATTCCTGGGAAATAATCCTAATAACTCTTGAGTCTATTTTCTGTTCTTCTCAACAATTTGCACTGTGTGGTATTATGTGGATAGTGTTTTGGCCCCGTGTAATAGGGTGCATATAGATGTTGGATTTTCCCTTGATAAACTTCATCTGTACTTGAAACCCACCTATTCCAGGTATGTTTGTTCAAATTTGACGACAATTTAAGCTTGATAAGCTATTGCTGAACTTTTAAAATCACTGGTACCACCTTACATGAGCACAGCCTCAGTTATCATGGCCCCCTTTCTGCTTAAAATGTTGTGATCTGAGCGAAAGGGGTGTTTTTAGCTCGTCTTTTAGCTGAGATGTTGGTATTTTTTAATTTTTTTTGGAGTTGATAATGTTAATATTGTTTCACATCAAAAATGCTGTAAATATCTGTAAAACTTTTCTAATTATCTGACAAGCCAATCCATAATAACGTTAGAAAGGGCCATAAATGTAACCCATGCATTATACTCCATACAGATTACAGAAAGGGTCGGAAAACCAGCAACTTGAGGCTATTTGACAATGTAGTCCATAGCTAGCTTGTGCTTGTATTCTTATGCAGGTTACCATACGAGTATAGCAACTAAAAACAAAATTATTTTGTGATTTGAGAGATGCAAAAATTAGGACTAGTTTATGATGACAAAGTTTACATTATCAGGTCGTTATATCATACAATCTCTCACAAAAGAGAAGGGCATTTCTGTAAATTGCTTGAAACTGAGTGAGCAACTCATCTGTGGCTCAGAGTCAGCCTTGAGTGAAATCATCTTATCACATCCTCTAGCATAGAATCTTGACCACCCATTTTCATCACCTTCTGGCAGCCAATAATTCTATTAACAGGATTCATCTATGTGGATTAGAAAAGCCCTTTTCATGCAACCACTGGCTACTTGGAAAATCTGAAGTATATATCTCGCATACTTCATAGCTTATTCCTGTAATAGCCAGATCACACCCATAGAGCTACATCAAAGGGAAGAGCCATGGCGTCCGGTGCAGCTTTGGCTTCTTCCAGAGTTCCAACCAACACTAGGCTTCCATACAAATCCTCTACTCCATGCTTCTCTAAGGTTGCATTTCTCACTTTATTTCATATTTTTTTGATCAATACAGATATGATGTTGGAGAGTTATAAGTTTAAGGTGATTTGTCTCCTGTCAATGCAGAAGCTTGATATGGGGTTCTCTGGATTGAGGTCCAGCGATTGCGTAGTTTATGCCAACGGTGCTAGAGACGCTTCTTTTCAAGCTGTTGTATCCTCCCAGCTTACTCAGAAGGTTGGCTTGTATTTCAATCCTTAACAATGTCTTTGTTGCCAAATGAGATCACTTATTCCCACAAATATGGTTTCCAATATATCTCACTCCTCTATGATCAGCTATTTCATTGTAGCGGAACCTTACTGGGTCAATGTTGTTGTTGTTGTTGTATGATCAGCTATTTTGTTTTCAAATTAATGAGGAAAGATAATTTTAAATCATACTATTAAAAACAATTAACCAAACCTATAGAATAGGAGGTGATGTAGATTTGGATAACAGGAGATCAGTACAACTTTGTTAGTCCTCGCTTCTTCACTAATGACACTGCGTGATCATAAAAAGCTTGCGTAAATTCAAGCCAGAGCTTGTGATCTGGTTAAATTAAACTTGCTGTCTCTGAAAACAGACTGCAGTATCAACTCCTCTCAGGGGAGTTCCAACAGCCAAATTGAAGGTGGCAATCAACGGATTTGGACGTATTGGTAGGAACTTCCTCCGATGCTGGCATGGGCGCAAGAACTCTCCTCTTGATGTGGTTGTTGTCAATGACAGCGGTGGTGTTAGGAACGTGAGTCATTTTTCACAAGTCCTAATTTCCAATTGATCAAAATTCATATGTGATAAAATGTAATAGAAAATTGACTCATAAAAACTCCTTGTTGCTCTGAGAATTGTTAGGCCTCGCACTTGCTGAAATACGACTCCATCCTCGGTACATTCAAGGCAGACGTCAAGATTGTCGACGATAGCACCATCAGCGTTGATGGGAAACACATTAAGGTTGTCTCCAGCAGGGACCCTTTGAAGCTCCCATGGGCTGAGCTTGGCATTGATATTGTGATTGAGGTAAACTTAATCCTTTTTTTTTTGTTATTATTACTTTTGTTTCGTGTTTTTTAAAACATAATGGAGTGTATGGTGTGGTTCACAGGGAACCGGAGTGTTTGTGGATGGACCAGGTGCTGGCAAACACATCCAAGCGGGTGCGAAGAAGGTTGTGATCACTGCCCCAGCAAAGGGTGCAGACATTCCCACCTATGTTGTTGGAGTGAATGAGCAAGATTACTACCATGATGTAGCTAACATCATAAGGTAAGCATTATTATTAGTTAGCAACTTAGTGTGTGTTTGATGTGTCATGTTGATACGATACGCTTAGCTGATAAGGTGTAATGCTAAAAACATGTTGAGATGGTGACATTTTTGTCCTACCAAACAAACATTATTTATAGAATATCACAAAATGTAATGGGCAGAATCTTTCATCATGTGATTGTAAGGCATATATATTGTAAGATCAAACTGATTAATTTTGATAAACTGTAGCAATGCTTCTTGCACCACAAACTGTCTGGCTCCTTTCGTTAAAGTGTTGGACGCAGAGTTTGGTAAGTGAAATCAATTCAACACTAGTAAAACATTCTTTAACTCACGTAATTATATCCGTTTACAAAATCAAATCTTAAGTGTTTTCAATGTTCTCCTGCAGAAATTGTCAAGGGCACAATGACAACCACACACTCCTACACTGGTGACCAGGTAAGTTCAATTATATCCAATTACTCTCATTAATGATACTGATATGTAAACTTTAATGCATGATTGGCTCCAAATTGTTGAAAGTAAACAAAAGGAATCTAGTCCACTTTGAATCATCCATTTCACTTAAACAAGAACCTATAAGTCCATGATTCAAACTATACTATCTTGGTTATGCTTCCATTTACTTAGTCTATAACCAAACGGGACCTTATAATGTATCGACTTACTTTTGTCTACAGAGGCTATTAGACGCGTCACACAGGGACTTGAGGAGAGCGAGGGCAGCAGCACTAAACATAGTGCCAACCAGCACAGGAGCTGCAAAGGCGGTGTCACTAGTGTTGCCTCAGCTCAAGGGAAAGCTCAACGGGATCGCCCTTAGGGTCCCAACTCCCAACGTCTCAGTCGTTGACCTCGTGGTCAATGTCGCGAAGAAAGGACTTACAGCTGAAGACGTCAACAACGCCTTCAGAAAGGCAGCTGCTGGCCCACTCAAGGGCATACTCGATGTCTGTGATATCCCATTGGTCTCTGTTGATTTCAGATGCAGTGATGTCTCCTCCACCGTTGACGCTTCCTTGACCATGGTTATGGGAGACGACATGGTCAAGGTTGTCGCTTGGTACGACAATGAATGGGGATACAGGTGAGTCTTCACACAGTTTAGCGCATTTTAACTAAATTTAGTTATTATTGTAATATAGCTGAATTTCAGTTTTCCTTGGGCCTATTGGACGCATCCTCCTGATTATGGTATGGGTGCCCCCATCTTGACCCCCCCAGATCCTGCTTGTGCGGGACTATACTGGGCGATGATGTTGAGGAACCGGAATGAAGCAAAGGTAGAATGATGGACTTAACCAAGCTGATTTTGTTTTGTGTATGTGTAGCCAAAGGGTGGTGGATTTGACGGACTTGGTAGCAAGCAAGTGGCCCGGGATGCCGGTAACGCCAAGTGGAGACCCGCTGGAGGATTTCTGCAAGACAAACCCAGCTGATGAGGAGTGCAAAGTTTACGAGAATTAAGATTGGAACACTTGTGTTCCCCAATTCTTTCCTTTCCATGTAGTTTTATGAAAATACTTGTGTTTTTGTAAGTGGCCGGCGCGTTCTGACTGAGGCAGATGCCAATAACTGAAGATGGGATATGTTTCAGACAATCATGTGTAAAATAATAGGCCTGGTTTTGTTGAAAATAAATCAAGAACTAATGATTCTGACAAGAAGATAATGTGTACTCATGCCACGGTTCATTGTCGATGCAATTAGCTGGCAAACCAAAGAAGGAAATTGAGACAGATGCTACTGAGTTGTATAAAGAAGAATTGAGAATGGAAATTACAGAGCAGATTAGAAAGCACGAGATCTTTTTCTTGTAAAACGTTGAAGAGAAGGACTGTTTTGGATCATCTAAGAAGAAGCATACTCGTGGAAATATATAGAACTGTATTTGAAAGTTGTACCCTCCTTTGTCACATATCAAATAAGACATCACATTTGGGATTAATTACAATTATTCCCACGCAAATTTCTTAGATGAGCTGTGTAATTAACCTCCAATAATTGAACATACCCCGATTCACCACCTACAAGGACGAGATTCACCAGCCCTAGTAGTGATTAGTGACATCGTACTTGATCAATCCTACAATCATTTAGAAAGAGTAAGAAATAATTTATATACATTTCATACATGTATACTTAATTCTTCTTCATTTTTTTGTGCACTAATATACACGTATTCACATTAATTGCGATACTATTCAACATATTTATAAACTGTGATGATATATAGTTACCTACCCCTATATAAATAGAGAAAGATTTAAGGTCCTTGAACGTACCCACTAAACTATTAGTCCATTACAATCTACAAACCAAACATGGCATTCCATTCCTTGTACAAGAACTTGGTGGCAACCGTGCTAATGGCGGTTGTGGTGGTGCAACTAGCGACGGCAACAAACGTTGTCGTGACAATGTGGAACAATCTGGAAGGGGGCCAGGACGCGGCGGTGCAATGTGCCCCGAAAGGCGGGTATAACCTTCGCCACCCGCTGCTCTACCATAATGCTTACCAGATGGATGTCTCCAACACCGACGACTACAACTGTGCTTTCGAATTTGACGGCTTACTCCACTGGTTTCATATCTATGTGGGTACAAGAGATGGCGCCATCTGCGGTGATACGTTGCACCTTTGTCATTGGGAAATCCGGGAGAATGGCCCGTGCTATATTGAACTAAATGCTGATCGCACTTGCAAGTATAAGTGGGATAAAATCACTCAAAATTGATTCTCTGTCTCAACTTCCAATCCAATATATAGTATATGATTAATAATATACGTCCATTTGATTGATTAGTTTCATGTTGGATATTGGTGTTACATTTCAATCGTAAGTTTGTTTCGTAATACTCGATCAATTGCATATTAGAATTGCTGCAATAGCATAATTCTTGTCCATATTATTAAAAGAATCAAATTAATTTCATAGGTCAATTGACTGAAAACCACCTTTATAATAGAACGTTTTGTCGAAAACCACCCATTAAAATAAAAATTATCAAAAACCACCCATATCTATTTCTCCGTTACAATCAAACCACCCACAATTGTTTTTCCGTCAAATTTAACGATTTTGTGCTGGGCTTCATTTTTGGCCTTATTTTTTTTCTTCTAAATTTCTTTGTTAATCATAAAATCAATTAATAAATAAAAAGATATAAAAAACAAAACATTAGATATTACCTACTGATCACGATATCAGAGTAGCGCTTCTCCTCCGCCTTCGGTTATATCGCCATTGAAGCCTCTCTTTTCCTCTTCCATAAAATCTCCATTGAAGCCACGATCTCCTCCTTCATATCACTATTGATGCTCATCAGGCTGCTGGTTATCTTCTTCATCCTCCCACATTCTTATTCTTTTTAATTTTGAAATTAGGGTTCTTGAAATTGAAGCCCACCAGATTGGTCAATTGTCGATTGAACTAGCCAGATGTTACGATTCCTATTCCTTTTTCAAAATTATGTCTTAGTTAGAGTTGCAGCTTTAAAATTAGAAGTTTTGGATTCCGAAATTGACTCATTAATAATTTAGGCCCTTTACAATTCATTGTTCTGAGCAAGGATAAGAAATTGGGATCTCTAGCTAGGTGCAAGTGTTTCTGAGAATCGGATTTTGCTGATTTATTCTAATTAGTTTATTGAAAGTGAGATGTAGAGTTACACAGGATGATGTGAGAGCCCTAAAATCCGAAATTGATATAAAATAATCAATTTCTACAGCCCTAATTTCAAAATTGAAAAGGATAATGATGCAGGAGTAGGGATGAAGAAGATAACTAATCTTATGGACTTCAATGGTGAATTGGTGATATGGAGAAGAAGGGCTACCTTTACTCTTTCTCTTTCTAAAATCCACTATACGAAAAAGCAAAGGAACGTGATATCCAATGTTTCGTTTTTCTAAATCTTTTTATTTATTAATTTTTTTATTAATAAGATGAATCTTTTTATTTATTAATCTTTTTATTTATTAATTGATTTTATGATTTAACAAAAAAAATTTAGACAAAGCCAAAAGGGCCCAGCGTTAAATTTGACAGAAAAATGGTCGTGGGTGGTTTAATAATTTGTATTTTAATGGGTGGTTTTTGACAAAACGCTCTATTATAAGGGTGGTTTTCGGTCAATTGGCCTAATTTCATATATATATTTTAATGCTTTGATTTGTTAAAATCAAGCAAAACTAATATGGTTTTTTTTTTTCTAAGCATGTGGTTCGCTTTAAGATGGAGAAACTGGGTTTTTTTTTCTCCTTGATTAAAAAAAAGATGATTCTTTAACAGAGGTGAATCACTAAGTGCTTGTTTGGTTGAATGTGGGAAGTATAATTCCCAAGAATTTAATTCATGTGAAATAATTTACATGAAGTTGCAAATCATAGGAATTTAAAAAATATGTTTGGTTAAAAATCTATTTTCTAGGAAATTATGTGAGAAGAAAATCTTACCCACTCTCCCCTAAATAATTTTATCACATTGAAATGTAGGAATTGAGAAATCCATGGAAGTTAAAAATCATGGGTTTTTTAATAGCTAATATTCAACCAAACGCAAGTATTTTTTTAACTTTCTGGGATTTTCCAACTTCATGTGAATTTATTTAACAACCAAACAAGCACTAACATGTAGATGAAGATGAAGGCTGCTGAAGCCTAATATGCATGGTTAATGCTTATCTATTTCCGAAGTTCCAGCCCAAATTTGATGGCCATTTGTGGACTCTTTCTAGTTGGTACATAGAAGTTAGGATGGAAAACAACACCAACCATCCATATCACCCCCTAAATAGAACAAAGAGATTGAAAATTTTCTGGTCTAGTTGTAGACAAATATTCAGCACATATGAATCAGTCTTGCCCCAGGGCAACACTGGTGTCGCTAAATAAGAGTATACTCAAGGAATGTCAATGTTCACTTCCTTTGAAGTCGAAAATTGTCACATAGGCAGTATAATATCATTCAAGTGATGGGTTTTCAGAGCTCTTCTTTTGATTCGTCATCATCATCACTATCTGTGTTGTGTGAGCCACTGCATGAGATTTAAAACAAAGTTATTAAAGAGTATTAGTTTTTATAACTCAGAATTCCATGGGCACAAAACATTTCTAACATATTATGTCTAAAGTTTAGCTTAAGAGATTTAGTACTTTGAAAAATGATCACCTTTTTAGTTTACAATGCTTGCTGATATCTTGGCACAAAACTTTGCTGACTTCTCCTGGCTTGACAGACCCTCTTTTGATCATTTCTGCAAGCTGCAATGTCATTCAGAATAAAATCTGTTATTTATTTCAAGTAATTCAGCTTAGGTCACTACTCACTAGATGTACAGTAAGAGTTAGCAACTTGCCTCATCCTCTGTTTCCTCAAGCAACCTGTATGGTTTTGTAGTATTTGTCAAAATCATATACCATAATATTTGAAGGTTTCATTAGCAGATGGTGTTCGCATTTATTACCTTCCACAGTAGGATGATATATCTTTCGAATATGCTCTAGCTTCCTGCTTGTCTGAAATCAAAACCAAGTGATTGTGTGGTCAGAAGTCTTTTTTTTTTTTGAGTATCATAATTTCACCTCACTTGTGATTAGAGAATCTACTAGAGAACACAAAAAAAACTACTGCCCCGTATGCAATACCCTGAGGAGGTTGTTTTTGTAAGAAATAAAGCTAAAACAGATGACACCAGAAACATGATCTTGGGAAAAGTTTAGTGAAGGGGCAAAGCAATTCAAATTACTTATTCCTCCAATAAACTAGTTGAGCATATGTTTTCTTCATGCTCTTGGTCCATCATATCTTATATTTTTTTTATTAGATCTTCTTTCCATCTGACGTGTTCATTAACATTGTTTTTCACAGCATTTCAGAAATGAAAGAGCGTCTACAGAAAGTCACCTGCATGTTGGTCTGTTTCTGCATACTTATCATGGAAGAGTAATCAATCTGTGTTCCTAGCTGACACCTAAAAAAGTAATTCTTAACATAATAAACCTGAAATTGTTTACCAAAACTAACGAGTACAAAATACTATCCACTTTTCAAGTCTTAAAAATATGAAAGCATGCAGTTTATACTACATAATGGTACTACGCATATTCATGTCATAAGCAGATAGGAAATTGGAATGTTCAACACACGTAAAAAGAAGACAGGAAATATTGGCAATGATGGCCATAAGGTGGCTTAATTAGCATAAGTCTATAGATCTGAGGGCCTGAGGCACAATTGATAACCAACAGAAATGTCAGATCAATAACCACTCAAATGTTTAAAGTAACAACAATGCTTACTTGTAAGATTATCCCAACTCTTTACTCTGACCCATTCCTTTCCATTTGACCCTGCCTACAAAAAATCGAAATTTGAGCATCAGATCTGCCACCCTCCAAGCCATGTATAACGGAAAACATTACAATCGATCAAGGCATATATATGATAGAAAAATACTGGATTAGCATCCAAATCGGAAAGGGAAAGTGCACTTTCCTAAATTCCATGACTAGATTCTCACTTGCTTCCATCTTTCTTCATGTAAAAATGCTTTGTTTTTGATCTAGTAACATAATTTTTTACTTAAAACTACTGGCTACTGTCAGTATTAAGACTCACCTGGGACAGAGTATAATCTTGCATCTTGTCACAAAGTCCATCCAGGAGTTCAACCACTCTCAGCTCACTGACTCTATGATCAATGAAAAATCAAAGGGTCAGTCAGCAGCACACAGAGGGGCAATTAGTATGCGGTATGCCAACAAACACAAATGCAGTGCACTGTGAATCAATGATAAGGGCATAAACCAGGCAACTTACATCCTTTAATTCAACTATGAACCAGCCTAATATCAATTCTTTGGGCTTGTTTGCGGACTAAATCCATTATGTGGAAAATTTGCTAGCTGCTGAGTTTACTAAGAATTGCCTTGTTAAGGTTGGAAGAAATATTTCAACCTCAAGTGTCTCCTAGTCTCTACAAGATAAGCTCTAAGCTAAGTTCAAGATACCTATAAGGAAATGCCCTTGTTTATGGAAATGCACAACATGAATGAAAGAAAAAAGTATAGGCAATTATCAATGATTTAATCCCCAGCAGGCTATGATCAATTTGCGTATAAAAAACTACATACGGGGCAAGACTCAAGGCATGAGAGGAAGAATGTATGTAAGTAGTACCTGTAATCAATAACCTTTCCTCTACGCTGACCTGTAGAGTCCAAGCGATGTCTCATGTCCAAATGATTCCTTGGTTTTTCCTATACATAAAGAGGATCAATGAGTGAGTGAATTAACCAAAAATAAAACGAGTGAGTATAGTCTTCCAATTCCAAAAGCAATCGAGGTAAAACTAAAAGTGCAGATTACGAAGGGATATGAATGCTCACGTTCGCAATCCCGTGTTCCAGCTCCTCCTGAAATAACAATATCAACAGAGAAATAAAGATTGAGCCATATGCCATGGAAATCCTTCCAAAATTTTCCAGACATTATTGAAAGCAAAACAAAAATTGAGAAAAACAAATGATTAGACACGGATCTTATGTTCAAGATCTGAAAAACACAGCGCAATCGAGGAAGAAAGTAGAAGCGAAATGGATCCAGCAATGAAGAAAAAGGAAAGAGAGAGAGAGAGGAGTATACAGCGACGGCGTTGCAAGCGGCGCACTTGTCATCTATGGAAGAGACAACGGATAACAAGGCGAAGATGGTGAGAATTCCTAGTTGCTTCGTTGTGTTTTTGCCGGCCATTTTTCCGATCTCCCTCTCTCGGCACTCTGTCTCTCTTTGCTCGGAGACCGACCCAATCCCCAACGTATACGGCGGAGAGAAGCAGCAAAATGTAATTGCTGAAAGTCAAAATTGAGGGAAAAGTCGCAATAAGGACTAAAATCTAGTCCATAGTGAAACTTGGCCTCTTGCCCAACAGAGCAACAACAACCCATGTTAAAAAGATTCAGCTGAGCCCAATTGAAAGTCGGCCCAGAATCATGAAAATACAAACAGAAATAACAGATTCAGCTAGTCATGTATATGTACGAGGGGGCGCGCTCTGGTACAATACAAATTAAGGTGCAATGTGTGGTTAAAGGGGAGACGTTGCATCTCAATCAATCAACGGTGATTAATTAGGCAACATAATAAAAAAAATGGGGAATGGGGGATTGAATTAATTCTCGCTAATTTAAATATGGAGATTTGATTTTAAATTTGGAAGTTGCTAAAATTAAGGGATTGTGAAATTAAAAAAAAATTCCCACGTTTTTCTTTATATATGGCAGTTGCATGATTTTAGGGATTGATAAGAGTGAGAATATTTATAGAAAAATTAAATAATCGAATTTAAAAATACAAAACCTCTGCAGAATCGTTGAATATCTATTAGTCGACGTTTGAAAAACTCAATATGATTGTTTGAATAATTATAGAATCGTATAATATTTATAGTCGATGTTTGAATAACTCAGTTTGATTGTTTGAATAACTTAGTTTGATTATTTGAATAATTATATAATTATAAAATATTTATAGTCGAGGTTTAAATAACTCAATATGATTGTTTGAATAACTCGGTTTAACACATGTGATAACACAAAACTTATTTGATACAATTACATTTCATATATGAATACAATAATATCAATATGAATAACTAAATGAAAGTAGTTGAAAAACAACATTGTTCATCCTGAATAACTAAATTTATTCAATGGTTTTCACTAGTATTATTAGAATGTATTGAGATAAATAATGTATACTATTGAATAACAATTACTACACTGCTTATGAATAACAATTACAATGCTTATGAATTACAATTTTTTTTGGACCGAGGCCAAATACATCAACATTATCATCATTTGGAACATGTTCCCTGGTGCGAAGTCTTTTAAATTGGACCTTGGTGCGATTTGACTTTTCTCCAATGTCCAATTGTTGATCATTACCACCTGTTCCATTTGAAAACTCGTTAAACACAAATGATAACACAAAAATTATTCGATACAATTACAATTCATATATGGATACAATAATATCAATATGAATAACTAAATGAAAGTAGTTGAAAAACAACATTGTTCGTCTTGAATAACAATGATGAATGCTCTGAAAAATGTTTGAATTCTTCTATATTGTTATGCATCAGTCTGTGTAAAAACAATAGAATAACTCATTACAATGAATTGAATAATTCTAATGCTACGTGAATTGAAAAACAATTTTATTTCTCTTGAATAACAAAATGCATTCTTTTGAACAATAATGCTATTTTATACTTACAAGCCAGATTTATCCAACACCCTCATTGTTTAATAAAAAAACGTAAATTCAAGTATCAATATCTATAATCTCGATTCAAAATTTTCATAGTATAACGAATTCATACCAACTATCGCCTTCTAAAACCTAACTTCAAATTTCTTCATTCTTAACCTAATAACGCAAACAAATTCGATTCTCCTCAGTTTTTAGTCCAAAATCAACAAAATTAGAAATTAACTTATGTAATTTCATTCTACATTCATCAAATGTGACCGAATTCAAGTCAACTATCGAACTAAAAACCTAACTTTGCATTTATGCAAGATTGAACTAAAAATTAAAAAAAAAACAAGGTCGAGAATAACAATAACAACGATTTTTAGCGAAATAGCAAATGAAAATTGAATCTTCACTTACCAATTTGTGAAAAATAACCGAGGTTTGTAGATTATTTCGTCGGTGTTCTTCATTTGCTCCCAAAACTTCACCGAGAAAAAAGAAAGAAATAAACTGTATGAGAGAGAAGGAAATTATAAATGGAGAGTGCAAACTAATAGTGTCCTATATTATAGGGATTTGATTGAAATCAGAAAATGGGAAATCATTTGTAGCGAGATTTGCTCTAATCCGATGTATCACACCCATATTATTATTTTGCACCCTTTTTGTTTTAAATCCTAACCATTTATTAATTCAAATCTGACAATCCACATTTAACCACATGATTTACTCTAAGAGGCTATTTTACTAGAGCATCATTCTATGTACGAGTACGTGACAACAACCGCGGTTCTGTGTCTAAAAAGACACCGTGCTTGACTAGTTATGACCGATTAAGGAGTATTTTGGATGATTCTGAAGAAATTAAGGATCATCTAGGCTCATTTGGAGTAATTTAGAAGATTACGGAAATTTTTAGTAGGGGGTATGGAAGCTTCTAGAAGAATCGAGAAGATTGTTGAAGCTTCAAGATGACGCGAGAAGGTTATAGAAGACGCTGGAACGTCGTGGAAGCTTTTAGGAGAAATCGGAACCTTATAGAAGTTTGAAGATACATCTAGATCGTTAGAAAACTCTCTAGACTTGTGTGTAATATAATAGATACCTATATAGACACGGAAAAGTACAAGAATTTAGGAAAATTTCTAGCATGGGTAAATCTAGAACTCTAGGCCTGTATTAGGTTAATTGGTCTACAATTTTCCATAAGTCATGTAAAGGGAGTGACTTGTCTATAAATAGACCACCACCCCTCATTTGCAAACCATCCGTAAGTTGGCCATCTAATCAAGTTGTACTCAAAACATTGTAAAGCTTTATAAAGCAATACAAGTCCTCTTTCCCACAAAACCACCTAGCCTTTTCTATCTTAGCTTTCTAAGCTAATACATTCGGGTCTTAAGGATTGACTTAACTATTCGAAGGGGTTCAATCTAGCCAAAAGTCACACGATTAGAGTGAGAATCTCTCATCTCGTGTCATACGTACACGATTCATATAAAATACCCCTACGGGTTGTAGTTAGGTTTCGTTTCGAGAGTTGAAGAATCAGTGCATTCGAGTTTCGAAAGCAGTGGTTTCAACAATTTAAATTTAAATTTGATCAATAAAAACTTTTTTAAAAAGGCTTTTTTTAAATTTTCAAAATTACTCTAAACTTTCAAACCAAAGTTAAGTCAAAACTGATCAAACCCCAAACCGACCTAGAACAAGAGGTTCGGAGTTTAGGTAGGACCGGCTTGTGAACTGGGTCCACCAACCATCCTACTATGTATGAACATTGAATAATGACATAAATACAACTATTTTTAATTTTCTTTATGTAGACATATTTCTATGCAGTCTTAGAGCATTTTTATCCATTGTTTTTTTTTTGAGATGTTAGAACAAGATATTAATAAAATAATAAAAGAAAGGTAAAAAAAAAACATCTCATATAAAGGATGTTCTTTTACAAGAAAAAGAGCATCTCAAATGGGAGAGATGCTAGAAAAGAAGCATCTCCAATAAAGAAATATTATAAAATACTGAAAAAGAGAATTCTTTAGGATGCTATTTTTTCATGGATAAATATGCTCTTATGAAACTCATAGTCTTCAAAAAGTAATAATTATTATGTTCTCTAATTTTATTGTGTTTGTCAAAATTATGGTGATTTTCTAAAATGACCTCAAATTAAATTTGCTTTTTGGTCCTTCACTAACATGATGATTTAAATCTTACGAGGAACGAGATTAGTATGTGTACTTCACACACAAACTAACGGATGTACCAATTTGGTAATTACCATTTTCGCTCGAAAATTGACTTAATAATTCTTTTTCAATCGGAATGTTGGTTTCTTTTTTCTTTTTTTTTTTTGGCATACACAAGAAAGATGGAGGTGGAATTTTTAATTGGATTGGGGATGGACCGCTTACCACCCTCTCCCTACACACTACTGTCTGCTCCCTTGTCGAAAGGGCAGTACAATAACATCACCAAACCCTAGCTAGCTCCTTCCTCTGTCTCTCTCTCCCTCTTCTCTCCTCTCTGATGACGGCCGGTCGTCGGTCACATGTCGCCGGTAAGCTTTATCCTCCATCGATTTCGGTGAGCCTTCTATTCTTTCTTCCACTCACTATCAATTGCCTTTTTGATTGGGATTCTGCGAGATTCATCTGATTTTGTGGTGATTGTGCCCGCGACTCAAATTTTGGCGAAATTAGTTCAACCATTGCTTTGTTGATCTTTTTTTAAAATCAAATTTCTGTTTTGATCTTTGCGGTGATCTTCTTCTGCGAGGCTTAATATGACATTGCTGTGCAATTTCAAATCCAAAGCAATGGCTTGCTTTGGGTAACGTTGTGACTTCAAATTGGATGTAGGCTGACCTCCTTGAAAGTTTGAAAATTTTGTCGGCTTGAAGGATGTATTTTACGATTTCCTCACGTCGGGTCAAATGGACATGTATATTGCAAGACACAATACTTCCCTTTTACTGCCAAGTCTGTTTGTTGGCTATGATAATAAATACCTTTGGAAGATCTAAAGTTTTTAAGAAGTGAAACATTTTTAAAAACTCCAATGAATAATACATCGTTAAGGAAGCAGAGTTTTTGAACTACTTGCTACCTGTCCTGGTCATCCTGAGGATTGAAGAAGCATTAGAGAGAGATTTAAAGATTTCACATCCAGATAGAATGAAGTTTATATGTACTGAATTTTGCTCATTTATGAATTAATTGTTCATGGTCTGATTTGTTAATGCTCTAGCTTTGCACTATAGCACTCTCAGTATAGGTAATACACATAAGTGATTAAAATACCATTGTAGAGTGTTTTTAACCTGCATAGATTTTGATCAATTTTCACGGATCACATGCTTCTTATAATGGCATACTCACTTAAGTAATTCCTTCGTTTTGTAAATGTCTCATAAACAATTTCATATGTGAGTGTGGATTTGGCATTTTTGTTGAGATGAATCAGCCAAATTTCATTCACTGTTTGCTATGTGTCTCTGCTTCTTCTTTATTTGATTATTTGGAACTGTTTTTCTTTAGAAATCCAATTTGGTTTTCTGGCAATTAGTGATAATAATTGCAGATTTATTTTTCATGAACCTAGTCATTTTCCTTCGTGGTATTCTGGAAAAAATGATATCAATCTTCATGAGCTAATCATTTTTGTTTATTCTTCTGAGTTGCTTTGCCTTGATATATCCTTCTTTTCTCTTATTCTCTTTTCAGGCGTTCTGAATCATTCAATTAAAAGGGGTTTATTTGTCCAAAAAATGCTTCCATTGTTAACATTATCCTGTGAATAACTTAGTGATTGATTCCTCTTCTTCAGCATTGGGTCATGGTTTTGGAATGGTTTGCATTCTTGTTTGACCAGCTGACACACGGTTTCTAAGTTTTAGGCAAAATTGTGCCAAATGCTTCCTGATAGACATTCTGGGGAAGATTTCCTAGCTCAGGATATTGAAGCTCAGGTTGTCGCGACACACCTTGGTAGAAGTATCAGTCAGAAGTCGAGGAAAAAAGTACTGAAGAATGAAGGAAACGATGAAGAGACAGGAAAGGGGTTTTCTTTGAGGTGTCTTAATTTGTATGGTAGGGGCTTTGGATGCAAAGTAGGAGCTGAAACAGGAGATGAATTTGGGGATCCAAATAGTCGGAGGTCAAGTGCCTCTGAGGACGGGAGAGGATACAAATCTGTCTGTGGATCTGAAGAAATCAGTATGGACTGCTTTTCATACACAAGGAAGGACAGATCCAGAAAGAGGAATAATGGAAAGGATCCAGAACCCGACAATGTGCCAAATTCTTCCCTTCCAGATGATATTATAGAAATGTGCTTGATGAGGCTACCATTGACAAGTCTTATGAATGCAAGACTTGTCTGCAAAAAATGGAGACATCTAACTATAACCTCTAGATTTATGCAGATGAGAAGACAAAGTTCATATCAGACTCCATGGCTGTTTATGTTTGGTGCTGTGAAAGATGGCTATTGCTCTGGTGAAATCCATGCATTTGATATAGCCCTTAACCGATGGCATAGACTAGCTTCTGAGTTTCTGAAAGGGAGGTTTCTCTTCTCTGTTGCTGGTATTAGTGATGAAATTTATATTGTAGGAGGGTGCACCAGTTTGAGTAATTACGGTAAGATTGATAAAAGTGCATTCAAAACACACAAAAGTGTGTTGGTGTTCAGCCCAGGGAGCAAAACATGGCACAGAGCAGCATCAATGAAGTATTCTAGATCGTCTCCCATTCTTGGTGTTTCAGAGGTCAGTACTGATTTCTCTGTTCACTCTCAGCAGAATCAACAAGAAAGACGCTTTCTTAGGTCCCGGTTAGGCGGGGCATCAGAAGTGTATGCAGATCCCCACAGACTCTCTGTTAGACGGCATGATGAAAATGAGGGCATATTGACGTCCTTCAGGAAGCAATGCAAATCTACAAGGCAAAAGAATGATAGTATTAAACGATTCGTGCTAATTGCTGTGGGTGGTCACGATACCTGGGACGAGCCTCTTGATACAGGAGAAATTTATGACTCTGCATCAAACAAATGGACCGAAATACAGAAACCACCTCCAGATTTCGGGATTGTTTGCTGTGGAGTCATATGTAAGGGAACATTCTTCGTATACTCAGAAACCGACAGGCTTGCTGCATACGACATTGAAAAGGGCTACTGGTTTGGAATCCTAACCTCTCCTCCACCTCCACGTGTCCAGGGCTATTACCCACAAATGGTTTCAGGTAATGGCAGATTATTCATGCTTTCAGTTTCTTGGTGTGAAGGCGAAGGACAAATAGGCAGGAGAAATAAAGCAATCCGGAAAATGTGGGAGCTTGATCTTTGTCATCTTACTTGGGATGAGGTCTCAACTCACCCTGATGCTCCAATGGATTGGAATGCTGTGTTTGTTGGTGAGAGGAGTTTGTTGTTTGGTGTGGAGATGTTTAAAATATTTGGTCAGGTTTTGGATTTCTTTACTGTTTGTGATTTGTCTGATGAGGAAAAGGCAATAAGCTGGGAGCACATTTCTAAAAAACGGGTGGCTAATGAGCTGGATGCTGCTTCTTGTATGACTAAAACAATGGCGGTGCTTTATCTGTGATGATTTTGTTTAGCAATTCATTTGTGAAACTTTTTGTGCTGTAAATGTAAATTTTATCTGTTTGATTTATTCTCTCCAAGTTGGTCGCCCTTTCTTTTATGCCAGTCTGATATATTGTTGTGTGGAAGATATGTCATTAAATACCTTATGCGCTGGTCATTCAAGTAGTCATACAATTCTGTTTTATATTTACTTCTTTCTTCCCCACTTTGATTATGATGTATGAGTTCCGAACAGATCAAGCTTGACCCTATCTGACAAGAGATTTAGAATACTCAGGGGCAATAATTATGAATATACTACTCTATATAGATCTTACACAGCATGTTATAGATTCTGTATACACAACTTGAGCTAGGAGAATGGTAAAATGAAATGAGAGGGTCATAAGTGAGGGGTATTTGGATTTGGAAAAAAAAAATGTTGGAAAGCCATTATTGAAATCAAATGTTTGTTTTCCTTTCAACAAATAAGGGATTTGATAATGAAATTGGAGGATTTGATTATGAAATCGGACTCGGTAATTATACATTCTTAAAGGCCCCAAACATAATAAAAAGCAAATAAGCAATAGCTACTTTTTTTTTTAATCAGATGGATACCAATAATATAACTCAAACCGTCATCCAACAACAAAATGTCATAGTAGAATTCTGCAGGGAAAAAAATTGTTAGAACCTAATGAAGTTTCGGTCATACCAAATGTCAAAATAATACTAATATGAGATAAAAATAACAATACTAATATACCATTATATCCGGTATGGTGATTTTGTAGGATTTTTCTAATCTAGGTTAATAACCCTTAATTAGAATTATTTAGTTAAGTTTTATAGGGTTTTGATTTTTTTTAAAGAGTTTAGTTTCTAAAATAAAAAATATTAAATTACTTTTTTTTGAAACCCACTTAATCTTTATACTTGGTTCATAGGTAAGAAAAACCATTTATATTTTTATATTAATAAACCTATAAAGCATGATAAAGTTTCAGTCATACTACCATTTTTAATTAAAATTAGCTCAGCTGAAGTGTATTTGGCATGAAAACAGCTTTGATAGTAGAGCGTTTTGTACCACCTACTTTGATAGTAGTGATAAAACGCTCCTTCAACCGTTTGTTGAACCCCTAAACCTTACTTGGAAGTAAATCATTGCTTCACAATTCACATGTTAGTGGAAGTTTTCTCAAAAATTGCTCAGAATTCACAAGTGCTTGACAAACACTCAAGCTATTATACACCACTAGTAAATACAGTATGTAACTCCATGTACTGGCCGTCCAACTTATTTTAAAAAAAAAATGTACCGGCCGTCCAAAATGAATACTAAAATAATGAATTGGAGGCTTCAAAGTAAAATGAGGGAAATTATGAGTGGAAGAACACTCAAAATTACATGCTTATGTTAATGTAACTTGAATTTATTGTTGATTGGTATTTACGAATTGTAGGGGACGGGGTCTTTCTATTAGGAGTCTAAAATTTATAATCTAAATTAGAGTTTTGGTGTTTATATAAATTTCTGAAACATCTTATAATGTAATTAATTTTTTAACCTTCATAATAAAAATTCTGTTTCTTTGCTTATGGACATAACTAACACATTATTATTGAACCACGTTAAATTATTGTATCTTTTTCATATTTATCGAATTATCGTTTTCGTTACAACAACCTACACGAGATGACCTAATAGACATCAGGATGTTAGGAGGTCTTAGATTCGATCCTTGCCTCTGCTCATACACATAATTGGATGAAAACCAAGTTTCTGTTGGATGATATCAATAAGAGCTCGTTTGGTATCGATATCATATATCGGTATCGGATATCGGTATCGGGTATCGATATCGGATATGGGGTATATCAAATATCATGAGAAATGCCTTATTTTTGATATCAAGATATGGGCCGATACCCATATACTCCCATACCAAACACAAGATATAACTCATACCGATATCTAAATCCATATACTCCCCATACCAAACACAAGATATGGCCCGATACCGATATCTGATATCAGGATATCAATACCAAACGGGTCCTAAGTATCCCACATAGAGAACACAATGCAAAATCCACTAGCATATATGGATAGGAAGGGTGAAACTCTACAAATAGCTTAAAGCTTTTGGACAAGAAAGTGGATGCTGACTTTATATGCTAAGTGGTAAAAACTCCTTCAAAAGTCCAGACTCTTACACAAAACCAAAGAAAATAAAAACATTATTTCCAAATTATAAATATTACTGTACTATTATCATACACACACAACACAACGCCCGTAGAGGCAGTCGGTGCGTCACACAGCACAGTCTCCCACACCAATCACCAATTAGGCGGGGAAGCGGTCGCCTTGAATCGAAACCAACCTCCATTTTTTCTTTCGAGTGAGAGTATATTCCAACATCCATTCTCTTTTGCTTCTTCCCACATTTCTCCACCCTTATTTTTCTCCCTTCTCTCCCCATATCTTCTTCGCTTCAATATCCCCTTTTCCCACCCTAATTTCTCTGTACTCAGCCTTTCCAACACAGCAAGAATCCTCCAAAATAAGCAAAAAGAAACAAAGATCTAAACAGAAAGGAAGGAAGGCTAAATTTTGGATTTGCTATTTGTTGGGTTGAATTCGACGAAAACAACGCATTCTCTCTGCGGGGCGGGCCAATTGTATTTTCTTGCCCCAGAGGAGGGGAAACGGCCTTTCTCCCTCTCCTCTGAGCTTGTTCTTCTCCCCCGCTTCGTTCAGATTTTCGATATTGTATTTTCTTGTTTCTCTGTATTTGTTGGATTTGAATTTTGAGTTGAGTTGATTCCACCAGATGAGGTGCTTTTTTTGCTTGACTCCGTACAGTAAGCGCGACGCTTATGAGGATGCCTTGCTTGTGCCGCCTGATTCTCCCTCACCATCCCATTCTTCAGGTCTCTGGTTTTTCTTTTTCTTTTGATTCTTGTATACATTTCCGATTTAATTTCAGTTCAGCATTTTTTTGTTTGAGAATGGAAGGTGTTGTCTCGTTTGCCACCGATCTCCTTGTGTTTGTTCTGATTGGATTTTGGAAATTTCTTATCCAGCAAAACCAAATCATTTCCCATACAGTTTTCGTTTCCAATGAAATCGTTTTCATAATCTTTATAGCCGGCCGAGGGATTTCAGATCAGAATGTGTGGCTTTGAATCGCTCTTTTCCATTTCCATCTCTATTCTTTGTTATCTTGAAATTGATGTCATCTAATTTGTGAATGTGGATGTAACCTAGTTAAATTAATTATTATTTTTCATAATTTAGGATTTGCCTTACGGAAATTGTTTCTTTGTTTTTTTTTTGGTAGAACCAATAATTGTTTCTCTATGTTTAACCAAGAAAAGAGTTGTTTTTCATGTTTGTCAACATTAATAAGTTTTTTTCTGAGGCATTAAAAAAATTGTTTCTGAGCCCTCACCTTTGTATTGATTTTGTACAAATGGATCAAAGGCCTTGGATTAAGGGAGCATGAATTACCTAGTTGTAGACATTTAGCTTTGGTATGTAGCGTGTGTGTGTTTTTTTGTTTAAACTCTTAGCTTGACTTTTTGCAGGAAATTTGAAGAAAAAATCTAATTCATATAGTTGTGGTAAGCATTTACTGGAATGAAACTATGAATTCGGGTACCTTGTCATGGTTTTCTCATGAAGATGATTCTACAGCTATGGTTTTATACAAATCTATGAATCTGCAGGATTGGATAGGCTTTCAGATATCAAAAGTGACAATGATGCCCGGAGCTTTACATTTCTTGAACTCGCAACGGCTACAAAAAACTTTAGGGATGATAATTTGATCGGTGAAGGCGGATTTGGAAAGGTCTACAGGGGTCACATTGATAATGGCCAGGCAAGATTATTTTTGAAATTCTGTACACAATATTTTGGTCTTGGCATAGCGGAGAAACTCATAAACTAGGATGAAGGGACAATATTAGTGCTACATTTTGTGTGCACGTTTGTTCTAACTCCTTTTTGGTGATCATTTTCACACATCTCATATCTAATATAAATTTTGTCAGCAGGTGGTTGCAGCCAAAAGACTGAATTCCGATGGTCTTCAGGGAAACCAAGAATTCATAGTAGAAGTCCTGATGTTAAGCTTATTGCACCACACCAATCTTGTTAAGTTAATTGGATATTGTGCTGAGGGAGATCACAGAATTCTAGTTTACGAGTACATGTCAATGGGTAGCCTGGCAGATCATCTGTATGGTAAGTGTCTGTTTGGATGCATAACACATCCCAAACAAAACTAAGTTCTGTTTGATAAGCCCAAAATATAATGGTTTATGTGGTACATTGACTCCTTGAATTGTGTTATAGAGAGTGGTACAAGACCGATCTTGGATTGGAACACGAGGATGAAAATTGCTCTTGGTGCAGCAAAGGGTCTAGAGTACCTCCATTGCAGAGCCAATCCACCCGTCATTTACCGTGACTTAAAGTCTGCCAACATATTGCTGGACAACGAGTTCAATCCTAGACTGTCTGATTTCGGGCTTGCTAAACTGGGCCCGGTGGGGGACAACACTCATGTTTCGACAAGGGTTATGGGAACCTACGGGTACTGTGCCCCTGACTACGCAATGAGCGGAAAGCTGACTATAAAGTCGGATATTTTCAGCTTCGGTGTGGTTTTGCTCGAGTTGGTGACGGGGAGGAAGGCATTTGATCACCACAGGAAGCAAGGAGAGCAGAGCCTAGTTGCTTGGGTAAAAATTTACATTGAAATTTTCTTCATGATTGTTTTTTCTTTTGGGTGCATCATATGGTACATGATGGCGAACGGATCTAAAACTTTGATTTGGTTACATTTACGACATGGATGCAGAGCCGATCCTTCATAAGAGACCGGAAGAGATCAACGGAGATAGTAGACCCGCAGCTGGAAGGACGGTTCCCGCAGAGAACGGCTCGACATATGATAGCCCTGATTGAAATGCTGCTAAAGGAAGATCCAAATTTAAGGCCTCCCATAAATGAGATTGTGGTTGCACTTGAATACTTGGCTAAAGGACCTTCTTCTGCTAGAAATCTATCTTCTTCGTCTTCTTCTCCAAGTCTCTCCACTCTGCAGCGTACAAAGAGTGCTTCTGCTTCAGTTATAACCCCTTGTGATTGAATTGCATGTATTTGTATGCATTTGTTTTGAGTGCAAAAGTTTGATTTCAGATGATGAGTTTTTCCTTCTCTTTGCTTCATTTTGCCTTATTTCTGATATGATGATATGGTAATGTCCCTTGGCTATAAATATGTCAAAAGATTCATCAGATTTGTATTCATGGATGGTGAATGAAGAGAGGGGTGGCAATCAAGCTATATAATCTGCATGTGAAGTATCTAAAATATCAATAGGGGCAATAGGAAAGACTGTAAAAGGGGCATTGGTTGTAAATTTGTAATCGCTCAGTTGGCAAAGTCTGCATTAAGGTTGTGCAATTGTGAGTACAAGTGTCTCTATGCGATTGCAATTCAGCAGCCTTGATGAGACTATAGGCCTACATCTGAATCGAAAGCAGAGGTGCGTGCATTTGCATAGCTGCGTTGAGAGCATGATAAAATGCCAAAGCGAGAGGTCATGCAAGTTTCGCCATGCATTTGACTGTCTCGTCGAGCTTCTTCAATATTTTCTCTAGCTTTTTATCATATTTAATTTTGGCCTTTCAATATGTAAATTGTTTGAAATTAGTCTTGCACTTTTCTTATTCCTTGTGTTTTTAATTATAACACCCCTCGAGAAGACTGAGAGTGCCGCCTTTCCTTCAACCAAACAAACACACATAAAAGAGATGTAGAAATTAGAAATGTTTGTATTAGAGTAATGAAAAAATATTAAACATCTATAAGTAATGTCATACACATTGACTAATATCCAGCTTAGACGCACCACGGATTGCAGCATTTTGTTGTTTGCATCTAGGCCTGTTTCGATTCCCAATATATTATCATACACATTGCCTAATATATATTCCTGGTCTATAGATGGCTTGTTAGATCTTTTTGGTTCATATTTTCAGGAAAATTATCCAGAATTGTTTAGCTCAAACCGTCAAGATGCTGCAAAAATTGAGAGAGAAGCTTTTTTGGTGTAGACAAATGGAACTTTCAAATTAAAGGATTAAAAAAAGAATTCACTAAATAAACGTTGAGGTTTTTTTTTGGGTCGGAAAATAAATGTTGAGGTTGAGACTTGAGACTAACAGAATGCGCATATGGATACGACTTTGTCCTCGCCACCGCGTACTATTGAGGTTGACTAGTCCCACGCCGCGGCTGGGCAGCTCATCCTTTTCTAGTTTAATTACATCGTCACTAAATATGGTGCATGGATTTCTACCAAAAAAAATAAAATTAATATGGTACATGGATACTACAACATAAGAAGTTAAGAACCTCTCAAAAAAAAAAGGACAAGAAAACACAAATCATATATCTCAGCAGAGGATTTAAAGTCTATGCTTTGGAACTTAACGTGATTGTATATATATATATATATATATATATATATATATATATATATATATATATATATATTATGTAAATAGATATTTCTACCAAAAGAATTATGTAAATAGATATCAAAACATATAGATTGCCCTTACTAGTCACTATATATATCCTATGTAGTACGTATAATCATCTAATCTGAATTACCAAATCTTTATATGGTATTAGAGTAACCTTAAACGTGGGTTATGAAGACACAATGGTTGTCTTGTCTAGTGGGTGAGGCGGAAGTCGTGGGTTATGAAGACCAACCAAAAAATGATGATTGATGACGTTACATGCCAAGTCCTCCAACTTATGAAGACACAGTGGTTGTCTTGTCTAGTGGATCGGCCACCTATAACCAGCTAGACAAGACAACCACTGTGTCTTCCGCCTCACCCACTAGCCACTCCTTTCGAGTGACCGCTGCTTTACACCGCCATTGCCCCGGACATCTCTTCCACAACCACAAAACCACTTCCGTCGTCGTCAAGCACCTCTGTCCAAATCGACGTTCCACTTCAACCTAGCCGTGTCCAACATCAAAAATATTATTCCTCTCATTTTTAATGTCACAAATACTAGATATAACTCTTGGGAAGAGCTAGCTCTTTAAGTTCGTTGCTCGATCATGCACATCTGAGTTCTAAATCATATCGACCTAGCGATTCTTTGTCCTTCCGTCGATGATGATCTTTGTGATCAACTTGATGCCATCATCACATAATGGATTTATGTAACCATATCGTCTTACATGCTCCTCACAATCATAGAGTTAATGCTATTGCTCTCTCAACTTCGACTCATCTTTGGAAAATATTCCAAAACAAAAAAAAAACGTCCTAAGCCGTCTACCATCAAAATAAGTTTACCCGATGTCTAGATCTACTGGAGAGTTTTTCCTCGATCTATCTCTTCCTACATTAAAAATTAAAAGATCTTGTTGATCAACTACTAAGTGTTGACGCCAAATGTTGATAGGGTTTCTCGGCCAATAAATAAATTTGTAAGTCAAGACCCCGCTGAGTACAGTGGAGTCAGGATCGTTCCACAGGAAGAAAGGTTGTTTGTCTATCAATCTAACAAAAATCAAACAAAATCAAACAAAACACTCACGAGATGCCTCGTTAACGATGTTGTCAGGATCATTACCGAGCCACCGAACACAAAAATACTAACTAACGACCTAATAAAATTCTAATTAAAATTCGGTACCGAGGCAAGTTCTCAGCAACGAAGATTCACCAGAAATAATTCAAATAAAGCAAAAATCTAGGACAGGGGACACCACAACATAGCCAAGCATAATAATTCATAAGAAGATAAGATCATGACTTTAAACAGATAGAGTTATCAACTTTCGTTGACTTAACAAGTAAATTAATCTACTTTCGCATCCTAATTCACTCAATTGCTTGTTTCGGATCTAAAGCTTGAAACTTTCGTTTTCAAACAATATCAACCTTCAAGTTACTAACTTTCTCTTTCAATCAAGTTAAAAACCTAAATTACCTCAACTTTCGTTTTGGTATTTAGCACAACAAACAATCTCAATTAAAGATAAAAGGCATTCAACACACAATCTTACTCATCAAACATGCTCGACTATGTCGGGCTTAACCCCGACCCTAGAAAAATAAACTACTCACTAATCATGACTAAGAAACTAAAAACTTCAATAAAAAGAAACATTAAAACAAAACTCAAACTTAAATTAATAAGAAAAATATATTGTCTTACAGAGATTCAGAAGAAACCAAAAAAAAAAAAAACACCGAACTACAATCACGACCAACGACCACTCGGCAACTGTCGTCTACCGAGCCTCGTGATCCCCTTCCGATCCCATCTCTCTCTCCTTCGGTCGTCCTCAAAATCTCCTCCTAAAAATAAGCTCTCTAAAAACTTCTCCAAATCAAGCCCCCCTTTTCTATGCTAGATAGAAGGGTATTTATACTAAAAAGCTAAAAAACTAAACAGGCTAAAAGATATAAACTTTCCTAAAAAGATAGAAACAATCTCTAAAAAGATAGAAATAAAATCTAAAAAGATATTAAACCCTAAAATACATATTCTAACAACCCCAAAAGATTCTAAAAAGATACTCAACCGATACGGAAATAAATTCCCGCTCAGGATCGGTGAATAATAAAAATAATACTCGAAATCTTTTTCTTCGTGACCTCGTTAACGACCCCTCACAACCTCGTTAACGAGCCTGGGGTTTGTTTTCTTCAACACCTCCTCTTGTACACTCGAGCTTCGACTTCTTCAATCTTGCACTCCTCCGTCTCTTACTATAATGCTCTAAATTTAGCTCCATTCAGCTCCTTTCCTCGCTAAAACCTGCAAAATTCACAAAATAGCGTAGATTCCACTCTTTTCACATAATTATGCAAAACTAACTAAAAATACTCAAAACTAAACCTAAACTAAACAAAACTAAACCTAATAAGCAAAGAAAACCTATAAAAAACTATACTAAAAATGCGAACATCAAAATACCCCATACTTAGACTTGCTTGTCCTCAAGCAATAAACAAGACGCTAACCAAAACCAAAACAAATCATGCTCATCAAGACATAGCCATCTTCTAAAAAGCAACATCTACATATAAGAAAATTATAGCAAAAGACTATTAACATCCTCACACATATATGCACTTAAATAGACATAAAATAATACAATCCAACCTCTCAAGGGATATAATGTGTTTCACTCAACTCTCAAGTGTTTAGGCTTATAAATTCAATCTCTCAACTCATCTTATATACAAAAACTCATAGAAATTGGAACTTATATCACCAATACTCTCTACCCAAGATTTGTCAAAACAAGCAAAGAATCATCAAGAGAACTTAGGCTCAATGAAAAACTTCATAGAAGTTTCCATTCGGCCGGGTTGTAATGGGCTTGGTAAAGACAAATAGGCGTGGAAATATTTGGTCATGTGGTGCTAATAATATCCGAGAATCAAAGACTCCTAAAAACTCACACATCTCACCAAAAACTCTCAAGTTTTTCCTCGATCTATCTCTTCCTACATTAAAAATTAAAAGATCTTGTTGATCAACTACTAAGTGTTGACGCCAAACTCTCAAATCATCAACCAATGATCGATTCAACTTATTGTTGGAACGAATTCACCGCCGTATGGATGATCGACAATAAAATTTGAAAAAGGAATTGATCGTGATTTTCGGCTTCTTCAAATAAATTGACATCATCATTAGCCTTACCCAATCAATTGACCTACTCCTAGATTTTGCAAAGGCTCGATCCATAGTCTTGTTGGAGGAGATTCGTCGTGCTAATCAACAAGAGCTCATGACCAAGACCAAAGCCCTTGCGGCTTCCTCCACTCCACCTACCGAAAAACCTGCTCCTCCGTCAGTGTGAAACAACAATAATGGTCAAGGACGAACTCGTGGTCATGGTTGAGGGCGTGACCGCGTTCGTGGCAAAACATGTGTGATGGAGCGTGGATGATTAAAATGCTATACGATAAAAAAAAGATGATCGAATAATTTAAGGGAATAAATTGAGAGGGCATGACGCACGCGAGCTCGAAACTCAAGTCATGGCATAATGTCACCTGTGAAATCATGCACCCTAAAAATATCCTCACTGATGCCGAAGTCTCCTTGTCTGAAGCACGCTCAACTAAGAAAAATAATCTCAACAATATACAAACAACGCGCATATATAATCCCATGAAACTTAAGTACAAACAATGCACACATCTTGCATAGCGGACGACTATCTTGCCTAATTAGCAGGGCTAGGTAAACACAAGATGAAGTCATGGGTTATGAAGACCAACCAAAAAATGATGATTGATGACGTTACATGCCAAGTCCTCCAACTTATGATACAATCATACAAGTCACATCAACCTCATCGTCTACCAACCAGCAAAGGATGTAACACCCCCATTTTTATCCACTTATAATGGGATGTTACCGCCGGCGGACTTAGACTTTCCGTCCAAGGCCGTTGAGGTTTAAGTGACCGTAAATGAATAAAGACATATTTAAACAACATAATCTGATAAAACAGATTGTCTTATATTCATAAATGTGGTTACAAGAGTTTGCAACAGAATACATAAAATATGAATCGTTGTTTCTGGAATTACTTTCATAATCCTGGAAACGCATGTGTGGAGACAGCACGTCTTCCAAAGCTTCCTTTCTTCTTTCCTTCCCTTCCGAACCTTTTTCTATCCGAATCCAACCTTCCATGGTCTCCAAGCTTGAACTTCTGTAGTCTTCTTCCTAAAACCTGATATTTTCATAGAAGACAGAAATACCAGCCGGACGAAACCGGGAAGAAGCATGTGTATTAGTCTTCGAAGAGACTAAGCAAATAGGAGAATGTGTTTTGGTTCACAAAGACAAGGCCAAGACGTATTAATACCTTAACCCGAACTCAAATGGGTAAAGGTATAATAGTCCGAAGGACTATAAAAAATAGGACAACAATAATCTGATATGTGGTAAACCGATTAAAGGCTTTGTTGGAAAATAGGAAACCACCAAAAGTAGTTCCTATGAAAGAGAATGTGTTTGGATATTTGTTGGGAATATTATTAAACAAGCATTTACTTTCAAAAAGTGCATCCATTGAGTAATCAGTTCCATAACCACCCTCACGTTGGACACTCCAGAGTGAGATATTGAAACTTTCATAGCGAGGAGCCAAAGTGGAAACCACCTTGCAAATTATCATTACTATGCCCGAGGCACTAGTCTTTTATTAGTCATAAAACTTTGCATGGCAGTTATAGATTTTTAAATGTCGATGCTCAACTAGTGAGGCTTATAACGACAAGATAATAAGCACTCAAAAGTGCTTCACTTTCTCAATAATTGTTGAGAAAGTAGGTCATGACCAATGTCGGACACGAATACCAAAGTATACCTCCCAACACAGTTATAGAGAGACTCTCAGGGCATATCCCCAAGATCCCTAGTTCTAAAAACTATCCACATCAAAGAGATCTCAAAGGATACTCTTGAACAAATAAGAGCACAATCAACGACCCTAAACAGTACTAGCAGTACGATTAATATGAAATAACGAACAATCATTAAATCTAAGCAGTAAATAAACCTAATTCATTTATTTAGTAAACAAGTATTCCCAACATAGAGATGATAACGGAACACAGGTTCCTGATTATCGATTATTCGAAAGATAATGATATCTAAAACAGAGTTTAAAGATATTGAGTTCAGAAAAGGGTGAACCACCCACTTGCCTTGAAAAGTGAGTTCAAGTCCGATCAATGCAATAAAGCTGAATCCTTATATCTTTCCTGGTAAGAAAAAGTATACAAGATTCAAAAAGACATTTTATGAATAAACTCCTTAACTGTTTATTCAACTCTTAATGTCATCTCGAAAACGAGTAGCGTAATGACATATTTTTCTTATATATATAAAAAGTTATATATACCTTTATAACGTCGTTACTTAGGCTAAGATTTTGACAGTACTACGCCTTATTTTTGGTACTTTACTATAAATGAAAAGTGTTCATTTATATCATACGTACGTGGTATTAAATTCTCAGAATTTAATATGCACCAACGGAACGTGTAAAAGGGTCGAAAGTTCATTAGCAAACGTTGACGTTATGGAAATTCAAGAACGGATTGATCCTATGAAGTCGTGGCAACGTCACGATCCTAACGGCGTCAACAGTGGGCAGCGCAACGGCTCTGAGAGGTTCAATGGAGACTCCGAAAACGATTACGGTATCGCCCGAGGTTGAACGATAGTGGCTCATGTGCGTGCGTCTTATTGTGCGATAGGTGGCTGGTGGTAACGGTGGTTGGTGAGCTGGTCAAGTGGCCAAAAGATGGTGGTGGTGGATGGTTGTGATGATGGTGTGGTGGTTGAAGATGGTGATCGGCGGTGGTGGTTCTCGAACAAGACGAGGCAAGACAAGTTGAACGAAGGAGATATATAAGGGGCATGAAATTTTGAACGAGAAGGTTAAAAGGATGGTGGGCCTGGTGATCTAATTCACCAATTTTGAATGCAAAGTGATTTGAACAGAGGAAAGTATTTATATGGGTGATTTCACGTGGTCAACAAAATGTCTTAAATGATTAGATAAATCTGGACACAAATTTGGCATGAAAGAATACTTGGGAGTTACACTTTCTGATATATCTGATCATGGTTTTTCACGCAAGTAAAACAGTAAATAGATAATTGCTGAAGTCGGTGATACCCATTTTATACGTATTGGATCGGGATTTGTATTCGGACGGTAAAATTATATACTTCGGATTTAAATACTCCTTTTATAGAAACGGTTCTAAAAATTATGTAGACTAATAAAATCAACTAGGATGATTTTATCTTGCTACTTTCAATTTTAAGGCTTCTGTTTCAGAGTATAACCTTAACGAGTACATAATTAATTAAGCGGATCTCACCCGAATAACCCGATCAAGGTACTTCTTAAATGGAAGTGATCCTAAAAATTATATAGGTTAATAAAATCAGTTCCAATGATTTTATTCTGTCACCTTAAATTTTCTAGGAACAATTTCCATTAATCCAATCGTAACGCGTAACGGGATTGATAGAACGGGTCTTGGAAAGATGCCCGAAAATTTTTCGAAAATATTCATAAGAACTACGAATATTACAAAGGACATCTCACATGTCTGCTCGCTCGTCCCACATCGGAAAATCTCAAATCTCCAACTAAACCGCATCTTTCACAAATGGAAACGTAATACGTCCCATGCCTCACATTCGATCAATCAAAGACCGATACCTCAAAATAAGTCTCTCCCATGTTGAGAAAACTCCACATCTGACCCTTATCAATGCCTATAAATAGGTGAAGAATGCGAAAGTTGCAAGGGTCGAAAAACATCTCTATCTCAAGGTAACTCCTTGTTAATAGAGACTTGACGTTTTGAAACGTTTTGAAGAACATCGCTATTTACGAGAGAATCCTGAAAGGTTCTAAATCATTGTTTACAAGAAAGAAAGCCAAGTTTGTAAAAGCAAAGTTCTAGATTAAGAGAAAGAACATACATAATCAAAATGCAAATAATCAAAATTGTATATCTCTTATAATTGTAGCCCGCGTGAATTGTTTTCACGCATAGAACAAGAGTGAAATTAAAACTTCTGCATCCTATTTTCTATTAATTTTAATTTTCAAATCTAGCGCTCGTTTATTTTGGGTTTCAACACTAGCAACGACCGTGAGGACCTTTTCATCCTAAGAAGGTCTAGCATTAGAAACTTTCACTCAAAATGGCACGTCCTAACAACATCCCGCAATACCCCAACAACGCGCCCATGGGAGAAGGTGTCAAGAAGAGGGTGTCGTTGTTTTGCAACAACAATGAAGCAGAGGAGCTCAATGTTCGTTGTCGCCCCGGAAGAAGAAGGTGCAAATCTAGAGGTGCACAATCACGCGACTAAAGGTCCGAAAGAACTTAAATAAAGGTGTTCGCTCCTTTTAGAAACATGAGAGAGATTTTTACTAACAAGGGTTGACGTTTGAGTTAGCTCTGCTAAGGAAATGTCTGAACTAATCAAATTTAGTAAATACTCTCGCTTCGTCAAATCCTAGGTTACCCAAATGAATTTTTCTTTAGTAATGAGAAACCCACCTTTGGTGGTAAATCTCGAGTCACTAATTCATGATGTGGCATGTACAGAATGTAGTGAACTAGCAAGCAAAGCGCAAGGACTAAGTAAACCGGCTTGTATCGCTCAGCTCGACCTAGTGATAGGGAGAATGGTAAGACTTGATTTTTTACCTAAATAAAAGGGCAAAAATAAGGATCGTACCCAGGACCTTTTAACATCCCCTCATGTGATCATGCCTCTTACAACTAGGTCACCCATCGAGCTACCAAATGAAATGTTTGCAATGGTGACATATCCGGATGGGGTGATCCTGGTTGACCTCTACACCGTGTCATATGCGCGCGTAAACCGTGTAATCTAATTTCTTGCTTTCCTGTATTAGTTGTGATGGAGTTGTGTCTGATACCCAAGAGTGTTACTCCCATGAAACTTAAGTACAAACAACACACATCTTGCATAGCGGACGACTATCTTGCCTAATTAGTGGGCTAGGTAAACACAAGATGAAGTCGCGGGTTATGAAAACCAACCAATAATGATGGTTGATGACATCACATGCCCAAGTCCTCCAATTTACCATTAGGCCACCCTATATTGAGCTCCCCAAATGAAATTTACGCCATGGTGACATATCCGGATGGGTGATCCTGGTTGACCTCTACACCGTGTCATATGCGCGCGTAAACCGTGTAATCTAATCAATTGCTTTCTTGTATTAGTTGTGATGGAGTTGTGTCTAATTTCACGTCCCACGTCTTTGCACAACTTTGAAGTACAGTATTATTTTACAATTAAGTATTACTAGAATTAATTAATTTGATCAAATTGGCTGAAGGCTGAAGCAGAGTCAAAGTATTGCTCAACCATCAAAGAGCCATAAACACATAACATGAATGCTCCGCATCTACATGAATCTCCAGACGCCAACCCCAGAATACACTCTTTATATTCTGCTTCCTCTGTTTCCTGGAAACTTCTTGTAACCAATTATGAAATAACCACATCTAAAATCCTAATCAGCAACGATCACAAGGAAAAGTTGGGAGGAAATCGATTGGAATGGGAAACTGCTGGGGATCTTCTCCGATTGATCATCACTCATCAGCCGGCGCCTTACCCACTGCTCAATCTGGTATGATATTCAAGTTTTCTTTTTCCTACATTGATTGTGAATTGGTACTGCGGATTTGCCCCTAAGGTGCTCGATGAAATGCCTGTGAGAGGCGAGACTATATAATTGGCACTTCTTTTTTAAGGTATACTTAATTTAAGCCTGGTGTTTATGAATTGAGTTGATGGTTACAATGAAGGAGTGTCGAGCAATAAAAATGTCAGCGGAGGCAGCCTCAATCGAGCAGGAGAAAACAGAGGAGTTGGCAGTGCTGGTAGTGGTGGTGGTGGTGGATCCTCTAACAATGTTTCAAGAAGACCACCACCAACGCAATCAGCTAGCTCCTCGTCTTCGGTTGGAAAGATCGTAACTCCGAATATGAAGATCTTCACTCTAGCTGAATTGAAGAGTGCAACTAAGAACTTTAAGCCAGATACTGTATTGGGAGAGGGAGGTTTTGGAAAAGTATTCAAGGGTTGGATCGACCAAACAACACTAGCACCCTTCAAGTATGGAGTCGGAATGCCCGTTGCTGTCAAGAAATGTAATTCTGATAGTACCCAGGGGATCAAAGAATGGAAGGTTACACATTTTTCCTTCTATATTTCTTTTTTTGATTCTTAATTCCACAGAATCCACTATTTTACATAATAGCATGCACATGGCATTGGCGTGGTATTGAAATATCTTACCTAAAATGTAGAAGTCTAACCAAATAAGCTAATATGCTGATCTATATGTTAAAATGGATGAGTACCATTGTTTAAGGTTTTTCAAGTGTGACCTGCAAATCTTGGTCATGAGTACTTATTTTGTTTCCTAGTATACTATATATGTAGTTCTATAGACAGAGAGAAGGGGAAAATGGAAATCCGACTTGGATTAACTGAATGCATAACAGTGTCATTGAGACTTGTGATGCATAGTGGTCTAGGTTTTTCTTGGTGTCTATTTTTTTTTTGTATGCAATGGCCCTCATAGTTAATGTATTGTGTGTGTTTTCTAACCTCTATAATTAGTACATTCTTCCTGTCATTCTAAATACAACCCATTTTGGGTGCAGACAGAGGTCAATTTCTTGGGAAAGTTCTCACACCCTAACCTTGTGAGGCTAATTGGCTATTGCTCTGAAGAGAGCGACCTTCTTCTTGTATACGAGTACATGCAGAAGGGGAGCTTGGAAAGCCATTTATTTAGCAGTAAGCATCATATATACAGCAATCACCATTGATGGTGTTCTTTTCTTTTCAAATGAAATGGGCACATATATAGGATCTACTGATCTAGCTAGTGATGGATCCATATCATATATGAATGGGAATGGGACTTGGGGGAATGTATAATACTAGCATTGGATGAACATATCGGTGTTGCGTGCAGAGAATGTTGAACCTCCTCCATGGGGAACACGCTTAAAGATAGCAATGGATGCTGCACGAGGTCTAGATTTCTTGCATACATCAGAGAATACTGTAATCTACCGAGACTTCAAAGCTGCAAATATCTTGTTAGATGAGGTAAAACTACCTGCATACAAGTTCTAGAATTTGAGCTCATTTCACACTGTTGTAGCCTGATCAGATGCCAATACTGAGTAATTATATACTTACGTACCTTTCAATGGTCACTATATCTGTATGTGTATGTAATTATGAAATGTGCTATTTTGATCAGAATTTTGGGGCAAAGCTCTCAGATTTTGGGCTTGCAAGATTAGGTCCATCAAATGGTAGATCACATGTTACCACACAGGCTGTGGGTACTTACGGTTATGCAGCTCCTGAGTACATAGCAACCGGTAAGTTTCTATCACAAACGACAGTTATATATGATTTATGAAGTGTGACTTGCAAGATTGCTTATTGATTCAAATTGGAGTAGGTCATCTTTATGTGAAGAGTGATGTATATGGTTTTGGAGTGGTGTTGATGGAGATGTTGACGGGACTACGAGCCTACGACATGGACCGGCCAACTGCACAACACAATTTGGTGGACTGGTACAAGCCGATTCTTCAGGACAGGGTGAAGGTGAAGAAGATTATTGACCCTAGATTAATGGAGGATTATCCCCCTGAAGGAATGCTTAAGCTGGTTCAACTGATACTCAGGTGCCTTGAGAATGACCCCAAGAGCAGGCCTTCCATGGCCGAGGTGGTCATCATCTTGGAACGAATTGGCACCATTTTGATGCAGCCCAATAAGCCTAAGGCCCATCAGAAGCCCAAAATTGCCCTTCCTGGGCCTCCTGGAGGGCCCAAGCCCAACCCAATGACTACACCTCGGCGGGATACTGGCCCTTTACGTCCTTGAGTTTGAACCTTGTAAAAATCAAGCCAACTCCATCCTCATTTTCTCATTACAGAAAAAAAATTGGAACAGTGAAAATATTTGTATGATGAAATATGTTGTGAAAAGAGAGTGACAATCAACATTCAGAATTCAACAGTTACCCGAGAGAACGATTTTGTACAGAAATGAACACAGACATATAATTTGAAGTTATCCTTACATTGTCTGATCTGATCAATCTATCTCATTGTCCATTTTGTGTTTGAGGTGAGATGCAGTTTGCCTCCAACTGGAACAAAATTTAGGGTTCTTTCCCAACCAAATGGAACAGAAGTTCAGTTTTGATTCAAATCGGATCAGATCTGACTTGGCAGCTGACTTCGAGCTTCACAACACTGGTCATCAAAAATTCACAGCTTCCTGTATCAAACATTGTCAAAATTCAAGAGAAAGCTGTAAGCCCCAAAATGTGGTGGAGAATGCGCTTAACAACTGCCATAAGTTCCTCTTCTGGACATGAAGTGGTGAATTTAATCCATGGCACCACCGAAAACTCCCACCTCTGCTTCGGAACTGAAATTGCGTACGCGGCCGCCAGAGTGGAGCCAGCGACAAGTATCGGACGCCGGAAAACCTCCGAGAACTCCTCCGTTTCATACAGGAGGTCCAGGATGTCCAGACAAGCTTCGGCGCTTACGAGCTCCCCGGCCATGGCCACTCCTCTGATCTTGACAAGTAGCTCTTCGAGCAGAGCGAACGGCGTCATCAGAGTTCCGATCTCGAATCTCAGCGATCGCATGAAGATCAATTCTGCTTGGACGAAATCGGATTTGGTGAAGATCTGCTCCGAGATAAGCTTGTCTGCGAGCGGTTTCAAGGATCGGAGAAAGAGAGGTCGAGATTGGTGCGATTTGCTTGAAATCCAGAGGGCGATGAGAGCGAAGAGCTGGAGATTGCTCTCTTGAATTGGACTTCTTAGAAGCCAGTGATCGGGCCGTTTGATGGTGGAGAGGGAGAGGGAGGGGTAGAAGCGATCAGCGAAGAGAGAGAGGGCTGAGTATTTGACGACAGGGAGGACTTGGAGCTCGTCCGCTGATTGGATAAGGAACACCACCAGTCGCCGTCGAATCGCCGGCGCCGGAGTTATATCGTTAGCAGCTGGCGTCATGTTCTCCCTCCTTTCCCCACACAGGCTTCAATTGACTTTGCGCGTGGCCAATTTTTTACAATTTGGTAAATTTTATGATTTTGTGACTTGTGACTAGTGGCATAAATTTACCAAATTGTAAAAAAACTTTATTTCATTTCAACTAGTGGAGTAGTGGTAGCATCCTCTAACACAGTTTATCGATGGAATCTATATAGGGAATTATATAGTTCATTTGTGTAGTGTAATTAATTTGATTCATGGAATATTTCCACTTCAGTCAATTAGAGTGAATCTACTTCCAACGGTTTTATGCAACCACCAAATTTCTTGCTTTCTTGTGACATTTCAAAAGTTATTGCCACTAAGCGCAATCAACTTAATGTTTGTGTTCTTTTATAATTTTCCCTTTACAGTTATCATTAGCACCCCAGATTCCTCTCTATCGGAGCCTCACTGGGTCAATGATGATGATGACAATTATCATTAGCACAATTATACAAGTTTTGAAGCCCTTGTCAAATCTTAGAATATGACCAGTCTAGCAATCCAGCGCATTTGGTATATAAACTGCTCATTCTGGAAGGATAAGATATCAAACAATAGAATGGAAAATTAATAGATATCACCTGATGATGAAAATATGGTTTTGACCCAACAAAAATGATGATGTACATCACAGTGCACAAAAAGATGCTTGATTGATTGCTTTTTTGGTAGACCAATAGATATGGTAAATCAATAGATGCCACATGATAATGAAAACATGGTTTTGACCGAGATTTGATAAACAGGAGAGCAACAAAACATACTTTATAAATCCTTAATTTTATTTATTTTTTAACGTAAATGGAACATCATTTAATGTTAGCCTATCATTCTATCAAAGGACTTGAAACATAGTAATACAAGCATCAATCAATGAGTATGACTAACCTATTAAAACTCTTCCAAAATGAGCAATCTGTGGCTACATTATACATGATATCTTCCTAACACCATTTTCAAAGCCGGTTTCAAACAAATCAATGTAGTTCGCAAAAGTGGGAATGAACTCCCATCCCATCTTATCTTATGTTGGAGATACAAGAATATGCAAATCTCAGCTGCAGGTGAAGCTGAAGCCTGCATTGACCTATTATTTATTTCACCATGAATGAACTTTTGCAGCTACAACCACCTACTGCGCTCGGATTTGTAGTCACCTGCATTGCGAAAACAGGTGTCCATTCAATTTCACTGCTCAACTTGAAAGCGCCCAGAAATGAAATTAACAAATGTCTGCTTAGTCAATCCATACACAACTCTCATATAGAACAGCCATTCAGATTTATTTTTAATAGACGATATAAAGACCATGAACGGGGAAGAATAGAGAATAGCTTGATAATCTAGGGGTAATTTATCACCTGAAATGCAGATCGAATGAGCTCCTCAGCATAATCCACGGTTGCACCCTTCACAAAGTCGTATGAAATATTATCCACCACCAATTTCACTCCATCTTTCTCAAAAATCCTAAAACACAAATTAGCAGTATGACTTTTCAAATTGGTGTAGCATTTCAATCCTATACCAAGCACAACAACGAGAAAAGAAAGAAAATTTTTCTAGTTACAAAGCAATACCTATCATCTGGATTTGTTTTATCATCAAGAGAAAATGCATACTGAAAACCGGAACATCCACCAGCTTCTACCCTCAATCGAAGGTTTTTATCCTCCACTGAAGCTTCACTAGTATGCAACTCTTTCATTCTCTAAAGGAGCCATTGGCAGCATAACAGAGTCAGAATTTTGATTACATGTGAACAAAAGGTGTGGAGAGAAATTCACACACAAACACATAATTGTTGACAGGATTACCAAAGAACAAACTAAAAGATCACAATCCTTTAACCACAAACCACCAATTTGATTCCTCATTTTCTTTCAACAATTATTGGGCCCTTAACAGTGGGCAATTTAATAAGCCAGCATCACATGCTGAACTTGCTCATTTCTACCGAAGATGATGGACAAGCGGAACAAGAGAATAGCCAATTTGGTAACAAAAAGCAGCTCAAAGAGAGTACCTTGACACAATTATCTGTAATCTGGATGCCTTCAATAGATGGAGAAGGAGAATCTTCTGGGAGAGCCGAAGAGGAAGACGAGGATAAGGAAAAAGTCGAAGAAGAGCTGAGAAATCTCTGGTTCTGACGAATTCGACAAGCAACGGTTGTTGCAACTCGATTGATCAATGATGTTGCCATACCTCTACTTCTCTCAAACTATGGATTGTCCAAGAGAAGGGATCGTACAAAGAATACTACACCAGAGCGTCTGTAAAAAGGAGACTACCAACATGTCACACAAACTAGCAATACACTCATAGCTAGGTCAAGCTCAACCATCTTTAAAGGTAGACAACCACAAAATTACCAGAAATGTTAATTCAACAGCATTCTTCAAGAAAATCATATATCCTCCAAACATATAAATAGAGCCAACATTACAAATGTTTAAATTCAGGGGGAAACATGACATCATATCACATAAACATAGATATGGAATCAATTATCAATCGCACACATCTTTAAAGATTATAGGAAGAACAGCTCATCATGTCAATGGCATCATAATCATTCTTACAGCTTCATAAACAAAATTATGTCATCAACTGCAGGAGCAACACGGCTGCAGCATCTTGCTAATTCAATTAAATCCCAACACATCAAAGCAGAAAAATAAACCATACATCCCAATCCCACATATGAGATATCCAATATAGGTTGGATCATAGTCATCCTTATATCACCCAACACAACAATCAAGATCCGTAACATGATATAGTTCAACTCAACTTATGGCCGTTCCAACTTCCGAAGCAACAAAAGAACAATACCAAATAAGAAGTATATCTAATATTTGAGAGAATTTAGCTCAGAGTAGGCCTACATGTACTGAACCGAGGAATCTGCTATACGAGCATCTGAATTTATGTTTTGATTAGCACAACAAATGAATACATTACCGGAGCACGCAACAAGAGCAACGGGCTCGGAAAAAATTATCACAACACGTCCTTATATAGCAGATTTTTTCTAATTTACATATCCTGAACCGTGGAATCAAGCAGATTGCATATAGCTGGAAATCCAAAACCCGGCAAATGATCTAACATATGTAAATTACAAAGACATAGACAAGACAAAGCAATCGGAGAAAATGGAAGCCGAAATCGGGGTAAGTTTGACCCCAAAAGATTCAGAGTCAAAAGAAAACATACCTCGCAACGATCGATTGGCGGCGTCAGCTCAGTTATTCGCCGCGTAGCAGGCGCTGGCTGGGTATCGTCGAAGAAGGGAGAGAGAGCGGAGAATTTTTATTCGCCCCGATCTAAATTAATTGGAGAGATGGTTGGTAGCAGAAAAATGGAGAGATATCCTGGACCGGTCTTTGGACTTTGGAGCCCTTAAAAGACCGAAACAGATTGCAAACCAAATTTGCTCTCTTTCATATATACACGTGTGAGATTAATTTATTTATAGTCATATACGTGTGAGCTTAATTTATTTATTTTGGTATTATCAGATAAATTTCAGTTCTTATTTTTTTTGGTCGAAATTGCATTTCTTATGTGTTACGGAGTAGTAAAGTTAATTCGGTTTTCTCTTTGTGTCCATGGACACATTACTCGTCGGTTAGTCTGTGCCATAGAACTTCTACCAAAAAAAACCGATTGTTCTATTAGCACGATTTACATTATTTACGTTGATCCATATAAGATGTATATACTACCGTTGCCTGTGCCAATTGCCACAACTTCTTGACATTTCTCTCCGCATCCAAATTGTCCATCCCAAATGATGTCTTATTTACAAACGAAGCATCTGGATATAGGTAGATAGTTAAGCCAACTCCCTGTCTCAAGAGAGATTGACGACATAATCGAGAGAATGAAAAGAGAGCTCCCGGAAAAAGTGATCACTCAAATTCCAGTCATTCCAGGCAAACTGACCACTAGACTCGGCGCGCTAGTTTCCTGTTTTGGCTCAAGTGCAACTGGAGCAGTCATTATTAGCTCAAGTAGCAGCAGACTACGAACACAAAGGTAACAACATTCGGAAACTAATTCAAAACCATCCTGGGGCTACAATCCTAAGAAAACATTATTTCCTGAATTCACAAATTGTAGTTGCCCTTGTCCATTTGCAAGCCAAGCAAAAAAAAAGGCTGGAAAAAATGGTAAGGAATAAATAAGAGGAACCATAGTTTGCAACATTCTGCTACAAAATGAATGTTTTAAAATCCAAACACCAAAATGCACGGATATTGGACCACAAACCAACAACGAATTCCTACCGCAAACCCGAATCATCATCCTCATCATCAACCGGAGGTAATGGAGGATTTGGATATACACCAGGTGGCCTTTCCAGTGGTTGGATTGATAGCAGTTGCGTTGAATCGCCCACAACATCCGCCCACCCATAATGAGGTTCAGCCCTGAATTCACCAATTAAACAGCACTTAAAAACAAATCACGTACAACACATCAAAGTTCTACAGATACTGGAATATATTTGGCATCAATACCAAATGTGCCCTCAATTTTAAACCATTAGATATGTATATTTACTGGTATACTTACTCATAGTATGTTCCTTCATCAACTACGACATCCCAGCTTTCACCCGTTGTGCTCTTTCCATATTTGTGTACTTTGCTGAGAGAAAGTGAAGCACACAACTGTTAAAATACAAAAGAAGGGCCCGAAGGAAATGCAATCTGAAATGAATTTGCATTCAAGGTACGTACCCATTTCCAAAATGTTCTTCTCCCCATGTCCTCGACCAACCTAACATCATATTTGAAAATAGATGAATAAATAGTTCAAAATACAAATCCATCATTAATTTACTTTTAACTTTGATTTTTAAGACACTAATATCCATAAATTAACATATGCCAGCATTTCGTTTTTAACCCAAAGACAGTATTAAGAATTAAAGATGGATCAGAAATAGTCAAGACTGACTTTAACAACTAGGCATTTATGATATTCATAAGTTGTCATTCACTGGAGAGCAGAAAGCACAACTGACTGTTGTGATGAAAATCACATTAAAAACAAAACGCTCATAAAAAATTCTAGAGTTAAGCCTACTCAATTTACCATTGAGATGGTATTTATGTTCTGTTGTTATGTGTTATCTTCTTAAGCAAGATTTTCCCTCTTTTTAAATAAACTAGGGGTCAACCAGTCAACCCAGTGAGGCAGTGAGCCCACAGCTATTCAATATAAGAAGATCAAGGGAAAAGAAGTACATACGTTCACCGCTGGGAGAAACATGCCATGTTTCTCCTTGACGTGAACCAATTCCAACATAGAATTTCTCCTCCCACTTGTCTCCCCATTTGGTCCCAAGTTCAGTCTCCGCCCATTTATCTGTCCTGAAAAGTGAACGTGTTTTGATTTATAACGGCTCAAAAAAACAAAAGCAAATGCAAAAAACACAAGCGCACAAATATACATCAAATTGGGCAATGCAATTCTTTAAGGTATAGATGGCTAACAAGACTGCAACTTTATGTAACAAATGCATACATACTTACCAAAGCCAAGGCCACTAGCACAATAAATAAACATCATGTTGTTGATATATTATACTACTCCCTCTATTCCCTCAAGTATGGCATTTTAGCCTTTGACACCTTTATTATGAATTCATTTGTTAAACTAAAATATTTTCAAGACTTTCTCAATTTGCCATTTATTAAATGCAAACTTCCTTTTGAGCCGATGGATATATAGAATTTGCATAAAAAGAGCTAATAGGTGCAATTTTCAATAACAAACCCCATAGCTCACTAAAATTCATTCCTCAAACGATAAGCATTTCTAAGCAAAATTAGAAGGCTAAAATGACTCTTTTTTTCTGAATGGAAGTGGTAGCTTTTTTACTAATAACCCTAAAATGGAACTGTATGCTAATACGTCCATGTAAGATTTAGTAGAAGTAAAATAAAGTAGATAACCATTTTAAAACAGATCCTCTTCCATCGTAATGTTCACCCCACTTCTCCCACCAAGATTGCTCATTCAATCTCCCGTACTTGTGTGCCCCCTTTTCAGTCCAGCCCTTAGCATCATATTTTTCCCACCTGAAGACAATTAGAAATCATCGTTTTTTACTAAATGCAAACTTTCAATCTTAGAGAAATATTTACTGTTAACGGTTAAGATCTTCTCACCATTTCTCGTACCAACCAGCGTTTTCAGAGCCAGACTTAGCCTGCTTCTGAGCACTTCTCTCTATCCTTGCTACATTACTGCAAAATAAAGAAAGACCGTGTTTCTACCAGGTACGTTCATCTAATTAGGGTGTGTGGATTACCTAAGACAATTCTCCCTTTAAGACATAATGCAAAATAACGCATTATCTTAGGTAATCCAAATACTACCCTAAGAAAAATAGGAAGAATCAACTATCTATAAAAAAGAAGACAAATCATACCTCCATTCATCTTGATGAAGCACTTCTTGCCATGTTTCCCACCAAGAATCTCCCTCAGCATTCTTTCCGGATTTCTCCACACCTGTAGTATAGAGAAGAATAAAATTGAACAACCAACCTGACATAAGGAATTAGAGATAGATACCTAGTGAAGATCTTGAATGCATAAGAAAAGACTGATTAAAGTTTTAAACCAATACAAATTAAATTTTTTTAAAAAAAAAGAATATGCTTGCGGACAAGAACAAACACAAAATGAATAAACTTCCCATAACTCTAAAGGACAGCCAATTGGAGTCAGGATTTACAAATTTATAAGCAGTGAATTTAGAGCACTCCAATGTATACACAATCACTTTACCAGGAAAACCTCATCAACTAAGAGTTCATGAAGCTGAAGCTAACAGCAGCATTTCTTAAGATGCTAGAGCTTCATCAACAATTAATGATCCTTCTAATAACTTTCTTGTGAAGTCCCTCCCTATCTGAATTTATTTGTGCATATCCATTTTTCTAAACAACTAAGCACATTTAGGAGCAAATGGAACTCATCTAAGCTCACACGACAGAAGTATGGCAAACTAGTTACAATGGCAAAAAGACAATCTCTTGAGTGATCACACTCAAGAAAAGTGGTCAGAGCTGAGAATCTAGTTTTTATTATTATTATTTGCATACATTGCAATGTGCTGTAGATAGCCATACATCACTGTCCATTATAATGTCAATCAGAACGATATCTGAAAACAATAACATAGAGTTTGGATACATACCCAACTCTTTATATCCAGTCCAGTCACTTTTCTCCCACCACTGTAGAGAAGAACAATAAATCCATTAAAAGGCATCCACCTACAATAATCTTTATCAGATTATGCAGCAATGTAAAGTACCATAATTCAACTAATTCCATAAAAATTAGCAAGAAAATTTCATCAAGGCACTGAAAAATAAAAAGTGATCTCCAAATTGGAACATTAAAAGGACAAACATAATAGCTTTTACCGTTTCTTTCCACTCGCATAAGCCATCATTAGAACGACCACCCATCCTCGTCCATCGGCATCGATATCCATTGTCCCCAACGTCTTCCCCACTTTCTTGATACCAGGTACTTCCATCCTCATTGATGCCAGTTTCGTTCACACTTTCACTTAACAGGCTGATGCCCCAATCTTTTTCATTTGCTATTCCGGTATCTGCAGTAATGCAGATTCCAAAATTTGATAAATGCAAAGAATTAAGGAAACTCTCTAGGCACAATTTGTTGTTATAGTAAACACAAATTAACAGCCCATTTACCTCTCTGTGGAGGGGTGTCACGGGACTGTGGACCAGTACTTCGAGGTGTGCAACGAGAATAATGTTTTGACTGATTGCGAGATCTGAAATAATAGACTAGTTAGCTTACAATCTACAATAACATTTGTGTTAGTACAGATTGCACATTGCTTGTTTTCGTAAATAAGGTGGTGATTCTGAAAGGGGAGGGAGCAGAGGGAGCTAGAATAATTGAAATGCCATAAATTAGAGAAGGTAATTTTGATGCATAATACTAGCAATATCCTTTTAAGCCATTCTACAACATCCATATATAAAAATGAACCAACAATAAACCCCTTCCATAAAAGAACACCAGCATTATTATTGAGGCAAGAGAGGAGGAGGTCCGCCACTTAAGTATTATGAAACTTTTTTCAACTTAGGAATGGTGTTTGTGAATTGTGAAATCGGTGGCAAATCACACTAACAAGTAACAATGAAGTACTATGTTTGCTATAGCGTGCTTAAAGCTTACATAGTCATACAGTCAGTTCAACAAGCTAATTTTACATCGTGGATAAATTGCAAAGACATTCTGGAATCAAAATGACAGAATTTAATCTAGTTTGATGGAAACAATACAAATCTTACTTTGAAAATAAATAAAAAAATTGCTTAGTATTGATGAAAGAGTGATATAAATGTTTCAATAGGACAGAATATACAAGTTTCTAGGTGCTGTAGAGAAATAAGAAGTAGAGAGGTAAGCTATTGCGTAAGGTTGTCGGAATAGATCTAATTTTTTGTTCCATCCAGCAATAATTTCCATTTTTTATAACCCTTCCATCTCTTCATAGAAACATAACTCCACAACAGAAAAAAGTAATATAAAGAAGAAACATCTTAAACAATTAGATATGATTATAGCCTAATTGCCATCTCGAGACAAAAACAAACAATCGCAACTATTGATTCTATTACTAAATCCGTCAACCACCACGAATTTTGCAATTAAGAGGATCGCAATTTCAAAATTTACTGAGTTTCAAAACAAATGGAGTGAGAAGGCAAGAAACGAACCGCATGGAAGGCAACGCTTGCTGTCTGAGTCTATGAACCTTCTTGAAATCGAACGGCCAATCCTCGCATTTATCGGCATGTCCTTTCCTTGAGAGCGGAACAGCCGAGTCCGGACAGCAACACCTCACTCCAGAGTTCCGTCGACCGCCGCTACCGGTGAAATGCTTGGCTCTCTTCTTCGGCAACAAGAGAGACACACGATTGAGCGGGAGACTGCTAGGGTTGAACGGCGTCACAAAGACGCCGGAGGAACTCGCCGCCATTGCTCACGTCGCCATCCGAACCGGCATTAACCTAAAAAACCCGAAACACACGAGACCGTCGCTCGCTCTTGTTCTCTCTGTTTCACCCTTGGCACTCACACACTCTCTCACTCTCTTATTTTGATCAGAATCTGGATCGCATTCGGGGGAGAGAAGATCTTTAGCTCGAATTTCTCTGAAATTATCGCATTTGGCTCCGGGAAAAAAAGAATGGCCAATTCTTCTTCTCCGGGGGAGCGATGAGGGATTTGATTGCTTGTTGTTGGGAAATGTGATTTCAGGAAACAGAGAAGAGTGTTTGTATTATTGTGTGCCTGTATTTGACACTCGTGGCGTAGACGTAGGGGAGGAGTGTGACGGTGCGCGTGAAGGGGAAGGAGGATTACTGAGGCCGGGTGTGAAGAATATAAAGGCAGGAAGGGAAATGGAAATGGGCCCATTTGAGGCCCACATAGGCCTGCTTCTACACCCACGTATAGGGAGGTGTCGTCAAAATTTCGTCTTGACTATATTCCGCTCGACCTGAATCACGTACCTGATTTTAACGAGTGAGTCTTCAAAAAAATTAGTTTTACTTCCACTCGAATTAAATCCCAGACCTCATAGATGTAGAATATATCACTTATCATCCAATCCAACTTTCTTCGACTTGCTTGTAGGTGAGCCATCCTTTGCCACACTATTAGAAACATCCAAAAAAAACTATGTTTGACACTCTATAACATACTTTACATTATCATTCAATGTAATTATTATTTTTTGTTCAGATCATTCAATGTAATTATTATTATTATTACTCTTTAGAATTAACAAGTCTTTTCGATTTAAGAAAGCCTAATATGTTGAAATTCAAAGTGTGTTTTAGTAAGAATGTAAATTTGCATAGAAAAGATATGACACATAGTTTTTAGGTGTTCGAGAGTTGGATCGTCACTTTAAATATTTAGGATTACCCAATATTGTAAGTCAATTTAAGAAGGCTATTTTGCCACTATAAGAGAGCGATTTAACATCCAGAAAACTGCCAAATAAGAGATGAATAGGTAGGGCGGAGCTGAAGGAAGAATCAACGATCCCTGACAATCGAATTTGGAAGAAAGTTATTGTTGGAAGGAGAAACTACTATCGCAAGTCGGGATCATGATAAAGTCAGTTCTTCAATCAATACTTTTTTATGCTATGGGTATTTTTCGACTCATATTTACTTTGGTGGATGAAATTCATGCTATGTTGGCTCGTTTTTTGTGGGTTTAAAAGATTGTCAACGAAAGATCCATTGACAATGTTGGGAAATTTTGTGTCGTTCTAAAAACAAAGGTGGTATGGGTTTCCATAATATGAATATATTTAATCAATCTCTTTTAGCAAAGAAAAGTGCGAGGTTATTGCACAAACTGGAGTCTCTTGTTGCTTGTACTATTAATGCCAAGTAATACCGCCACTCGAATTTGATTTCAGCAAGGCTTAGGCACAATCTGAGTTGTTCTTGGTGTTGCATTCGGGGAGGAAAGTTGTTGATTATTAAAGGATATGTTTGGCAGAGTTCTAAGGGTGATTAATTACTTTTTGTCACGATAAGTGGATTCCCAATGGCATAATAAAAACGCCAAATGCTTCGACCAAAAAAAATAAAACGTCAAATGTAAGGGTTAAAGCAAAAAAGTTGGGTTCAAAACAAATGTTTACTTTATGTATTAAAAATGAAAACGAAGTTCACTTTTTCATTAAATGTAAGGGTTAAAGTGGGAAAGTTGGGTTCAAAATATGTAAAAGTATATGTTTGAACAAGATTTTTAAGTCTAAAAAGACAAATAGACTTATACGGAGGGGGTATCAATTTTAAAAATTTATTTTAATTTTATTTTGTGTATAATTTTATATATTTATTACATATATTCTAAATAATTAAGACAATTTTATCCCTTTTTTTATATATGTCAAGGTTTTTAGCATGTCAATCCTCTCAGCTTCGCTCGTAATCTCCTTTCAAATATTCCCACTCTTTCAAGAGATTAGCTGCTGATTAAAAACACTATAATATAATCGATTTTTTAACCCATGTCCATAGATTAGGAGCCTTAAAATTGAAGTATTTTGTTGAGTAATATTATTTTAGGTTTAATTAATTTTTTAATATGGTTTGTTAATTTTTGTAAGGTTTTGGTTCCTAATAATAACATGTTTAATCATTTCCCTTGTCCCTTAGTGTAAAGGTTAGAAAAACCATAGTATAATTATTGTTGTTTTTTTAATGGTGGGTGAGAATAAATAGTATAATTAAGTTGATAATATGTCACAAATTAGTTGGTAAAAAATTTGGTAAGATGACAAAAAAAATTTGGTAGAATTGGTAAGATGACAAATTGACAATATAGGCTATATAGCTCATTCGATTACGTACGCAAAGCCTAATAATATAACACACACCAAACTTTTGTCAAGGAATAAAAATCCACTAATTACACATTTCGAGTCATGCTTGTCATCATCATCCGATCCATTCTATCGAAATCGAACGTCCACCAAGAGATACTCAGGAGTGCCACGTGTCAGCGTCTGACATGGAAATGGATGAGTGACGGGGTTACACTTGCGGCCTCACTCTCAAGGGCCAAGGCCTTGAGATTTCAAGATCTCCAAACGGGTGTCCGTGACGTGTCTGGCAAATCATTCATTATACGAACGCACGGTGAATTGCTTGTCCACGTGTCAAGGGTGACTAAGAACATAATTCAAACGGAAAAAGATTTGACATTAATTTGCGTCTGGACGAGGAAACCGGAGCCAAAAGCATGAGAAAACGAAGGTTTTTGGTTGTGGATAAGCCTTCCAAGTCACACTTTTTGTAACAAAAGCTTTTTTGCTTACTAGGCTCGAAGGTGCGATTTCACCTGGTTCACAAGTTTTAGTTTTATCATACGAAACTCCCACGTTGCCCATCCAGATTCTAAAGATAGGCCCTACGTGATATACGTTCGCCATAAAGCTCTTACGTACACTCCTACGTATCCCAATATTATTAGCTACAAAAACTTCAAACGTGACAATTTTTGGCTAGCGACCACATCATTCTTCTGTAATGTGAACTTTATCCTGTTGCAACCATCAGTGACGGACGCAGGATTTTCTGGAAGCGGGGGCACAACTTATATTATCTGGGAGGGTGTTGTTGTCGGTCATGAATCGGTGATACTAGTGACATCGTTTTGAGGATTCGTTTTCTTAACTTGTTTTTTTTAAATTAAAAATGACTGTTAAATCTTAAAAAAATACAATTTGTTAAACTAGTCGTTTCATAGTGTACTTTTAAAATTAACATATACATTGACAGAGAAACATAATTCAAGTTTTTAAAAACTTAACAAACTAGAATCGAAAAAAGACTAATTTATACTAAGGAAGAAAAACAAAAAAGGATAAAAAAAACATAACAGATAAAACATATTCAAGTAAAATACCAACAAAACTAGAAATGTTCATTTAGGGGATGACTAAGAGATAAGATTCGAACAATATACTCTCCACTAGTAAAACGAGATCTAGACCAACTAGACTAATTAATTAATACTTATAGTATTAGTATAGTTTTTTTTTTATTTTATACTTATAAAAAATAAAACAATACAAATAAATTATTAGTTGGAGGGAAGTAGGGGCACCGGCCCCCGCCCAGGTCCGTCCCTGGCGACCATGCATGTTGCAGCATTTGCACGTCAACTTTGAGGGACTAATATTATACCGGATAATACTTTTTTTTTTGGTTGAATTATACCGGATAATACTAAGTATATAGTAAGTAGCATACTGTTTAAGTAGGGGACACCTCAATGACGGAAGCCCACCCGACCCCGCCGATTCAAGGAAACCCGTTAAATAGGAGAGCTAGCGCCACCTTTCGAGATAAGCTCACACAGGGCCTGGGACCTTTCCGGAAATCACGGCCACCTTGGCGAAGGATTGGAGCACTTCAATCATCATCAAACTCCTGGCTAAGCCACTAGCTTTTCAGGTTTTGGAGAGAAAGCAACGCGAGATGTGGACGCCAAGTGGCAAGATGATCATCATGGATCTCAACAACAGCTATTCAGTGGTGAGATTTGAGTCAGAACAAGACTTATGGGTTGCATTAATCGGCGGGCCATGGAGCATATTCGGCCCGTGCCTCATGCATGGTAAGAAATGGCACCTGGAATTCAACCCCAAGAAAGATGACATCGACACAGTTTGTACATGGATCAAGCTCTCGAATTTACCGGTGATATTGTACGAGGAAAGGGTGATATACAAAATCTCATCCAGCATACGTAGGACGTCCACTGAGGGTTGACTGGAACACCCTGCAAGCCACAAGGGGAAAGTTTGCAAGGATCTGTGTCGAGCTAGATCTACGTAAACCACTCCGAGGAGCCATCTTGATAAACGGGGAAACAATCCTAGTAGAATATGAGGGCCTAAGTGCCATCTGCATCATGTGCGGGATATACAGTCATCTTATCGGAAGCTGACAACTAAACAAAGAACGTCAAGAGTCCCACACCGACTTGGGCGCCGATGAAGATAACCGGAATGCTAGGAAGCTGTTGGAGAATAGTGGAGCTGAACTAGAGAGTGTTCCATCCGGGAATACGTGGAACAGGGGACTAACCTAGGCCCTTGGATGATGGTGACAACCCCACCCCCAAGAAATCCAAGGGAAGAAAGCATGAGGAAGCAAGCTCGAAAAGTGGGGCAACATGTGACTGTACGAGCAACAGATTTGCTGCTTTGACCCTGGAGAAGTCAGAACGACAAACAAATGAAGACAAGGCAGGCTTAGTAGACGTAGGGAAAAAGTTAGCAAATTTTAAGGTGGCAAAGGAGATGCAAGAGAAAATAGAGCCACCCCAAACTACCGCTTTAGGGATGCCGACAAACTCCACTTTCCAACTCGGGTCAACATCAAAACAGAACAACATCAATAGGCCTAATCTCATGTAATTCCTGAGGCCTAAGAAACGTTATCCCATGCCAACCCGATGACTTCCCAAGAGGTCACCCATCCTAGTACTACTCTCGCCCTTGCACGCTTAACTTCAGAGTTCTTTGTCCTTACTCGAACCCTGAAAAGGAAGAGCTTTTGTTGACATGGGTAGCACCTCAACGCTTATAAATCTCTGGGGTGTTACATGAGAATTTGTCTTCTGACATTATCAAACTTGTTGTTTAGTCCCATCATAAACTTCATGATTTATCTTCTTGTTCTAAGTCTTAATTTTGTTTTTGCAAATCACACCACATTTCCCACAAGTACACTTGACAAAATTCCCAATAATAGCCAATTTTTGCCACAATCCCTTCAGTCTAGTGAAATATTCAATAAGAGGCAAGTCACCTTGTTTACAATCCTTAATTTTTCTCTTAATTTGAAAGATCAAAGGAGCATTTTTCTATCCATAACTTTCTTCAAGATCCTCCCACATATCCTCAACAGAATCATACTCATCTATTGTGTTATAGATTTCCTTAGACATTGTATTCAGAATCCATGAGCATACAATGTCATTACATCTATCAAATTGAGCTGAATTTTCAGGAGTTTTGGCTATTGGACCATTATTCATCCATAATTTGTTTTTGACAAAAAGAGCCTTCATCATAGATTTTTTTCCACCTTCTAAATTTATCTCCAACAAGTTGAATTGAAGAAAAGGTCATACCAGAATTATTCGAAGGTTGTATGAAGAGTGGATTGTGGAGATCATTTACAAAAATTTTCTCTCCTCTTCTTCGATCGTTATTCCATGGCGAATTGCTCCATGGATTCTCATTCTCCAAATTGATTGAACCTCATCCTGATCCAGATGCTCCTTGCTTCAACATTTGAAGAAGCCGATGTAGATTTCAACAACAGAGGTTAAGGAAGTAGAAACTTGCACAAGGTTTGACAATCGCAGAAGAGAAACTCCATACCCTAGCTCCACGATCCTAGCTTGAAATTACTTCATCAATCGATCGTTACACTACTATGATACCCTAATGACTTAATTGAGCTTCAGAAATTGAGATTTGAGTACATAATTTGAGATAGAGAGTTAGAGAAATTAAGTGAGATGAAAGGAAGAAGAGAGGAGAGAGGATATTAAGCAACGATGCGCTATTCTATTATCTCCATTTTCATCAATCAGTCCCTAGAGAGACTTACATGGCTTTTATATCAGTTTTGGATAGTTGTAGTACTAGACTGCCTTTCTAACACAAGATACAAGAGAGTGAGATGATCATGTGACACTCACGAATTTATACATTGCTCATTACAGCATACCCAAAGCTCATATATATAGTTGTATTGAGAAACGTACTTAAAAACTCCTTAAGCTTTTTTTTGGTCGGCAAAGAGAGACCAGGCTCTCAAGTTTAAATTAAGGGAATGGGAGGTTATAGAAGTAAAACGGGGGAACACCACTCCCCTAGCGTCCTCCCTCATAAGATCAATGATACAACTCGTAGGCTCTTCTAAGATGTGAAGACCTAGGGGATAAAAGTGATCTTGCGAGGCAATGACGTCTGCCACACGGTTAGCCTCTCGAAAAAAATGTCAGATTTGGATGACCCAATCCCTACTCATGAAGCCATAGCACTTGTTAGCTAGGCTGGCTAGGGGGTGCGACCGCCTCACCTGGGGCGTAATGAGATGGACAACGAGTCGGGAATCGAGTTCAAGAATCACTCTATGACACCCATTGTGTAATAGCAGCTATTTTTATATAAAAGAAATGGTTATTTTATTTATTTAATTATTTCTCTAAAATATAGAGTTTATTCTTTATTACGATTTTTCATAATATAATATTAAAATTTGTAAAAATATAGCTTGATGGCAAATAAAAATTTAAATAATTAAAAATAAATAATATTCTAATTTATTTCCATTTAAACTAAAATATAAATAAAAAATAGAGGAGTGTGGGGACTCGGCTAAAATCGTTGTTGCCAAGATCAAAGATATTTACCCTAAACTACTAACTAGTATAGCAAGTAAGCAATGGGTCGAACCCAAGAGAATCGGGATTCTGATCAATCCGCAAAAGCAAAGACAAGGGTTTTTGGAAGTTCAGGCAAACAAACAAAACAAACAAATATTATTGGGGATTTAATCAATTGGAAGAAAGCAGAGTTCATTCAATCAATTTCACCTTTTTACTCATCCGATCATTGATTCATCCACTTTTCTATTAATTCCCTAGTTAATTCCAATCCTTATAAAAGATTTCCGCTTGTCCACGGTCCAAGCAGAATTATGATATGAACAAGAACGCTTAATTCAAATCATGCAAAATATTAAGGATAAAAGGATATTAAGAGGAAATTGCTTTAAACCACCCGTTAAATAGGCCAATTTACACTTAACCACCCGTTATACACGAATTTGTTTTAAACCACCCAAAACTTCGATTCCGTTAGTAAACAGCCACCCAAGGCCTTATTCCGTCAAAAATGTCGTTAGATTGTGTAAGAAGACAACTTTACCCTCAATTTTGCCCTCAACTTCAAACTGGTTCATGCCCAATTTCTTCATCATTTCAGAGACGATTCCCCCCAAATAAAAAAACAAAAACTTTGCCCCAAATCCATCGTGAGATTTATAGGGTTCATCGCTCAAATTGGCGATTTTTGGGCATACTTCTGGGGCAATTTCAGTGGGAGAGTGACTCGTTTTGGGTGGAGGACTCGTTTTCGGGCAGATTTAGGGCTCCAATTTGTGCGGCATTTGCAGTTCTGCATCAAAATAAAGGTATTCTTCTATCTATCTCCTTTGATTTTATCGATTTAGGGTGCATATATGCGATTTATGGTGTGGAATTGAATTGATTTGGTTGCAAGGATGTCTTCGAGTAGTGGATGTTGGTCAAACAAGCAGGTGCATTGCAATTGCAATTTGGTTGCAAGAATCTCCACTGCCTATACTCCTAACAACTATGGAAGACGTTTTTTTAATTGTCCAAGATATGCACCGTCTGTGAACCGCGGTTGTGGGTTCTTTGCATGGATCGATGACCCATTCGAGGCCAAGGCAACACACATAATTAAGAGGCTCGTGCACCAGAAAAACGAGTGGGAAACAAAATGCCATGGATTGGAAACAAGGTGCCATGAGCTGGAAATCGAGGTTGCATCCAAGGAAAAAGAATTTGGCATCCTGCAAGCTCATTCCAAATTCAGGAATATGATAATGGTAGTTGTTGTAGTAGTTGCAATAGTAGCTAATGTTGTGTTCTAAGGCAGTTTCACATTTGTGATGATGTTGTTTTGTAAGGCCATTTGACATGGTGAAATGTTCTATGCTAAGACAATATGACATTTGTTCACTGTTTGTCTTTGTATCATCTTCTTTCTCGCATATGAATGAAATGGTTTACTAGAAATTTCAGCATATGAATGAATGGTTTATTAGAAATCTGAGCATATGGATGAATGGTAACAATGTAACAGTTGTGTTTTTAGTAAAAATTTGAGCATAATGCCACAACAAAAGGCATCTGTCATGAGGTATAAACACAACAAAATTCATAAGGTATGCCACAACAAAAGGCATCTGTCATGAGGTATAAACAAAGCATTAAAACACACAAGTAGCAGTAGAAACACACCAGTATAAACATAGCAAAATTCATCTGTCTAGAGGAATAAATAGCCATGCAATTCATACTAAAAGTGGTGCATAGAATGCACTATCATAGTTGTTTTCATCATCACAGTAACATTAGAAACAACATAGCTTAGATCCTAAAGTATGTCAGAAATAACATAGTCACATTAAGTCAAACACAGTAGCATTAAGACATTACCCAAAAAACTACCCTAAGATTTTTGCTACCTTATAGACGCTTTTCCCTGAGCCTGTTGCTTGTCCTTAGAACAAACTCCAAATTCTTTTTTGAGGCAATGGCTTTTCTCCTGGGTTGCTTTGTTGCATTGGAGGCAGATGTAGCCACGCCAACTGATGGTCCACTATGTAGTGTAGATGGCATCCTAGAGTGATCTTGGCTCACTTGCACCTGAGTATTGGATGCTTGAATTGGAATTTGTTGACCCCTGAGTTGTGCAGATGACCCCTGAGTTGGAATTCCTTGACCATTGGGTCTTGCAGTTGACCCCTGAGTTGGAATGTCTTGAGCATCTTCATTCTCCTCATCTTGAATCCTATGAAGCATTGATATGTGCATCTCTTCATCTTCCACATTGGCCTCAACATTCTCAGTAGCAGTTTGTCCTGAGTTGAAATTTCTTGTAGGCATCTTGCAATACAAAAATAACAAATCAATTAGTCACTTATAAATTGCTTATGAGACACATATACAAGAGGGAAAAAATTCTTACCCTTCTAGTGTATTTCCTTTTTCTACAAGGAATGACAGTGCTAGCTTCCTTTGGTGGTCTCCCTCCTTTGTTATGATTTGTTGATGGCATGTGTTCTTTGGCAGGATTGGTGCATTTGTTCTTGTAGTGACCCTCTTGGCCACAGTTACTACACTTGTTCTTCCCTTGCCTTGTCCTTGTGTTGGTGCTTGTCCCTTCTCCAGGTTCCTTTCTCCTACTCTTCCTTGGCCTACCAGGTTGGACTATAAATGAAGGTGGGAGTGGCTCAACATAGTTAGTGAGCTCCCATTGATCCTCTCCTGGCATTGGATGCACACCCTCACCATAAGCCAACATGTATGTTTCCTTTCTGAAGAATGGATGCACATACTGCTGAGGGTCCCCTCTCCTCTTTAAAATACAACACATAACATGTGGGCAAGGTATTCCAGTTAGATCCCATTGGTTGCAACCACATGTTCTCTGGACCAAATTCACCACAAACCTCTTTGTGCCATGGTCAACCTCATACATATCATCTGCTCCATGACATTTACACTTCCTAAGCCCTTCCTGTTTAGCAAGCTCTACTTTCTTCATTACTTCTGGTGTTAGATAACCATTGTGCTCTCTCATTTTCTCCCTCTTAGTGATAAACATATTCATGAGCTTTAATCTGATCCACTCACACATTGAAAGAATAGGCATCTCTCTTGCCTCCTTAATACAACTGTTGAAAGATTCACAACAATTATTAAGCAGCATGTCTGACTTACAGTGATGAGTAAATGCATGCATTGACCAAGTGGAAGGGTTTGCATCCATGAGATACTTCCATGCATTGACATCCATCTTCTTAATCACCTCCATGCGCAACCCAAAATCATGCATTATCATGGCATTCCCAGCAGCCCAGACTGCATCCTTGAAAGCCTTGCCTGGCCACTTCACCTTGAAGTTGTTGTGAAGGTGCCTAAGACACACTCTGGTGTCAGAAGTTGGTGCCACGATGTTTAAAGCTTCAATCAAACCTTGCAAAAATGGCAAGCACATGTCAGTACTCAACAAATGCTACAAAACAATAACTATTGATTAAGTGTGTGATACAACAAACCTTCTGCCTATCATACATGAATGTCAAGTGTTGAGAGCCCACATACTGAAGCAAAATTTCCAAGAACCAACACCACGTCTCCTTCCTCTCAGCCTCAACCACATCAAAAGCAATTGGGAAAATATTATCATTTCCATCCATCCCCACAACAGAAAGCACTTGTCCTGTGTAAGCACCCTTCAAATGACATCCATCCACCCCAACAATGGGTCCACAACCAGCCAAAACCCCATTTTTGCAAGCACCTAGACAAATATACAGCCTTTGAAAGATTGGCTTCTCTGGTGGAGGTAATTCTTGTAAGCATTTCACAAATGCTGAGCTGCCTGGGTTCCACTTTTTAACTGTTGCTGCATACCTCCAAACCTTTGCATACTGCTCAGGTGCATGGCCATATGTCATTAACATGGCTCTCAACCTTGACCTCCAAGCTTGGTGATATGGTATAACTATACCATGCTCCCTCTTCACTGTTAGAATGAAGCTCTTGATCCTCCACTGTGCATCCTCCTTATAATGCTCCAGATACTTTTCAGCTAACCAAACAGAAGTGGCTTTGGTGTTCACATCTTGCCAACCACAGGTGTGTTTTCCATTAAATTGCTTCAACTGAAAACTGCCATCAGTACCCATTCTCCTAGCCACAGCCCTGAACTCACAACTAGATTTTCCACAATGACACTTCTTCCTACCTCTAATCATAGGACAACCACATTTATTTCTACAATAAGCAGAGACTTTAGAGTTATCATTGTGTAGATAATAATAGTCAAATCCATTCTCCAATGCAAACTGTCTAAGTGCCTTTTTGAAAACCTCATTAGAGCAGAATCTCATACCTTTCTTGAAACATATTGGAGATCCAAAATCAACCAATGGATTGAATTCTGGGTACCTTGCATGACCATGACCATCAGACCCACTATAGCTTAGATAACCCTCATCTCCAAGAATTGTTTGAAACACATCTGGCTCACCATCTTCACTGACTACCTCAGCAACATCAGGATCTACATTCTGCTCAAATAACACATCATCATCTTCTTCCTCACCAAATACATTCTCATGTTGAGCAAACTCATCTTCAGATGATGAGGATTCTGAAATTAATACCTCATCTTTAGATGGCTCACTTTCATCTTCTATGGATAATTCGTTTGTGGAGTTTCTAGGGTTTTCTATGGCCTTAGTTGAGGGAGCTACATCATTTAATGCTTTGGACTGTTGGCTGAGTTGGTCTGTAGTCTCACCAGTTTGACTTAGGAAAAATCTTCCAACATTGAATGGGCTTTTAGTCACATATGGACTTCTATGTAATGAAGCCTGAATTGCACTTGGGCTCACCTCATTTTCTTGGACCACATAAATATGCAACATCCTATCCTTACCAATATTCTCACACATCTCCCTAATGTCCTTGTCAGCAATTATTTGCCTAAGGCCATCATGCAAAATCATCCCAGGCTTAAGCCACCACATCTCTGTTATGTTGCCTATACTAACACCCTCCAAGAGCATAACCTTTAACTCCATCAAGGACACTAAGTCTGGATCAACACCTCTTTTACAGAACACTGTATTTTTCTTATAGGCCACGTGATCTCCATTTGGAATCTTGTAAAATACCCCCCATACAGATATCTTATAGATATTTCCATCTACATTAAACAAGAATGTGTCACGAATTAAATTGGCCCCACCACAACAATATTCAAATATCCATACTAACCTATTATATTCAAATATGCATACTAGCAAAGCATCTTATGCAGTAGAAAATTGTGCCAGAGTAGTCCTTTCAAGAAGACAAAAAGTAAAGCACAATGTCAGGAATCTTTCATTCTTAACATTGAAAGCTTAAAGCTTAAAGCACAAAGCCACTATACCTTGCAATGGAGCTTCAATCCACCTTGCGTGGCCAACACCAATTGCTCACCTTGCAATGGAGCTTCAATCGTCTCTGAAATCGTCTCTGAAATCGCTCACTTCTGAACAGATTCTCGATTCGTCTCTGAAATCGCCTCTGAAATCGCCTAATGGGGTCGCCACAACAATATAATAGCCCCGTTTTGCTCACGTTTGAATCGCCTAATTGAAGAGCCCCTAAATCCCCCCCACCAAATCGAATTGGCGATTTCCCCCAAACATGAACCCTAGAATCAAACGAATCGATTTGGGGTAAAATTTGTGTGTTTTTATCTCGGTTTTTGAGGGCAAAGTAGTAAGGGCATACTAGTAATTGTACACGATATAACGGTATTTTTTGACGGAATAACACCCTGGGTGGCTGTTTGCTAACGGAATCGAAGTTTTGGGTGGTTTAAAACAAATTCGTGTATAACGGGTGGTTAAGTGTAAATTGGCCTATTTAACGGGTGGTTTAAAGCAATTTTATCGGATATTAATTCATGCAATCAAGCTACGAGTCTCATGCATAAAATAATAATCAAATACTCTTTCTCAATTATAGTCCACGGTCCTAGAAAAGATTTGTTTCAAGGATAAATAAGATTGAACAGACAACAATCAAACCTAATCCAAACAATAGAATATCAATCAAATTCAACAAGTTGCGCACTGTTGAGAGGGTTTCTTGACAACAAATAAATTTATAATCAAGACCCCGCTGAGTATAGCAGAGTCAGGTTCGTCCAAGGAGAAACTCAGTATCAAGTTTTGTTACTTCTCACGCAAGCAATCAATTAAAGGTAGGGTTTTTATCAAGGAAAAGAGGAATTCTAAGGTAAAGGTGTCACCACAACAACAATCATGCATGCCAAACGTTAATGAAACACATAGATCATGCTTTTATCACATAAAGGTGCTAACTTTCGTTAACTAAAGCAAGTAAATCAATCAACTTTTGCTAAATCAATAAACTTACTATCTATCTCTTCTACTTCAACTAGGATAAATCCACTTTCGCTTCAAAACCCTAATTTGACTATTCTGATTCAAAGTTTCCACTTTCGCTTCAACTATGAATGAGAAATTCCAATCCACTTTCGCTTCAAGGATTAAGAGCAAGAGAATAGATTCATGCAATAAAAACAATCAAATCATGATCACAAACAAGCATGCACAACCATTGTTGGGTTTAACCCCAACCTTAGAAAGAGAGACTACTCACAAAGCATAATAATTGAAAACATCCAAATTAAATTAAAAAGAAAGCTTACAACCGAATCCAAATGATAGTTCTTCCCCACAAAAACTCGTCTCTTCCCCCTCTCACATGCCTTTCTCCTCCTCTTACTTGCCCTCCAAGGCAATTGATTGTGTAGAGAATAACAAAGGGTAGACAAGAGTATTTATAGAGAAACTATTCTATCTTAAATCTATCTATAAGGAAATAATATCTATCTTAAATCTAACTATAAGGAAATAATATCTTCTAATAAGATATACCCCTTCTATCTATCTAATAAAATAAAAAAGGAAACAAGATAGAAGCCCATAAATAGCACCGACTCGGATCTCTGCTGCTCTCGTTGCCTCGTTAACGACCTTGACAGGGTCGTTAACAACCTTGAGTAAAACTTGCGTAGAAGATTCGTTACAACTCCGTTTGGCTCGATTCTTTTTCCTATGTTCTTGTAACGAATTTCTCTATCTCTTTCCAAGCTCAAACGTGATTTTCAATAACTTTACTTGAGCACTTAATCTTCATCTTCTCTTTATGCTTGAGTGCTATCTTCACCATCTTTCCTCCTTTCTTCAAAATAATGCTCCAAATAACTTCTAAAAACCTACAAAACACCACCAAAGCTTATGTAGACTCCATATCTTAAGAAAATACGAAAACCTACACAAACAACTCAAAACAAAACACAAAACTAAAGAAAAAGACTCAAAAGACACAAAAACACACCCTAAAAACATGACTAAAAAGGCGGACATCAAAATACCCCATACTTAGACTTGCTTGTCCTCAAGCAATCAACCAGACATCAACCAAAACCATCAACACATATATCAAGTCAATGCCTTCATCAAAAAGCAACATCTAAGCACAAGTAGAAATAGACAAGTGAATCTAATGTCATCACACATATATGAGCAACCTAAAGCAAAAGCAACTAAAAATCCAACGTCACAAGGGTAATGTGTTTCTCTCAACTCTTAAGTGTTTAGGCTTAGAATAATAACTCTCAACTCAATCCAATATGCAAATATCAACATAGCCATTGTTACTTATATCACCAAACTCTCCACCAGAGATGTCAAAACACATAAAAATCATCAAGAGAACTTAGGCTCAATGAAAAACTTCATAGAAGTTTCCATTCGGCCGGGTTGTAATGGGGCTTGGTAAAAGACAATAGGGAGTGGAAATATTTTGGCTATGTGGTGCTAATAATATCCGGGAATCAAAGACTCCTAAAAACTCACACATCCAAAAACTCTCAAAATATAAACCAAACTCTCTCTTCATATTATGCACACTTATTTTCACTCACCCAATATATCCCAATTAATCTTGCTTACAAACACTTAGGAAATTTGGCTCATGCACTTTATTCACTTTTCAACTCTTTCTTTCTCTTTTTTTTCTTCCTCCCTTCATGATTTTCATTTTTTTCCTGCGGGAGGTCGGTACCGAACCTGCAGAGTCGGTAACGATGTCATTGCTCTTTTTTTTCTTTTTCTTCTTACACTTCTTTTCTTGTAAGTGCATACAGGGAACCAAAATCCTTTTTCATAACAAACTGCAAGATTTTCTCTTTACCCAACCCATATTATCCCACACTTGAACCAAACAACTCACTCAGCAAAACCATCACAACCAATACTAAGTCCTAATCCCCGAATAGGGTCAAGCTTTCATCGGCTAGGGATTAATTTTGTGGAGCTAAAAATAAAAGGCTTTAAGGCTCAAATTGGCTTCAAAAAAAGGATAATGATAAGGGTGGATATGGATTAATAGGGCTTATGAAAAATAAGTTCTCCATCATATGACTTACATGCAATGAACTAATATCTCATATAGGTCTCAAGAAATAGATAACCATATCAATGACAAGAGATAATATGCATAAGGAGAGTAAATCACACAAGAAAAGAAGAGGGATTCTTGATGTTCTCCCTTTAAGGCCAAAAATAACTCACAAGGTAGATTTTGTTGGATTTCAGTCACTTCTACCTAAGATCATATGTGCTCAATTTCATCACAAGCTAAATATCCACATAAAAACAATTTTCAACATGATTCAGGCAAAGCTATCCAAACATTCTATGGAATTACATGATCAAGCAAGTTAAAGCATATCATAGGACATCTAAGTGGAATATTATCAATCCTAAAAACAAAAATAAAAACAAAAAACTGACACAAAATTGAGTTTCCTTTTCCCATACCCCATACTTAAACTAAACAGTGTCCTCACTGTTTAAAACATAGAAATAAAGATAAAGAGAATAAGGAAAAGGGAACTCACAAAATAAAATTGAAGCTACTTGAAACCATTGATCACTTGAGGAGCATTGCTGAATTTTTCTTCGGTTCTGTGGAGGTCGGTACCGACCCTGAGGGGGTCGTTACCGAGCCTGCGTGCTTGTACACCAAATCTCTTGAATTGTAGCACTTTTTAACTTCTTGTACCTGAGTCACTATAGAAAAACTTCTATCCTACTACACTAATCTAACCTAAAAACAAGTCAAAAGAAAGCTAGCAAAAAGAACTAAGAAAGCAAAAACCAAAAAGCAAAAACAAAAAGCGGGTTGCCTCCCGTAAGCGCTACTTTTAACGTCGTTAGCCCGACGAACTGACCTTAGCTTACCTAGGGCGGCTGCCATCCAGTATCGAAGGGATCATAAGAAACCCCATACTTGGCCTGAAAAACATCATAGCTTCTTTCCAAAATATTCGGTCCTCTATCATCAATAAGAATGTTTGGTAATCCTACAACAAGGTTAGTATAATCCGAAAACCAAGGAGGTTTTGCCTCCTTCATATGACTAACAGTAGGATCTAGTATAAGACAAGGATAAGAGAAAGGATCATGACCAGAATTGATTGGATAAGAACAAGAAAACTTACTAGGGTCATTCGGGAAGTGGCTCGTTACCGAGGTGTAGGGGTCGTTAACGTCCCTGCTGGATCTGGAAGTGGCTCGATAACGTGTTTGGATCCACCTCCCACCTCGTTTTCCTTCAGATAAGGATCGTTACCGACCCATGGGGGGTCGATAGGCTCCTTGATAGGCGTGTCTTTATCGATTTTGCTTGTTTTTGTACTTAGAGAGGGGTCGATACCGAGCCATGGTGGGTCGGTAGGCTCCTCAATACTACAACTAGCCACTTCACTTATGGGCGAATTGAAATGGAATTCAACCTTCTCTTCTCCAATATCAAATGTGAGAAGTCCTTTTCTGACATCTACTCGCACCCCTGCGGTGGCTAAAAATGGTCTGTCTAGAATGATTGGCACCGCAGGGTCTTCAGACATATCTAGCACAATGAAGTCGTTTGGAACAAAGAGTTTTCCAACTCGGGCAGGAGCATCGTCAACGACTCCAGTTGCTTTTACAGAAGATCCATCCGCCATGTAGAGTTTCATCTTGACAGGCTCTAGTGGTCCCATGTTAGCTTTTAACCAGATGGAAAGAGGAAGCAAACTAGCACTGGCTCCCAAATCACATAAAGCTTTAAATTTGTGGTCGCCTATGCCAATCGTGATGGCAAATCTCCCTGGGTCTCCAAGCTTTTCTGGTAGAGCTATTGATCTGACTTCATCCTGCAGCTCTGTAATGGACCTTTTCCTGCTAAGAATATCCTTCAAAAATTTTGTGTAAGCCGGCATTTCGCTTAGGGCGTCAGCGAATGGGATGGAAATATTAATGCCCTGAAAAATCTTCACGAAACGCTTGGACCTACTCTCAATAGAGTCCATAGATTTCTTAGTTGGAAATGGAAGAGATTTCACCATTCTCGGAACGAAGTTGGGCTCGAGAGGTGAGAGTACCGGGTCGACACTGGGGTCGTTTGGTGTCCTCGGCGGGTCGTTACCGACCTTGATGGGGTCGTTAACTACCCTGGAATAGAGAGGAAGGCTCGGTCTAGAGAACTTACCTGTGTTAGGGTCGTCAGGAACCCTCGGAGCCTCGTCACCCTGGTATGCGGGTTCGGTATTTGCCCTCGATGGCTTGTTACCGAGCTGTTTTGTGAGGTCTTGTTCCTTCTTGTCTTCAGCTTGAACTCTCTCCGGCAATGTCTTCCCGCTTCTGAGGTGTACCGCTGCTATTTGGCCCCTAGGGTTCTCCTCGGGGTGGTTCGAAAGTTGCCCTTGTGGTCTTGGAATCCGTGCAGCTAGGTCCCCTAGTTGGGAATCAACACTCCTTTTCCACTCTCCCCATCTTTTATCTTGTCGGTTCAGTTTGGCTTGAACTTCATCAACTTTGTTGTTCACTCCGTTAATGCTTTCCTTTATTTCCTGAACCCATGATGGCGTCTCCTGATAGTCCGGAGGTTGGTAAGGAGGAACCCTGTGTTCTTGTTGAGGAGGTTGGCTCCATTGGTCATATGCATATTTGCCCCAGGTGGGCTGATTGTAATTCCTCAATGCATAAAAAGTATCACCTTGGTTCCTATATGGGCCCCACATGTAATTATCCTCTTCATATGCCTCAGCAGTTATGGTTTCCCTTTCTCTCTGCATCTCCTCTATCTCTAAACAGAGTTCAGCAATCTGCTTTGCTAGTTCTTCATGTGTAGCCATGACTTTGTTTGCTCGCTGACCTTCAGCTGGCATACACTGTAAGCAAAAACAAAAACAAAAAACGAAATCAAAAAGCAAAAACGGGGTCTCGGACAGGGTCGGTAACGAGGCCCAGAGGGTCGTTAACGAGCCTGGAGTGATCCCGTAAAAACCAAAACTAAAAAGGAAGAAACAACTACCTGTCAACAGCGTCGTTACCGAGCCTGGGTAGGGTCGGTAAGGACTCGACAGTGGCCTAGAAACTAAACAACAAAAAAAAAAACACAGAAACTAGGTTGCCCAGCAGGGTCGGTACCGACCCTGGGGGGGTCGTTACCGACTCGGCGGAGTCCCAAAAAACGTAAAAAGAACAAAACTTGGCACTATTGAAATCTCCCCGACAACGACGCCAATTTGTTGAGAGGGTTTCTTGACAACAAATAAATTTATAATCAAGACCCCGCTGAGTATAGCAGAGTCAGGTTCGTCCAAGGAGAAAGTCAGTATCAAGTTTTGTTACTTCTCACGCAAGCAATCAATTAAAGGTAGGGTTTTTATCAAGGAAAAGAGGAATTCTAAGGTAAAGGTGTCACCACAACAACAATCATGCATGCCAAACGTTAATGAAACACATAGATCATGCTTTTATCACATAAAGGTGCTAACTTTCGTTAACTAAAGCAAGTAAATCAATCAACTTTCGCTAAATCAATAAACTTACTATCTATCTCTTCTACTTCAACTAGGATAAATCCACTTTCGCTTCAAAACCCTAATTTGACTATTCTGATTCAAAGTTTCCACTTTCGCTTCAACTATGAATGAGAAATTCCAATCCACTTTCGCTTCAAGGATTAAGAGCAAGAGAATAGATTCATGCAATAAAAATAATCAAATCATGATCACAAACAAGCATGCACAACCATTGTTGGGTTTAACCCCAACCTTAGAAAGAGAGACTACTCACAAAGCATAATAATTGAAAACATCCAAATTAAATTAAAAAGAAAGCTTACAACCGAATCCAAATGATAGTTCTTCCCCACAAAAACTCATCTCTTCCCCCTCTCACATGCCTTTCTCCTCCTCTTACTTGCCCTCCAAGGCAATTGATTGTGTAGAGAATAACAAAGGGTAGACAAGAGTATTTATAGAGAAACTATTCTATCTTAAATCTATCTATAAGGAAATAATATCTATCTTAAATCTAACTATAAGGAAATAATATCTTCTAATAAGATATACCCCTTCTATCTATCTAATAAAATAAAAAAGGAAACAAGATAGAAGCCCATAAATAGCACCGACTCGGATCTCTGCTGCTCTCGCTGCCTCGTTAACGACCTTGACAGGGTCGTTAACAACCTTGAGTAAAACTTGCGTAGAAGATTCGTTACAACTCCGTTTGGCTCGATTCTTTTTCCTATGTTCTTGTAACGAATTTCTCTATCTATTTCCAAGCTCAAACTTGATTTTCAATAACTTTACTTGAGCACTTAATCTTCATCTTCTCTTTATGCTTGAGTGCTATCTTCACCATCTTTCCTCCTTTCTTCAAAATAATGCTCCAAATAACTTCTAAAAACCTACAAAACACCACCAAAGCTTATGTAGACTCCATATCTTAAGAAAATACGAAAACCTACACAAACAACTCAAAACAAAACACAAAACTAAAGAAAAAGACTCAAAAGACACAAAAACACACCCTAAAAACATGACTAAAAAGGCGGACATCACGCACCAAGAGAAATCAATTGATAATCATGAAATTAAGCACAAGAGTTTTGATAATCATGAAATTAAGCACAAAAGTTACCAGAATCTCACGAAATACATAAAAAGGCTTCCTTGATTAAACAAACTCCAAAGGGAAATTAGTTCTCCATAATACTGAAATAAAAACCTAAAAGTAAAAGTATGCTAGAAATTGTGTCTAATTTGTGTAACCCTAAAGTGAAACTCGAAACTAACTTAAATAGTAGAAATAAGTCCGAAAATATAAAGATATAAAAATACTAAAAGATAAAATAAGGACGAAACAAAGTGGCGGCGCTGAAACCCTCGATCCGCGAGCGCGGAAATAATCCGCGGTCGCGGATCTTCTCTCTTCCCTCGGCCGCGAAATCCCATCGATCCGCGAGCGCGGAAATAATCCGCGGTCGCGGATCCAGCCTTCCTCGCCCTCGGATGCTTCGCTTCTTTCTCGGCACCGCAGGCTCGGATCTAATCTGAGGGCTCGGATCTTGACTCCTTGAGCACTTCAACTTCGAATTTAGGATTTCTGTCTTCCAAATCTTCAACTGTAGGCTTCTGCTGATATTACAGATAATCATCCTAATCTAGCCTAAAACACTCAGAAAATCCTAATAAAAATACAAAATTACAATGTACTAAAACCAACGTATCATGTGGGCCAAAAATGAAAAATGCAACAAGTGGGACTCGAACCCATGACCTCTTGCACTTTCCAAACCACCAATAAACTCCATATCCGTTATGTTGTAGTGACTTTTCTATTAATTGAGGATTTAAAAACCCTTTTATCAATTCTTTTCTTTCCCCCTTCATGCAAGAAGGCTAACAATGGTGGGCCTCATCTCCACATCCATTCATGCTCAATGTCCCCTCCTCTCCACCTCTTCTCTTCCCCAATCTCCTTCTTCCAACCCATTTCAAAGAAGCACACTCATGCCCAATCACCATGAATCCCACCATTCATGAGAGGTCCATCCATGGATGTGTGGATCATGATTTTGGTCTTCCACCACTATAAATAGGGGTGTTTTCTAAGGGTAAAAATCACATCTAATTCATTCATTTTCCTCTTGCAATTTCACTCCCATTCAAGTGAAATTTCAGCCCCAAATCAATTGTTCAAGTGATGATTTTTTTTCCACAAAAATCATCCAAAACCCTTTTTTTTCACACCATATCCCACCGGTGCTCCGCTGCCCCAGTCGCCGCCCAAGTCCGTCGTCGTCGTCGTCCGCTTGAGTCTTCTCTGACTCTGTACGTGAAGAAGAAGCAAGAACAAGGTTGGGCCTAATCCTATTTTTGGGTGATTTTAATTAAACCGGGCTATTAATTTTGGGTCCAAATTACTAAATAAAATCAGATTCTTAACCATTTTAGGACAAGGAGAAAGCAAGCCCATTTCCGCCCCGTCTCGATTTCCGTGCCAATTCCGTCCTGTTACGGTCGGTATAAATTCCCGAATTATATTTTTAATTACAACTCTTTATGAAATATTTTTCACATATGTATGCTATTTATTTAATTAAATTGAATAAATATTGCATGTGGATTTAAAAAGGATTTTTATTTGATTTAATCCACTTTTGCATGTCAAACTAGCCTTTATTATAATTTTTGGAATAAATTATAATGAACCTAGAAATAATAGGACTTATAAAAAAATAATATTTATTTAATTAAATTAAATAAATATTGCACATGGATTTAAAAAGGAATTTTTATTTGATTTAATCCACCTTTGCATGTTCATCTAGTTGAGTATATTATTTCTATAAAAGTTATTTAAAACATCACTTTAAGAATAATAATAAAGGATTATTATTATGTAAACCTCCTACCTAAATTATTTAAATATTTTAGAATATAATACTTTCTCTTAGTGAAGGAAGAATAAGAGAAAAGGAATGTATAATAAATGAAATAAGAATTTTAATATAAATTCATTCGTTATTTTATCTCGAAATGCTAGGTTAAAGCTTTCGAGCTCACTAAGTCTTTCTAAATTTCCAAGCCTCATGTAAAGTCCGAACGCAATTCAAGGCAAGTGGATATTCTCCTTGAAACATTTTCGATATCTCAATTTCGTTAAACTTCTCTATGTTGGGAACCACTTGTTTGCTTAAATAAATAAATCTAGGAAATATCGATTGTTAGAAATAACGACCCCCTTATTATTATTATTATTATTATTATTATTATTATTATTATTATTATTATTATTATTATTATTATTATTATTATTATTATAGTAATAATAAACTTACAAAGTCAAATAAATTACATAAAATTAGTGGGAAGCCGAGATATAATCTGGGCTCCCACTCCTCTAGTTATAGCAAAGCCTATCCTGGTGAAGATATGAGCATCAGCACGAGCCCCAATGTCTTGAGTCTTTGAAAACTGTTGAACCCGCTTCAGCAATGCTACAACATCCTTATCCAATTCCCCCATAGAAGAAAAGGAGAAAGGAAGAAAACCATAACCAAAAGTCCGGCAGCTAGCTTCATACTTGACCCTCTTTCGATTAGCCGCATCAACCACAACTCGTCCCGGAACAAAGTCAGACAAATTGGATTGTGTCAAAGGAGAAGATCCTGTCAAGTCAACACATACATCACGGCCTCGATCCCAAGAATAGAGTAACACATCTGCAGGTCGGAGAGCCCCGTCGTTCCCGCCAGTCAATCCAATATCAACCTCTTTCCTTGCCGAAATCCCAGACCGATAACAAATATCAACAAGGTTATATCGAACAATATTATGTAGATGTTTAATTCCTACAATACCAGCACACGACACCGCATGATCACCAAAGATATCCCCAACAAAAACCCTAGAGCAAGCAGAGCATGGTGTCGAAATAGAGAACAAAGGAACACCCAATCGATCACTCAACACACATCGGTAAGTCCTAGCATTCATAGTCTATCCCAAACCCGAGATGGGGACCGCCCGAAGCCAACCGGAGGTGTGAACTCCCTGCTGCGATTTCCACAAAGCCGATTGCCGAGGAGATAAAGAAAATGTGGATTCTGCAGAAGTCGTAACCTTTGTGAAATATATATCTGCCAATTTCTTCATGAGTTTAGGGGCAACGACCTCACTAGGATTACTCAAAAAGTCAGAATCCACATTTCTATTAAAAAGACTCAAAGCATCTTCAAAGGCATGACCAAGACCAACAATGCTAGCATTCTGAAGAAGCTTTGTTTGCAAACCAGTAGATTGTAACCGAGAAGCAAGAAAAGCATAATGACGAACATCACCTGCAGAATAAACACCAAGCCCTCCAAATGCAAAAGGTAAGGTGGCAAGTCGCCATTGCTAATCGCCAAGCCCAGGTCCTGAAGCAGTAACAATACGCTCCAAAGAAGATCGAAGAGCCTCATCAAATGTGCAATGAGCCACCTCAAAAATATCAGGAGGACAAGTACGCAAAGCAAAGTAAAGTTTAGAAACTCCGGTACATGCCCTAAGTAACAACAACTCACACTGAGGATCATTGAGCTTTGCAACTTTATCCATAAGCTTAATGGTCTTGGTCACCCTCTGCATCACAAGCTCTCCGCTAAAAACAGAATTGGAACTTGCCGGACCACCAAGCAACTTAACACCATGCAAAGGTCGAGCAATATTAGTGGGAAAGACACCCACAAGCCTGCTTCGAGGGTCTTCTATGGGCCAAAAAAGTTCAGTTTTTTCCACGTTGAGATGTAACCCTAAACACGGCCCTTCCTTCATAATCAACTGCGGAGCCTGCCCCACATTGAGCAAGTGGCCTTACTTGTTTAAATCTCTTTTCGAGACTCGTAATGGATTTAATAAATTTAAGGGATGCGGGTTTGGCCCCAAACATCTCTATATAGCATGTCGAGTGGTATGACAATACGCCCTCTCTTCATGATCTATGTCCGCTCCTATTCGTTGTAGGGATGCTACACCCGAGCTAGGTGTCGGAACTTCGTTCCTTTAAGTGGACTCGGCTCTTTCATAACCTCCACACTTGTAAAATTCATAATAATATGAGTGGACTGGGATCTTTCACAACCTCCACACCCTTTAAAGTTCATAAATAATACAAAACATTTTGACACGTATTAAAGATAAGTGCTAGTGCACATTAATTAAATTGATCCGAGTCGGATTAGTACACCTTGGAAGACCGATCCGGCTCTCGGTTCTTTGACGATCGTCTTTTCAATCTGAATGCTTAATCGGGCTTGTCAAGAGGTACTTAAGTGCCTTCGAGCCACCTCCCCAATTTGGAGCACCGAATAAGATGAGGTTGGTTGAGGTACTAAAAGGATGCGAGAGGCTTTCTAAAAACTTGTTGTGTAATTAAAACGTTTCCAACATTATTGTACTCTAAAAAGTTCTACAATCCCGTAGTTCTTTCTTTCCGGAATAAAGTTATTTCATTTCGAGATCAACTCATTTCCGACCTTAAGTTCCTCATAAAGTTTATAAATCTCGAACACATCTCTCCTAAATCTCTTTGATGAAATGTTAAATTACCAATTTACCCTTGAGAATTTCCATTATCACTTGCTTAGTCTCCTTAGACTAATCCGCTATTTTCCGCAATTTTTGCCTGTTATTTCTCGCCCTTTGCGACAAATGCTAGACTTTAGGAAACTTCCCTCGAAGGTTTAAAGACAAAGAATCAAGAAAGTTGAAGGAAGGAAAGTCAAGTCTTCTCGAAGCTATTTCTCTCATATTTTAGATTGACTACGCTTTGCAAGAACAATGTTTTATTAATTCCACTACTTAACTCTATCATGTTGTTTTGAAACAGTTTAAGATGTAATGATAATATTTAAAGTCTCAAGTTTGAGCACCTTTTAATGTTATGTATTATCATTGAAATTTCGCATTTCCTTTAATTTAATACCTTATAAAGCCTTGGGTGACTTTGGACGGTAAAATCCGAGATCACTAGCGGTAATACCCATTGTTGCAAAAATAGGGGTGTTACACACTGTCCTAAGCTATTTGTAGTCCATGCGCTACTCCCCATAATTTCGCCGCCGGAATAGTACTACTTCTGAGGTTGCAAATGAAACCTTTCACCCATTGGCCTTCGTCATCTCGAGTAACACCCCCCGTTGCAGCATTTCCGTTTTCTCTCGCAACCGAGCCATCATTGTTTATTTTGGCCACCCGTCATTCAGTTTGTGTCAACCGATAAGGAGTTCCTCTTTAGTGTTTGGCGAGCACCGTAGTAGCCTTCTCTCCCATGTTGACTGGATGCTTCCTGTGTAGTTGATTAGGAATTGTGACCGATCATGGGGAATTTTGCGTCCTCCAAACACTCTGCAGTTCCTCCATCGCCATAATCACTAGGTTCTAACTACGAGGAGGACGTCATGTCGACCTCTTTCCGTAGATCCATTCCACCCCTCGGATTTTCTTCAGCCCATAAGAGCAGATCTTTATTAAAGAAGGACGTGGCTCGATCGCAGAGAACGAAGGAGTTCCAAATCTTAGTAGCCTTTGAGCAATCACAAAGGTGGTGGATAAGGGTCTCACCCCCTTGTCTGCAAGACCCACACCTCACCTCATCCGCCAAGTGTCGTCTCACCCTCTCAGCTTTTGTAACAATTCGACCTCTACTCACCAGCTAGAGGTAGAATCTGATGTGTTCCGGCACCCGTGTTTCCCACATCATCTCATATAGTCACCTAGCTTGTGGATCTGTCTGTGCGCTACCCCTTAATTCTCGGTAGGCTAAGGCGACTATGTAATCTCTTGTTGGGGTGGGGCCCCAACTGATTGTGTCTCTCCTGGTTCATTGGAGATGGCCACCGCTGCCAACTTGAGAAGTAAGCTGTTGGGAAGACGCTGGGAGAGTGAGTTCTAGTCCCAACCTCAATCTGGGGTCTAGTAGTTGCATATCGGGCGCTCCTATGTGGGTAGACGTGTCATCCACATGCAAGTGGGTAGCTAGGCATTGATTTCTAAGCCAGTTGTCTTTTGGTGAAAATATTGGCCACTTGATTCCTACAATTATTCATCATAATGGAACCTATTTCAAAAGTCACATAAGCAATGGTCTTACATAAATATCCTTGGTCCAAAAATGATGCACGTGATTTGTGAAAAAAATGATGGCACTAGAGTTATCAAACATAATAGGAATGGTTCTAAGAGACATAGCGAAATCAACCAGTTGTTGCTTTAACCATAATACTTGGGAATAATGAGAAGAACGAATAGTTGCACGATTTATGTTGTAGCAAGTAGTACAGATAGTCTCGACCCAGAAGGAACGAGGCAAGTTACTTGCCAACATCATAGTACATGCCATAATTTCTAAGGTTCTGCTCTTCCTTTCAACCACGCAATTTTACTTCTCCAAAGTTGTTGACTAGGCTCACATCTTTCACTTTCACTCAATTCATTGTCACAGCCAAGCCAAGAGTTTCGTCCACACAAGATAGTAGGATCAAAACAATTAGTACTAAACAAGCAAGTAAGCAAGCGATCACAACCAATGTCACAACCAAACCAACAAGTGTGTCAAACGAGTGCTAGGCTAAAGGTATCAAAGTATTGTGCGTTTGGTGAATTACCTTATTTTGACTATGCTACCCCACTTACAAAAAATTTTGTGCCCGATCTGTTGCCTTCACTAGCAATGTTAGCAAACCGCGGATATTTTTATGCGAGTGGATGAAGCACAATACTCTCGTCGTAGATACTTAATTAAGACCGAAATTTATGCTTGCCTTAATTGAGTAAATACTGTTACAAGAATAGTATATTCAAGCAAGATTTCTTTTCTTCCTATAATCAATCAAAAGATAAGGAAATGAATATGATTTTTTATAAAAGCCGTGAATAACAATTTTTTTTTTTTGATTTTGGTATGTTGATTTTTCGGCTTAAGCAAAACAACAATGCAAACCCTAATGAGACACTATGCACGAGTTTAATATGGGGAAACAATTAAGTTCAAGCAAGCAATAACAAGCAAGGAAGCCTATCAAGTAATGAAGCACACTAGATGATGGACATTCATTTTCATGTAATTAATCAAGCAATGAAGAAGTGCACGCCACAAGTCTACTCAAATGGGAAATAACAAAGAATAATTATGGCGCATTAAACTTGTTAACACGTCTAGTGTTAGGGAAAGAAGAGAGATTTTTTTTTGATTTTTTTAGTTTAAAGGCAGAATTGTAGTGGTGAGAATGAAAGATCGAACCAAAAGACTTACGAGACTACAACTTTGATGCTAGTTGATGTGCTTCCTTCTCTCCATTGATGATAGGAGTGCCTTCACAAGGATCAGAGTCTCGATCATGGGTCTTGGCGCCGATCTATCTTGAAAGAGGCGGAAGCTTGGGCGAGATTTGGATCCAAAAATGGCACGAAGAAAAGCTCTTGTTGGCGAGCTCAATTGGCACGAGGCCTAGACTAAGAGGGTGTGGAAAAGTAAGGGATAGAAGAGGTCGTCTGATTGCCTAGGGAAGAGAAACTCAATTCATAAAGGTTGCATTCAATATCATTCAAATGTAATAAATAAAAGAGTGCCTTGGCACTTATATAGTTTAGGGCTTACTAAACCTTAGCTAGCATAAAAGAGTTAGGCCAAGCATGCAAGTCCAACCCAAACTCACTAAAATAACCTAATTAATGTAATTATAGTACTTACTAGGGGTGTCAATCGGGCAGGTCGGGTCGGGTTTGGGTCAGACTAATTCAATTTCGGGTAAGTTTGAGTTCGGGTCAAATTCGGATATTTTGAAAATTGGGTCAAATTGGGTTGAATCATTTCGGGTCGGGTACTCAAATAATCGGGCAAAGTCGGGTTTATTGTCAATTTCGGTCGGATCATTCGGTTTTCGGTCCAACTTGATTTCGGATAAGTTCGGTTTCGGGTTTAGTTCGGTTTCGGGTGAGTCAGGTTTCGGGTTTTGGGTGAATCGGATTTTGACTTTGGCCGAATTTCGGGTTAATATGATTTCGTGTAAGCCAGATTTTGATTTAGACCATATATTGAATGATTATTTTTTGTAGTTTAACTACTCTAGGGTCTAAATATTTAATGTAACATTTAATTTAAACATAATTATAATAAATATTCACTATAATTAATATTTTAAAACATAATACAATTTTCGGGTGGTTTCGGGTCGGGTAACTTCGGATTTTCGGATGACTTCGGGTCGGGTTGCATCGGATATCAGGTTGCATAAGGCTAGTCCATTCGGGTATAATCGTTTTTTGGTTAATCTCGAGTTTGGGTTTTTTCGGATTCAGGTCAAATCAGTTCGAGTCAAACATGTCTCGGGTATAAAACGTTTTATTGTTTTCTCGGGTCGAGCGGGTTTGGAGTCGGCGGGTCGGGTCAAATTCTGACAGCCCTAGTACTTACTGATAATGAAAAGGTGCTACTTAAAGTTCAACAAAAATAGCAAGTTCAAACTACACTAGGATAGATGACTCTTATGCGTCGGCGCGACATCGAGGTGATTAGGCGCACCTAACGGCATGGCACAGGGGATGCAACAACGTCTCAGCCGATGTCCTTGAGGCATGGCCTAGAGTGATGTGTTCCGGCCTAGGACGACATCAATGGTTTCTATCTCATGCCAAGCTATTCTAACCGTGAGTTCGGATTAATTGGAGGAGTCGGGAGTCGAGCCAAGCATTTCCGAAGGGATCGCCGATTGCGCGTTCAACCCCGTGCCGAGCGCCCCCGCTTTCCAGCCGGCGGTGCCCGCGACGCGCCCTCAGAACACGGCCAGTCTCGAGCGCGGGTTGAGCGCCGGGAGAACGACCGCGCTTTGCCCGCCCGTGACCGTGTTTCGGCCGCAGCGCAATGATGCCTTCGAGTGTGGGCTGGATCCTGAAAGCGCGACCGCGCTTTCCCGGGCCAAACCGCGTTCCAACTGACGGTCTTCCGAGTTTCGTCCGAGCGTCTCTTCCGATGCTCGGGTCTTCGGGTTTCTATCTTTATTTTTATGTCGGGTTTTTAAGAGAAACAATTACTTAATTTGGTATTATTTTCAATTCCGTTATTTATTTAATTAGCTAGATGGGTTGGGCTTGCATGCTTGGGCCCATTCTTACTAGGGTTTCTAGGTTTAGATCTAGTTTTCTATTTAAGTTGTCAAACTTTCATACTTTCAGTTTTACGCTTGAATGAATTGAATTTGCCTTTGTTGAATCGAGTTTCTCTTCCCTATGCATCAGGCGTCAAAATCCTTCTAACCTTCTTCAATTCCAATCGCCCTACAACCATTTTGAGGTTTCGCTTGTCGAAATCAATACCATATCGAGACGCCGCTAGAACCCTAGCGTCGTACCACCAATCATGTCCCGCGCGCCCTTGCTTGCCGATTTCTCGCTTGCTTCCGCTCCATCGTTCGTTCGAGATCGTGACGGGATTCATAATACGAGACGTCGGTCCTTGTAGCGAGGCGAAATGCATCAACTAGAGTCAGAGCCATCGTCTTGTAAGTCTCCTGATTCGATCTTTGCACTTTCACCACCATAATTCCGCCATTAATTCCGCAAAAAAAATCCAATTTTTTTTTATAAGCCAAACCCTAATTAATTTTTTCTTGTCCTTTGAGTATAATTGTGGTGTGATTTGTTCATTGCTTTAATTTGCTTGATTGATTGCCCATCATTAGTAATTTTCATTACTTGATAGGCTATCTTACTTGTGTTTGATTGCATTGAACTACAATTATCGCTGCATATTAATCGTTGTTTGTTGAGGGTCCCAAAATTCAGCATAAAAAATTTTCGGCCCTAATTTAAAAAAAAATCAAACAAAACTCAATTGTGGGTGTCATAGTCAAAATAAGGTAAGCCATTGAACCACATTTGTTTAAAAAAAACAAGTGATTTGTGAGTGGCATAGCCAAAATAAGGTAAGCCATAAACCACACCTTGTTAGTGATTTTAACATTGTTAGTGCTTGCTTCATTACTTGTTTGATTAGTACTACTTGTTTGATATTATTGTGTGGGTGCATATCTTGCTTTAATTTTTCTTTGTTCAATAACACCATTGTTTTACTCGTGAGCCTAAGCCGCCTCTCGCACAAAAAAGCCACTTGTGACCTTTGTGTGAGTGCATTGCTCGGATCAAGAGCAAAGACTTTGTGTGTTTGTTTGCTTTGTTCTTTGTTACTCGCTATGTCTTCTCCTTCTGCTTCAGGTGCATTACAAAATCAAGATGATGATCCTACACTCAACCCTACTGCCTTGATCGAGTCCATACCTGTAGAACAAGAAATTGCTCTTCTAAGGCAACAAATGGTTGACATGCAAGCTCGTTTTGACGCCCAAGCTTTATTGCTTGCATCCCTTTGCTCCGCAACCGACATCGGCTCCAATGCCACAACCGGGCGTCAGCACCTCGAGTCCACCACAAGACACGGTCTTGGCTGGTCCCCCGACACCACAACTCCCTCCCGGGCTTTGACGCGCACCCGCGCTAAGGCCTCAAGTATCATCATTGGCGCACCAGCAACATCGATGGCTCTGATCATGCATAACCAGCCTATGCCGCTTGCTACACAGGATCCCCGCCGCAAGGACAAGGGCCCCGTTGAGCCGAATCCGCCACCAGTGGAGGCCGTGACCGAGTCAAGACAAGGACATGAAGCCCGCATTTTGCATAGCGATCTAATTGTTAATGCTCCGTCTTCGAGTGCCTATGCTGAAGACCAAGGTATGTATTCTCAACCACCTATTTTTGATTCTTATGGTCCCGAGTATGATGGATACTACGCCACCACCTCGCTTGGTGCTCCGAATCGCCCACGATATGTGGACGACGCTCGAGCACGCCGGCTTTATGGAATGCATGACCAACGCTTTTCGGCACCGGCTGTTGACCATAATGTTTTTGCTACAACCAAACGGCCTTATGAGAAGGAACCTAGTCACAATCGTCGACATGGTTCCTTGGAGTACAATTTTTCTACACCGGTTATCCATGACGACTTCAAGGATTTCGATGATGAAGAAATTGAAGATTCGGGCATGGTTAACCCTCATAATTTTCCAGCTTTGGGCGATCCTCTTGAATTGAATGAGCACCCATTGGATTGGATTCCGTCAGCCCCCACCCCTAATTATGGTAATGCCAAAACGCGTCAAAATCGGCGAGCCTATGATCATGTTACCGAGCGGCGCACCCAAATTCCGCTCCGGCAACATCATCAAGGGCAAGATCATTATTACGGGCAGGTGCCAGCCCGGCCTTGGTCCCCTATTGATCGTGGCCATGATGTTCATGTTGCTAATGGCTATCGGGACACTCCTTGGTACCAACGACATGAAGTCAAGGTCAAGATTGAACCGTTTGAAGGGCATCATGACCCTGCGCTCTTTTTGGAATGGGTTACTGCAACGGCGCATACTTTGCGCTATTGTAATATCCCCACTTATGAGCATGTACAAGCGGCTACCTTACATTTCCGTGGTTCAGCCCGGGATTGGTGGCAACACTTTGTGGATGATCGTTTGCGTCAGGGTCTTACAGCAGTGACTACATGAGATCAATTGGTCTACGTTATGACTCAAAAGTACATTCCAACTGATTACCGTAACCAAATGCGTTTGGACATCGCTGATTTTCTCCAAGGATCTTTTTCCCCTGTTGAGTATTTCGAAAAATTAGAGGACATGTTTTTCAATGCGAACATTAGTGTTGCTCCATCCACATTGCGTACTAAATTTATTAGTGGCCTTAATTTGCCTATTAAAGATCAGCTTGAGATCCTTCCTATTAAGGATATGAACACATTAGTGCACACGGCCATGAAAATCCATCAACAACATGTACGCAACAAGAACAATGGTTTCCGACCTTCTTCGGGCAGGTATGTTTCTTCTAACCCTCGTCATATGGTTTGGTTACTAATGATAATTCTAGTGCCACAGGACAGGGTTAATCTACTCATTCGGGCGAACCAACGGTTCCTAACCCTTCACGCCAGGCTCCTCAAAAGTCGGCCCCACCGAACCGTGAACGAGTCCGAGATTTGAAATGTTACACTTGTGGTGGGCGTCGTCATTATCAAAAGGACTGCCCCAACCGCAAGAAAGTCATGTTTGTGCAAGCTTCCGCTGGATATGAGTCCATGGATGAAGACGAAGTTTCGGCCCCGGCACCACTTGAGGAGGCTTATTCCGTCCCTCAGGTGGAAGTGTTGGATTGTGCTCCGCCGCCGGCCAACATTGGGACTCATTTGGGTTTGATTGCACGAGAGGCCTTAATCCTTCATGAAGACAGCCTGCATTGCTACCAGCTTAAGTGTGATTATTGATTCTAGGTGTTGTACCAATTTGATCAACGAGAAGGTTGTAGCTCATCTTGGGCTATCTACAACTCCTCACCCGGCTAATTATGGTCTTCAATGGCTCTCCTCAAGTTCAGGTACACAAGTTTCTAAACAATGCGTGATTTCCTTTTCCATTGGTCCTTACACCGATTCTATACTTTGTGATGTGGTTGCAATGGACGTCACCCATTTATTATTGGGACGTCCATGGCAATTTGATAGACGTGTTCTTCACGATGGTTACTTAAACACTTATGTGTTTACGTACCACGGGAAGCGCGTCAAGCTCTTACTTATGTCGCCAAGTGAGATTTTGCAGGATCAGGTTCAACGGGATCGTCAGAAAGCACTTGACGTTGAGGAACAAGATGCAAAGGCCAAAGGGGTGCCAAAACCAAATCTCTTTGATTCGCTTGGCAATGGTACACCCCACCATAATCTGAGGCCGCCTGACGCGTCCACACACTCCAAGTCAACCCATGGCGCGCCTCTTCAAGGATCGGTTGAGCGCCGACTGTTGTTGACACTTCCATCATTGTATCCAGTGCCATTTCTTGGGGATAAAACCGCCTCACCGCCTCAGTTTGAGGAAGCGAGGACGCTTCCCACGCAGGGGGGAGGATGATGCATTCCTGCCTAGGACGACATAAACAGTTTCTATCTCATGCCAAGCTATTCCACCCGTGAGTTCGGATCAATTGGAGGAGTCGAGAGTCGAGCCAAGCATTTCCGAAGGGATCGCCGATTGCGCGTTCAACCCCGTGTCGAGCGCCCCCGTGCTCCAGCCGGCAGTTCCCGCGACGCACCCTCTAAACACGGCCAGTCCCGAGCGTGGGCTGAGCGTCGTGAGTGCGAACGCGCTTTGGCCGCTTGTGATCGCGTTTCGGCCACATCACAACGATGTTTCGAGTGCGAGCTGGATCCTGAAAGCGCGACCGCGCTTTCCCGGGCCAAACCGCGCTCCGACTGACGGTCTTCCAAGTTTCGTCCGAGCGTGTGCGAGGTCTTCCGATTCTTGGGTCTTCGGGTTTCTATCTTTATTTTTATGTCGGGTTTTTAAGAGAAACAATTACTTAATTTGGTATTATTTTCAATTCCGCTATTTATTTAATTAGCGAGATGGGTTGTGCTTGCATGCTTGGGCCCATTCTCACTAGGGTTTCTAGGTTTAGATCTAGTTTTCTATTTAAGTCGTCAGACTTTCATACTTTCAGTTTTACGCTTGAATGAATTGAATTTGCCTTTGTTGAATCGAGTTTCTCTTCCCTAGGCATCAGGCGTCAAAATCCTTCTAACCTTCTTCCAATCGCCCTACAACCCATTCGGAGGTTTCGCTTGTCGGAATCAATACCATATCGAGATGCCTCTAGAACCCTATCATCGTACCACCTTTCACGTCCTGCGCGCCCCTGCGTGCCTTTTTCTCGCTTGCTTTCGCTCCGTTGTTCGTTCGAGATCGTGATAGGATTCATAAAACGAGGCGTAGGTCCTTGTAGCGAGGCGAAACGTATCATGGAGGGTGTGCCAAAAGTGGCGCCCGTGACTAAGGCGCGACCTGGATGGCGGGGCAACATTGACGTCGTGGCTAAGGCGCGGCGTTGTCTTGGGAGATGTTGGGCCTTGGCTTCGCTTGGTCCTCTAGTTGGCTTAGAGTGTTGTTTGGGACCAACGAAGTGAGAAAAATGGTTGATGGTGAGGCTTGAATCATGCTCATAGCTTGAGTAGCCCGACCAATGAAGGATGTCCTGGTCCGAGCTATGGCCTTGGCGCGGGCACACGTCAAGCCCATTGGAGCACATAGTCATGGCTTCTTCTTCCTTGGCGGCAGTCACGGAAGGGATCAGATCACAAGAAATGGGGATCAAAAATATATATTCATCAATTTGATATCCTCAAGCAATGATCAAGTAGAAGCAACAAATATAGCCATATTAGAGGGCTTGAAAAAGAGGTTAGAGCGAGCTAATAGACGATATACGAAAGTGTTATAAGGGGTGTTGTGGGCATACCAAACCAGCTCGTGTAGGTCAATATAGGAATCACTTTTTCCCGTAACATATAAGATAGAAGCAATGACCCCCCTAGAAGTTGGCTTGCTCAAACTGTGAACCACTTTGTTTCATCCAAATATTAGGGACGACACACTAGCGACGCATTTGGATATTGTAGAGGAGCGGTGAGAGGTCGTTGTAGCCTAGTTGGTGGCTTGCTGGGGGGGTTGAACGCACTATTGTTCAATGTGTGAGACCTAGGGCTTTAGAGTTGAAGAACTTTTGTTAAGAAAGGTCATAGGAAGTGCTAGGGGATCAACCATAGGAGTTATTACATGTGAAATTATTTTGAGATCCTATCAATCAAGATTAGATGCTTATTGGTGGGGGTGGGGTGGGGGCGGTGATTGTTATATGATTATTAGAATATTACGGTGAAATTTGCAGAGTTGTGGGATCCTTTTTTATCAAGCACTTTAGAGTTCAAACGGCCCATATTACACGCGTGTAACATACTAACATTAATCTAGCTCACATGTCACAAGTAAATAAGGGTATGTTTGGGTAACTTTTCCATTTCAAAGGCCCTCTTTCCTTTCTCTTGCTATCTTTTTCAATGGAAAGCCTTCAATTTCCGATTTATGTTGGTTATTTATTTGTGTAATTGTGTTTAAGAATTAAGATGCTTTTGATATGGAATTTTTGTGTTTAGACATCATTGTTGATGTTAGGCCCAAACTTTACCAACCCATTCGAGGAGGCCCATGAGCGTTAAAAGCCTAAAGATCCGTGTAGGTCTAGCCCATGTTCTGCGATAACCAACAAGGACGTCCATCAACAATTCAGAAAGAAGGTGGATCAAGGACAGGTGAACGTGGGGAGAAACCGCCGGTGAGATCGTGTAAGCTAACCATCGAGGAATAGGGGAGTGTTTAGACATCATTGTTGATGTCAGGCCCAAACTTTACTAACCCATTCGAGGAGGTCCATTTATATATGAGCGTTAAAAGCCCAAAGATCCATCAAGCCCGTGTATCGTGATAACCAACAAGGACGTCCACGTGCAATTCGGAAAGAAGGTGGATCAAGGACAAGCAAACGCGAGGAGAAACCGCCAGCGAAATTGTGCAAGCAAACCGTTGAGGAACAAGTGGTGGGAAATAAAATGTAATGACAGGTAGAAGAAAGGATAGGTGTGTTGTACTATTGCAAGACTAAGCAACTACAAACCCTGTTAATATGGTCTCGAATCACAATTGATCAATCGATATCTTTTCTGATTCATTGTTCTTCTAATTTCTGAGTGTGTGAATTGGTTAGATTAAGCTCCACATTACTTTCGAGATTAAGAGTTAATCACCGGCGAATTCTTGTCCAAAACAATTGAAATCACCTATCATCCTAGCTAATTATATGAAAAAAGATGGTGGTCAAATTCTCTGCATTAAAGTTGACCACCGATGGAAAAATCGGGTTTTAATAGGCACATGTTAAGGAAATAATATAACTCGTGAATTGCATCATAGGTTAAAAATCGATATATTTAATTTATTCAATAGAGAACATATGAGATTTCAGTTTTAAACAATATATAAGTCAAATACAAATTACAAATGGATCTTGTGTTTAGTTGACAACCATCCTTATTTTGTCACAGAGGGGAGTGGGTCAGCGGTTCGGATCCCCTGTCTTCAATTTGTGTCTTTTTATATCCCTTTTGTATTTACTAGTTGTTCTCGTCGTGCCCTGTATGACTATAACTCCATATTTTCAGATATACTATAAAAAAATATTAGTAAATAAAAAAATAATTTAAAATTTAATGTAAGTAATTTATTCCCCATATATGTATAAAAATTATTTTGTTTTTAAAATTAAATAAAACAAATTAAATCTAGATTATTAAGTTTAAAATTTAGAAGAAACATAGATTATTAAGACAAAATAATCTACATTGCTCATTTTCCTTGAAAATATTTCATAAATAGGTTTAGTTAAAAGAAAGAAACAAAATATGGAGAAAATAAAGCCAAAACGATATATTTTGAAAATATGGAAGAGATGAGATTTTAAAAAATAATAATTAATTTAATAATAAATTATAATTTAATAAGAAAAATAAATATAATTTATTTATTGTAAATAGTTAAAATATAACTAAAGAAATAACTAAAATGTTAAAAAGATTGAGCATAAATATTTTATTGGCTTATAAGAAAAAAAAAATCCAACCATTAGTTAAATTTTTTTAGTTAAGATATTATTTCATACCAAAATTAAGATATTATCTAAATTTGGAAAATAAAAATAAATTTTAATTAAGTGGAACAAATTTGCCATGTGGAATATGAAGTGGAAAGAATAATTAATATATAATTTTTATGGAGCAAGGATTAAATGTCATGTGGCGAAATCCTACATGGATTAATAATGAGATGACATATGTCAAAAGTTGATTATATTGAATATTCTATATTTTTTGTTTGATAATATTTTCTCCATTTTGGTATTATATTTTCTTTTATTTTTCAAGTGTATCATCAGATTAAAAGGAAAATCATATATTTTTCTGATTCATTCTCTAATTATATATGGTAGTGGTATATTAATAGTTGTTCTATTTAGGATATTATCAAACCAAAATTGTATTTAAAAATAAAATATATGGATTAATATGATGTAGACATGTGGCAAATCCTACGCGGCACATTCTCGGAATGACATGTGGCAAATGATGAGGTGGCGCAACGTGGAGGCTCCAATCCTTATTACTTTTATATATATAGTAGATTGATCAAGTGTAAAATACTGCTAAAAGTTTAAAATTTAATTTTTATTTTAATTTTAATTTAAAAAATTCACACACCACAAGAAAATTGTAGATTAATAAATATAAAAGAACACAAGAGAAGACAAAAAGTTGGGGACATAAGATCTCATCCGGTGGGTCGGGGGATGGCCGGATTGGTCAGGGAAGAGAGTGGGACCTAGCACTAGGGCTGTCCAACGGGTCAACCCGACCCGACCCGTAACCTGTAATACGTGTTACAGGTCAACCCGACGACCCGTAAAAAAAATGTTAACCCGTGACCCGACCCATAACCCGTAGGGTTACAGGTTTACGGGTCGAGTCACGGGTCAACCCGTTTGACCCGTTTGTAGATTGAAGGTAACATTGATTAAAAAGCTTCATCACTCAAAAATAACATTGATTAAAAAGATTCATCACTCAAAAATAAGAATGTGGACAGTGGACAGATTGAATGATGGTAACACTAATTAAAAAGCTTCATACGGTCGTACATGTGTCGACTCACTCGACGTCGACAGTGAACGAAGAGCGGGTAGATTGGGAGAGAACGGAGAAGGAGCCGACAAGTCTCAGACCTAATCTCAGATTGGAGAAAGAATCAGAACTCAGAGAAGGAACTCGGAGAAAGCAGCAGGGATAGTGGGAGTGAACGACGGGGAGCAGTCTAGTAGGTTGGCTCGTTCAGCCGGACCAGTGAGGCGACTGTGGGCAGGCGGCTGTATCATGGTGGAGGGCGAGTCGACGGAGGGGGAGCTCCGGAGCTGAATCGCTCAATCGATGAAAGTTGGGAAAGTGGGAACCAAGTGGCGAAGTAGACGAGTAGTCAGTAGAGGAGTACCAATCTCAGAGAAAGATTGAAATTAGGGTTTAGTTTTGAGCCTAAAAAGCCCAAAATAGGGATACTGGATATACTAATAGTCAAATATAGTAATAATATATATATTTAAAATATTACGGGTCGACCAGTAACCCGTCGGGTTGACCCGTAACCCGTAAACTAAAAATCTCTGACCCGTTACCCGACCCGTAACCCGTAAACTAAAAAAAATCTGACCCATAACCCGTAAAATTACGGGTGGGTCGGGTCGGGTTACGGGTCAACCCACCCGTTGGACAGCCCTACCTAGCATTGTCCCCTCCATCAAGCACAAGATTATGTCCAGTTACACAATTGGCATCGTCGCTGATCAAGTAGAGGGCGGCACGAGCAACGCTTTCAGTGTCCAAGCCCTGGCCCTTAAGCTAAGATTCCCCCCTATTCATAGCCCACGCCAACAACTTGGTCACATCAATTGCGCATATATATATTAAACCGGGCAAAAGGAAACATTCGAGTGGCGATTCTAGACGGCGAGATGCAATTCACCCTGATCCCTTGTCTTGCCAAGTCCGATCCACACGCAAGCTCTTGACGAGGCCCATGACGCCGTACTTTGACATGACGTACGGGTGGCTAGCAACGCCGTACTTTGACATGTCGCAGTGGAAGAAGGAGACGTTTTGGCCGAGCTCTTGGGCGAGGGATTGGCCGAGGTCGTTTTGGATGTCGGCGATGACGACCTTGGCACCGTGTTGGCTGAAAAGTCGCACGGTGCTTGCTCCTATTCCACTTGCTCCTCCCGTCACGATTGCTACCTTCCCTTCTAGCCTCCTGATCGAATTACCAATGGGGGCGTGGATCAAGGTAATTAAGATCGGGTTTCAATTCTGTCTGGCTCCCTGAAGATTTATACTAAATAAATCTAATTTCACAAAATTCGACGAGGATCGGAGTTACCTTTGGGCCGTGTTGGTGATGCTTGTTAGATGAGCTGAACACATCTCGATCTGCGCTTCTTTTCTTTACTTGTTCGATCAGATGGCTTAAATATGCTTTTGGGTGACAAATTTTACTTTAGTTGGTACGCGTGTAGCTACTAGCTATAGTAGCACTACGAAGCTAACGTGGACAGGCTAGCTAGAAATGGATTTTCAATGCTTCATTAATTCGTTCGTCTGTACTAGGGATTTGAATGGAAATCGACCCTTCCCATCCCATCTTCATTCGTTCTCTCATTTCCATTCTCATTCTAGTTTTTTTTGTAAGGGAACTCCCTAAGAGAGCCAAATTGTGGACCTGGCATCGGAGTTCTCTATGTATGCTAATTCCATCCCACTCTAATTTTCTCTGTTTATAATTTTTGTAGGATTTTTTTTCAAAAATTTTTCCAATGTAAATTAATTATAAATGCATGTGTATATAACAAATATTTAAGTTAAAAGTAGTGACAATATTGATTTTATTTTGTAAAATAATATTATAAACAAGAAAAAATTATCAACATTAAATTAAAATACTTAAATCCCTTTAAAAATTATGCAAACATTATTATAAGGGTCCGTTCAGATGAGAATGGGCGTGTATGTGCGAAATAGGAAAGAAAAAGAGAGTCATTGGATGGAGAAAAATCAAAGGCGCTGATCGTTTCACTTAAAAAGGGAAAAAAGCGGCACATATGAATTTTTGGCGAACTATTCGCGTATTTTTGAAGAAAAAATAAAGAAATAGGACACGCGCCTAGATTGTTCATCAAAATTGTGATTTTGTTCAACACTTTGATTTTGTTCATCAAAATTGTGATTTTGTGCATAAATAAACTATTGCTTGTGCATAAAAAATCTATTGTTTGTACATAAAAAATGGACGAATGTGTATCGAAATTGTATGCATTAATATATGTGTGTGCATTATAATTAACTGTATGTGAGACAAAGCTAATTGTTTTGATATTAGTCTCTGTATTTTCTTGTTTGCATCGTTTGGATTTGTCATTGTTGTTGTTGTGAAACGTGTGGCTACTTCTTGGGCTCCGAAAATAGCTACGGCACAATCACTCCTCTTCGGTTTACAGCTGGCTCGTTCTCTTAGCATATATCATATTATTGCAAAGTCGGATTCTTTATCTATTATCCTTTGCATTTAAGCTTCTACATCAAACTTATCTTACTTAGGTACTATATTGAGCACTTCATTCGTTTATTTGTATTGTGCTCATATAGGTAGACATGACAATTGTGTAGCTCATTTTATCACACGTTTGTATCTTAATCCGAACATGAAACAAGTTCTTGTAAATGATATTTCGTCATATATAATTGACTTAGCTGAATTGGATATTTAATATATTAACACTTTGCTCTCAAAAAAGGATTCATATAACAACTACATAAGCTAGATAAATATATGTGTACATTGAAACTAATTATATGTGTATGTGATTCAAAACTAATTATATGAGTAAGGAAAAAAGATAGACTTAAAGCACAAAATAAATGCACAAATGCACAAATAGATAATCCTAAATGTATGTTGAGAGGGTTTCTTGACAACAAATAAATTTATATCAAGACCTCGCTGAGTACAGGGGAGTCAGGTTCGCCCACGGGAGATAGTCAGTATCAAATTTTGTAACTTATTAGGCAAGCAATCAAACAAAGCAAGGGTTTTTATCAAGAAAGAGAGAGATTCTGAGGTTTAGGTGTCACCACAACAACAATTATGCATGCCAAACATTAATGAAACATAAAGATCATGCTTTTATCACATAAAGGCGCTAACTTTCGTTAACTTTAAGCAAGTAAATCAATCAACTTTCGTTCAACAAACTTACTATCTAATCTCTTCTACTTCAATTAGGATAGATCCGTTTTCGCTTCAAAACCCTAAATTGACTATTCTGATTTAAGGTTTCTGCTTTCGCTTCAACTATGAATGAGAAATTCCCATCAACTTTCGTTTCAAGGATTAAGAACAAGAGAATAGAATCATGCAATAAAATCAATCAAGACATGATCATAAACAAGCATGCACAACCATTGTTGAGTTTAACCCCAACCTTAGAGAGAGAGAACTACTCACTAATCATATTTGAAAACATCTAAATTAAATAAAAGAGAAAGCTTACAACTTTGAATCCCCACAAAACTTGTCTTCCAAGCAACACCACAAACTCGTCTCTCTACTCTATCCACACGCCCTTCTATCTTCTCTCCTCCTCCTCCTCCTCTAACTTGAATGATATCCGAAAACTAAAGAGGAGACAAGTGTATTTATAGAGAAACTATTCTATTTTAAATCTATCTCTAAAGAAATAAATCTTCTAATAAGATATATCCCTTCTATCTATCTAATAACATAAAAGGAAACAAGATAGAAGATCATTAATAGCACCGACTCAGTCTTCGCTGTGACACGGGTACCTCGTTACCGACCCTGAGAGCCTCGTTAACGAGCTAGTTCAGCACTTCGAACAGCCTTGAGTAAAACTTGCGTAGCGGATTCGTTACAACTTCGTTTGACTCGATTCTTTTTCCTATGTTCTTGTAACGAATTTCTCAAAATTGATCTTCAATATCTTTACTTGAGCGCTTAATCTTCATCTTCTCTTCATTCTTGAGTGCTATCTTTCACCGGCTTTGCTCCTTTCTTCAAAATATGCTTCAAATAGCTTCAAAAACCTACAAAACACCACCAAAACTTATGTAGACTCCATATCTTATGAAAATATGAAGACTTACACAAACGACTCAAAACAAAACACAAAACTAAAGAAAAAGACTCAAAGACACTAAAACCACACCCTAAAAACACGACTAAAAAGGCGGACATCAAAATACCCCATAATTAGACTTGATTGTCCTCAAGCAATCAACAAGACAATAACCAAAACCAACAACACATATATCAAGTCAATGCCCTTATCAAAAAGCAACATCAAAGTATAAGTAAAATAAATAGACAAGTGAATCTAACATCATCACACATATATGAACAACCTCAAGCAAAAGCAACTAAAAATCCAACCTCACAAGGATAATGTATTTCACTCAACTCTCAAGTGTTTAGGCTTATAAATTCAACTTTCAACTCATCATATATGCAAAAACTCATAGAAATTGGAACTTATATCACCAAACTCTCCACATAAGATTTGTCAAAACAAGCAAAAATCATCAAGAGAAACTTAGGCTCAATGAAAAACTTCATACAAGCTTCCATTCGGCCGGGTTGTAATGGGGCTTGGTAAAAACAATAGGGTGTAGAAAATATTTTGGCTATGTGGTGCTAATAATATCCGGGAATCAAAGACTCCTAAAAACTCACACATACAACCAAAACTCTCATAAAAACAATACCAAACTCACTCAACAATACGCACTTTTCCTCACTTACCCAACCAACATATCCTAGAAAGTCTTATAAAACAACTCAAAAGAATCTCTGGCTATCTATTAAACACAAATGCACATTTTTTTTTCATTTTCCTTATATTTCTTTCAGCTCCTTTCTCTTTTTTTCAGCTCAATTGTTTTTCTTCGCGCAACCTCGTTAACGAACCAACAGGGTCGTTAACGAGGTTCATCGTGTACACTTTCTTTCTTTTTTCAACTTTTTTCTTTTCAACAACCAACTTCCTTTTCGTGCATCCTTTCTTACCAAGAGATCTTTTTACTTAAATTAAAACAAGAGACTTCCAATCTACCCTTCCCAAAAACCCTTGATTTCGAACCAAACATAACTTTTCACTCAACACAACAATCCTCTCCAATCTAAGTCCTAATCCCCGGATAGGGTCAAGCTTATCTCGTCTAGGGAATAATTTTGTGGAGCTAAAAATAAAGGCTTCAGACTCAAATTGGCTTCAAAAAGAGGGATAATGTAAGGGTGGATAAGAATTAATAGGGCTTATGAAAAAGTTCTCTATCATATGACTTTCACAAGTAATGAACTATAAATCCTATATAGGTCTTAAGTAATATATAACCATCAGAATTCCAAGAGATAATATGCATATAGAGAGTAAATCACACAAGAAAAGAAGAGGGATTTATTGATATTCTCCCTATAAGGCCAAAAATAACTCACAAGGTAGAATTTTTTTGTTGAATTTCATTCATCTCTACTTAAGATCATAAATGCTCAATTTCATCACAAGCTATATATCCACATATAAACAAATTTTCACATGATTCAGGCAAAGCTATCCAAACATGCTATGGAATTACATGATCAAGCAAGTTAAAGCATATCATAGGACATCTAAGTGGAATATTATCAATCCTAAAAATACAACAAAGACACAAAAACTGACACAAAGCTGAGTTTCCTTTTCCCATACCCCATACTTAAACCAAACAGTGTCCTCATTGTTTAAAACAACGACAAAATAAAGAGAATAAGGAAAAGGGAACTCACAAAATAAAACTGAAGCTGTTTGAAACCATTGATCACTTGAGCAGTATTGCTTAATTTCTCTTTGGTTTGGTAGAGGTCGGTACCGACCCTGAGAGGGTCGTTACCAAGCATGCGTGCTTGTACACCGAATCTTCTTGATTTTCTTCTTCTTAGCACTTCTTCTTCTTCTTGTACCTGAGTCACTTTAGAAAAACTTCTATCCTACTACACTAATCTAAGCTAAAAACAAGTCAAAAGAAAGCTAGCAAAAAGATCTAAGAAAGCAAAAACTAAAAAAAAAAAAAGCGGGTTGCCTCCCGTAAGCGCTTCGTTTAACGTGGTTAGCCCGACGAACTTACCTTGGCTTACCTAGGGCGGCTTCCATCCAGTATCGAAGGGATCATAGGAAACCCCATACTTAGCTAGAAAAATATCAAAGCTTCTCTCCAAAATATTTGGCCCTCTATCATAAATAAGTATGATTGGTAATCCTACAACAGGGTTAGTAAAATCCGAAAACCAATGAGGTTTTGACTCCTTCATAGAACTAACAGTAGGATCTAATATAGAATAATGATAGGAGAAAGGATCATGACCAGATATGATTGGATAAGAACAAGAAAACTCACCAGGGTCATTCGGGAAGTGGCTCGCTACCGAAGTGTAGGGGGTCGTTAACGACCCTGTTGGATCTGGAAGTGGCTTAGTACCGGGCTTGAATCCACCTCCAACATCGTTTTCCTTCCGGAAGGGGTCGTTACCGACCCATGGAGGGTCGGTAGGATCCTTAATAGGCTTGACTTCATTGAATTTGCCTATTTTCGTACTCAGGGAGGGGTCGTTACCGAGCCATGGTGGGTCATAGGCTCCTCAGTACTACAACTAGCCACTTCACTTATGGGCGAATTGAAATGGAATTCAGCTTTGTCTTCTCCAATATCAAATGTGAGAAGTCCTTTTCTGACATCTACGCGTGCTCCTGCGGTGGCTAAAAATGGTTTGCCTAGAATGATTGGCACCGCAGGGTCTTCAGGCATATCTAGCACAATGAAGTCGTTTGGGACAAAGAATTTTCCAACTCGGATAGGAACATCGTCAACGACTCCAGTTGCTTTTAAAGAAGATCAATCCTCCATGTAGAGTTTCATCTTGACGGGCTCTAGTGGTCCCATGTTAACCTTGGTCCAGATAGATAATGGTAATAAACTAGCACTGGCACCTAGGTCACATAGAGCTTTAAAACGGTGAGTCCCAATACCAATTGAAATTGCAAACTTACCTGGATCACCGAGTTTTTCAGGAAGCTTTATGCAATGTACCTCATTATGCAGCTCTGAGATATATCTTTTCCTGCTTAAATTTCTTTTAAAAATTTAGCGTAGGCAGACATTTCATTAAGGACATCAGTAAATGGAATTGAAATATTTAGCCCTTGAAGAATCTTAACAAACTGCCTAAACTTTCCTTCTGTGACATCATTAGACCTCTTCATCGAGAAAGGAAGAGTTGTAGATGGACTCGGGATAGAAAGAGATTCGGATCGAGGCCTTACTGAATCGACAAGAGGGTCGATCGGTGCAAATAAGGGGTCGGTACAGACCCTGGTGGGGTTGGTAACGAACTCAGAGTTGAGAGTGGGGTCTGGTTTAGAAGACTTACCTGGCCTGGAGGACTCGGTATCGAGCTGGGGAGCCTCATTAACGACCCTGTTGGGGTCAGTAACGAGCCTGACCGGTGCATCTTCTTCGTTGCCGTTCTCAGTGTGTTTAGGCTTGGCTCGATTTGGCAACTCCTTGCCACTTCTGAGGTGTATGGCTGCATTTTGTCCTCTCGGGTTCTCTTCGGGTCGGCCCGAAAGTTGCCCTTGAGGTCTTGAAATCCGTGCAGTTAGGTCTTGATGTTCGCATTTTTAGTATAGTTTTTGATAGGTTTTCTTTGCTTATTAGGTTTAGTTTTGTCTAGTTTAGGTTTAGTTTTGAGTATTTTGAGTTAGTTTGGCATAAATCTACGAAAAGAGTGGAATCTACGCTATTTTGTGTATTTTGCAGATTTTAGTGAGAAAAGGAGCTAAATGGAGCTAAATTTGGAGCATCACAGTAAAGGATGGGAAAGTGCAAGATTTAGAAGTCAAAGCTTAAGAGTACAAGAGGAGGTGTTGAAGAAAACAAACCCCAGGGTCGTTAACGAGGCTGTGAAGGGTCGTTAACGAGGCCACGAAGAGAAAGATTTCGAGTATTATTTTTATTATTCACCGATCCTGAGCGGGAATTTATTTCCGTATCGGTTGAGTATCTTTTTAGAATCTTTATGGGTTATTAGAATATGTATTTTAGGGTTTAATATCTTTCTAGATTTTATTTCTATCTTTTAGAGATTGTTTTTATCTTTTTAGGAAAGTTTTTATCTTTTAGCCTTTTTAGTTTTTTTAGGATTTTCTAGTATAAATACCCGTCTATTTTAGCATAGAGAGGGAGTCGAATTTTTAGAGCTAGTTTTTGGAGAAGATTTGGAGAAGGCCGAAGGAGAGAGAACCGGATCGGAAGTCGGTGACGAGGTTCGGTGACGACGGTTTCCGAGGTTCGTTGGTCGAGTTTTGTGGTTCGGTGCATGTTTTGTTTTAGTTTTCTTCTGAATCTCTGTAAGACGATATTTTTGTTGGTAATTTAAGTTTGGGTTTTGTTTCAATGTTCGTTTTTATTGAAGTTTTTAGTTTCTTAATTATGAGTAGTGAGTGGTCTATTTTTCTAGGGTCGGGGTTAAGCCCGGCATAGTTGAGCATGTTTGATGAGTAAGATTGTGTGTTGAATGCCTTTTATTCTTTATTGAGATTGTTTGTTGTGCTTAATACCGAAACGGGAGTTGAGGTAATTTGAGTTTTAACTTGATTGAAAGAGAAAGTTAGTAACTTGAAGGTTGATATTGTTTGAAAAACGAAAGTTTCAAGCTTTAGATCCAAGGCAAGCAATTGAGTGAGTTAGTTTATGAAAATAGATTAATTTACTTGTTAAGTCAATGAAAGTTGATGACTCTATCTGTTTAAAGGCATGATCTTATCTTCTTACAAATTCTTATGCTTGGCTATGTTGTGGTGTCCCTTATCCTAGATTTTTGTTTTAATTGAATTATTTCTGGTGAATCTTCGTTGTTGAATACTTGCTTCGGTACCGAGTATTAATTGGAATTTAATTAGGTCGTTATTTAGTATTTTTGTGTTCGGTGGTTCGGTAACGATCCTGACAAGGTCGTTAACGAGGCATCTCGTGAGTGATTGTGTTTGATTTTATTTGATTTTTATTAGATTGATAGACAAACAACCTTGCTTCCTGTGGAACGATCCTGACTCCACTGTACTCAGCGGGATCTTGACTTACAAATTTATTTGTTGGCCGAGAAACCCTCTCAACAAATTGGCGCCGTTGCCGGGGAAGCAACGACTTGTTAGTTTATCTTTGGGATCGGGAATAGCCCGACCCCGTTTTTGTTTTTAATTTTTGTTTTCTTTGTTTGTTTTCTCAGTGTATGCCGGTAGGACGAAGAAGGCTTCAGTTTGATAGCTCTAGTTATTATTCAGAACCCGAGCGTTCCCTACACCGACGACTTCGAGAAAACCGAGCCATGGCCACAGCTGAAGAGATGGCTAGAGAGTTAGAGATCCTCCGGACCCAGATGGAGGCACTGAAAGCCGAGAAGGACAGCGCAGACGCAGACAAGGCTCGACTGCAAGAAGAGCTAAACGCCTATCCAAGGAATGCCAAGCAATACATGCATCCGGAACTGAGGGTGCCAGAATCTCCTATTGTGCTTCCTGCGATAGAGAAACTTTTTGAGATCAAGTCTCAATTTATATCCTTAATTAAACGGGCTCAGTTTGAAGGGAAACCTGCTGAGTGCCCTATGGAGCATATTAGAAATTTTCTTGATTTATGTGACACCATAGCTGCTGAAGGTGTCTCGCTAGAATATGTTTTGTTAAAAGCTTTTCGATGGTCATTCACTGGAAAGGCCCTGAACTGGTTAGAGAGCCTACCTTCTAAGTCTATCAGGACTTGGAAAGCTTTGTATGATCAATTTCTTACAAAGTTTTTCCCTCCTGCTAAGACAACGGAGTTAAGGAAACGCATCACCTCTTATCACCAGTTGCCTAATGAAACATTTGTTGAAACATGGGAAAGATTTAAAGAGATGCTTAGACAATGCCCTACTCATGGGCAACCTTTATATGTATTGCAAGAAATCTTTTTCCAGGGTATCAACGCGGAGACCAAGAACCGCATCAACACACATACTGCGTGCGGTTTTATAGAGATGAACCCGACAGAGGCGTGGGAACTGTTGGACAAGCTGGCGAATTACGATGCTATGTACGGAACCCAGCAGGCTCCACAAACTCAAAAACGTCTCTATGTGCCCAACCGAGATGAAGTTGACCCCGATGTTAAAAATCAATTCTTACAAGATGAGGTCAACCGTTTGAGGAAACAAGTAAGTTTTCTGAAATCCTCTCAATCATGTCAAGAATGTGGTTCTTCTGCGCATAGTGCTTCTGCTTGCACTAACATTGAGCAGGTTAGAACCGCTGAGACAATAGCTGAGATGAATTACATGAGAGGACCCTACAATAACCAGCCTAATTATAATGTCAGGTCAAGCAACTATCCACCATGGGGCAATCAGAATACAAATCACAATTACACAAGGCCCCCACAAGATAGACGACCTGCACCATATCGACCTCCAAGCCATCAGGAGACGCCAACATGGGTTCAGGAGATTAAAGAGAGCATCAACGGAGTGAACAACAAGGTTGATGACGTCCAAGCCAAGCTGAACCGCCAGGATAAAAGATGGGGAGAGTTCGATATTTGGAAGAGGAGTGTTGATTCCCAACTAGGAGACCTTGCTGCACGGATTCCAAGACCACAAGGGCAACTCCCGGGCCGTCCCGAGGAGAACCCTAGAGGCCAAATAGCAGCGGTACACCTCAGAAGCGGGAAGACACTACCGGAGAGAGTTCAAGCTGAAGAGAAGGAGGAAAAGGACCTCGCAAAACAGCTCGTTAACGAGCCAGCGAGAGCTAGTACCGAGCCTACAAGCCAGGATGACGAGGTTCCAAGGATCCCTGACGACCCTACCACAGGTAAGTTCTCTAATCCGAGCCTTCCTCTGAATCCTAGGGTAGTTAACGACCCTATGAGGGTCGGTAACGACCCGCCGAGGACACAAAACGACCCCAGTGTCGACCCGGTACTCTCACCTCTCGAGCCTAACTTGATTCCGAGAATGGTGAAAACTCTTCCATTTCCAACTAAGAAATCTATGGACTCTACTGAGAGTAAGTTCAAGCGTTTCGTTAAAATTCTTCAGGGCATTAATATTTCCATCCCATTCGCTGAGGCCCTAAGCGAAATGCCGACTTACACAAAATTCTTGAAAGATATTCTTAGCAGGAAAAGATCCATTACAGAGCTGCAGGACGAGGTCAGATCCATAGCTCTTCCAGAAAAGCTTGGAGATCTCGGGAGGTTTGCAATCACAATCGGCATAGGCAACCACAAGTTCAAGGCTTTATGCGATCTTGGTGCCAGTGCTAGTCTTGTTCCGCTCTCAATCTGGTCTAAAGCCAATATGGGACCACTAGAACCAGTAGACATGAATCTGTACATGGCAGATGGGTCAAGTGTCAAGGCCACAGGAGTAGTGGACGATTACCCTATTCAAGGCGGGAAATTCTTTATACCGAATGATTTTATTGTCCTTGATATGCCTGAAGACCCTCATGTCCCCATAATTCTCGGGCGACCATTCTTAGCCACAGCAGGAGCAAGAGTTGATGTGCGAAAGGGACTCCTCACTTTTGATATAGGAGAGGAACGGGTGGAATTCAATTTAGATCAAAAAGCAAACGACCCAATCGGAGTGGCACAACTAGAGTTGACTCAACCTGAACTCGACACCACAGTCCCTACCGAGCCACATCTGTCGATCACTGATTCTCACGTGCACAAAGGCCCTACTGCAGAGATTACAGAAAAGTCCAAACCACCTTGGCTTTCGGACAACACTAATAACCCAGGGATATCGAGCTTGCTGATAGAAGAAAAAGGCCGTAATTTAGCAATTCAAGTGCACAGAGGCAGTAAGGCTACAAGCAGGGTATCTCAAGACCCCAACACGGCCAGACATGAACCACCATGAGACTAGCAAGAGAGTTCGTCGGGCTAACGACGTTAAACATAGCGCTTACGGGAGGCAACCCGCTTTTTAGAATAGGTTTAGTTATTTTATTTTCTTTTTAATTTTCTTTTTCTTTTTAGATTATTTCTTAGCTTTCTTTTATTTTTCTTTTTAGTTTTAATTAGGATAGAAATAAGATTTTTGAGCTAACAAAGATTTCAGGAAAAAGGGGTCGAAAAATCACTCAGAGAGGCCACGACGGCTCGTTAACGACCCACCCAGGGTCGTTAACGACCCGGTTCGGACGACCCGATTCGTCACAATACGGGGCAGGTAAGTAATTCTAACCTAGTTAACTTTTTTAAACCCTAGCCGCCACCTTCTACCCCTTACCCTTCCTATACAAACCCTTCTACCCCTCCCAAAATTCTATCACAACCCCTTCAAAATTCACTCTCAAACCCAAAACTCTCTCAATCCCTTTCCCTTCTCTCCCACCGAGTCGGAATTCCCACCCTAACGACCATCGGAGACGCCATCGTTACCGGAGTTCGGAGGCCACACACCGTCGACGACGAGCTCGTTAACTACCTCGATTCCGACCCTTGTTCTTTAAATTCTCGGTTCTCCGGTATGATTTCTAAATCCTTGCTTGAAATTGCATGATTGATTTTCTATAGGGTTAAATTTCATATCTTGAATCATGATTTTTAAGGAGATCGATGAGCATGCTTAAATTCCGTTCTAAAAATTCTTGATTATGCTTAGTTGTTCATGTTTTAGGAAGGATTATTCATGTTAGATTAGCTATTGTAATTCTCTAGTTAGGAAAGCATGGATTTTTCTTGTTCTAGATCTAAAAGTTCGAACTTTGCATGTCAAAATTCCAAGAAAGTTTTAGCATGTTCGGGATGGGCAATTGAGTAAGTATGGGGTGCTTTTACCCTAAGGGGGATGTGTGGAAAATATTATAAGATTTGCATGCTTGATTTGTGCTGAATTAGAGGTAGAATTAATTTCGGAAATTTCTGGTTTTGCTCTCGGCGGGTCGTTAACGACCCACCCAGGCTCGTTAACGACCCTGCACTTCATCATCGATCGATCCGAGCCCAGAATCGTGAACAACCCAATTGGGTAGTTTATGAAATAATTCCGAGGTTAATTTTGAGACCAAGTATGGGGTCTCGTACCTATTATTTTCTTTGAATGGATCTTATCTTGGAAATTTTCGATTATTTTGTAGATCCATGGCTAGTTCAAGCAGACCCGCTACCCGAGCCCAGAAGAAGAGGAGGAACCACAAGTCTCCATCTCCACCCCGTGTGGACGATGTGATTTTGAGCAGTCAAAGCCAAGTACGGCGCTACCGGGATTTTTTGGAGAAGGACCATTACACCCGATGGTTCTCGAAGTCTAGCGCCGTCTCTACAGGCATCTACACGGATGTCAAGGACGCCTTCATGATCCTTGGGGCCGCACACTTACTGAAGCAAGAGAGCTTGCCACATTACCCGGCCCTCACATCCGAGTTCTTGGCTACCTTGGAGACCAATTTCTCGTCGAAGATCTCGGCGGGACGCATTCGGTTCCGGCTCGGTAACGAGGACCGTGACTTCACCATGGCGGAGTTCAATGCAATCTTGGAGCTCCCAAACCCGACAAGGGACTATAGCTTGAAGGACTACCGAGTGACCCGAACTTGGAGCTACATCACCGGAGAGGTTCAATCCTCTACCGCGGCGCTATCCGGGGCAAACATCGTCAACCCCATCTTCCAGATTATCTTGAGAGTCCTCGCCGCAACATTTTGGACGAAGAAAGAGTTGAACCGGCCTACAAGAACGGAAGTCGCTTGCTTCCGCACCATCCTCTTCGAGGAGCCCGGCCCCTTGAATTTGGGGTACGAATGGCTCTACTATGTCGAAAAGTCCACCAAGTCCAAGGAGGTGTGGTGTGGCAATTTGGTTAGCCTCTTGGATAAGAATCTTGGAGTGGATCTCACCCGCTACACACCGGCCCACGCTCAACTCCTCAACAAAAATTATTGGTATAGCGCCGGAATCTTCGTGCAAGCCGAGGGAGGCTACAAGGTGAAGGTTCGAGATCAAATAGTCATACCTTCCCTCGACATTTACGAGCTACTCTATGTACCGAATTGGTACGAAGTGTGGACGGGCCAGCCTTACCCATTGGAGCCAAAACCGGAGGATGAGCTCTCGCTTAGGCCTTGTCACACCCGGTTTGAGCGAGACGACGTGGATGAATATGAAGAAGAAAATGAGCAAGAGGATACCGAGGTAGTAGGCAATGACACCGAGGAAGCCGACACCGAGGGCGGCACTGAGGAGCTCAACTTTGAAGAAGAAGACATGGAGACGGAGGAATTAGGAGGCCACATCTTCGTCGACGAGCCAACCAGGGTCGTTAACGACCATTTCCAGCCACCACCCAACACTGTTAACGAGGCAACCAGCTTCGTTAACGAGGTGCCGCAAGCTCCTGTCGACCCTCCACCAGCTCCTGTCGACCCTCATGCATATGGCTTAATGCCTTACCACCCGGTGATGTATCAAAACCATTTCCAGCCTCACTACCCACCGCCTCCTCAGCCCGAGTACACAGGATCGAGCATACCACCACCATGGGCCGAGGATCTTTCTGCACGGATGCAGCAGCTTCACCTCCACACCGATCACATTCATCGGAGGATGGATAGATGGGAAACCGTCTATTCCGCTCGCATGTCGAGGGAAGATGAGAGGCAGCGTCAGAGAGAGGCGGAGGATGCTGAGCGTTGGAGGACGATGTACGACTTCATGGGGAACTTTGAGCACTACTTTCCTCCAACGAACTGTTGATCGAGCTCAAGATGAAGTTTCCTTTCCTTGTTTCCACTTTTGTAAGTTTTATGTTTTTCTTTTTCCTTTTGATTTTTTGTTTTCTTTTCTATTTCTTTTCCCTCTTCTTCTTATTTTCCTTACAGTGGGGACACTGTAATTTTAAGTATGGGGTGGGAAGAAAGTAGAAAAATTATGTCCTAGGTGTTGTTATGTTCTATATAGTTGTTATTTCTTTTAAATCGGAAAAAAACCAAAAAAAATTAAAAATTTAAAAATCCAAAAAGAGTTTAGAATTGATAGATATCCCTCCTTAAAAGTTCTATGATAGCAATCACTAGTTTAATCATATAATTCCTTACAAATATGTCTTTGAAAGTATAGCCGGATTCTTAAAATCGAAATTATTATTTTTAGAAGAGAATAGCATTAAGATGAAATTGAGCACATATACTTTATAGCATAGATGATGCAATCCAACAAAATATACCTTGTGAGAAATTTTTGGCCTTATAGGGAGAACATTTATAAATCCCTCTTCTTTTTTGTGTGATTTACTCTCTTTATGCATATTATCTCTTGGAATTGTGATGGTTATCTATTTCTTGAGACCCTTATAAGATTTTTAGTTCATTACTTGTGAAAATCATATGATAGAGAACTTATTTTTATGAGCCCTATTATCCCCTATCTACCTTTACATTATTCCTTCTTTTGATAACCAATTCTGGCCTGAAACCTTTTATTTTTAGCTCCACAAAAATTATTCCCTAACCGAGATAAGCTTGACCCTATCCGGGAATTAGGACTTAGATTGGAGAGAAAAAGTTTTGTGCTTTGTTAAAAGAAAAAAAGTTTATATTTGCTTGAATTGAAGGGTATTTGGGCAGGGTAGATTGGAAGTCTCTTGTTATTACATGTAAGAAAGGTCTCTTCATAAAAAGATGCACAAAATAAAGTTTTAAAGGAAAGAAATGTATACGGTGGATCGTTAACGACCCGGATGTGGGTTCGTTAACGAGGCAGCGAAAAAGAAAAAAGAAAAAAAAAAGAAAAAAAAGAGAGGAAAAGTTGAAGTGCATTCGAGTTCAAAGATAATATCAAGAGATTCTTTTGTTTTTGTTGTGAGACTTTTTAGGATAATAAAAGGTGAGTGAAAATAAGTGTTTATAATGAAGAGTGAGTTTGGTATATGTTTTTATGAGAGTTTTGATGTTATGTGTGAGTTTTTAGAAGTCTTTGATTCCCGGATATTATTAGCACCACATAGCCAAAATATTTTCCACGCCTTATTGTTATTACCAAGCCCCATTACAACCCGGCCGAATGGAAACTTCTATGAAGTTTTTCATTGAGCCTAAGTTCTCTTGATGATTCTTTGCTTGTTTTGACAAATCTTGGGTGGAGAGTATTGGTGATATAAGTTCCAATTTCTATGAGTTTTTGTATATTGGATTGAGTTGAGAGTTGTTATTCTAAGCCCAAACACTTGAGAGTTGAGTGAAACACATTATATCCCTTGAGAGGGTGGATTGTATTATTTTATGTCTATTTGAGTGCATATATGTGTGAGGATGTTAATAGTCTTTTGCTATAATTTTCTTATGAGTAGAGGTTGCTTTTTGGAAGATGGCTATGTCTTGATAAGCATGATTTGTTTTGGTTTTGGTTAGTATCTTGTTTATTGCTTGAGGACAAGCAAGTCTAAGTATGGGGTATTTTGATGTTCGCATTTTTATTATAGTTTTTGATAGGTTTTCTTTGCTTATTAGGTTTAGTTTTGTCTAGTTTAGGTTTAGTTTTGAGTATTTTGAGTTAGTTTTGCATAAATCTACGAAAAGAGTGGAATCTACGCTATTTTGTGTATTTTGCAGATTTTAGTGAGAAAAGGAGCTAAATGGAGCTAAATTTGGAGCATCACAGTAAAGGATGGGAAAGTGCAAGATTTAGAAGTCAAAGCTTAAGAGTACAAGAGGAGGTGTTGAAGAAAACAAACCCCAGGGTCGTTAACGAGGCTGTGAAGGGTCGTTAACGAGGCCACGAAGAGAAAGATTTCGAGTATTATTTTTATTATTCACCGATCCTGAGCGGGAATTTATTTCCGTATCGGTTGAGTATCTTTTTAGAATCTTTATGGGTTATTAGAATATGTATTTTAGGGTTTAATATCTTTCTAGATTTTATTTCTATCTTTTAGAGATTGTTTTTATCTTTTTAGGAAAGTTTTTATCTTTTAGCCTTTTTAGTTTTTTTAGGATTTTCTAGTATAAATACTCGTCTATTTTAGCATAGAGAGGGAGTCGAATTTTTAGAGCTAGTTTTTGGAGAAGATTTGGAGAAGGCCGAAGGAGAGAGAACCGAATCGGAAGTCGGTGACGAGGTTCAGTGACGATGGTTTCTGAGGTTTGTTGGTCAAGTTTTGTGGTTCGGTGCATGTTTTGTTTTAGTTTTCTTCTGAATCTCTGTAAGACGATATTTTTGTTGGTAATTTAAGTTTGGGTTTTGTTTCAATGTTCGTTTTTATTGAAGTTTTTAGTTTCTTAATTATGAGTAGTGAGTAGTCTATTTTTCTAGGGTCGGGGTTAAGCCCGGTATAGTTGAACATGTTTGATGAGTAAGATTGTGTGTTGAATGCCTTTTATTCTTTATTGAGATTGTTTGTTGTGCTTAATACCGAAACGGGAGTTGAGGTAATTTGAGTTTTAACTTGATTGAAAGAGAAAGTTAGTAACTTGAAGGTTGATATTGTTTGAAAAACGAAAGTTTCAAGCTTTAGATCCAAGGCAAGCAATTGAGTGAGTTAGTTTATGAAAATAGATTAATTTTCTTGTTAAGTCAATGAAAGTTGATGACTCTATCTGTTTAAAGGCATGATCTTATCTTCTTACAAATTCTTATGCTTGGCTATGTTGTGGTGTCCCTTATCCTAGATTTTTGTTTTAATTGAATTATTTCTGGTGAATCTTCGTTGTTGAATACTTGCTTCGGTACCGAGTATTAATTGGAATTTAATTAGGTCGTTATTTAGTATTTTTGTGTTCGGTGGTTCGGTAACGATCCTGACAAGGTCGTTAACGAGGCATCTCGTGAGTGATTGTGTTTGATTTTATTTTATTTTTATTAGATTGATAGACAAACAACCTTGCTTCCTGTGGAACGATCCTGACTCCACTGTACTCAGCGGGGTCTTGACTTATAAATTTATTTGTTGGCCGAGAAACCCTCTCAACAGGTCCCCCAGTTGTGAGTCAACGCTCTTCTTCCAGTTTTCGAACTCTCCCCACCTTTTCATTTGATAATTGAGGTTAGCTTGGACTCCATTAATCCCTTCATAGAGTCCATTCACCCATGATGGCGCCTCTTGATAGTTCGAGGGTCTGTAAGGTGGAACTCTCTGTTCTAGCTGAGGAAGTTGGCTCCCTTGGCCGTATGCATAATTGCCCCAGGTGGGCTGATTGTAATTCCTCCATGCATAAAACGTATCACCTTGGTTCCTATATGGACCCCTCATGTAATTTACTTTTTCATATGCCTCAGCAGCTATGGTGTCCCTTTCTCTCTGAATCTCCTCTATCTCTAAACAGAGTTCAGCAATCTGCTTAGTTAGTTCTTCAGATGTAGCCATGGCTTTGTTTGCTCGACGACCTTCAGCTGGCATACACTGTAAGCAAGAACAAAAACAAAAACGAAATCAAAAAGCAAAAATGGGGTCTTAGACAGGGTCGGTAACGAACCTGGGGGGTCGTTAACGAGCCTGGAGTGATCCCGTAAAAACTGAAACTAAAAAGTAAGAAACAACTAACTGTCGACAGGGTCGTTACCGAGCCTGGGTAGGGTCGGTAACGACTCAACAGTGGCCTAGAAACTATACAAAAAACACAGAAACTGGGTTGCCCAACAGGGTCGGTACCGACCCTGGGGGGGTCGTTACCGACTAGGCGGAGTCCCCAAAAACGCAAAAAGAACAAAACTTGGGACTATTGAAATCTCCCCGACAACGACGCCAATTTGTTGAGAGGGTTTCTTGACAACAAATAAATTTATATCAAGACTCCGTTGAGTACAGGGGAGTCAGGTTCGTCCACGGGAGATAGTCAGTATCAAGTTTTGTAACTTATTACGCAAGCAATCAAACAAAGCAAGGGTTTTTATCAAGGGAGAGAGAGATTCTAAGGTTTAGGTGTCACCACAACAATAATTATGCATGCCAAACATTAATGAAACATAAAGATCGTGCTTTTATCACATAAAGGCGCTAACTTTCGTTAACTTTAAGCAAGTAAATCAATCAACTTTCGTTCAACAAACTTACTATCTAATCTCTTCTACTTCAATTAGGATAGATCCGCTTTCGCTTCAAAACCCTCAATTGACTATTCTGATTTAAGGTTTCTGCTTTCGCTTCAACTATGAATGAGAAATTCCCATCAACTTTCGTTTCAAGGATTAAGAACAAGAGAATAGAATCATGCAATAAAATCAATAAAGACATGATCATAAACAAGCATGCACAACCATTGTTGGGTTTAACCCCAACCTTAGAGAGAGAGAGAGAACTACTCACTAATCATATTTGAAAACATCTAAATTAAATAAAAGAAAAAGCTTACAACTTTGAATCCACACAAAACTTGTCTTCCAAACAACACCACAAACTTGTCTCTCTACTCTATCCACACGCCCCTCTATCTTCTCTCCTCCTCCTCCTCTAACTTGAATGATATCCGAAAACTAAAGAGGGGACAAGTGTATTTATAGAGAAACTATTCTATCTTAAATCTATCTCTAAGGAAATAAATCTTCTAATAAGATATATCCCTTCTATCTATCTAATAACATAAAAGGAAACAAGATAGAAGATCATTAATAGCACCGACTCAGTCTTCTCTGCGACACGGGTACCTCGTTAACGACCCTAAGAGCTTCGTTAACGAGCCTGTTCACCACTTCGAACAGCCTTGAGTAAAACTTGCGTAGCGAATTCGTTACAACACCGTTTGACTCGATTCTTTTTCCTATGTTCTTGTAATGAATTTTTCTCTCTTTCCAAGCTCAAAATTGATCTTCAATATCTTTACTTGAGAGCTTAATCTTCATCTTCTCTTCATTTTGAGTGCTATCTTTCACCGACTTTGCTCCTTTCTTTAAAATATGCTTCAAATAGGTTCAAAAACCTACAAAACACCACCAATGCCTATGTAGACTCCATATCTCATGAAAATATGAAAACTTAGACAAACGACTCAAAACAAAACACAAAACTAAAGAAAAAGACTCAAAGACACTAAAAACACACCCTAAAAACACGACTAAAAAGGCGGACATCAATGTACAAATTGATAGTATTGACACATAAACATAAGTTTATTTCAATTCACAATAAGAGTATACTAATGAACAAATAAGGTTATATTAATGAACAAATAGGGGTATATCCATGAACAAATAGGATATGTCAATGAACAAACAAGGTTATTCAATGAACAAATAGTGGTATATCCATGAACAAATAGGGTATATCAATGAACAAACAATGGTATACCAATGAACAAAAAATGGTATATCAATGAACAAATAATGATATATCAATGAACAAATAAGGGTATATCAATGAACAAACAAGGTTATATCAATGAACAAATAGAGGTACATATCAATGAACAAATATGGGTATATCGAAACTAATTATATGTGCATAAAAAAACTAGATAATATTGTATTCATACACATAAATAAGGTTAAAAAATAAAATTAAAAATTAAAAAAGTTTGAAATCGATGAACAATGTTATCAAAAACCCGATGCACAATTAGTTAGTATTGATGAACAATTGGTCAATATTGATGAACAAATTAGGCGCATCTCATAAAAACGTATTTTTTGAAAAATACGTGAATAATACGGGAAAATTCGTCTGTGTCATAGTTTATTAAAAAAATACGCGAATTATACGGAAAAAAAATCGCTCATGTCGTATTTTATCTTTTTTAATGAATGTCTAATCGGAAACGTTGATTTTTTGAAAGGAACGAGCGAGATTTATTCTCATTTCTCACATGAATGCCCTTTCGTACGAGACTCTTTCTCTTATTATAAATTACTTATTAAAATTCTCTATGTGGAATCCTTGTGGGTTTCCCATCGAAGGTGTAGAGACAGAGCCGACACCCGTCCCTGCCCCGACAACACCTTTGGAACATCCTCACCCTATAATGAGGGTTTTTTTTCACTGGAATAGGAGAGTCACTTCTTCATTATCATCTTGTACGCTTAATTCCAATTGAAAATCTTAATAATATATACATATTGTATGTAGGAATTAAATTACTTTAAACCATGTGTCTATGTGAGAGAAGAGTAAGAGTTAGATCAGCTGGATGCGCGGGTTAATTAATTAGTGGCTGTTAGTCTATTAGGGAGTATGAGTTTGGTTTAAATGAAATAAACTCTTATTCTGAAACGAATTTTTAACCTGAAACGAATGTATTTTTCTTAGTTTGTAGTACACTTTTCCTATTTCGGAGTAAAAATTTTCGGATTTGCGCTTTTCATACTTTGCAATGCACTTTTCGTATTTTTTGTAGTGCACTTTTTCGATTGCACTTTTTGTACTTTTCAATGCACTTTTGTATGAAAAGTGCACTACAAACTAGAAAAAGTGTATTCGTTTCACGTTTTAGGATAAGAGTTTATTTCATTTGAACCAAACTCTAGGAGGTATTAAATTAATGTTTCTAAAATATTTACCCTAAACATAAAAATACAAACAAAAAAATAATTGTTGGCATAGGAAATCTCAGTCAAATAACAGAAGTGATTCTCTCTTTTTTTTCTGCCAAATTTATCTATCTTCTATCATTACTATATACTAAAAAGCATAAGTTAAAATAATACTCCCCCGTTTCTTAAAACATGTCATTTTAGCCCATTTATATAAAGCATATCCTTTTAATTTTTTTTTCACCTTTTTTCAAATTTTTCCCTACTTTACATGAGTAATAATTATTCTAAACAATTTTTTAGGAGAAGTTAAAGACACATTTTTTCAAATGTAGGGGTAATTTGGATAAAAAAACTCATTCCTTAATAATCGTGTAGTGGGCTAAAAAGACAATTTTTAAAAACGTAGGGAGTATATAAAAAGGACAATTTTGTTCATATCCGTATATGGTATGTGTACATATGCTAGTTAAGTCTCTAAACATCAAACGATATATAATAAATATTGGTGTTCAAAGTAATTCGTGTACAAATACTACTGCAAGAATGATGCTTAGATACACAAACAAAAGTAATTCGTGTACAAATTTCCAAAAAAAATTGCAATTACAAAGAAAATTGATTTAATTTACTTTCTGTTTAAAGTTTATTTTACAATTATAAGAAATTTATGGGAAATTCAGGTTAGTACCCTCGACTTTTTGCCTTTTTCGGATGGTGCTCTAAAAAAAACTTATTTCGGGTTGTACCTTGAACTTTTGTGTGTTTTAACTAAATTATTATGTTTTGGAATGAAAAGTATTTTTTACTTAATTAAATTAAAACAAAATTATAGTTTAATAACAATTAGAATAAATTGTAATATCCGCGATATTCCAAGCTTTTATAATATAAAGTCTATTATCAATTATTTTCTCTAAATTAAAAAGTAGGGTTTTAATCGAATTAAATTCTACTATACTCTTTGAAAAAGGTTATCAATAAAAGATTATAGTCGAAAACTTAAATAAAATAACTCGAGGGATATAATTTAATAAAGTGAGGATTTTATGGAAGAGAACATCAATTAAAAATAATGATTTAGAAGTGAATTTTATTCATAAAATAAAATACATAAGGGCCTAAAAATCAAATTACAAAACCTTGTAAAAAGAATGCAAGAGCCGGGATTTGAACCCGAGATCTCTTGCATCCTACCCTCACACGCCCCACACTCCCAACCACTAGACCAATTGCACTTTCTTACTACACCACACCATTCTAATTAACTTAAACTAAATTAACCTCCTCTTCTACAAAAAAAATAGACATCAGACTATGTCTGATGTGAGTTACGTAAGATGAGACCCTCCTCCAATGCATGTCTTCTCCACCACCATTGCCTTGCAAGACTCACCTTAGTGCATCACTCACCATCATCATCAAAGAAGCACACCTTGGGCCAATGGGTGAGCTTCTCCTCTTCCTCCATTGGTGCAATCACCATGGCATGGATCAAGGATGCAACCAAATTTGCCTATAAAAGGCCTCCTATTCATCCATTTCCTCACACATTCAAACTCTCTTCTTCCTCCTCTTTCAAACACTCTAAAAGCCTTCAAAAATCAGCCACTATCCCTAAGTGTTCATCCTTTCAAACACCATAAAAACACCACAAAATTCCCTCTTTTCTTCCCCTTGGAGTCACCGGACCACCACCGAGCCGCCCTGCTGGACCGCCGGACCGCCGCCGCGCCACACCTGCCGGACCGCCGCCGCCTGCCGAGCCGCCGGAGAGCCTGGTTGCGCCGCCCCTGCCGCCGATCACCTCCCATGTTCTTCCACTCCAGTGTTCTGTAAAACAGAATACAGAAAGTATAAAATCTCAACTTATATTTTTCTACTTATTTAAATTATGTTATATTTTTTTTCTAAAGCCTTTTTATGATAATTGGAAAGTAGATAAATAAGAAGTGGAATAAAAATATTGTTGGAAGATCTTGTTAGTTATAAGACTAGAAACAAATTAAAGTTACCTTAGTAACTTAAGCTAAAGTAGAGAAATTAAATAAATTGAATTAATTTATTTGTAGCATGCTCTTTCTTAAAATAAATAAACCTTATGAAATAATTAGAACATAGAGATATATTGCATTAATATATGGATAGTATGTTATTATAAAATAGATAGATCTTTATAAAATAAATATTAAAGTCCCTAATAAATAAAAGTTGTTGCATGTCCAACTATATTATAAATAGGTTGTATAAAATAATCATAACTTACAAAATCATAATGTATATTATCATCTTGATCATATAAGAACTTTAGAAGTTGATGCATGTATTAAACTATAGAACATATCATGTTTATAAATTTGGTCATAATAAATATATTTAGGAAATAGATCCTTTACTAAATAGAAATATGAAATTAGCATACTTTTAAGTGTAGAAACTATTACAAATTAAAGGACTTCTAGGAATATGTACATATATAAATTTTAGTATAATATATGTTAATGACTTAGGTCCTAGTATAAGGTTTAGTCACAAGACCAAAGTGTGAATTAAATATGTGGTAGAATGTTACAAATATCCTAAGAAAATTATAGATTAAGTGAACTATTTAAAAAGGAAAACCTTTTATATAAGGTAAATATTAGTTTATAAATTAAAAATATTAAAATAATAGTTATGATCATAAGGTGAGATTTCAATAAGGGAGGAATATATTTTATACAAGACATGGGAATATTTTTATAGACTTTATAAAATAAAAAGGATTCTAGAAATATTATAAATAAAGATAGTGTAACATATAGTAATAATAGTAAGTTACCTAATCAAGCAACTTAGGAAATCCTATTTTAGGAAACTTCTAAGTAAGGAGCTATGAGTATGATATTTTAGATAATAAGAATATTGAAAGTAATTACAATCTTTTTAAAGAAATTAAATTGATAAAAGATATTTTCGGAATAATAAGGATATTACCAAAACTAAAATAATAATAACGGAACATTATTATTTTAGGAAAATCATTTCTAAATTATTATTATAATAATTTAGAAACGTAAACTCTCTTATAAATAGTATAAGAGGTATTTCGAACTCTAAAGTAAAAATCGTGTTTTGAGCTTTTTCGTAAATTCTATATCGTTAGGTCGGAATCCTCGCTCATAGTAGGAACTCGCCTAATTTTCGTCAAAAGCTCGTTGCTAAACTCGATTACGCTAAGGCAAGTGGAATTTCCCCTTGTGCCCTTTTAATCCGTCTTTATACTATTTCTCGATGTTGGGAACGACTTGTATGCTTAAATAAAAATGAATCTAGGAAATATCGATTGCTAGAAATAACGACTATTGTTAGCATAGATTGCTTTATATATTCCTTGTTAGGATTATTTATGCTAGTGTGGTTATTATCTTGATTGTTACGATCTCGTTTCGAGATCGATGTCGAAAAAGTGAGGGGCGTGGGATAGCCAACGCCTCTACATAACCCCACTAAGTCGTAAGTGCCTACGCGTTTGAAGTACGACTTTCGGGATCATGATCCCATCCGCTCCGATTGCAAGGAGGGATGAACGCACTCTAGCTAAGTGCCGGGAAACGGAGTTTTCCCTCGGGTGGCTCGGATTATCCGTGTCCCACCACATACTCTTTAAATCATAAATGGAAATCGAACGTCTTTTACCACTAAATAAGATAAGTGCTAAGGCACAACTAAGATGACAAAATCGGACCGGCCTCAAATGACCGATCCGGCCCTCGGTCCGTTTCGGGCGCGAGTGGTATTTGATTTGATTGATTAAATGAAAGTTCCCAACATACCTTCTACTCTAAAGAAGACTACAATCTAGTAGTACTTCTCTTGCTCTTCAAGCTATCCCTTTCGGGATATGCTATCGCTAATCCTCGTATCTTAACTCCACTTAAATCAAGCCCATCGTAAACACAACCTTATTATATCCTTCGATAAGACTTGAAATTACCAAAGTACCCTCGGGAAGTTCTATTCCCGCTTGCTTAGTCTCCTAGACTAATTCTTCTTTCCGCATGTTTGCCTGGTATTCTATCGCCCCTCGCGAATTATGTCAGATTCAGGAAACCATAGCAAGGCGAAGTGAAGGGAAGTGAAGGAAGTCAAGATCGCGCAAGATGTACTTTTATTTCCGTTTTAGTTTTAATATTACTCTATCTCCGAGACATGATGGATTTGGTGTTTGTTTTCAAGTAATCCTAAAGCTAAAGACAATGTAAGACATTTTGTAATGAACTAAGTCTCCTTCGGGAGCATGTTTTCCGACTTATGTATTATGTTTAATTCCGCATTTTAAGTGTTCTATATTATTCTAAAAGCCTTGGGTGACTTTGGACGGTAAAGTCTGAGGTCACTGGCGGTAATACCCAATGTTGTAAAATAGGGGTGTTACATAAATCATATAAAATATTGTATTATATATATGTCAAGTAGATTGTATGTCATATAATTAAAAAATTAGAATATATATTGTATTTTTTACTTGAAGGGATTGTTTTTTGACCAAGATTCAATCTCAAAAGCAATTTAATTACTTGTAAGATTTCAGAGAAACAACTCGTGTACTGCCTCTTTTAATGATCTTGAAAATTTTCGTTCTTTAGTCTCCTCAGTGGAGAGTGACAGTTTTTGTCGCTCTCCATCTGATGCTGAAATTAAAAATGCAATTTTTGACATATCTGCTGATAAATCTCCTGGTTCGGATGGGTTCCCGGGAGAATTCTTTCAACATTATTGGGACGTTGTCGGCAGATCAATTATCTTGGTTGTTAATGCGTTTTTTTCACTCTGGTCATATGCTCACTTCTATAAATAAATCTTTTATTGCTCTAATTCTAAAAATTACTAATCCAACTACTATCAATTATTACAGACCGATTAGTCTGTGCAATACGGTGTATAAAACAATTACGAAAATTCTTTCTTCTAGTTTAGCAGAAATTATTCCTAAAATGATTCATCCTTTACAAGGTGGTTGTTAAAGGCCGTTTGATCCAAGACAATATCCTAATTGCCTGTGAGGTCTTCCATTCCTTTCATAAAAAGAAAAAAGGTAAGTTGGGATGGATGGCTTTAAAATTAGACATGGAAAAGGCTTATGACAAACTAGATTGGAACTTTATTAAACCCATTCTTCTAAAGTTTGGATTCCATGTGAAGTGGGTTAATTTGGTTATGACATGCATCTCGACGTCCTCTTTGTCGGTTCTTGCTAAATAAAGCTCCGGGAATAGAATTAAGCCTTCGTGTGGAATCCGTCAAGGAGACCCTATCGCACCCTTCATGTTTTTTATAGCAATGGAATATATTGCAAGAACCTTGCATGTAGAGTCCTTACATTCTAATTGTTGTGTTGGCATCCAACTTGTTAAAAATGGGGTTTGTCTTCCGTTTCTTTGTTTTGCGGATGATACCCTGATCTTTGTTGAGGCTTCTTTCACGAATATGATTTTTATTAAACAAAAGCTTGAAAGTTTTTCAAAATTACCTGGTTTATTAATAAATTTGTATAAAAGTACTTTCCAAGGTTCTGATAATGTTTCTCTGCCTCTAGAAAATTCGATTGCAAATGTTCTTAATATCCAAATTACCTCTTATATGGAAAAGTATTTGGGTATTCCAATTTTAAAAGGTAGAGTTCAGAACAATATTTTTGTTTAATCAATTTCAAATCTAAAGAAACAACTCTCTTAGTGGAAGGCTAGCTAATTCTATCCCCCAAGCTGGTAGGGTGGTCCTTATGCAGTCTAATCTGATGGGTCAAATTAATTACCTAATGCAATATTTCCTTCTGCCTAAAGGGGTATGGGAGGAAATAGACAAAATAAACAAAAAAAATTGGAATAAATTTACGCCTAATTATCACCTGTTAATCAGTTGGGAGAAAATTTGCAATCCAAAAGAGGAGGGTGGAATGGGCTTGCGCTCGGCTTAGGCTAATAATTCGGCTCTTCAAATGAAGTTATTATGGAAAATTATGACTCAACCTTCAAATATTTGAGTTCGGATCATTAAAGATAAATATATTGGGTCTGGGTCACTGCTCCACTATCAAAGGAAAAATTCGCCTGCCACCTCTTGGCAGTTTGGCCGCCTTCTCAGTATTCGTCAACCCTTTTCTTGGGGTATTCAATAGATGGTTGGTAACGGTGAAAACATAAACTTTTGGTCTGATATCTGGATTGAAAATTTTGACTTGACAAATTATTATGATAACGTTAATCTTCTACTTCGAGTTTCCAATTTTATTTTACAAGATTTTTCTTGGGATTATTCAGCCCTCAGTCTAATTCTTCCAAGGTAGTTGACCTAATTCTTCAAATTCGTATTCCAAATAATGGATTTGAGGATCATCTTGTTTGGATTCCAGCGATAGATGGGTGCTTCTCAGTTCATTCAGCTTCGACTTTATCAAATTCTCCTCCCCGGCCTTTGGTAGGGTTTGGATGGATTTGAAAGTTGAACATTCCTCCAAAAATTAAATCTTTCTTATGGAAATCTTGTTCTGATTGCCTCCCAACGACAGAACGGTTAAATAGATTCTTTAATAGGGTTCCGAACTGGTGTGCGTTGTGCCAAAACGATATTGAAACTGCTAATCACTTGTGTTTTCTATTTCTCTTCTCTCTAAGAATGATTGCTAATTTAGGCTTAAAGTTAAATCTTGTTTTTTCTTTATATTCTTCGGTAGAATTCCTAGACAATTTGAATGCAACTTTGAAATCAAATATTAACTCTAACCAGTTATAATTTTTTATGGTGGTATGTTTAGTTTCATAGGAATGCGATTATTTTTAATCCGTCCAGGCTATCTTCAAATCGCCTGCTAGATGATTTAGCCTTCTCACAACATCTTCAATGGAATTCTTTAAATCCTTTTGTTCTAAAGAAAAACTCGGTCAGGAAGGACATAATAATGTGGCATGGGTAAAGCCTCCTCCCAATTGGATAAAATTAAAGTTTGATGATTCAAAAAAACAAAATTCCAATACTTTGCTAGTTTTATTGCTCCAGACCACAAAAGTAATATTATCGGTTTGGATAGGAAAGAGTTGCCTTCTATGCGCGCCTTACAAGTTGAAGCTTTTTTTCTTTTGTTTGGTCTTTACTTTGTGGTTGCGTCTAAATTTTCTCATGTCATTATGGAGGGAGATAATCTTTCTCTTATTAGTTCGATTAAAAGAGTCTGGAAAATTCCTTGGGAAATTCATTCTTAGTCCAAGATATTATTTCCCTGCTTGATTCTATTCCGAATATTTAAATTTTTCATTGTTATAGGGAATGTAATAATGCAGCCGATTTCATAGAAAGAAGATTCGTCTCCTCGCCTCTTCTTCAACATATGATCCTTGCAGCGCAAGATTTGTCAGTTTGTAATGATTGTTCGTTAGAACGCTTAAACTTAAATGTTAGTCAGCGTCCTATTGTTTTGGAATTGCTCAAGATCATTCGCATTGATGATCCAAATTAGCCTTGTAATACGAATAATCTAATGTTTGCCTTTTATAAAAAAAAATCACATAAATCTTACAGTATCTTTAGGCAACAACGCTGTCCACATGTCTTCGCTTAATACCGATAAAACATATAACGGTTCGGCTAAAGTGTGCCCATGGGCACACAATAAAAGTGTTAATTTAGGAAACTATTTAAAAACTATTCCCTAAATTAAAATTAATGAACCCTTTTAAAAAAATTAAAATTAACAAATAATATCCAAATTTATCAATATTAGAATTATTGTATGTCCATGAGCACACATTAAAAAAATCCAACATATAAATAATTGAAACATGCAATTCATGATCTTGGGCATGTGGTTCATGGATGGTAATCTGGGGCATGTGATTTATCGATTAAAAATCGTCGGGCTTGATAATGATTGCCGCATTTCCTTCTACAGCTGTCCTTTCTATTTTCTTACGTATCGGTTTAGTTAATTCATATCCTTGAACATACTGCAGATGCGACTCGCGACCTCTTATATTTTTAATTGGTCAAATGCAATTGACAATCTCCCATTACATTATCAAGTTACCAGTAAACTTGACTAGAATTTTAGAAAACGAACTAGTGGATGATTCGGACCTTCTCGGGTGATTTTTTCAAATAAAAAATATAATATATTAATTTACATATAATATTAGTTTTATATTTTAATTATTATTATCTTTTATTAAAAAAATATTTTTTATAATATTATTTTAATAATTATAAAAAGTCGGAACATCCTCGTGCTCATTAGCTCTTTATATCAATTTTGGTGCATTCTAAGTTCCTAACTAAATTCAATTATTATTGTCAAATAGCTGAATTTCAGTTTTTCTTGGGTCTATCGGGCGTACCCCTTTCCCTTGGACAGGGGTACCCCATCTTGACCCACCAGATTCCTCTGTAGCAGAGCCTTACTGGGTCTCCAAACCGGATTATCATTGGGCATTGAGAGAGTTATACTAGAATCTGATTTACTTCTAACTAATTCAAGTTGCACATCAGGGGATCATCCTCATTACCACGTTCGGATAGGTTCTAGCTTTAGCTCTGGAACATAGCACTTCCTTCCTCTCAAGCAAGTGGGAATATTGTCGTCAAACGACGAACAAGACAACGGATTTGCTTAGCAAGTGTAAGCCTAGAGCTTCTTTTTTAATTACTTGTAATTTTTACTTTATGTTGAATTTCTATATATACTGTTCTTGAAAACGATTTGGTAGGTGTTTAATGAAATTTGGTGTCCATAAAAAAAACTATAAAAATAGTTGATTTTCTTTATATATTTTTCTTGTTTCGTTTTTTCCCACCCCCAGTAACCACCTAGTAAATTAATATGCCCATACATTAAAATATAACAATTTTACTGTTCAAAAATACTTATCGTTTTAGCCGATTTTTATTTTTATTTAATAATACTTATCATTTGATATAATTTTCATATTTTTCCCACTATTATCTTCAATAATTTAAAATTAATTTTTTATATAATTAAATATATATTAGAAGAGGAAAAATGTTCCCAAAATTATGGATATTTAATTCAGATCATATACTGTTTTTAATTTTTGAGACAAATACATGTATCGGAGAGAGTGTTATTTTATTTTATTCGGTCTTTCTAACTTGTGCCCTAAGGGCACTGTTCTAAAAAATGGCCTAGGCGGCCGCCTAGGCGCTGGGCGGTGGTCCACCGTCCCGATTTTGCCCTGAGCGGCTAGGTGGGCTGGGCGGACGACTAGGCGGGCTAGGCGGCCGCATAGGCGGGTTGGGTGGGCGCCTAGGCGGGCTGAGCGGGCTATGCAAGTTGTGCGAGTTAGGCGGGCTGGGCGGGTTAGGCGGGTTGGGCGGCCATCTAAGCGGACTGAGCGGCTTTCTAGGCGGGCTAGGCAACCTTTTTGGTAACTTGGGCGGACTCTAAGAAGGCTCTAGGCTTAAATTTATACAGAGACATTATAATAGGATTATTCTTTATTTATATATTCTTACCAATTACAAATAATGATCCTATATAAAAATAAAATCATACCAATCCGCACAATCTACCCAGATCCCGACTAGGCCCCCGCCTAGCATTTTTTAGAACACTGTCTAAGGGTCTCGGTTTTAGAAACCAAAACCTAAAAAGGAAACGAATAAACTCGTCGTAAAAAAGATTTAAATCTCTAAATAAATAAAAATACCAAAATTTTCTAAAATAAGATACTTAGAAATTTTATTTTAGGTCACAACCACTCCCCATAAAACTGCATATAGTTAGGGGTGTTCAAAAATATCCGATCCGGTCAATCCGACGATCCGATCCGCGAAAATCCGAATCCGTTGGAAAATTATCCGAATTCGATCCGATCCGAGAAAATTAGCCGGATCACCGGATCGGATACGGATCGGGTCGTCAACCCCCCGGATATCCGAGGGTATAATTCTATACATATATATTATGTGCAATAACAAAAAGTTTAATAGTCCAAGTAGTTTTATGTGCTTCGACTTCCTAGTACTACCCTTTTTTGTTTGTTTTTTTAATTATTTTTAATATATTTCACCCCACAAATAAAATTAACGTTAAATAAAACCTAAATCTATATTTAACACCCCATTTTTATTTTATTTTAAATTATTTTTCTCTTTCTTTTATGCGGATGATTATTTTGATTATGATTTTTGGGTGAAATTTACCGATTGAATAAATTTTTTGGAACTTAAATATAATAAAATATAAAAATATGAATATTCGGATATTCGGATATCCGCCACAAATATCCGATCCGATCCGAGCTATACGGATCGGAAATCCGGGTATACCCGGATTGAATACGGATATGGTTTTAGAGAAAAAAATTTTGCGGTTATGAACCCCCTACATATAGTGCATCTACGTTCCCGATAAATTAATTCCTCAAGGTTTAACTTCTTCTATTTTTTATTCCCCCTTCAATCCCCCTTATGTATGACGTTTAAATTTCCACTTTGAAGGAGAATTCAGTGGGTAATGCTATAATAAACTTGTAATTGAAAGTTGAAACAGAATCATGTGGAAGTTGAAGGTGGCGGAAGGAGGAAGGTGGTTGATGAGCGGCAACAATCACCTTGGACGCCAGCATTGGGAGTTCGATCCCGACGCCGGCACCTCGGTGGAACGGGCCGAGGTCGAGGGCGAACGTTGCCGCTTCACCTCCAACCGCTTCCTTCAAAAGCAGAGCTCCGACGCCCTTGTGCGGACGCAGGTACGTACAAATTCATGCCTTCACTTCCAACGTCTCAAATTTGCTAGGGAATAATTATACGCAAAAAACAATCGATCATACAATCATATTGTTATACAAATTAATAAATTCTGTCGAGTGTCCACAATATTCAGGCCCCATATTTTAGAGGCTCTAGGGTGAAAAAAAATTGAGGGCCCTTATTATGATTTTTTATATATATATATATATATACAATGTCATTTTTTTTATAAAGAAATGAATTCGATGTATTAAATATGTGTTAGTAGATTGAGAGGCCGAAACAAACGATAATCGGATAAACCATACATTGACATATCTATACAATAACTCTTCCTTTTTACAAATTCTCAAACATGTGATTGAACTAATCTGTATATATAGTGATCATAAAAATAAAAACAAATTTAAATTAGAGCTAAAACTAGAAGACAAATATAGTCATATTTACAGCGGGTCTTGACCTATAAGAAGTCTCGGGTGAAATCATATTAAGGCCTCTCTTATTGAAAACTTTCTCATTAAAAAATAGACCTAAAACAATACATTTATATTACTTAAAATTAAATATTAATGCAAACATTGAACTCCTAAAAAAATGAAATAAATAAAATAATATCATATTCTAATTAGAGATTATTCCATTTGATTTAAACTGTCTTTTATTATTTTCAAACCAATTATTTAATTATGATTATATCTAACAATAACCCATATATAACAAATAATAATTTATATCTTTTTAGAATAAAAGGGATCTAAATCAAAACGTACAACTACATTATTTTGGAAGAAGAAGGTATAACTTATAAATAGTCTTGTCAATTTACCAATTTTTGAGCTTGCATGATAGAGTAGTAGAGACTAGAGATATTGTTATAGACATGTGGGTCCTACATACTACAAAATGGATACATATTCTTTTCTCTAGCTATTTTCTAGTTTTTTTTAGAGTCCATTTTAATATCTTTCTGTATTATTAATACACTAGTAGGTATATATTTGGATTAGTCCCTATAAAATTGATTCCTGATCGGACGCCCATGCTGCCCTCCCTTATGAGCCAGCCCTCACAATATTCATAGAAACACATAATAAGTGGCCCCCGCTCGCCAGAGTTAATAGTAGAGCGGTACAGAGGGGGCATGTGGGTGGCCGATGCGGGGAAGGACGGGGCGGCGCTGAGCACTGAGGGGGAACAATTCCCAAATCAACATGTCCCCGCCCTTCATACAGCTGTGTATTGTATTATTGAAATTGTGAATATTTCTAGGAGATCACATATATATATATATATATATATATATATATATATATATATATATATATATATATATATATATATATATATATATATTTTTTTTTGTCCGAAAGATGGCATCAGCCCCTTAACTTCATTTATTTCACATAGATACAAATACAAGTGTAGAGATATATCTAGTAAACCTTAATAATATCTTTGATAATAGTAGAGTTATGGCGCTTGCCATTGAACAGAGTCTTCTCTTTGATAATAGTAGATGGGTTCATTGTAAAAGGGGAGTAAATAAATCAGGCGTCTTAAAAAACCTTTTATTGTATCCTATAAATTTTTATTCTTCGGTCTTCTTAGGATAAGTTTTCCGATTTTAGTAACTAAAATCCTATAAAAAAATTCCGGCATAAAGAAAATTTAAATGCTTAAATAAATGAAAATAATAAATCTTTTTAAAATAGAATAATATCTGACATAGGTTAAAAATCAATTTATCCTTTTCACTTTTCATATAAGGACACTCTTTTCCCCAAATTCAATCACATATACTCCCTCCGTCCCTAAATGTTTGTCCTTCTCCTCCTTCTTTCCTTTTATATCTACAATTTTCTTACAATAATACCCTCATTCAATATTTCTCTATCCATATTATCCAATCAAAAATCAACCCCAATATCCTTTTTAGTCTTTTCCTTTCTTCTTCTCTTTCTCCCATCTTTATCCATCAACATCACAACATCTCTCCTCTCCCTATTGGTTACTTTTACCTCTCTATTTTCTCCTTAATTTGTGTGAAAATGTCCTTTTAGGACAAACATTTAGGAACGGAGGGAGTACTTAATTAGTATCTCTTTGTTATGAAATATGGAGTACTTGTCTTTCCAAAAAAGGACACTTTTTCACCAAACTTTCTATTGATGTATGACTAAATACAGATGAGAAAAGAAAACGGGCCAAGGAAGCCAATTCCGACAGCAATAAAGGTGAAAGGAGTGGAAAATGTAACGGAGGAAGCGGTGACAACAACCCTCCGAAGAGGAGTAGACTACTTGTGCAGCATTCAAGCCCACGACGGCCACTGGCCTTCTGAATTAGCTGGCCTCTTATTTACCATGCCTCCTCTTGTGAGTATTACATATACAATTTTTTTAATTTATATCCTAAGGATATAAATTAAGTATATTATTTAACAAAACAAAAGCTCTATAAGAAAATTGGTGGACCTTTTCTTAAGAAAATAATCTTAAATATATATAAATTAATAAATTTTATTATTTTAAGAAACTTAATCTATACACTAAAAAATCATTATATATACTACGTTCTTGAATTTGGTTGTGTTGAAAACAATAAATTAGTCACCTCCAAACGTGTATATAGGTATAATATATTTTGGATATCATGATTTAGTGATTTAGTAAACAACTAGCTAATGTACCCGCATTTATTTAGCAAACAACTCGCTAATGTCACCAGGTTTTGCCCCTAGGATTTCGCCACATAGGATTTTTTTATTTTGAAAATTATATATGTTGATATTATTTTAAAATAATATAGAAATAAGATAAATTATTCTAGAAAAGATTCTATCTAAAATAAAGATGTTATCTATTATATATTAGGAATTAGGATAGATCTAAAAGATTTTATCTAAAATTAAAATAAATTGTAGAACATTAGGTATTATATAAATATGGATATATTAATTTAGTTTTTCCAATTAAATTAATATCTATTTATATGAAAAAAAATAAATTCGAATTTTATTTAAAATTAAATAAAATTATTTTATCTTTATTTTTTTATCTATTTATGTAAAAGATGTATCTTAAATAAAATTTTGATAAAAAAATAGAACTTTCAATCTAAATAATTACTTGCCTAAATTGACTTTTGATAATAAAAAAAATTACGTTATCTTTTCCTTTTTTTTTGAATTATTTATGTAAATATAAATGATTTTCTTATCATTAAAAAATTCATTCTTTATTTATATTTTTTCATTGTTTCTTATCAATTATATTTTTTATTTTTATTCAAATTTTTTAAGAATTGAATTTGATAAAAAAATTACAAGAATTTAGATTATTTTTACCTTTTTATATATTTTGTAAAATATTTTTAAAATTAAATGATTCTAATTCAAATAAATTTATTTATAAGTATATTAATTTTTATATTATGGGTCCTTAAATAAATAAATAAATAAAATAGTGATCCCTTATTGTTAAATTGTTTGATCGGGTCAGTTCAATCAAGTTTAAGTTCAGTCATTTTGGGTTTGAGTTGAGTACGAGTTCATATCGTTAAAATTTACCTTTTGATTGAGTCAATTCACTATGATTTTAATTTGTACGGGTTCGATTCAACACTGAGTTAAGAGCGTCAAACTATTTATAATTATTAATTAATAAATATTACATATAGCATTTTTAAGAATAAGATAATGTTTGTATATATTTTATTAATAAAATATTACCATAATTAAAATAAATTATAAATATATAATATTTAATCTAATTATTTGTAATATTATTTTTTATTATGTAAATTATAATGCTTATATTATATTTAAATTAACATACTATAAATTAAATTTAAAAAAATTCCGGCATTGATCCGGGAACTTTTTAAAATAAAAATCGGGAATGATGTAGAATGAAGATTGGGAATGATGTTCTGTATTAGGTTTGCAGCCTAAGAAATTAGAAATAAGTTGATGATTGATCGAACCTCTACAGATCGTGGCGTTGTACATAACTGGAGGATTGAATAGTGTTCTTCCATCGGAACATCAAAAGGAGATCAAACGCTACATTTATAATCATCAAGTATGTACATATTTCGTGCATATATTTTCGTAACTTTGAAAACTTAAAAATGAATTAATTGGGTGCATGTTCGACCAAAAAAAATTAATTGGGTGCATGCGTAGAATGAAGATGGGGGATGGGGACTACACATAGAAGGCCCCAGCACCGTGTTCGGTTCAGCGTTCAACTACGTGGCGTTGAGGCTACTGGGTGAGGGGCCCGACGGCGGCCCAAACAACGCCGTCTCAAAAGCCCGAAAGTGGATCCTCGATCACGGCGGTGCACTCGGCGTTCCTTCTTGGGGGAAGTTCTTTCTAACGGTAACCATCATTTTCTTCGCAAGTATAGAGTAAATAGTATTTGTAGTGTATACCAGATTTGGTATTAAGAATGTCACATTGATTTAGGGCATGTTTGAAATTAAATCTTTTACACATTTTAGTATTAAAAAACAAAATCCATTCATTTAAGTATTTTTTTAATTGAAAATTTGGATTATGTACACAAAACTCATTTTGTGAAACCTATTTTTTTTAATCTTCCTTTCTAGTTAACAATAATAGTCACATTTTATTTGAAAAATTCAAAATTCTCAAAAGAAGACATATTCACATTTTGTTAAAAATTTCAAAATTAGAGACATGCTCATGTTTGTTCAAAAATTCAAATTCTTGATGAAAATACGATTTTCGATTGCTTGTGCATTCTGGTAAGCTCATCACTACATACACATATATATGTGCATATGCTTAGCAAGATTTCCAAAAGTAGAAATATCAAACACATTATTCTCGAGAGTAAATAACCAACACATATTTGGTCATTTGATGATTAAATTAATCTTTGAGGTGAATAAAACCCTATTTGCTTTGAGATTTTTTTTAAATGTTTTGAACTGTAAGCTTATGAAATTGTGAGTAGAAGCGTTAATCTATATTCTTAAGAATGAACATACATATATAGTTTATAGGAGATTATAACATAACAAATCCTATAAACTAGGATTTAGATACTGTTTTGGATATAAAAAAAAAGACCAATTAATCACTTTAATGTCCTAGATGAGGTTTGATAGCCAAAGGAATACGATTGGATCGGGTTGATGGGAGAACGAGTAAAAACAATAAACGAAAGCGATAAATAAGTAAACAAATTGAATGTAAAGACAACAAAAATACAGAAGAAATGCTTGTCTCTTCTTATTCATTATAAACAAGCGATTACAAGTTTAGATCCGGGGTTTATGACCCATAATCATGCGAAAAATACCGGGAAGACAACGGTCAGATGCTAGCAGTCCTGCTCAGACGACAGCGGTTTCCGAGAGCAATGTGAGTTATGAGAGCGTTCTGATTACAAGAGAGGGGAATTGTGGTGTACTAATGTCTATATCCCGAGGCTATGCCCTTAGATCCCTTTACATAGTAGGGAGAATCATATATAAGTAGTTACAAGATCAAAGATAAACGTTCTCCTCAAAAATAGGTCGTGAACGTTGTGGAAGATATGGTCAAAGGCGGTTGCAACTTAATCGAAGATCTCGGGATCTCGTTGGCTCTTGGGATGGTCAGATGACGATGGCGATCTTCGGTCTTTGTGACGACGAGTCTTCGGTCTTTGTGATGACGACAGTCTTCGGTCTTTGTGATGACGACAGTCTTCGGTCTTTGTGACGATGTTGGTCTCTGCGATGATGATGGTCTTTCTGACGATGGTGGTTTTTCTAACGATGATGGTCTTCAGCCTTTGTGACGACGACGGTCTTGAAATCATACTTTGAAGTTTTTGGGTCAAACAATACCCCAAATTCATCTTGGTCGTTGAGTCGAGGAGACGGGCGAGATGAATTTAAAGCCTTTCGTCAAAAGCCTCATCGTCTTCTTGGGAACAATTGCGTTTGGAAGCTGTTGAGCCACTAGAAATCGGGCATCATGACGATGAAAGTCAATGGTCAAAGGTACAGACTTGATCGGAGTCGTCAGCTAAAGGCATGGACCTGACCGAAGTTGTTAGCCTCTAGCGCTGGTTCTACCAAAGTTGTGTAGCCACAGGCGTTTTAACTTGATGAAAACCGTCGGCATTGGACGTTAACTTGATCGAAGCCGCTAGCCAATATCTTAGACTCGGTCAACATCGTTAACCAAGAGTACAGACTTGTTGTCTTGCGAAAATGCAACTATGTGAAAACTTTTGATTTGCAGTTGCTTAAGATCAGGAGTGCTCAGTCAGGCGATGACCAGTGTCTTCCTTGGCGATAACTAGCGTCTTCGGCATTTTGAGCGTTGTCCTCAGGGGAGTCCCTATTCTGGTGAGTATCGCCCTGACGGATAAAGCCTTGTTTGCTAGCGATAGAAGCTACGGTTGTTGGCGAGTAGCGCCTCATTTGTTCTAGAGAATAGTGCCTTATGATCGTGATTAATGATTTCTGTCTTCTTACTGTGATCGATTATGACCATGACTAGTGATTAGCATCTTATGTGCTTCTGCATGACAAAATTCAAAGAACTCGGAGGGTTGGTTGTGGGTTTCCCCAACGACCCTCCGACGCTCAAGTCAGTATTTTATTCAAAAGAAATCATAAAGGAAAACATAATAGTAAACTAACATGAAGTATATTCTTTATAGAAATGATACGGATGAAACTTGTATTCCTCGCAATTTTGGGTGACTTGACCGTGACTGTGACTATGATCGTGACTGCTCTTGTCATCATCTGTGGTCTCACGGTCAGATTCACTATCTGTTGGATTCTGACGGTTATCTTCTGGGGTCTTGGGATCAGAATCCAAAAGGTCATCTTTGGGGAGGTTAGCTCCCTTATTTTCTTCTAGGCGAATTTGTGCCATTGCCTTAGCTTGAACATCTTTGAAGGTTGCACATGGGTACATGGTCAACTCTTTGTAGAGTTCGTTGCTCATTTGAAGACCTTGATGGAATGCTTCGATGGATATCAAGACATCGCAATTGAGGATTTTGATTTTCTCATGAACGAAACGGTTCATATAATCTTGGAGAGTTTCATCATACCCCTGCGCAATTCGAAATAAGTCATTAGAATACTTTTCAAGTCGTTGACTATTCATGAATTGAACTTTAACTAAGTCGGAGAGATTCCCATATGATTCCACGGATCCTTGTGGCAAACTAATGAACCATCTTAGGGTCGGACCCTCAAGAGTTGCACCAAAGCTTTTGCACATGATGGCTTCACGATCCTTTTCAGGGATGGAAGTCATCATCATCTTTTGCTTGAAGATCAAAAGATGATCGTTAGGATCATCGGTGCCGTCGTAGCTGACATGTCCGGAACAAGAAACTTCTTAGGAAAATCGACAATGGAAATGGATTCCACAAAGGGAGAAGTTTCATAGCCATCTTCGGGTTCCTTCTCGATCGGACGTGGGATTCCAGGGATCCTAGCAATTGTCTCATAGAGAGGCTTTAATTTTTCTTGGAACTTTTGCTTGATGAACTCCTCAATGTCGAGAGAGTTGGGAGTGATCTCGTCGTCTTCTGTCGGCTGCTGGAATGGGACCCCCAGAGAGGAAGTTTCTCGGGCCATCAACGTCATTCCAGGAAAGGTCACTGCTGGAGGATTTTGGATGATCACGATCTCTTCAGGGAAAGCTCCTGCGGCGGTCATAGTCTTGCTCGTGTGTACCTACGATCTCAAAGACTCATTTTCAACTATTAGATGCGCCACTCGGGTGTTGGATTTGGTTTTTTTGGCTTTTAATTCATCAAGGTCGTTTTGGAGGGTATTGAGACGAGCAAAAAGGTCATCCATGGTGAACAGTTGGTGTTTGGTAGGAGGTTGCGCGATTGGATTTTAGCTATCGGCCCCACAGTGGGTGCCAAATTGTTTTGGAAAAATGACCAATTAATCACTTTAATGTCCTAGATGAGGTTTGATAGCCAAAGGGATACGATTGGATCGGGTTGATGGGAGAACGAGTAAAAAAAATAAACGAGAGCGATGAATAAGTAAACAGATTGAATGTAAAGAAAACAAAAATAAAGAAGAAATGCTTGTCTCTTCTTATTAATTATAAACATGCGATTACAAGCTTAGATCTGGGGTTTATGACCCATAATTATGCAAAAACAGTTGGGAAGACAACGGTCAGATGCTAGCGGTCCTGCTCAGACGATAGCGGTTTCCGAGAGCAATGTGAGTTATGAGAGCGTTCTGATTACAAGAGAGGGGAATTGTGGTGTACTAATGTTTATATCCCGAGGCTATGCCCCCTTTATATAGTAGGGAGAATCATATATAAGTAGTTACAAGATCAAAAATAAACGTTCTCCTCAAAAATAGGTCGTGGACGTTGTGGAAGATATGGTCAAAGGCGGTTGCAACTTACTCGAAGATCTCGGGATCTCGTTGGCTCTGCGGGATGGTCAAATGACGATGGCGGTCTTCGGTCTTTGTGACGACGAGTCTTCGGTCTTTGTGATGACGACAGTTTTCGGTCTTTGTGACGATGTTGGTCTCTGCGATGATGATGGTCTTTCTGACGATGGTGGTTTTTCTAATGATGATGGTCTTTGTGAAGACGACAGATTTCAGTCTTTGTGACGACGACGGTCTTGAAACCATACTTGAAAGTTTTTGGGACTAACAAATACTTCTACAATCTGAATTGAAAGATAGTAGAAGATAATTACAAGAGATAATATTAACAATTAATACAAATATAATATTATCCTAACAGCCTCCTAGCAAGCTTATGGTTGGGAAACTTGGGAATGCATAGTTTGAAAACGATGAGTCTCAACAACTTTGGTGTGAAGACATCAACAATATGATCAAGAGAACGAACATGCCGAACAACAAGCTCTCCATAGGTAACTTGTTCTCGAACAAAGTGGTAGTCGATCTTGATATACTTGGATCGCTGATGGAAGACATGATTAATAGAGAGAAAGGTAACATTAAAATTGTCACACGAGCCACTACTTTCATGTAACAACTGTTGCAACCAAATAAGCTCAGTAGCAGTGAAAGCAATAGCTTGATATTCAACTTTAGTGCTACGACGAGCCACTACTTTCTGCTTCCTGGATGACCAATTCATGAGGTTACCACCAAAGTCTAGAACACTCTCCTTCTAAATAGGCAACTAAACGAGAATCACTCACCTTCTAAAGACGATATGGTGCCTTTAAGATAGTGCAAAATGCGCTTTATAGCAACGCAATGACTCTTAGTAGGACTATGCATAAATTGGCAGACTTTGTTAATAGCATAATAAATCTTAAGACGAGTAATTATGGCATACTAGAGAGCACCCACAACACTATGATAAAGATGTGGACCAATAACGGGATCACATACCTAGACAAGTCTGGAACATGGTTCTGCTGGGGAAGCAATGGGCTTTGCACTAGCCATAGAGCTAGGCTCAAGTTTCTCAGCAATATACTTACGTTGGCATAAGTGAAGAGATGATGCAAATCGAGTGACTTCAATACCAAGAAAGTAGTGAAGAGAACCAAGGTCTTTAAGAGATAAGTCTCAATTCAAGCTTATGACAAAGCTATCAATAAACGATGCATGAGAGCCAGTGATGATTTAGGTCATCAACGTAGATTAGGACATAAACAACATGTTGGCCATGATGTTTAATAAATAAAGATGAGTAAAAAAAATACAACCCTTGAATTCGTGTCGCATGAGAGAATCTCGAAGCTTTTAAAACCAAGCCCATGGCGCTTGCTTGAGTCCATAAAGTGCCTTGCGTAGACCACTAGTATAATTAAGCTTATCACGAGCCTAAAAACCCTGTGGTGTATCCATAAACATAGTTTCAGCCAGATCACCATTCAGGAATGCATTGTTGATATCAACCTGACAAAGAGGCCAACTATGCGTTACATCCAAACTCAAGACAAGTCTGATCGTAGTAGGCTTAATAACTAGACTAAAGTTATCAAAATAGTCAACTCCATCTTCTTGATTAAAACCCTTGGCAACAAGGCATGCCTTATAACAATCAATATAGCCGTCAGGCTTCCGCTTAATCGTGTAAACCCACTTAGATCCAACAACATGAGCGCTATCAGGTCGAGGAACTAAGTCTCAGGTCCCATTTTTCATAAGAGCAACATATTCTAACTGCACATCATGTTGCCAATTAGGGATTTTTGTGGCTTGATGGAAAATTTTGGGTTCAGGATTAGTGGTTAATGCATATGGGAGGGGGAATTAATTTTGTGGATAACATTGATTTCAATTTAAAGCTATGTGTATGGGAACGGGTGGTCACGATATGGGACGAGGTGTTTGAGGGGTGAAACTAAGAAGTGGAAGCAGGGTATGGGTTTATTGGTGGTTGCACGTTAGATGAGGAGGGATCCATGAGAGATGGTGACACACTGGTGGAGGGAGACTGACTCGACCTAGAAGAAACTATCGACCCATCATGGTTAGGAGAAGGGAAGATAGGTGATGTGGGGTTGGAAGAAGACAATGGAGGAGTTGCGGACGATGAGTTAAGAGGGGATGAAGGCGGAATTGGAAGATGGAGGTGTTGTGAGATAGGAGACATATGCGACGACTCGGATATGGGTGATTGGACTAAAGTGGCAGGAGGCGACCCGGTGAGGTCCCATCGACAGAGGTGACCTGCTGTAGAATAGCAAGTGGTTTGGTAGAAGGACAAACAGGAATTTGAGTAGGGGTAGAATCATCCAAAGAGCAGTGAATTGGATCAGGAAATTGAGTCTCAACTCATTGAACACGACAAATTGAGAAATATAAACTCGATGCGTTGAAATATCAAAGCAAACATACCCTTCGTGTTTGGAGCTACAACCTAGAAAAACACATGGAAGAGATCAAAACTCCATTTTATTTTGATTGTAAGCTCGTAAATATGGGTAACATAAACAACCAAATGACTTAAGAAATTTCTAGTGTGAGATTTTTCCATATAATTGCTCAAAAGGAGAAATATAATTAAGAATATGAGTAATTGTGCGATTTGAAAGATAGACAAATATATGATAGGCATGTTCCCAAAAATATTAAGGGAGTTTAGCATGAGCTAAGAGCGATAGTCCATTTTCAACAATGACAAATTTGTACCGTTCGAATGACCCATTTTGAGTAGAGGTATATGGTCAAGAAAGAAGATGAACGAGACCAAGAGATTAAATGTATTCGGACACGTTACGATATTCGCCATCACAATTGGTTTGGAAGGCTTTTATTAGAGTGGAAAATTGTGTTTGAATCATTTTGATAAAGCGCTAAACAATACTTAAGACTTGATATTTATTAGATAGGAAATACACCCACATAAAATTCGTACAATCATCAATAAAACTAACATAATACCTATTCCCATTAAGGGAAGACTTAAAGGCAAGCCCCATACATCAGAATGGATTAAATGAAACGGATGCAAAGCACTACTTGACCTAGATGAAAGTTGCAAACGACGACTCTTGCCGAGTTGACAAGAGCCACAAACAGACGCCAATTTATTGGAGGAGATGGGAAGGCGTTAATTGAAAACAAGACGAGGAAGAACATACTCATCTGGGTGTGCCAGGCGATGATGCCAACAATCAAGCGATACTCACTCACCAACCATGGCTACGAGATGACTCAAGGAAGACAACTTGGGAAGACACAAAAGACGATATAAGCCATTCTCAATGGTTACTCTTAGAAGAGTCTGGCCTTGCAAATTCTTAACCATGCAAAAATTGACATGAAACTCAAAACACATTATTATCGTTTGCAAGTTTGGAAACACTCAACAAGTTTTTGGTAATCTTTGGAACAATAATGATATTAGAAAGTTGTAACGGTTTATTGGTGCATATGAGATAAAATAGAGTGCCCAAGATGAGTAATGGGTAGGGCCTTACCACTACCAACGACAAGCTTATCGACACCATCACATGCTGAGTTGATGCTGAGGTTGTTCGTGTCCGTTGTCACATTACATGATGATTGGAGCCGGAATCAATGACCCAAGGATCAACAATCTCATAATGACAAGCTGCGACATAAGCTGACTTGTTGTTGGACATTTTAGGTTGAGAAAGAGCAGCTGCTACATGCTTGTTTGTGGCAGGATTGACATTGAGATTTAGCAATTTGAAGTAGTTGACAACTTCATGCCCCACGGTTCGAAAAATTTGGCAAGTCGGGCACTGTTTATTAGAGGAAACAGGCATTTCAATTCTAGGACGAAAATTGCGATAAGATGTGGAGGGGGGGCCACAATCCTCACCGAGATCAAGAAGAGGCAATGTTCGCAGAGGGCTTGATTGAATCAACCAATGATCGAGAGTCTTCCTCCATGCGTTTTTTCACTTGTAAGGGAAGTCCTAGGATATCATCATAGGAGACAATGTCTTTGTGCATTGCAAATGCTGAACAAAAAGACGCAAATACGATCCCAAACCAAGCAGTATGTAAGAGACAATGTCTTTGAGCCTCATTGCCAGCGGAAAAGGCAACAAGTGATGCTTTCAGCGTTAGAGGAGAATATGCTGGCATAGGTAAGTAAGAGGAGTTGTCGAGGGAGGAGCACCAGGAGACATGAATGAATCAACGTTAAAATACTCCAAAGTTGAACAAACAATACTTCGTCAAAGAAAATAATTTCCACAATCAAGGAGAATCATGAAATTAGGCATATGAAAGTTTGGAGAATTTCCATCAGAGGATGAAGCGGAAAGCAAAAATTGTGTAGGAGAGGTAGGATTAAGAGACATGATTAAATGTGAGGATCGAAAGTCAGGCTGATACCTGATACCATGTAAAGCTTATGAAATTGTGAGTAGAAGCGTTAATTTGTATTCTCAAGAATGAACGTACATATATAGTTTATTGAAGATTATAACAAATTCTAGAAATTAGGATCTAGATACTTCTACAATCTGAACGGAAAGATATTAGAAGATAATTACAAGAGATAATATTAACAAGTAATACAAATATAATATTATCTAAACATGACCAATTCTTGTTAGGTTGGATTTAACTCATTGATTTATCTTATTTTTCACTATTTTTTAATTAAAATAACCTTCATTTGCATTAATTTTTTAAAGGAAAAATACATCAACATACACTCAAACTTGTAACTTTTGTTCAACCAGCCCCCCGTACTATGAAATGTTCAAAGAAACACATACACTTAACTAATTTTGTGCAAATAAACACTGAAGCTCTAAGTGTACATCACGCGCGCTGATATGTACATTTTAAGCCAAATGTAGGCCAATATTTTGCCACATAAGCCAAATATCAAACAAGAGACAAATCACCAGCATCCTCTTTCATGCACTCCCCATCACTTTTCCTCTCCCAACTCAAGAACAAGCCTAAATCCGAAAATTCTCTCAATCCTTTGATCCAATCCCCAAATTAAGACTAGATTTGGATTCCTCAGTGTCAAATCTGTCAAAACCCTTTAATTTCCCGTCTCAAATCGTCCCGAATCCAATTCCGTCATTAAAGAAATCAAAGACATACGTAAATTGCTTTTACCCTAGATTTGATTCCTTGGAATGCTATGGTGGAGAAGTCGAATTCTTTCTTCGAGATTGTCGTTCTGTCCTCTGGATCTGGTTCCTTGGAATGCTCCTGGTGTAGAAGTCGAATTCTTTCTCCGACTTCGTTATTTCGAGTTCGTCGTTCCGTCCTCTGGGTCTGGTTCCTGACTCTTTGGTTCGCCTGATCAAGCCGATCTAGTTGAAGAGTCGAATCCGGCGGTATAGAAGTCGAATTCTTTCTCTGAGTTCGTCGTTCTGTCCTCTGGACTCTCTAGTTCGTGTTGTGTAGAATGCCGACGGTGTAGATATCGAATCCGACGATGAAGAATGTCCACGGTGTAGAAGCCGAATTCTTTCTCTCTGGTTCTCGTTCCTTCCTGACACTCTGGTTCTCCTGAGTCCACCGGTCCGGTTGAAGTCAAATCCGGCGGTGAAGAATGTCGGCGGTGTGAAGTCGAATTCTTTCTTGTTCCGTCCTGACTCTCTGGTTCTCTAGGTTAACGACAAAGAAGATAGAAAAAAAAGTTCCATGGAAGGAAAATTATAAAAGAAAAGAAAAAAAATAAGAAGGAAAAAAGGAAAAGAAGATAGAAAAAAAAAGAAAATTATAAAAAAATTCCATGTCATCAAATTCCTACCACTTAACTCGCCAAATTATCGATTGGTGTTCACTGACCATGCCACATCAGCCTGAAGTGTTTATTTGCACAAAATCAGTTAAGTGTAGGTGTTTCTTTGAACATTTCATAGTACGGGAGGCTGGTTGAAAAAAAGTTACAAGTTCGAGTGTCTGTTGATATATTTTTCCATTTTTTAAACTGGATGAAGTCTATCCAGCCGTGCTTGAATGTGTGAGCATGTCATTTATTTAAAAACTATTAGTTTTGAATTTTCTAACAAATGTGAGTTTTAAATTATTATAAATAAAAATTAACTAGTTTAAACCCATTAAAAGAGTTTTTATTAATACATACTCCCTTCGTTCTATTCTACTTGTCTTTTTAGACTTTTTCACATATATCATTGAAAGTTTAAAATTTTCTAAATGTAATCACCAATTAATTACTAACTACCCTTTATAGCCAATAGATAGAGAGAAAAAAGTCAATATAAACAATTTCCAATATATTAATTAAATAAAAATCTTAAATGGACAAGTTTTGTTGAACAAAATTTTGAGTTTATAAAGGAAAATAGAATAGAACGGAGGGAGTATGATTTTTGTGCATGTGAAGCGTGTTTTTTTTGAAGAAAATGCAATCAAATGTTCTGTTTTTGTTTTTAGGGTAAATCTTAGTAATCCACTCGTAAATTATGGGGTTTTCACAAAACCAATCCTATAAATGAATATTGTACAAGTTTCTTAGATATAATGATTCTCCACTCTTCCTCCCTAATTACCTCATAAAGTTAGCTTCATTTGAATAATAAGATTTGAGAGTTCCTGCATAATCAAAAAAATTAGTCATAAACAACATTTTAATGAGGGAAGATTTAAGTTTTGATTTCTCTCCATAAATGAGTCATGTATATTAATAATGCTTTGAAAGTTAATACTATTCTAATAATTTAAATTAGTGGAAGGAACAATATTTTGTGTGTGAGAGAGCTAAGTGGTGAGCAGGGGAGAGCCGAAGAGGAGAGGAAGGGTCGAGGTAGGAGAGAGAGGGTGAGGAGAATCAAGAGAGGAAGACACTTGAGGGAAGGGAGAGAAAGTTACTATTAAATTTGACGGAAAGTAGAAAAGTCATTATACGGGTGGTTTTGTGCAATATTGATTTATATGGGTGGTTTTGTGAAAAAGACTATAATTTACGGGTGTTTTTAAAAAATTTACCCTTGTTTTTAATACCTAAATATCCTAGTATGATATTTGTAATGCCAATTCAGTATTTCGACCAAATAATATCTAAAGCATTTATATTTTTCAGATACTTGGAGTTTATGAATGGGAGGGTTGCAACCCTCTACCACCCGAGCTATGGCTGCTTCCTAGAGTTTCTCCCCTTCCCGGTAATAAAAAATATTATATTTTCTCTTGCATTTAATTTTTATTTTGCTTTAGTTATTAGAATAAAATTAGTAACAAAGCTTCCCCCTAAACCGACCTATCTCGTTTTGCTTTAGTTATTTGAATGAACAAAGTCATTTTAAAAGGGAAAAAAATTAAACAATGTCTACATGGTTGTTAGGATTAATCCATTGAATTCCAATAACTAAATCCCACAGGAAAAGTTTCAAAATTTGATTCAACCCAGCATGACAAAGTCTCCTATGCCAGTGTTTCGTCTCATTAGTGGGAACTATAGGACTTAGTTTCCTTGGAGGTTGAAACTTAGTATTAACCATGTAGACATTGTTTAATTTTTTTTCCTTTTAGAATGACTTTGTTCATTTCCCTGTTCACCACTAGGCATTCATTTGAGTCAAAAGTGACCACATTGTTCCCTTAATCACACATTTGTGCAACACTCAACAAGTTGTATCCAATATCCTTAACCACGTTGACGTTGCTGACTTTTGTTGATTTGTTCAATTTTATTTCTCCCATTCCTAGAATTGCTCCTTTATTCTTTTTATTGAAGGACACATGTCAACCTTCGGCTTGAGTATGAGGTGAGGTAATTCATGTTTCTTATAATTTATCCTAAGCAAACACTATCAATAAACCACGTGTTGTTCCCCCTCACTTCCACATGCAAAACAATTCCCTATATGGATAAAATTCACGTGTAGCAACAAATTCAACAATATTAACATCAAAAGACTCTTTGTTATTGTTCTTCGACACCCATGTATACTTATTCTTGTTATGACTAACTTGATGTTTCCTTTTATTGTTCCAAGTTTTGTGGTTTGCTTTGACCGAAGATTTTCTCTTCCTACATTGACCATGAGCCCGCGGTGCCAACAAGTTCTGTAGTACTCTCCTAGGTAATACTTAGGGTGGGGTTTCTGGATCCTATTCTTCTCCAATGTTTCTTTGTTAGGAACACTAGACCTAGTTCCCTTAGCTATTTTCACATATATCTTATGACTAGTTTGACTCGTATTATACTACCTTTTTCTTATTATTCCACTCTCTAGGACCGTGATTTTTTCTTCTAGATGGGTCTTTATCTTTTCAATTTTTAGTTCCAAAGCTCTACACTCAATGGTCTCTTCTTGAGTAAAAACTTTTCCATAATCTTTGGAACCACTCCCAGTAAACCCAATTCCATGTCTACATGGAACAAAGTTAACTTTCTTGGGAAGATCATCTACCCACTTCCCTTTCCGTTTTGAAGTTTCTTTAAGAAGTAATCATTTTCAAGAGTGAGGGCCAATCAATCTGTCCTAAGGTCACTATTAGCAACCCTAAGACAATCAAGCTCAATCCAAAGTTCATCACACATAGAACAAGAGATAGGTTTGAAATTTTCCTTCAACCCAAAGAGAATCAAGTTGAATTCAAAGTTCTCCATTTTTCTCTTGTGATTCCTTAGACTCGTCCTCAATAGCCATAGTGCACCTGATTTGTTGTTATTCCTTTAGGAACTATCTCCATTGTACTTCCTTTTGAACTTGCCTTTCTTATAAAGAGAGCGAAAATCATTGGTGATGAGAACCATAAAATCATCCTCTTTGTCAGCAGAATCCTCGAATTGTTCCTGAACCGACTTGAGCACCTTATTGAGCTTTTGAGCAATTCCTTTGTTGGACTTGTCAAGTTCTTTTTCCTCCACCCTTCTTTTAGGTTTTTTGTTCTCAAGGTTCTCTCTGAACGTTCTATCATGGGTCCCTTCCCCTAAGAGACCATTGATTACTTATTAGACCTTCATCTTGTTAGAGATCTCTTCCTTGGTGATTCCCAATTCGGTGAGCTTCATGCAAACGACTTGAAATCAAGACTAGTAGGTGGAAACCATTTCCCCTTGTCCCATATAGAATTTGAAGAACTCCCTTCTCGCATCCATTCCCCTTGTGCATTTGTTGAATAGCATCCTCATTTACTTACCGGTCTCAAGGTTCCCAACTTTGGCAGCTTCTTGCTCAGACATAGCATTGTTGAGATACATCTTTGCTTTAAAGTTAACCTCCATACATTCCACTTTTTGCACCCTATTTGGAGAGGTCATCCCTAATGGCTTAATTGATAGTAAAGTTCCCCTTTTCGATAAACATCCAGGCCTGATAGTCATGACTCCTCCTTGAGTCCTTCATGAGCACTTTCCATCTTTTGAAGTGTCCTTCAATGAGTCTTGGCAGCTTGTTGTTCCCTAGACCAATCGCATTCAAGTCTGTGGACATATTTGCAACCTACAACTTAACAAAAAAATCAAGAGCCAGACTTTGATACCAATTATTGGATAGATAATGCATTAATAAAGGGTTAAAGAATTGTTATGGGAACTGTTCCTTAGACAATGTAAATTAAATATGCAAGAAGCAAAGCCAGATAAAAAGCACAAGGACATAATTCATTATAGAGGAACTCCACGTTGACCAACTAGTCAAGCGGATAAACCTCTACTTCCTTGGGGGTTTTGAATGACTATTTTCTTATTGATTTGTTCCTTAGTAAAAAATGCAAGACTCGAACTTATCTGCCACAAGAAATTACCAAATTCTAGCAACAAGAACGAGCCTATCAACCTAGTTCCTAAGGGAACTAAATCAATCAAGACAAAAGCATGAAAACCATTCTGACGATCTTTGTCACAATTCCCTTTGACTCTGGAATTGCCACTTGTCGTTGGTGAGATCGCACACCTTCCATTAACACCTTCTTCTTTCTTTCTTTCTTTCACTCCAACAGCACAAAACCCTAGGTCATCTCTAACTATTTATGGTGAGTGGGTTTTTTGCACTTTTCCTTGAAAAAGGATACATTTACAATTCTATCCTTTTATCCTTGGGCGCAAACTTCCTAAATACATCTATACCCATGTATGCTTGATGCACTAAAGGATATGCATACCCTTTTTTCCTTGACACGCAAGATAGACTTCGTTAGGTGGATAGTTTCACAACTTTGCTCATTATTTCCTTTGTACTTCCTATGACATCTATATTTCCCTACAATACTTATATAGTCATGTTAGTTCCTAATGACATTTTTATCATCAAAACTACTAGAGGAAATGTTGATCTAGTATTTAGAAACTTAATATTTCCTAATACAATTCCGACAAGTAGAATAATAGAATTAGAACATATAGGAGGACTAGGAGCCTAATCATAATTTTTATTTTTTAGAAATTTAATTTTTTCTTGTTTGTGCTATTGCGCTCGAAAATTGGCCGCTTAACAAGATATTCATATATTTGAGGCACATGTTCATGTTATAATTATGTCAGGTTCATATACAATCTTCTAAACATTTAAATCTAGATTAGGGATGTTCACTGGTTGAGTTCGGTCGACCCGCAACCCGCAAAAAATTACTCTTGACCCGCGACTCGCGGGTCGCGGGTCTAACGGGTCGGGTCGCGGGTCAACCTTCTTGACCCGTTTGACTAAGTCAATCGGGTCAAAGATGATTTTAACCTAAAAATAATATTTTATAACCTAAAAACATGTCTTTTTTACTAAAAAATCGTCGGATTTGCGGGCGACCCGTAAATCCAATGATTTAAAAAAACAGTTTATACATTATAACAATATATATTTTAAAAAACATATTGCGGGTCGTGGGTCGACCCGTGACCCGTGCGGGTTTGACCCGACCCGACCCGCGGCCCGCAAAATAAAAAAATTCAACCCTGGATACGCAAATTGCGGGTCGGATTAGTGTGCCCGCGACCCATTGAACACCCCTAATCTAAATATTCATTCACCCTAGGCTCAAATATAAGACATATTTGTTTATAAATTGGTCATGTAAAGTTCATGTTTAATCATTTTAATTCCAACTTGAAACTTAAATGACTAAACATGGATGGAATATACACCATATTGAAAGTATAGTAAAACAATCAATCCATGCAGGGAAAATGATGTGCTATGCTCGTCTAATATACATGCCCATGTCTTACCTATATGGGAAGAGATTTGTCGGAGAAATCACTCCGCTGATTCAACAACTTCGACAAGAGTTGTACATTCAAGTTTACCATCATATCAATTGGAACCTTGCTCGAAATACTTGCTCTCAGGTAAGTAATCATACTAAATCTCTCATTGTACATGTAATTATTATTAATCAGAATTAAAATGTGTGTCATTTTATAATTTTAGAATGATGATATATCAAAAAGTAATCCATCTTTGATTGATTGACATAAATGTATATGCAAAGAGGATAGAAAAATAATTTAAGCCTAAGAATAAGAAAAGAGAAGATGTAAAAGATATTAAATTTATATATAAGATGAATTTATACAATAATCCTATACTATCTCCAATATTCCTATTTATGTTAGAGCATGAGAATCTCGAATTTGTACAAATATGAAAAGGAATGACTATACCAAGCTATGGTTGATCTTGCACAAAATGAAAATCTATCTAAAATGTACTTGGCGTGGTCCTAAAAAACAAGATTGTTACAATGTGAAGAGAACTAGTAAATTGAAATACTTGAATTGGATGAATGTAAAGAAAAAACAGAGTTTTGGATTTGCAAGAGAGGACAACTTAGCGAAGTTGCCTCTCAAAATTCTAATCTCCTTAATGAAAGAAATACATATGGTTTAAATAGAAAAGCAAACTCGAGCTTCTCTAAGATTCAAATAAGCTTAAAATAAGTAAACTAACAAAATTAATTTAAGCTAAAAATATAAAAAAACACTTTAAGAACACATAAATTCATGGTGACCCAAGTTCATGATCAGATGCCTAACCAAGCACTCCTTAGTTAAGTGTCGATGTCAAAGGTAGAAATTAACAAGGTGGGGCAACTGCCTATGGAACTGATCGGTTGATCACATCTCAAGAGAGGATGCTAGTCTCTTTTTCGATCGAGTTCTTGGCCGAGCACTTCTCATAGGCATTGGCTTCATCATGTCTTGGAGGAGGAGTTTCCTAGGTCAGGTTCTTGGTCAGGTGTTTGACCGAGCACTCCTCAGAGATCCTTCAGGGTGTTGACTTTATTTTTCATTGAACATATGAAAAGGGTTGTTCATAGAATACTATATTTTTCATGGCCTTTTTTTAAAACTTGAACTCTCTCGTCCTTAGAAGAGATCTTGGTCTTAGGCCTTGAATCAACTTATTTATATCTTTGGCTATCATGGTCCTTTGTTTGGTACCAAGATTTTGGCTATAGATTTAACCAAACATTTTCAATAGAATATGTAAGATTATAAAGGAGCCTATCCACCCGCTAATCTTAACTCCATTAAAAAATAGAGAGCAAGGGATAATTCTCAGTCCACAAATCCTATTAACAACCTGCCATCTAAGTTCTTTCCGGAAGGTCTCTTTAATTTGAGAAGTTTATCGAATTGCTAGGAATATTGTTATTTTTTTCATAACTAAAAATGTTACTAGAGCTTATATATTTTTCACTAACGATCTTGACCTACATATTACTAGGGATCGTGAGATTATTCTAACGGAGTTTCATCTAGAGACAGAGGTATTGTAAACTTTAGCAACGCAGAAACCCAAGCCCCCACCTTTTTATATGTGTAAATCTTCTCCCACAAAATCAAAGGATGATGATTTGGGGTACATTTGCTCCAATTTTTTTAACTTTTTCTTTTTGATTTCATATACCCTTACTCTATACATAAGATAGCTAAATGTGAATCAGTAAAGGAAATTGAAATCACTAGGATGAAGAAGAACCTCCATGCTACTCTCTCTATTATTACTCTCTTGAGCCTCAAGAAAATTATGTTACAAGCTTATAAGAGGAACTCCAAGATACACTGCCTCTTTACAAGAATGATTTTCCACCATACATGTGTCTACTAACACCTAACAAATAGACGAGCTTATTACAAGATAAAGTCAACAGGTCAACTACCTATATCTTCCATACCCCCCCCCCCCCCCCTCAAGCAGGGAGTGGTGGAATGGACAACAAACCCAGCTTGGACACCAAGAACTTGTGTTGTAATTCCCCTAAGGGTTTGGTAAACAAATCAATAATTTGCAGGGAAGACTTGACATGAAGAGGTTGAACAAAGCCTTCTTGAAGCTTTTCTCTAACATAATGACAATCAAATCTCAAATGCTTAGTTCTCTCATGGAATATAGGATTTTGAGAAATATGTAACGCAACTTTGTTGTCATAATGTAATGGAATAGGTAGAGGAATCTGGAGCTTAAAATCAGTTACCAGATTTTCTAGCCAAACCAACTCACTAGTTGTCTTCGACATACTTCTATATTCAGCCTCTGCGGATGACTTAGAAATTGTGTTTTGTTTCTTTGTCTTCCAAGATACAAGGGAATGACCAAAGAATGCACAGAACCCTGTTAAAGACCTTGCACTAAATAAACAGTTTCCTCAATCTGTATCACATAAAGCAGATAAAGATGTGAAGTTCTTTGTTGGAAAAAATAGGCCCAAATCCATGGTACCTCTGAGATATCCAATGACATGCAAAGCTGCCTTGTAATGTGGGTCTCTAGGTTGACTCATGAATTGGCTTAAATGTTGCAAATCATACGAAATGTCTGGTTTGGACATGTTCAAGTACAATAACCGACCAATTGCTCTTCTATAACTTTCAGGATCTTGTAGTAAATCACCTTGGTCAATGGTTAAATTCAGTCCTCGTGGAAGAGGAAAAGAAGCAGTTATACAATCTTGAAGCTTTATATCAATCAACAGATCATGGATATACTTCATTTGATTTAGTAAAGTACCTAATTCGGTTCTAGATAGTTCTAACCCCAAGATATATCCGACCAATCCCAAATCCTTAATTGTAAAGACCCTGTGCAACTCATTTTTCACAAACTAAATAGAATCCTCAACTTCTCCAGTTATGAGCAAATCATCAACATATATAATTGTCACAATTAACCCTTTTGGTGAATTCCATACAAACAAGCTATGATCAAACTTGGATTGAATAAATCCTAGACTACTCAAGAATTTGGATAATTCAATGTTCCATTGTCTGGATGCTTGTTTCAATCCATACAAGGATCTAGACGGATTACATACCTTGTTTGTACTTTGATGGTTATAACCTTCTGGAATCATCATGTAGACATCTTCTTCAATGAATCCATGAAGGAAAGCATTGTTCATGTCAAGTTAGTGAAGAGGTCGTTTATGCATAGTAGCAATTACAATCATCAGTCTCACAGTAGTAAACTTTGCAACCGGGGAAAAGGTATGCTTGTAACCTTTTTCCTTTATCTAATCATATCCCTAGCCTTTCTTTGTACCTTTCAACACTCCCATCTGCCCTGAATTTGTTTTTATAAATCCATTTACATCTAATAGGTTTTTGTCCTGGAGGCAATTCAGTCGAAACCCGTGTCTTATTACTTTCCAGAGCTGATAATTCCCTATTCATTGCCTCCACCCATAAAGGGTCTTGTCAAGGTTCTTTATAAGTAATTGGTTCCTTCAAGGCCAAGGTGTTTGCTAAGGAAATAACATAGTCTGAGGAATAATAGGAAGAATCTGTAACAGGTATGGCCATAAAAGATGTAGATTCAGAGCTTTGTGCTTGAATAGTAGGGCAATCATAGACTTGTAGCTTTGTTGGAGGATTTCTTTGTCTAGTGGAGTGTCTCAAGGATAGATGGATAATGGTTTAATCTCTTGTGATGAAGTAGAATGTGATGATTCAGAATCAGGAATATCAATCAGGAATTGAATTTTGGTCATTGTTTGAGAAAGGAAAGGATGAAGAATTATGAAGATCATCAGGATTTGAGATTTCAAGAATATGATGAATAGTATCATTGGAATCATATTGGTGAGCAAGATTTACAAGAGGAAGTGAAGGAAGGTTATTTGTGGAAGGTTGATCTTCAGTATCTTGAAAAAGAAAGAGACTTTCTATTAACAACCCGCCATCTAAGTTCTTTCTGGAAGGTCTTTTTAATTTGAGAAGTTTATCGAATTGCTAGGAATATTGTTATTTTTCTTATAACTAAAAATGTTACTAGAGCTTATACATTTTTCACTAACGATCTTGACCTACATATTACTAGGGATCGTGAGATTATTCTAACGAAGTTTCATCTAGAGACAAAGGTATTGTAAACTTTAGCAACGCGAAAACCCAAGTCCCCACCTTTTTATATGTGTAAATCTTCTCCCACAAAATCAAAGGATGATGATTTGGGGTACATTTGCTCCAATTTTTTTAACTTTTTCTTTTTGATTTCATATACCCTTACTCTATACATAAGATAGCTAAATGTGAATCAGTAAAGGAAATTGAAATCACTAGAATGAAGAAGAACCTCCATGCTACTCTCTCTATTATTACTCTCTTGAGCCTCAAGAAAATTCTATTACAAGCTTATAAGAGGAACTCCAAGATACACCACCTCTTTACAAGAATGATTGTCCACCGTACACGTGTCTACTAACAAGTAACAACTAGACGAGATTATTGCAGGATAAAGTCAACAGGTCAAGTACCTATATTCCATACTAACTTTGAAAATGAGATTTGTTTGGATCAGGACTTAAACCCAAGACCCCGCCTTCTTATTTGTGCAAATCTTCTTCCACGAAATCAAATGATGATGATTTATTGGTACATTTTCTCCAATTTTTTTAAACTTTATCTTTTTGATTTCATACACTCTTTAGGAGAAGAATATATACACGACACAAATAATTAGAAAGCCAGCCTAAATACTTTTCAAGGTTGGTGGTAATTTGAATATTATGAATATTAGTTGATGATAAGGCAAACACCTTATTAAGGTTTGTCAATACATGCATTCTACTCTTGTGGAAGTTCAAGAGAATTGAGTTTTAAGGACAAAATTATCAAGAAGAAATTATATGCAGATCATTTTAGAAAAGGGATACAATTTCTAAAATAAGGGTATCACTATCGCCGACAAAGCTAAGAAAAAGTAGACATGTGCCATTTTCAAACAACTGAATACTCACTTTACATTTTGGTTGATCCGCTTCATATATAAAAGTTCTCTGTACTCATAACAATGGAAAAATATATGAAGCTAATTGACCAGCTTGACAAAAATACCACAAAAGGGGTGGAAAAGAGGTCCATGTGACTCGGACTGAGAGATCCCGACTCTAAACCCGTGCGGCTCTTAGCTAAGTTGGCCGTCCGAGAAGCTAAGTCAAGCCTTGTCCCGACGTTGCGTTGCGGAAGCTTAAGAAGGATGGCTAAGGATTTGTGGGAAAGGAAAGCTTTTTATTACACAAGGAAAATTTACAAGAGAGCTTTACAATGGATAAGTTTGGATGGACTTGGATGCTAAGTGGATGCCTTGCAAAATGAGAGCCATGGCCTATTTATAGGCTTGGCCTCCCTCTGACCCAAGAAAGATCTAGAATACATAAGCCCTAGATCGATCTAGAAAGATCCCAAGGTGGTGCGCCTATGGCAAGGGCTCCTAGATCTCTCGTGTCCATGCTAGAAGCTTCTAGCAGCTGCTGGAGGGGCGCACCCAGGCGCGCCTGTGTGGTGCCCTTCTCCAGAAGGGGCGCGCCTCTTCTGGAACCTTCCAGAAGGGGCGCGCCTGGCCCATCGTCCTTCCCCTTGGGCGCGCCAACGCTAGACGCCTCTGGATGGGGCGCGCCTCCTCTAGAACTCTCTAGAAGGGGTGCGCCTTGACATATAGCCTTTCTCATGGGCTCTTTCATGCCTTGGCTTCCCGAACGCCCCAGATGAGTTCTGACCCCTCCGAAATCCTCTAGAAGGAATGCACCTTTGTTGCCTCCATGCCCCAGATATCTCCCGATGCCTTCGGAACCTTCCGGAATACCCTTGGCTTGATCTTGGCACATGAGTCCGGGTGTCTTTTGGGACACGGATCCGCGGTCCGTGTCACATGCACATTGATCATTGATTATCATTGAGAACGAAGTTGCAGTAATAAAGGTTATAGATCAGGATTGATAAGGAGGTCATATTAATAAAGATTATACCCAGTTAACCCATTCACTAGTAAATCTAGAGGAGTACTTGATTCAACAAATCTTTCAAGAATGTCATCCCACAACTCTTTAGCTGACTGAGCATATGTGAAATTCACAAGAATCCCCTTGGTCATCGAATTGATTAACTTAATCCATCTTGCTAGGTTTTCTCCCTCCTTGATCAGTTTCACACATGATCCATTTATAAAGTCACACCTAATCCATCGACGCCGATGGTTCTCTTGCCCTTTTTCAACCGCTGTCATCAAAAATGTCATGCATTGGGTTGGTGTCAATCACCCCCTTGAAGACCTTGATAGGTGGATCGATTGGTTCTCCTCTAGTACTCGACAATCTTCTACCGTGTTCAAGATTAGGATTACATCCCTCACCTCTACCATCTACTCTGTTTGGCGGGCTAGAAACTGTACAATCTTTGAAGGAAGGAGGATTGCTGGCAAGAGTGCAGCAACATGGCTATTGAGGACTCCAAGGCCAGGATTAAGGGGAGGTTGAACACTAACAAGAGCACCACTAGGAGATGGATGAAACACCTTGGTGTTCTATAACTGGTTTTGCTACTGTGTTCTGTTTTCGGTCCGATCTGTAAGCTTCTGTTAGGTGCTTCATTTGAGATGGCTTCTTGCAGCCTGATTGAGTTGTTTTGTGTCCCTTGTCAAAACTCGAGCTTTTCCTGGGTCTCCCGAGTTTTTATATAAGGCCTTTTGTATATGATTCTCTGATCCTTTAGGATCCTTGGAAATATATTTACAATTTCCAAAAAAAAAGTTCTAATCTTATTTGGACGATCTGGTCGAACTTGCCTTATCTCATGCTTACTTTGATAAACTTTATGCAACATATAGTGTTGTTATCTAATTTGAATTATGACTCTTGGCTTAAGAAAAACTCGAACTTCAATTACTGGATATATTTTTGTCCTTTACAATATATTAACCTACATACATCTTATTTGTAAAAGAAACATAATTCAATTGATTGCCGTCCTAATATTAATCTCTCCAAATATGCAACGAGGAGGAATTGAACTCTAATTAATCTCGTAGACAACGATAACTCAACCATTAAGATGTAAATTATTTTTATTGTCTCTCCTTAACAATGATAAGTAAATAATTTTTATAATTAAATAACTTTCTTAAGCTTACTTCTTTGTGAGATTTAGATAATCTATATTTTATAAACATTTTCAGGTGGATATTTATTACTCGCATCCACCAATCCAAGATATGCTTTGGGGATTTCTTTATAATATCGTGGAGCCAATTCTTAAGTTTTGGCCCTTTTCAAAACTCAGAGAGAAGGCATTGAATGTTGTGATGGAACACCTCCACTATGAAGATATAAGCAGTAGATATATAAATATTTCTTGTATTACAAAGGTACTTTTTTTTTCTTTTATATTTACAAAATGTTATTTTTTCTAATGTGTGGTAGATCAGGTGAGGAACCACTCGTGATAACCTAGTTAGGAAAGGTTGATGCTCCTATTACATGAGATGAGATTTCACATAAGATATGACATCACTAATTATAACTTATGTAGGCTTTGTGCATCGTTGCTTGTTGGTTAGATGATCCAAACGGTGAGGCATACAAGTTTCATCTCGCTCGAGTTCCAGATTACTATTGGGTGGCAGAAGATGGTATGAAATTACAGGTATTGATGATAAACATATATTAATTACATATATCATTGTGCAAAAAAACAAAATTTTGAACATATATATTACACAAGAACAAATATTACATATCGGGTGCATCCTCTAGCTCATTGGTTTTTATACACTGTCTTTGAGATGAATTTAGTCTATATATCAATTTTGGTGTATTCTAACTAAATTCAGTTATTATTGTCACATAGCTGAATTTCAGTTTTTCTTGGGTCTATCGGACGTACCCTCTTTCCATTGGGCAGGGGTACCCCCTAGATTCCGCTGAAGCGGGGCCTCACTAGCAGGGACGGACCGAAGGGCAGGCTGGGATACGCTCCAACCCGCCTTAAAAAAATAAAAATAGCGTAAATTTAATAATAAAAAAAGAAGATAAATTTAGTAGTAAATTAGTTTATATTAAGGTAATTTAGCCCACCCAAAAATTTTTAGTGACAATTAACCCACTCAAAAATTTTTAGTGACAATTAACCCACTCTAATGTTAAAACTTGCGTCCGTCCCTGTTCACATTTACATAAGAAATTTGATAGGCTAATGCTGGAAGTCAAACATGGGATGCATCATTTGCTATTCAAGCAATTTTATCAAGCAATCTCGTTGAAGAATATGGGGAAGCTCTACACAAGGCACATGGCTTTATAAAAGGTTCACAGGTAAAATTTTAATATATAGTTTGTAAGTAGTTGAATGATGCATAAACAAAGTTGGGTTGTACTCATTTTTAATGGGGTATATACAATTTTGAATACATAAAAAAGGTCAAGGGAAACCCATCTCAAAATTTCAAGCATATGTATCGATATACAAGTAAAGGTGCATGGACCTTTTGCTCCCATGACCATGGTTGGCAAGTATCTGATTGCACAGCAGAATCTCTCAAGGTATATGTACCTATATATAACAAAATAGATCGCACTTAATTGTACTTAATTGTTATATACTGTATCATTTAACGTAATTGTCTCTTCTATACATATGTAGGTTGTGTTGTTGTATTCACAGATGCCAAAAGAACTTGTTGGTCAAAAAATAGAGACAACACATCTCTATGACGCTATAGATGTCCTTCTCAATTTCCAGGTAATTAAGTTGTATTTCACTTGAAGGGAATGTATGATCGAGTCTAGAACAATCACGAAAATTAATCAATTGAGACTAAAACTTGTGTATGGTTTGCTTCATGTTTGCTTTATAGAACAAGAATGGTGGTTTCCCAGCTTGGGAGCCTGGAAGGGCTTGTAGTTGGCTAGAGGTGAGTATTTTAATCATTATGAAAAATCCAATGCATGATCAACTTTTTCAAATTTAATTAATTTGTAAAAAATACTTTATTCAAAGTTTTATTTGAACATCTCTTCCAGATTTTCAATCCCACGGAAGTCTTTGAAGACTGTCTGACTGAAAAAGAGTAAGTTAAAAAAGCCTTTTAATTTATAGAGTAGTTGCGTACTATTTTCACCTTCTCCCAATTAATCTGAATATCGAGAATAGTTCATTAATATATTGTCCTTGTATCAATTCATTCAAGGCACGTGGAATGTACATCATCTGTTATTGAGGGTTTGACTTTATTCAAGAAGTTGTACCCGGGTCATCGAAGGCAAGAGATCGATTCTTGTATCAAGAGGGCACTTCAATTCATTTTGGATAAACAAAACCTAGATGGTTCATGGTAGGTCCTTCATTCATATCATTTTAATTTATTCATTCATTATTTTGAATGAAAATAGGCAATTCATGCAAGAGGATAAAGTGTACAAAATTTCTTAAAAATGGCACTTATTCACTACGTACAAAATGGCAGGCGAGGTAATTGGGGCATATGCTACACATATGGAACATGGCTTGCAATGGGTGCCTTAACATCATCTGGTATGACCTACAATAATACCCCTATAGTGCGTAAAGCCTGTGAGTTCTTACTATCCAAGCAACTATCTGATGGCGGTTGGGGAGAAAGCTACCTTTCATACACAAAAAAGGTACATTAATTACATTAAAAAAAACTTATGATTTGAATACAAATGATTGCGAAATCAACAAATATCAAATTGTATATAATCATCCTATGCTCACATAATTCAGGTCTACATACATAGGGAAGGGAATACGTCCAATTTAGTTCAAACTTCGTGGGCACTATTGGCCCTTATTAAGGCAGGCCAGGTTTGATGTTCGAGCCTTAAAACTACGTACAACTATATAATATAGATATACATATATTCTAATTTCATTTAACTTTTTTTTATCATCAATTATTAGGTTGAGATCGATCCAATACCCATAAAAAAGGGTATCCAATTATTAATTAACTCTCAAGTAGAAAAAGATGGTGACTTCCCACAACAAGTAAGAGAATCAAATATGTGGGAGCTAGTTATTTTTTTCCATTAGCTCGATTTCGTATTCTTCGTTTACTCACAATTGAGGTTCACAATCACATGAGGGACTATTGACTAAAAAAGTGTTCTTGTTGACACACTTTTTATTTTGATTAATTGGCAGGAAGCTACAGGAGCTTATTTCAACGCTTCTATTTTAAACTACGAAGCATATCGGAATATTTTTCCTACATGGGCACTTGGAGAGTACCGCCGTTGTATTTTGAATGATACATGAACTGAAAATATCAAGTCATAAAAGCAGTTGCCAATACAGACTATACAGTTGGAAAGGAATGATTTCTTTGTAGTTTTCTATATGTATTTAAGTTGCCAAATGGGTTTCATATAATCAAACAAGATTATGGTTATGTTTTTATATGTAAAATATTTTGTTTGGAGTTGCTAAATTTACTCTATCTATAAATTCCTTTTAAATTAAGTGTATTTTACATATGGATAGTGCTTAATCATAATTACAGTAATTCAAACTAATGTATCCTTCTTTTATGAGTTTTTGAGGATACTTTTACTAGGAGTGGAAAATGAGCAAGATGTGTGGATTTAATGCGAGTGAATTGGGTTTCGGCTTGTTCCATATTATGGTCAATGGTGGGTGTGAGAAGTAATCAGATGTGGTTAGTGATGAAAACCAAAATAAATCAGCGCTAGAAGACAAGAAACGAGATTACTTTTATTTGAATGTGCAAACACTTGCTCTTTATTTATTATTTTAGTGACGAGATAACGCGTCACGAGGTTACAAGTTGCGAGGTCACAAATGAACGAGTTACACTTTAGACCTCCTAAGAGTGCTTGAGATCTCAATCTAACAAGGTTCGAGATCTCCTAATCACTATAGGGTTCTATCACCAGCAGGCCGCTTAACGAACTCTAATGGCGAGGTTGAGGAGTTTGAGTTTGAGCTTGAGCCAGAGCGCGGTGATTGTGGCCTGCGAGATGACACAACGAGGCTTTTGGTGTGGAGATTCTTTGTGTGACTTGAAGTCTTTTGTGGACTTTGCTTATCTGTAGCGCGGCTTTTGACGATGATTCAACACGTCGATCTTCAACGAGCAAGATAGTCACTGTTGAAAAACGCGTCTGTATCCAGAAAATATTTAGCCACGAATTTTGGCGAGGGTAATTTGGGTGGCAACAACCATAAATTTAGCCACAAATATTTCAGTTTGCGGTAATATGGCCATGAAACATAGAGTTGTGGCTAGTTTTGTGGCCAAATAGCCCCGAAAATTGAGCGCGACTAGATTTGGTTGTAGATTTCTGGCCATATTGTCATGAAAACAAGCTCGTGGCTAACGTTAAGGCCCAATGGACGTGAATTTTTTGCGCAGCTAGATTCATTTCTAGAGTAGTAGCTAATTAGCCACGAAAAAAGATTCGTGTGTATATTCAGGACAAAATCTGGAGCTAAGTACCCACATACTAGTCGTGGCTAGGTTTGTGGATATTTGTGTGGGTAATTTGAATCATTGACTCATAAATAGTCCTTCATTTCGTTAAGATTTTTTAGAAATAACCACAAAACTAGCCACGAGTTCTTATTTTCGTGTCTAACATAGTTTGTTTGGAAACATCTGCGATAACAGTCATGAGATTAGCCACGAGTTCTTTATTTCGTGAGAAATATGCAGAAATAACCACGAGATTAGTCACGAGTTCTTCATTTCGTGTCTAACTTTGTTTGTTTGGAAAAATTTGCAGAAACAGTCATGAGATTAGCCACGAGTTCTTCATTTCGTGAGAAATCTACAGAAATAACCACGAGACTAGTCACGAGTTCTTCATTTCGTGTCTAACTTTGTTTGTTTGGAGAAATTTGCAGAAACAGTAACGAGATTAGCCACGAGTTCTTCATTTCGTGGTAAATCTTCAGAAATGACCAAAAGATTTCAACGAAGGAAGATGAGAAGAGTACATTTGGATTGGGCTGCTCCTCCATATGGGCCGAGAACGGTGATCCAAAAACGGGCCCATTTCTTTTCACTCCCAAGCCCATCAGATTTTCTATTACCCTACAAGCCCATTCCTAATTAATTTTTATTATTTGTAAAATTATTTCCACTATAAATAACAACTATTTTAAAATTTTAATAAATATTACCCATAGGCCTTTATAAAAAATATTTATTAAAATAAAATATCAATCATGTTCACCTAGGAAATTAATAATTTTAATAAATTATAAATGACTTCCTAATAAATTAATAATTTTTAATTCTTATGAGAAATCGTTATATTCAATTCGAATCGTTCATTCTTATGAGAAATCGTTATATACATTTAGAATCGTCCATTCTTATGAGAAATCGTTATATTCATTTAGAATCGTTCATTCTTATGAGAAATAGTTATATTCATTTAGATTCGTTCATTCTTATGAGAAATCGTAATATTCATTTAGAATCGTTCATTCTTATAAGAAATTGTTATATTCATTTAGAATCGTTCATTCTTATGAGAAATCGTTATATTCATTTAGATTCGTTCATTCTTATGAAAAATTGTTATATTCATTTAGAATCGTTCATTCTTATGAGAAACCGTTATATTCATTTAGAATCATTCATTCTTATGAGAAATCGTTATATTCATTTAGAACTGTTCATTCTTATGAGAAATCGTTATATTCAATTAGAATCGTTCATTCTTATGAGAAATATTATATTCATTTAGATTCGTTCATTCTTATGAGAAATCGTTATATTCATTTAGAATCGTTCATTCTTATAAGATATTGTTATATTCCTTTAGAATCGTTTATTCTTATAACAAATCATTATATTCATTTAAAATCGTTCATTCTTGTAAGAAATCGTTATAGTCCTTTAGAGTCGTTCATTCTTATAAGAAATCGTATATTCCTTTAGAATCATTCATTCTTATAAGAAAATGTTATATTTCTTTAGAATCGATCATTCTTATAAGAAAGCGTTACTTCATTTAGATTCGATCATTCTTATAAGAAAGCGTTATATTTTTTAGGGTTTAGGATTTAGGGCCTAGGGTTTAGGGTTTAGGGTTTAGGGTCGATCATGCTTATAAGAAATCATTATATTCCTTTATAATCATTCATTCATATAAGAAATCGTTATACTTCTTTAGAATCGTTCATTTATAAGAAAACCTAATATTCACTTAGAGTTCATTCTTATAAGAAATTGTTATATTCATTCAGAATCGTTCATTCTTGTAAGAAAACGTAGAAAATGTTATATTCACTTAGAATCATTCATTCTTATAAGAAAATATTGTATTCACTTAGAATCGTTCAATCTTATAAGAAAACATTGTATTCACTTAGAATCGTTCATTCTTATAAGAAAACGTTATATTCACTTAGAATTGTTGATTCTTATAAGAAATCATTATATTCCTTTATAATCATTCATTCTTATAAGAAATCGTTATATTTCTTTAGAATCGTTTATTCTCATAAGAAAACATAATATTCACTTAGAATCATTCATTGTTATAAAAAATTGTTCTATTCATTTAGAATCGTTCATTCTTGTAAGAAAACATTATATTCATTTAGAATCGTTCATGCTTATAAGAAAACGTAGAAAATGTTATGTTCGCTTAGAATCGTTCATTCTTATAAGAAAATATTATATTCACTTAGAATAGTTTATTCTTATAAGAAATCGTTATATTCCTTTAGAACAGTTCATTCTTATAAGAAATCGTTATATTCCTCTATAGTCGTTCATTCTTATTAGAAAACGTTATAGTCCCTTAGAATCGTTCATTCTTATAAGAAATCGTTATATTTTTTAAAATCGTTCATTCTAATAAGAAATCGTTATATTCCTTTATAGTCGTTCATTCTTATAAGAAAACGTTATATTTCCTTAGAGACGTTCATTCTTATAAGAAACCATTATATTCCTTTAGAGTCGTTCATTCTACTAAGAAGTCGTTTATTTCTTTATAACTGTTCATTCTTATAAGAAACCTAATTAGTTCACATGTTATGGTTAAAGTTTAACAATACCTAAACCTCTATGATGATCTTTATATGCTTGATGTTAACAAGTACACGCCAGGGGTTCGGGGGCAGAGCCACTCGACAACACCAAGGGTTCTAGGGGGCGGAGCCCCCTAGTAGATCTGTTTTAAAATACATGATATTTTTATAATCGTAATTTTCACTATTTAACATCTTTAATTCAAATATATAAACTTGTTATAATTGTTAGTACTTATAAAGTTATAATAACGTTATGTATATGTGAATTATTTTTAAGCATTTTTTATATTATTTTTTTTAGAATATGTTAACTTATTTATATGTAGAAAGGTGTATTATATCAACTTTACAAAAATTTCGTTCAAAATTTGGACAAAAATAATGGCGGGCTTCATTGGAGGGAAAATTATTTTAGGAGGGAGAATAAAACTTTGGGTTGAATAAAAATGAGCCCAAAATCCAAAACCCTAGTTTCTATTCTATGAGTGCGGCGCTCTAAGTTCAGTCAACTGATAAACAGGTCTAGGAAGGAACCCGAGAGAGAATCAGGTTTGAGCTTGTCCGCCTCTCAAACCCTAGTTTCTTCACCGCCCTCTTGTCTTCTCCACCTCGTCAGAGCCTACAAATTTGTCTCCAAATTGATCGGTTTGAGGTTGTCCTTCTCAATTGAACATCAACAAGGAAAGCAAAAAGCCTGAGAGAGCCCAACTCAAAGAATTCAGAGTCTTCACCGTCGACATGTCTTCTCCATCTCATCGAAGTCTACAAATTCGTCTCCAAATTGATGGGTTTGAACTTGTCCTTCTCAATTGAATTTTGTTTCCTAATTTTTGTCAACCGTAGTTCTTATTTCTCAATTGACAAAGAAATGCAGATGGAGGAAACTATGGCTCACTCAGGATGGGTTGGTGCTGATAAATCCTTCGGGCGTGACATTTCTGACGCTCACTACAAAGCCTGCTTGTATGCTGGAATCAACATCAGTGGAACCAATGGAGAAGTTATGCCTGGTCAGGTTCGGTATCTCTCAATTCATGAATGACAATGACTATGACTAAAAATGCAAATTTCCTTACTAATGATGAAAAAAATTTCCTGCTATAAACTTTCAGTGGGAGTACCAAGTTGGTCCAAGTGTAGGCATTGAAGCTGGAGATTACATTTGGATTTCTCGATACATCCTGGAGGTAATCTATTCTTCTTAAATCTGTTCTTGGGTTCAAGATGTTTTTCGACCCCTTGTTACCTACGAGGTTCTCCTCTATTTATAGAGAGTTGAGGAGCCGAGTTTCGGTGTTTGCTCGATGTGGGACGCCCGAGATCAGGGCTTCTGATTGGTCCGATGGTGAGGCAGCTGTTTATTGGTTGGGGGAGCGGAAACAACTGAGTGGTTCAGACGGGTGGGGGTGTCAGCTTTCGAGCAACGAGGTTTAGACCTCGTTGCCGAGGTCTCGGGACCTTGCGGAGATAGGGATTTGTTTAATTTAGAGATGGGTACAGTAATGGGTCCCGTAATCCACCTTGGGAGTCCCGTCGGATCCGTTTATTCCTCGTACCCCGGGCCTACTTCCTATTCTACCATTTTGAGCACCATCACAACCCCATGGCCTGGGGACCTCGTCCCGAGGACCGCAGGTCGTACATGAATATCATCGGGTTCGCCAGACCCGGGGGTGCGAGGTTTTTGCTAGAAGCGAGGTGTAGAGGCTGAGCGAACTCCTTCGCAAAGACTTTTCTGGCGAGGTTGATATCTGCGAGGCTTGACACTTGGATATTTTCTTTCGTTATGCATGTGGCATCTTCTAGGCCGGCCTCCCCGTGTCTCATTATTGGGCCTCTAAAGATGTATTAGGCCCAATAAGCTTTTCGGGAATGGGGGGAGGCCCAGTTTCGCCCTCTTTAAAACGTCTCTTCCACGCCCCTCAACACTTCATCTTCATCTTCTTCCTCACGTACTCTCTCCCTCTCTCTCGTTCTTCCGATCTTTCAGCCAGCAATCGACAGTTTTCTCGACGATTGCCAGGAACGCCACCGACCTTTCCGCGCGAGTCTCCGAACAAGTAAGTACTCGACTCCCTCTTCGTGTTTTCCGGCGTTTCTGCTTCTTTTGCCGTTTTCGTGCCCTAGCGAGAGACGGACATCCTCCGGTGTTTCGTGTGGGCGTTACGGCAGCGAGACGGAGGCGGCCGTCCTCCGGTGTTTTATTTGTAGAATTATGTTTAGTTAGCAAACCTAGAGCTTTTATCTTTTGAAAGATTTATGATACTATCATCGAATCTTTAGTTCTAACTCTTGATATTTTCCAACATTTTTTGTATTTTGAAACAAGCTAATGACCCATTAGAATGTATGCTAAGTTGCGAACCAACTATCTCATATTTGATTCCATGATGGCGAATTTCAGTGCGGTTTGGGAAACCCACTTCCTCCAGAAGAAAACTAACCTGAATAGAAATAAACGAAGTGAAACTTCCAACATAACAAAATTTCCTCTTGCTTCAGCTCGATCGTCTAGCTCGGTTTCTTATGAGACTTGTTTCCATATTAACACTTGAATCAGGATTGCCCCTAGCTTGCATATGTCATCCTTCTCTGCATTGGCATAAGTTGAAGGGTTTCCTCCACCTTCCTAGAATATTAAAGATAACGAGACGATGATACGACTCGGTGTGAGCCCGTACCGAACCTTCGTTGGTCGAAGGGTTGAGCACACTCGAGGTGAGCGACGACTCGAAGGAGATAACGAGAGAAAATACGATTATGGCAAAAACTAATTTTCTTGATTAATTCCTCTAAGGATAATTTAGAGAGTATTTATACCTAAGCCCTAGACGGTTCAAAAAAGCGACTCAAGAAAGAACCGACAAGAAAACCTGAGAAGAGAGATTAAACTCTAGTTTAAAAATACAATTAAAATGCTAATAAATAATAAATAAAACATTTATTATTCATAATATCTTTTAGGCCTACGACGATCTCGAACCGGTCTCGAACTTGTAGTAGCTTCTACGCCCTGTGGCGTATCAATCTCTCCCCCGATGAGATTCGACTTGTCCTCAAGCCGCAAATGAGGAAAGACCCGCTGAATAGACTCCACCGGTTCCCAAGTCATGGCAGATGGTTCACCATCATCCCACTCTACTAACCATTCATGTTGCGGTTGGCCGTTAATCAAAACCGTGCGCTCCTGCATTGCCCGAACCGGTTTGGAGATGGGTCTATCGTACAGAAATTCTGCCGGACGTGTAGCTGGCTGCATAGGGCCGCCATTGGAAGTGTAGGGACGCAACATGGAGACATGAAACACGTTGTGGATACGAGCCGTGGCCGGGAGCTCGAGGCGATAGGCTACAGCGCCTATGCGCTCGCTAATGCTGAACGGCCCATAGAACCGGCGCGACAGTTTGGCGGACATGGGATGCGCCACAGAATGATGTCTATAGGGTTGTAGCTTGAGCAAGACTTGATCACCGATGTTATATTCAACGTCGCGCTTGTGTTTGTTAGCCTGCGTGACCATTCGCTGCTGCATTTTCCGAAGATTAGCACGCAGCAACTCGAGCACTTGTTCTCGATCCCGAATAGCCTCCGAGGTCGGTGTCGGTGGGCCGGTAGGGCAAGTGGCACGGCTGATTGGTGGGGCTTCATGGCCATATAAGGCGCGGAATGGCGACATCTTAAGGCCCTCATGATACATAGAATTTAGAGCCAATTCCGCCCATGGTAAGAAATCATACCAACGCCGAGGATGAGCATGAGTAAACGCTCGGAGGTATTGCTCAAGGCCTTGGTTACGAACCTCGGACTGGCCATCCGTTTATGGATGGTACGCTGTGCTATAAGGGAGTTTGGTTCCGCTCAAACGATGCAACTCGGTCCAAAATGCACTCGTAAAAATAGCATCGCGATCAGACACAATTTTCGCCGGAATGTCGTGATGCTTGACAATTATCTCGATGAAGACAGCCGCAACTTTTGGCGCATCATACCGCTGCCCCAATTCCCCGAAGTGCGCGTATTTCGAAAGCCTGTCAATCACCACTAGTATCGTAGACTGGCCACGCGACGGAGGAAGGCCAATAATGAAATCCATGGCAACTTCGTCCCAGACTTGTTGTGGAATCGGTAATGGCTGTAATAACCATGCCGGTTTCTGAGTGCTATACTTGGTGGATTGACACACCAAGCACGACGAAACAAAGCGCTTGACATCCAAGCGCATCCCTGGCCAATAAAAGACCTCGGCCATCCAACGAAAAGTTCGATCAATTCCCGGATGTCCTGCCGATGGAGAGGAGTGAAATTCTGATAAAATTCTCGGCTTTCAAAGGAGAATCACTGCTGACCACCAAACAATGATTATAATAAAGGGCGCCATCATGAATCTGAAACGGCGCAGGCAACAGCCCAGAAGCGGCTTTAGCATGCCACTCTTGTAAATCAGACGAAGTGGAATTTTCCAATCGTAAGCGGTGTAAAAAATCTGGCAAGGGCGTGGAAAACGCCATGAATTGGTGTAATAGGGGATCGTCCTCACTCATGCATCTGGACAAGGCGTCGGCCACCCGATTACTAGCTCCGGTCTTATATTCAATCCGAAACTTGTATCCCATCAATTTTCTCATAAAGAATTGTTGATCCGGGGTTTGAATTACCTGTGATAACAACTCTTTGAGGCTCTTTTGATCACTGCGAATGAGAAATTCACGCCCAAGCAAGTACTGACGCCATTTCTGAACCGCGGAAACAATGGCGAATAACTCCCTGTGATATGCAGAAGAACCACGACGTCGGGGCCCGAGTTTCTTACTGAAGAACGAAATAGGGCGCTCATCCTGGAGTAAAATGGCGCCAACTCCGTCATCTGATGCATCGGTCTCTAGTGTAAATGGCTTAGAAAAATCAGGGAGTTGCAAAATTGGCGGAGACATCATCGTCTGTTTCAAACGATTAAACGCGATTTCCGTTTCTGCCGACCATATAAACTTGTCTTTCTGTAATAAGGTTGTGAGAGGCGCCGCAAGCAATGCATAATGGCGGATAAATTTCCGATAATAACCTGTGAGGCCCAGAAATCCTCTTAGCTGCTTAACAGACTTCGGTACAGGCCATTCAGACATGGCCGAAAGCTTGGAGGGGTCGGCTAACAGCTGGCCGACGGTGACTATATGGCCCAAATACTCCACTTTCGAGGTGCCAAACGAACACTTAGAGCCCTTAACATAAAAATGATTATCCTCTAGCACTTGTAAAGCAATATCAATGTGCCGAGTGTGAGCCTCTAATGTCGGACTGTATATAAGAATATCGTCAAAGAAGACGATCACAAAATCCCCGAGATACTGAGCAAAACTCTGATTCATCGCTGCCTAAAAAGTTGAGGGTGCATTTGTTAACCCGAACGGCATAACAAGAAACTCAAAGTGCCTGTCATGGGTTCGAAACGATGTCTTATAAATATCCGCCGAGTGCATTCGGATTTGATGATATCCAGAATGCAAATCAAGCTTGGTAAATATAGTGGCCTTGCCCAACTAATCGAATAACTCGTCAGCTGTAGGAATAGGAAATTTGTCAGCAATTGTCGTTGTATGCAGTGCTCTGTAATCAACACAGAATCGAAACCTTCCGTCTTTCTTTTTCACCAATAAAGCAGGAGAAGAGAACGGACTTGTACTATGGCGCATAATGCCCTGTTGAAGCATATCAAGAACCTAACGCTCAATTTCAGCTTTCTGAAAATACGGATATCTGTATGGCCGCACATTCACCGGTTTAGAATTCGGAAGCAAGTGAATCCGATGATCCCATATTCTCGGTGGGGGAAGAGAGTGCGGTACCTGAAAAACGTGTGTATGTTGTTGTAATACTTCCCGCAAAATCGGTGACACGTCTTCCGGAAATAAGAACTGTTCGGTGCTAGTAATAGAAGGCGGCTCACTCGGAATCGGAACGATTTCAAAGAACTCAGTAACATAGTCAGCAACACATAAAGATTGAAGAGTACTGAAAGAAATCGGCTTAGGGGAGTGACGATCACCTTTTAAGAGAACCGATTTGCCTTGCCACGAGAACTCCATAGTTAATTGAGCATAATCATGTGAAACTTTGCCCAGAGTCTATAACCACTGCACACCGAGCACCACATGTGGTCCATGAACTTTCAAAATAAATAGATCGATCGGAAACTCATGGCTCTGTAGGGTCACCAGGGTGGCCACGCACTGATGAGTGCATTGTAAATACTCTCCATTTCCCACATAAACACGGAAAGGCGTCACCTCTGATAAGGATAACTGTAACTGTTCGACGATAAATGGGTGAATAAAATTGTGCATACTGCCACCATCAATCAGATTCTGTACGTCAACACCAGCAATAGAGCCCAAGAGTTTCAAAGATTTGGGGCTCGATAAGCCTTCCATGGAATTGATACTAGAAACGTCCCTTGTCACGGCAATCTCCTCATCATGAACAGCCCCATCGCCGTCTTCATCATCCGAATCTTCACATCCAAGCAACGCTAAAAAACGATGCTTACAGCGATGTCCTCGGGTGTACCTCTCGTCACAATTCCAACACAAACCCTTTTTAGTACGATCATCACGTTCAGCAGGAGTAAGGCGTTTAATTGGAAGGTTTGAGAAGTTACCATTCAGTTGTGTGGGCCGTGGTTCCGGAATGGTGGCACTCAGCCCCGATGTTGGCGATGGCGGTTGATGCGAAGTACTGCCCGAACGTGTCCCACTCGGCGTCTAGGAGCGCCGATTATTAGCAGTCCACTGCGCAGTCGTGTCATTGAAGGATGCCGCTAATTCTCGGGCTAGAGCGAAGGCCTGATATAGGGAAGTTGGGTTATGCAAGTTTAACTTGCGTTTGACGGGCTGCTTCAATCCCACCTTAAACAAGGATATCAGAGTCGGCTCTGAGAGATCCCGAACATTATTGAGGAGAGCCTCAAATTCAGCTTGGTATTCCAACACTGTGGTCCGCTATTGAAGCTTAGCAAGTAACCCCACGTAGTCTTCGTAATGCTGCGGATCAAAGCGTTGCTGAAGGGATATCAAAAACACTGGCCAAGTCTCCCCACGATTGTTCCGATGTTGATAACGGAACCAATCGGAAGCTGGCGGATCAAACAACATACCCACGAGGCGGAGGCGGTCGACGTCAGTCGTGCGAAAATAATCGAAGTACTCTTGGACTTTAAAGACCCAACCTTTTGGGTCGGATCCATTGAACTTGGGTGCGTCAACACGGATCTTTGGGACATGTTCTTGGCCCTGCGGAGCGCGCACCACGACCGCTTGATTCAGCGGATCTGGAGGCTGCGGTGGAATATTGTCGTGCCCTAGTGGAATCAGGGCTGGTGCTAGAGGCTGCGCTAGGGCTGCCGGTGGCGGCTGTTGTAATGCCACACCCCCAGTCATGTTCAGCGGATTGCCGGCGGGTGCCGGGGCTTGTTAAGCCCTCGTGTTCAAGACGTCGCAGACGTTATCCAAGCGCAATCGTTGCACTTCCTGATCCCGCCGAGACGATTGTACATCATTGGTGAGTTGTAACAACATCTCACGAATTTCGTTGATGGAAGCCGTTGTTGAGTCGGCCACGCCGCTGTCGGAGGTGGACATGGTGTTCACGGATGAAAGCACCAGTTGATACGACTCGGTGTGAGCCCGTACCGAACCTTCGTTGGTCGAAGGGTTGAGCACGCTCGAGGTGAGCGACGACTCGAAGGAGATAACGAGAGAAAATACGATTAGGGCAAAAACTAATTTTCTTGATTAATTTCTCTAAGGATAATTTAGAGAGTATTTATACCTAAGCCCTAGACGGTTCAAAAAAAACGACTCAGGAAAGAACCGACAAGAAAACCTGAGAAGAGAGATTAAACTCTAGTTTAAAAATACAATTAAAATGCTAATAAATAATAAATAAAACAAATATTATTCATCATATCTTTTAGGCCTACGACGATCTCGAACCGGTCTCGAACTTGTAGTAGCTTCTACGCCCTGTGGCGAATCAGACGATGAATCAGTATGTTAGAACCCGAAAATAGAAAGCAAGAATCTTATCTTACAGCTGATTTTGAGGAATCCTAGCATCCTAAATCTAAATGTTAATATTTTAGACATTGAGAAACATAGGAGAAAGCGAGGGAAATGGAAAAGTTTCTAAAACCTAGGAAGTGGGATTTTGCAAAATAAGAAATTAACTAGAACATGGAGAAACTGAGATACTAAGAAACTGATAAAATTACCCATTTGGTTCTGTATGACAGTATCCTGAACTGAGATTGAAAGATCAGTTGGAGGATCAATAGATTCTTAATTTGAGTGTTGTATTTGGTTGATGGTCCTTCTTCTTGTTTCCATATTTACTAGATGGCTTAACAGCCAATGCTTGTCTTTGGCAATAAGACACGACATGTTGTTGCTTAGCACCCAAAAGACAAGTCCATGAAAATAACACATTCTTGTTAGAAGACTTCAATCCTACACAGCTAGGGAGGTTTCCAATCAAGAGATTGTTTGGTAAATTCACAATCCATAATTTGCCACCACAAGTTGTGTTATTAGGAACTGTTCCACTGAGTTGGTTTCCCGCTAAATTGAGGTACCATAATGCAGGCAAATAGAAGAGGGAAGATGGGATTGGCCCAAAAAGATGATTAGATGACATATCAATCCATTAGAGATTATAGAGTTTCTTGAATTTAGAAGGAATCTCAAACCTCAAGGAATTGTTCTGAAGTTTTATGTAAACAAGGTTGCTTCTTATAGAGGAAATTTTGGGTCCCACTCGGTTATTCTCAAGATCAATCTCTTGGAGTGAATTTAATACACTAAGATCAAGAACACTCTGATTGATCAGATTACTAAAGAGAAAAAGGCGTTTGAGGCTTTTTAATGATGTGATGGAAGCTTGGATGTTACCATAGATAAATTAAATTTGAGCTGATATTTAGCATTTCTAGTGAAGAAAGCCTGCTTATTTTAGCAGGAAAAGGGCCCCATATGCCTAATGACACAAGTGAGATTTTTCAATCTAGAAAGCTTGGTTACATCAGTGAACAAAGAATCAATGGAAAAACTCTTAGAGAGACTGCTATGAAACAACAAAGGCTTCACCTTTTTTAGGGTTTGAGAGGAGTTCTTGTTTCCAATGATAGTTAGTTCAGTTTTATGGTTATTTGAGCAAACTGCAACAACTGAAGAGAAGGAAGAAAGGTAGCAAAAGTTGGTCCATTTGTTCCATCATCCCTTTATTAGAGATTTGGTATTAAAGATGCTATTGAAGCCATGAAAAAAATAAATAAGACCTTTCATATTGGGCTTCAAATTCATATGGACAGGCTGAGTACAAGAAAAATGAGCCCTTTTCATGAATGAATCAATCTCAAATTTTATCAAGGGCCTAGATTTTAGGCTGATATAGTACAAGTGTTTGCTTACTAACGTAGGTAATGTGGCTGGAGCAGAAGTGGTCTACGTGGCTGGAGGAGAAGTGGTCTACGTGGCTGTATTTAGGCCTGCAGGATCAAGTGGGATGGCTAATGGCCTAAACTGGCCCATCTTCATTTAAAATGAGCATATTATTAGTGTGTACGAGATTTCGATCAATATGGTAGGGTTCAAAGTGGGTAATGTGTTTAATGAGCACAAGTATGAGTTTATTTTTACGTTTTGTTTTAGGTTGTTTGATGTTTTTAAACAACTTTAATTAGAGAATCATATGTTAAGTCCTATAGATGCATGTTTATTCATAAAAAGTTCATACTTACTTTTCACGTTTAATATATTTTAGATTATATGTTAATGTGTTATATATGTGAATGTGTAGTGCATTACCTAATTACCTTCCTTTCTTACTTAATAATAAACGAAAAAAAGTTATACAGAATTATTTCAGTTTTTGCTATGTTTATAATGTGTGTACATGATTGTTGCTTTATTAAACCTGAATTATTAGTATACATAATATGAACTATTGTAGATTGTTTGACTTAGTCAAATTCACTGACCTATATGCATGTATGTATACGCCGCGGAAAATTATTAAACAAGAAAGATTTACTGGCAAACAAACGAATTTTTATAGTCGTAACACTTTGTCAACGAACTCAATTAACTAAGTGAAAAACCACTCATTTCCAAGTTCTCGCTTGTTCGAATTAAAAGTCTTAACTTGCTTTATTAATCTCTTGAGTATGCTTACGAGAACAATCCGAAGTTAACCCTACTCTCGTAGTATGCTAATACTCGTTTGAACCCACGTAAGACCTTACTCTCAATTACAAAACCTAGCCTAAGCTCTCGATCTTCTTCTTTTTCGAACACTAGAACAATTGGAATTTTCTTTCACAAATATAGAGTATGGAGTTCCTACCTATTCTAAACTAATCTCTAGGTTTAAATAGAACAAGACTAAAGTAATAGAGAACATATTATTTCCAATTCGGTTATGGAAGATAATATATCTTTAATCTATACAAAATCTTCCTATGAATACAAAAATATAACGATAAAGATACTCTTTAGGGCAATAAGGCAGTTTAACGCCTTATCTTATCTTAAGAGGATTTTTTTTTGGTTCATAAGAGGCACTTAGGCCATTACAACAGTTGATGGGAGATTCGAACTCGTGACCTAATGATCACGGACACCATCACCTACCATCTAGACTGGGCATCTTAAGAGGATTCTACCCTTAACCTGGATATCATAATCATGTGGGCAATCTTTCACGCATCGTTTCATATCGGCGACATCATGAATATTTCACAGACATTTGATATTGGTCACTTCATTGCGTTTGAAATCATCAAAATCAAAGCTTTATTTTCTAATAACTATTAATATACTAAATTAGAATCATCGCAGTCCACATTAAACATCGATCATAAGGTTATTAAGCATTTTATCCTACTCATCAGCTTCGATCATTATCATAAATTAGGGAAATTTTATAACAAGTAGGACAAGGGAATTAAAGAAACTATTAAACATTAGGTTAGGTGAATGGAGAGATTAATATTAAGCCGATGATTGACTAACTGACTTTTTCATGAGATGCTTCTAATTAAGTTATATTTAAATCATATATCCAAAAGTTGTGATAATTGCACATATGATCATGCCATTAATTTCTCAAGTCCACTTTTACCAAGCAACTTTACAATTGTTCGATCTCAATGATAGAGAGGGTACGTTAATTAATTAGTTATATATACTACCGCCAAATTCATGCGAAGTTATATATTAATTCTTAGCAAATTGAATTTAAAAAAGGTATATTCAACTTTATTGATAAATAAAGTGAAGCAATAAGCACGTTCAAACCGTTCCGAACCAAAGTAATTAATCTAATTGACAAGTAGAAACCATGGACATGCAATTTAATTTCCCGCAAGTGCAAGGATGTAGCTGGAATGTTGAAGAAGATGAGAGCCACAATCTGACTGATTAACGTATTAATTCAGACCACATTTGTAGATTGTTGTAATGCAACATCTGTAATGGAGCCCACACGGGGATAATTAAATTCTGCCGCTCTGCATGATAATGTTAATTATGTCTACCAGATATACACGTTCAACAGTAGTACTTGCCTTATATAACAGGGATGATATTAAAGATGACCCTAATCGCATTATTAATCAGATTTCATAGATTAAAAACAAATAAGAAATCAAAGATAAGATTCTTGCTTTCTAAGCACAAAAACTGTAAAATAGAAGAACGCTCCCTATGGCCAGTTCAAATCTTTCACCGGAAAATAATTCAGGCAATGAGAATGCTGTGACTCAAATGGATATCGCCACCCTAAACAAACCTCCGGATCCTCCAGATCCGAGAGTGTCGTGGAAAGAGGTGGTCACTTCAGGTAATGCTACACACCAAAAGACAACAATGGATGCTGAATTTCTCAAAGATAAAATATCCATTGCGTTCCCTGATGGCGAGGATGGTGATCCGACCGTCTCGATTTCGGAGGACGTCATGGATGCGTTAGCATCAGTATGGAAGCTTTCGGTTGTTGTCAAACTTCTAGGTCATCCAGTAGCTTTTCCGATAATGGAGAAGAAGATCCGGGATATGTGGAGAACTAGTTATAGACTCCATGTGCTTGATCTGGCTCATGGATGTTTCCTTGTCCGTTTTGAGAAGGAGGATGATTATCTTATGGCCTTAACCCATGGTCCCTGGACTATCTTTGGGAGGTGTTTAACGGTCAGATCTTGGACCCCTAATCTTCACACATCGGATCCGATCAGAACTACACCGTCATGGATCCGTATTTTTGATCTACCGGTTACACTTTATGAAGAAAATGTATTGCTCAAGATTGCAGCAGGAATAGGTAATCCAATCCGCGTTGATCCTCGTACACTCTATACTAATAGGGGGAAGTTTGCACGAATTTGTGTGGAGATTAACCTTGAGAGGCCGCTTAAAGGAACGATCACTATCAATAATGAGAGATACTTGGTGGAATATGAAGGCCTTCCATCCATTTGCTATGGTTGTGGACGTTTTGGCCACCTAAAAAGTAATTGTCGTTTTGGCCACCTAAGGATCAGCCGATGGATCAACCGAAGAAATTTCAGCCAAAGGAAAGTCAAATGAAGTCCGACAAAGGAAAGGGAAGCCTTGCTCATTCTACCGTGAAGCTATTTCCGGAAGTCAATAGATTTGAAGCGTTAACGGTGCAAGAAAATAGGATGGAGGAGGATCATGAAGGTCTAAGCAAGGAAAGATATGGGCACAGTGAAAAGATAGGACAGCAAAATCTTAGAAGAAAAGAAAAAAAGGTTACGAGGGATATTAAAAATATGGAGAGTACCGCGAAGATTGCGGAGTTAGTTGAGGAGAATAAGGCTGGAAATAGCAAGTTGAATATTTGCAACGGCATAGAATACAATAAGGCTCCGGGTGGATTAAGGAATATAGTACCGGTTACTTTCCAAGCCCAAAAAGTAGATGGGCCTGTTTTGAAAAAAGTCCAGATTATTAAGAGAAGTGAAAGAGGGCCGAGACGGGCCTTTTCTTCACAGGCCGGCCAAATTGATAACACTGGTTTTCTTGACCACTTTGCTGGGCCTACCATGGGTGTCAATGCAAAGCGAAGGAGACCCCCAGATGATATGTTTTCAGAGATTGAGAATGAATTATCCGTAAGAGAACCAAGCCTGCCACCAGATCATTCGCAACCTCAGGGTCGGTCATCGGAGACGTTAGTGCATCTGCAGGCCGTGGTTAACGATAACCCTCTGTTTACAATGGACCAAGAGGATCATCCACCGATTTCAGAATCGGAGAATCAGGAAGATACTGCGATGGCAGAGACAAATTCCGGCCGCTCAGGCTTGGATTGTTAATTTCTTTCTCTCACGTCTTTGTTATTTTATGAATTGCCTAATGTGGAATTGTTTTGGTGCAGGGAAACCCGGTTTCCGACGCGCGATCCGTTATATGTGCAAACGCCATAAGATTGATGTATTGGCTCTTTTCGAGACTAGGATCTCGGGTGATAGAGCGCAGACGAGTTGTGACAAGTTGACTAGATCTCACTTTACGGATTATGTCAGAGTTGAGGCGGTTGGTTTCAAAGGAGGGGTTTGGGTCCTTTGGAATAAAAACAACATTGCTCTCAAGATCATTGTGAAGAATGAAAACTTCATACATGCTTCTTTTGTTGATAATGGACAGGAAAATCATCTATTCTTAGTGTATGGCCCTCCTACTGCTAAAAGAAGGGAGATTTTTTGGAAAGACTTGAAACGTGCTGTAAGGAGAACCAAAGGGCCGAGCTTTATTGGTGGAGATTTTAACTGTATCATGTCTTGTAATGAAAGAAAAGGGGGTACAGGGGGTTTGCATTCTGATTCAGGTACTTTCAACACCTGGTGTTGTGATCTTGGGCTAGTTGACATGGGTTTCATGGGCCCGAATTTCACGTGGAGTCGCAAATTATCCGAGACGGTGACGGTTTATAAAAGGCTTGATCGTGTGTTCAGCAATGTCGAGGGAAGAATTAATTGGCCTGAGGCTCGGGTAAGACATCTGCCTAAGTTTTGTTCAGATCATTGCCCTGTTCTTATCACCCTCAACACTGTGGTGGAGGCGAATAAGAAAAGACGGCCGTTTAGGTTCGAGGCCGCTTGGTTCACACATCTTGAGTTCATGAATAAAATTCAGGAGAGCTGGCATTCTGAGATAGAAACTCCGGCTGCGTTGGAAGCTCTTCGTAGGGAGTTAATTAAATGGAACAAGAAGGTTTTTGGATGTATCCACCGCCGTAAGAATACGCTGACTGATAGATTGAGTGATGTTCAACAGAGGTTACAGATTACTGGAGATAACAGGCTGCTAGAGATGGAAGCTGAGATTCAAAGAGAGATTGACAATGTGTTGGCACAAGAAGAAATTTTATGGTTCCAAAAGTCTCGTGAACAGTGGCTCACTCTTGGGGATAGAAATACTTCCTTTTTTCATACCTCCACTGTGATCAAGAGAAGATATAACCGTATAGAAGGGTTAAAAAATGATCAAGGAATTTGGGTCGATGATAGCAAAGAGTTGGAAGCGTTGGCGCTGAATTTTTTCAAGAATTTGTACAATGATGACAATAACAATTGTACAGAGTTGCCTTCTCTTAGAGTGGGCTTCCCTATCCTGAGTGACTATGATAAACAGTCTCTGATCGCTCCTGTTACTAATGCTGAAGTGTTGAAAGCTATCCAAGAAATGGGCCCTTTCAAATCTCCGGGTATCGATGGTTTTCAAGCGGTTTTTTATCAAAAGTGTTGGAGCATTGTTGGTAGTTCGGTTGTTCAGTTTGTGAGAGACTTCTTTTGTACCGCTCAGCTACCTAATGGAGTTAATGACACTCTTATTGTCCTCCTTGCTAAAGTGAATAAGCCGGAAAAAATCAACCAATTCAGGCCGATTAGTCTATGCAACGTGTTGTACAAGACTATCACAAAGATTTTGGTCAATCGTGTCCAGCACATGCTCATGAACATGATTGGACCTACTCAAGGGAGTTTTCTACCGGGCCGTTTGATTACGGATAACATTGTCATAGTGCAGGAAGTTGTGCACTCGATGAGACGGAAGAAGGGGAAGAAAGGGTGGATGATTCTCAAATTGGATCTCGAGAAAGCGTATGATATGCTTCGTTGGGATTTTTTGAAAGCTACTCTTGTGAATGCTGATTTCCCGCCACATTGGATTGAGTGGGTTATGTCTTGTGTGTCGACGCCACGGATGCAAATCTTGTGGAATGGGGAAGTCTCGAATCAGTTTTCGGCTTCGAGGGGAGTCCGCCAAGGGGATCCGATATCTCCCTATCTTTTCCTCCTTTGTATAGAGAGGTTAAGTCATTTGATTTTGAATTCGGTTGAGGGCGGAGAATGGAAACCGATTAAGTTGACTAGAACCGGTCCTTCACTATCGCATATTTTTTTCGCCGACGATATTTTGCTCTTCGCGGAAGCCTATATTGATCAGATTAGGGTCATAAAGAATTGTCTTGATATGTTTTGCTCAGCAGCTGGTCAGAAAGTTAGTCTTTCCAAATCGAAGATTTTTGTCTCGCCCAACGTTCCTGTGAGAGTTTCTCGTTTGATCAGCAGGGAATGCGGAATTAAAGTAACTAAAGACCTGGGCAATTACCTTGGTATGCCAGTGTTGCACAAGCAAGTGAATAAGAAAACTTACTCGGCTTTAGTTGATAAATTTCATTCCAAACTTGCTGGATGGAAGTCGAGGTGTTTGAGTTTTGCAGGCAGAGTCACACTCACCAAATCGGTGTTAACTTCTATGCCAGTTTATGCTATGTCGTCCTCTCTTATTCCTTCAAGCGTATGTAATGAGATTGACAAATACAACCGGGCGTTTATTTGGGGCAGTAGTCGGGAACGGAGAAGAATACATAAAGTCTCTTGGTCGGAAGTTGTCAAGCCAAAGGATCAAGGGGGTCTTGGTGTGCGAACCATGAAAGAACTTAACCTCGCTCTGTTAGGAAAATTGGGTTGGCGGTTCGTCATGGAAGAAGGGGCTCTTTGGATCACGGTTCTTAAAAACAAGTATGTTTCAACTGCCCTGGGTTGTTCGTCTGCGGCTTCACAAACCTGGAAGGGAATAAAACAGGGGGTTTCTGAAGTGGTCTCTAAAGGTTCCAAATGGAATGTTGGCAATGGGCTTATGACTCATTTTTGGGAGGATGTGTGGCTGATGGAAACCCCTCTTATGAATTTGGTTAGGAATCAAGCTGCGAGTAGAAACCAGGAAGCCTGCGTCCGTGATTATTGGGACAATGATAATGGGTGGGACTGGAATACTTTATCTCATCTGCTCCCTAATTCGGTGTTGTTGAAGATGGCCGCCACGCCTTTGCTGTCGGAAGAAGAAAGCAATATGGATGAATTGTCTTGGATCGGCACAAATGATGGGTGGTATTCTGTCTCATCTGGTTACAAGCTGCTGCAGGATTTCCATCTGCTGCAAGGGATGGATATGCAGTTTTACAAGAAATTGTGGAGGATTAACGCTCCAGAACGCGTCAAATATTTTCTCTGGCTTGCGGCGAAGGGGGGCGTTCTCACAAACGTCGAGCGCTGCCGAAGGCACATTGCGACTGTGACTATGTGTGCCTGCTGTGGCTCGTCTGAAGAGAGCCTTGAACACCTGTTCAGGGACTGCCCAAAGGTTAGTTTTCTTTGGGTCGAATTAAAAGCTACTAATGTAATACCTTCGTTTTTTCAGGATCCTTTCTCGAGCTGGATAAGGAGTAACTTAATGGAAGGAAAGGAGTACGAGGGAATGAATTGGAGTGACATCTTTGCAACGGCCGTGTGGTGGATCTGGAAGTGGAGAAATGGTTATGTGTTCAAGGAGCCCATCAACATTATGAACAAGAGTGAATTCATTAGGGAAAGAATCCAGGAATATGCCTCAGCCGTAGGTAAGTTCTATCACAATAAATCCAGTAATGTTAAATTCTTACGAAATATTTCATGGTCTTGTCCCGAGTTTGAGTGGATCAAAGTCAATACGGATGGAGCGGTAAGAGATGGTCGTGCGGCTGCGGGTGGTGTTTTAAGAGACAACAAGGGACAATGGATTCGGGGCTTCGCTCACAATGTGGGAGTCTGTTCGGTTCCCAACGCTGAATTATGGGGAGTGCTCAACGGACTCAAGATCGCTTGGGAGCTTGGTTACAGGAAAGTTATTCTTGAAACCGATTCCCAAATTATTGTCAATCTGATCAATGCAGGTGTTCGTCGTAGTCACTCCCTGTTTAGCCTGGTATCCCAATGCCAAGGCTTCCTTAGTAGGAACTGGTCTATCCAGGTCCGACATATTTATCGTGAAGCCAATTGTGTGGCTGATAGTATTGCTTCCTTTGCTTTTAATTTTCCGAACGGTTTACATGTATTGAGTGCCCCGCCTGAGGGGATTAAATTATTGCTTTATGATGATGTAAGGGGTCGGGCTATCCCCCGTTTGCTGACTACTTAGCCCTCTTTTTTCCATATTAATAAAACTCCCCTAGAGGGAACGGAGAGTACCGCCTCTCCTTCTACCAAAAAAAAATAAGAAATCAAAGAAATGGCAACAAAATCTTAATAATGCGGGTGGGAATGTGTTAATTAGAAGATAATTGGTGTCTCTTGAATCATTAAGTTTCCAGCTTCAGTTAGCTGTTCGTTCAGTTATGGTCTTGAACTAATTCATACCCGATACTCGGCATTTCCAATTATTGTTAATTATAAGAGGATCCAAACAAGGATTTTTGACAGCTAATGGATGTTGGATCAACTCAACTTCCATCGATCGTTTTCAAAAGAAGTTCGCAATTCCCATTATATATTTCTTGATATTTGAAAAATTAATTATATTTCGGGTTTTATAATAGTTGAAAATTTATTTCAAAATTTATTATTTTTTATATGAATCATTATTTCAAAAATCACCAAGTTTTTGATAATTTGAATTTAAGTGTTTTTTTATTTTATTTATAAAACAAAATATTTTTTATACAAGGTACGAAAAATAAACTAGTAAATCGTAAAAAAAAACTCTCTACTCAATGTAAGTAAATTTATGACTTGGAAGTTTCACCTAAAAAAAAGCGAGATAGGTTCACGAGAATAGAGATCATGGGTCATTATGGAGGAGGTAAATCACGAGATATGTGATACAACGGTCAGAAATCAAATATGAGACCTTACAGCCCCATTGAAAAATAACCAAGCCCTAGACTTGTACAAGTCTGGGTCGGCCCGCTCGGCCCGCTAAAAACACGGGCTTGGACTTAGGAGTTAGCCTGAAAGGCCCGACCCGGCCCGTAAAATATGGGACCGGGCTTGGACAATTAAAAAAGTCCGTCGGCCCGGCCCGGCCCGTATATATTATATTATTTTTATATATAATTTATTAATATATTATATCATTAATTTATATAATTTATTAATATATTATATCATTAATTTATATATAATTTATATTTTATAATAAAATTAATATCATTTATAATTTATAATAATATTAATATATTATAAATAAAATTTATTATGCGGGCCGGGCGGGCCCGTGTAGGTGGGCGGACTTGGACAAAAAAATCGGCCCGTTGATGTGGACAAAAAAAAATTTTAGGCCCGATCCGAACCCGCCCATGTACAGGTCTACCAAGCCCTTTTCAATCCGTCCTTTATCACCTCACCATGTGTCCCGGAGGCTCTAATCATGTGCTTCAATATAGCTAGATATAACAGACAATTAAGACAAACAACCAACAGTTAAAATAAATATCAATTGGCTAAGGAAACTTCAGATCGATCCATTTATTTATTTATTTCAATTAACTTATAGATGGATTGTTGACCTGCAACAACCTAGACATGCGCATCAATATATATATAGCATACATGGATCATGCAGCTAGACTTGGGCTATTTTTATACTAGTTGTATGTATTACGTGCCTTGCCAGATAGATTTATTATAATTTTATGAGAGTAAAGTGCTTTTTTAGTGCAAGATGGATCTAATATTAGCTTAACATGTCGTGTTCGATCTATAGATCTAGTGCTCGATAAAGATACATTTTTACAACTTAATAACCATATATTATGCATTTATGCCTTGTGAAAATGTGTGTTGGTAATAGGAGAAAATTCGGATTCTCAAATAGCGCCACAGGACCAAAACTTTTAAGACCGGTCACTCTCATGATAATCCCTTAAATTAAATTCGTACAATTTAAATAATTGTTGATGGTTAAGCTCTAAACACATCAAGTACTATTCTACCAAAAAAAAAAAAACACATCACGTACTAACTACCACTCTTATCCACCCTAGCAAAACTCTTTCTTTTTCTTTTTCTTTTTCTTTTTTCTTTTCTCGCTCATCCATTGTACTAATTTATACAAGGGAAATGACGGTTGATATCCCATATTTAAAGATATTCCGGTTGGTATCTTATAATTATTTTCTTCGGTTATTACCTTGAGAATTTAGGTTTATTTGCTCCATAACCTTGATCGGGAAGGAGCTTTATATATGTTGGTTGAGCGTGATCCATATGGGTTTGTTTAGCTTTGGCTTTGACGTGGCTCAACTCATGAGATATTAAAGAAGTATTGAAAAGGCTCTAAAATTAGTTCAGAGTCAGCCGTAATACTCTTAAAGTGGGCTTTTCTTTAGAAGTTCAAATCATGATGATTCGGGCAGTATGGATTTTTGTGTTTATAAAGAGTCAAGCCCTAATTTAAAGATGAGAAATACAATGATGGACTTTGACTTAATCAATTCGGACTGAAAGAGGATATTAATTGGAATACTCAAAACTTTAGGGACACCAACTAGAGAAAAAAAATTTAAGCTTAGAGCACCAAGCCGAAATGGCCTTAAACTTAGGGGTAGGAATCAAAAAAATTCTTTAAATAAAATTTTGTTGAAATGAGTTAGTTTTCGATCATAATATATATAATATAAGAGAAAGTATCATGTTGACGAGCACTTTTATGTCGCGGTAAAACTAAAAGCATTGTCAAAGAAATACTTAACTTCCTAACCTAAGTAGCAAGGGTCGAACCCACAACGACTCAGATTATTTGTATTTAAATAATATTACCAAGTGAAAAGGGGATTTTAAGATTTCAAGCTAAAAATCTAAACAATTAAAACAAAGCAACTAAAACGATTAAAGATTCAAATATGGAGAAAAGCGTCCAACTAGTTTCGTATCCATTGCATACATGAGTTTTGATCCTTGATTATTCTTATTTCGATTTCCCTTGACTAATCTATTATGAATTTATGAAATTCAAGCTTAAGGTAGTTATTAATATACACCGTCTTTAATAACCTTTAACCAATTAACCTAGAAAACTTTCTATGACAAATTAATCATGCAATTAAGTTCAAAGTATTCAATAGAAACAATGATCATGAATTACACCGTCTATTCATGAAGTCTTGTGATTAAATTCTCCGCCTTTGATTAACCTTATTCCACCGTCTATAAGTTTAATCAAAGGATTCATCCATGAATAATCAAATTCCACCGTCTGTTTAATTATTCTAGTTATAATTCAACCTAGAAATAGAATAGGTGGTCAATCTATAATAATCCTAAGTGAATTTAATCAATTAAGCATGGAGAGATTCAATCTAGTCATGGCAAATAAAAATAATTCAAATCTCACAAACAATCATTCATACAACTTCAACTAACTAGTTGGACATAGGAAAATTAGCTAGAAATTGACATTAAAGAAGAGTTAAACTTACAAGAGTTAAATTTCTCTTCAATGGTGCAAACTAGGGTTTAGTCTCCCACAAATCTCCAAATTCAAACTAACTTAGAACACAAGAATAATAGATAGCATAATCTCCAAATAAAATCCTAAGGAAAGTATTTATATTATCTTTAAAAATATCCAAAAACATTAATTAAAGTCGGCCCAAAAGATCTTGCTGGAGCCCAATACAGTGTCGCTGACATGCGCCAAAGCGCGGTTAAGGCCCTCAAAGCGCGGTCGCGGAATGGCCTACCCTCCCCGCGCTTTGACTGCAGCAAGTCTAGTGACACTTTAGAGGCTGTTTGACCCCCTTCGAGTTGAAATTTGGACTCGGATCGGAGTAAAAATATGAATTGTAGCTCTTCGAGTTAGCTTTCCAGTGATACCAAATTCAGCTTCATCCGATCACTATAGCTAGCTCCCAAACCAAGCATTGCAAGATAAAGGTGTCAAAACAAAACTCCAATGCATGACCCGGGTTTAAGCGTTCTTCTCACACAAGCTCTTGGGTCTTAGTTCTTTCAATCTTCACTTGTATCACTCTAAACTTCATCAAACTCCACCATAGTCACCAAAGCTTCGTCCCTTAGCTTCATATCCACCATGCTTCACCTTCCAACCTACAATAAAGCACACAAGCGCGTAGATTCCGAACTAAACCGAAATTAAACTTGAACTACAACTTAAAGCGAAACTTTATCTAAAAATGTATAAAACGAGAATAAAAACATGCTCTAAACCTACATCTATATGCTCTATCACATGTGAATGGACGCTCATGTGAGCAATAATAATAAATTTCGGCTTCCTTTTAAAAAATTTACGTCCTTGAATAAACTTTCATTAAAAGTGATAAAAAAAAAGGCACGAGCGAATTTTTCTATTATTATTTAAATATCTTTCGAATAATCCAACTTTGAGGAATGGGCACAATTTGTTTATCGAAACTAAGCAATTGTGCATCAAAACTAACAATTTTGGTGTACAAATAGTTCTGATGCACAACCCGGAGCACACCTTGTATTTGTTTTTTCGAAAAATACGCAAATAATTTTAAAAAAAAAATCGACCATGACGTATTTTTTCTCTTTTAACCAGTCTTTGATTTTTCTTCATTCAACAGTTTTTATTCTTTCTCATTTCTCATCTAATTGTCCATTCTCATGGGATCGAGACCCTAGCTTTATATAATGATAAACAAACAAGGGCCAACTTGGCCATGTGGTGTATGGCCACACAATCGTCCAAATTAATGTGGGGACCACTCCCTCCAAAGGTAACATTAACAAACGCCAGCCCGTCCGCCCACGTTGTGTTCCCTCTCCACCGAATATGGAACATTGCAACCTCCTCCTCCTCCTCCTCCCTTCATTCAATTTACGCGCCATACCCCTACCCCTCCCAACTCACCTCACATGCAACGTAACGCCCCAGCTGTATAATAATTTGTTCGCATTCTACTACGTACGTAACCCACCCCTCGTGCGCTCCTCGACTGCCCTATATATACACCTTCTCATCACACCTGATTTAATTCCCACTGTCAAACCAAACACTCCCCAAACAACACCTTTCCACTTTCATCCATCAATCCTATCCTTATCAAGTACAAAAAAAATGACGGTGGATAGATACCGTCGCACAGTATCATTTCCCCACCCCCATCCAGACCGTCCATCACCACAACCCTCTGCCGCCAAATCCCTCCACGTCCGCTCGTGCAGTCTCCCCTGCATTAGATCTCAACCGTTGATCCCCCAGCTAAAGGACGAGATCACCGAGCTCCGATCCTGGGCGCACTCTAGGCCCGATCTAATCACCTGCGCCGCGGCCCACTCCTCCTGGCTCGTCAACGGGCTGACTCGGCTCAAGAGCGTCCTCGACTCGCTCGACGACGTCCTTCAGATGCCCCAGACCCACGACGCCCTCTCCCAGCGCTCCGATCTCGTCGAGAAGCTTCTAGAGAACTTCCTCCAGTTCGTCGACGTCTTCGGAATCTTCCAGGCCTCGGTCCTCGCGCTCAAGCAGGAGCTCTCCGGGGCCCACGTGGCGGTCCGGAGGAGGGACGACTCCAAGCTTGCGGCCCACGTGAAATCCCAGAAGAAGATCGCCAAGGAGATGGCTAAGCTGATCTCGGCCGTCCGATCCATCGAGTGCCCCGCTGTCCCGATCAACGGTCGTAACGAGGCCGATGAGATCCCGTGCGTGATACGCGACGTGCACGAGCTGACGGGGGTGGTCTCGGGAGCCGTGTTTGACGGAGTGATGAGGTCGTTGGGCTCGGCGGCCAACCGGAGGAGGTCCGCGTCGTGGGCGGGCGGGTTCGGGTTCTCGAAGAAGGGGAAGGGTGACGTGGAGGAAGGTGACGTGGCGGTGATGAAGAGGATGAAGGAGTTGGAGGAGTGTGTGAGTGGGATGGAGGATGGGAGTGAGAGGGTGTTTAGGAGTCTTATTTGTACCCGAGTTTCCCTCCTCAACATCCTTACACACATTTGATTATAACCTAATTTTTACTACCCAAATCAAGCTAATATAATCATATCGATTCATATATTTGCTTACCTTGATTGTCTTAATGGCGCAAATACGAGTTCATCAAAAAAAATGGAGGAAATGCCGGGATATAGGTTAACTTCCAAACAAACACAAAACAATAAGAAAAAGTAGCAAAAAAAGAAGAAGAAGAAGAAGATGGGTTTCTTATATCTTTAATATATATTTTTTTTGTAAATAATTGCGTGATTTCATAATTTATAAGCATGTGTTAATTTTGATTGTTATTTGGTGTTTGTCTAATTAGTAATTGTACATTTGTACTATTGAAGTGTGATTTTATTTTATTTTGGTGGCAATTAAAAAAAAAGGAAATAAAGAGTAGTGTTTTGTTTGATTCTGAAGATGAGATTAAGACTTTTACTTGGTTTCAACTTCAAATCTCAAATTTTTAGCATCAATGGTCATTACACAAACACTGTGCAGTGATCTATGAGCACTTTGACAAAAAAAACTGCGATCTATGAGCAATGGAAATTCAAGTCCAATTCTTGCACACTAGCACAATTCCCGTAGCTTATAGAGTATAGCATAAAAATATGTTGAAGTGTTAATTTAAGAATTTGGGTTCGAATCTCCTTAACAGTATGTATGAAATCGATCAAGCTAGACGAAGAATAAAAAACAATAGAATGACAAATTGAACGAAATTTGGACACTTCATATTATTCATATTTGCAGGCTTGAAACATTGTGCATGTAAAATAAACGATTGACATGCATCTTCCAATCTAGAGGGCAAATTAACTCTTAATTAGGGTTTTCTATAATTTATTTTTCTGTTTAACAAATACATAATGGTAAGTTGGTAACTCAATATACTGAATATAAATATATTATATATAACAATGCTAAATATATTAGATTAAATGTACATTTTTACCCGAAAAATTGAATTTGTTTATAGCAATTTTTCTATGAAAGTCTAAAGACCATGTACAATGGAAAAAGGAAGAAAAGATTAATGCACATTTAAATTCTTGAGATAATGCAAAACATTCCAAATTTAATGCATTATCACGAGGTCCTTTGACCAAAAAAAAAATGCATTATCACGAGGAATCCAACCATGCCTTCAATTGTGTGGGAGATAGTTAGACAAATGGCAATTGCATGAAGTGCCACATGATGCAATCCTTTGTGAAGACCAAGTTCTACTTCATACTGTATTATTACTATGATACAATGCAAGTAAGCAATGCATTTCTTCTAAACCCTTTACTCGATATGCTGAACCATGAAAACAAGTAACTATAATTAAAGTTGCCTTCATGGCTTCATGGCTTGTTTAAAATGTTTCATGCCTGTATCTACAAAATACAGCAATGTAAATTTTCCCGCATAGACTATGGTAAATACGTGCAGTTTCAAATCCAAAAGAGCAAGACTGAAAATAATTGGCAATTGGTGCAATCAAATTACACAGAGCACTCACAAACACAAGTATGGATTATGCACCATTTCTTGATCAATCAAATACAAGAGAAAAAAACTGTGCTAGCTTGCATGATGATGAGATAGTTCATCCAGTGCAAAAATATCATGTTAGGACGTAAGCCAAGTCTATCTTCCTATGGACTCAGATTTTGCTGATGGAGATGACACCAACTGTGAACTTATCTCCACATTCTTTAAGGGCTCAAGTTTTCTAATCCCTAAGTGCCAGAAAATGACTGAAAAGTTGAAAAGCTCACATTTTGCACTGAAAGGTCTCTTTTTCAAGAAGAGTAGTACAGAACCTTTACATAGACAAGGGAAGAAGCATCCTTCGTTTTTTCTTTCGAGCCAATCTCACTTGCTTCATAATTTTCATGCATAGAAGCAATAGCAAAGTGACACATACTAAGATGAATGCAAGTCTCATATGCCTGAAATACAGAGAAACCGCCGAGAAAACAATGAGTGCAAATATTACGAGTTCCCATATTACGAAGACCGCTATGTCCGCCCTGCAAAATTCAAAGACAACCCTATCAAGGTTAAAAAGAACAGGTAAGTATTACGAGTTCCTATACTACAAAGCCTCTCGCTCCATCAAGTCAGGATCATCAATTCATCATACAATAAAACATCACAAATCCAAGATCTTGGGAGCCTTAACTTCAGAAGCAAAGTACAATGGCCATAAAATAGGGTAAAGAATAACAGATTATTGATTAGCCTTATTTTTTATGCTACATTCACAGAAGGTTATCACAATTCCTACTTGCATTAACCATGTCAAGAAGGCAAAGTGGTCTGTACAACTAGAAGCTAGAATCATCAATATCCACATGGACCACCCAAAGAAATGACAGAATGTCCAAGTTTCAACATAAGTCTTTGCTTAACTGATTCAAATGCACACACTACATCCCACACACAAAGGGGCAGCTCAATTCTGTATAAATCATGCTTGGCAAAACTATAAGACGTGTTTGTAGTCACCATTTAAAGTGATACTGGGTAACTGTAGTCGTCAGAAAAGGGAGAAAGAGGACAGATATGCAAGCTAAATGATGCATAAAAAGGATTCTCATCAATCTATAGTGATCCAAAACATTGTAACTACATAATTAACAGTCAAGCCCTCCAAACAAAGCATACAATCATATGTGCTTCCATCTCGGAGTAGATGACAACCAAAAAGGCATGCCTAGCTTACAAAATTGGAACATGTGTGAAATATCATAGAATCATATATAATCTTCAAATGTATAAATTTTGGAGGCCGGAGCTACAAAATAAACAAAGAGAAAGATGTGATCTACAAGCATTAGCTGTAGAGTACTCTCAATTTAGACACATGACTAAGTGGTTATTGCTCTGAAGGAAGACCCTGGATGGTGACAAATAATACAGAAAACTGATCGTACTTAGGCTAGAAAAGGCTTGGCTTTGTTTCGCATAGCAATCCTAAGTTCAAATGTTTCTCTTCAGATCTGAAACCAAAAAATGAATAGTTTCCCTTTCTTTTCCCAAATCTCTATATTCAACAGGCGCATAATCTAGGGCAAAACACATCCAAACCAATTCACGCCTTCAAAAAGGGAAATAAGATCCGTAATTCAAGTCTAAATTTCCAAGTCCATTCTTCAATTTATAAACCACTAGATCAATTCAAGCTCTCAAATTCAAGCAAGCAATCGCCAACAATTCAGACGACTTGGCGCAAGCAGGCACTCGATCGATTCAGATAAAGCTCTCACGATTCGATAATTCAGAAACCAACGTAAAAATTAAAATGGAAATTAGGGAACATTACATACCTAGAAGTAAAACTGGTGGTAGCGGAGAAAAACGAAGCCGATGCCCAATCATGTTTGGATCGTATCTGGTATTCTCTTAGCTGCTCGGCTAAATTATGCCGAGTTATCATCTCGATGACGTCGCTTCTGGATCTTAGCCTATTCCCCCTCTTTCTTCGTCAAATTCCTCTCCCTCACCTCCACCCCTCTGAATACATGGAAAGGTAAAGTGATCCCGGAGATCGGAGCCAAAATCCAAGCGTCACCCGGGAGGATAGAAGGTACAAACGGAGGACGGGGGAGAGAATCGGAAAATTGGGAGGCTTTGAACCTAGAATTTCCTCGACGGAGGAGAATTTGATTCTGGAAACTGAAATTTGGCAGGCGGGTCTTGGGATCAAGCTCCAACATCGTCGGGCCGGATCTGGGCCGGAATTTTGGCTCGTCTTGCTTGATTAATTGGGCCCTTTCAAATTGTACATATAAAACTAGGCTAATTTTCAATGCAAAAATTAGAAAAAAGAGGTTTAGTTATGAAACTATTTTATTCTTTTTATAGTTACTAAAACATTGTTGAAATATTCAGAGAAAAAAAAATTTGTTCCAAACATTTAAATCTGAACATTTTCATAAGAAAATCTCAGAATTGGTGACAAATTGTGAGATTTCGGTGGACCGATATTAAATGGGTCGTGCCAAGGATTTTTACCATTTCATATATCAAGTTGGGTCTGTTGGGATCCACCTTTTAACCCAAAAACATAAGTCAATGGATAATCCTTCCTTATATATTAGTGGTTTTTGTCTTTGATTCTCAATGTGAGGAATTCTTCAACTTAAATATTTGAACACAAATGAAAGGTTTAGTTATGAAAAAAAAAACTCAAAGTTGAACTATTTAACATTGTGAAAACTTGTCATATGATTGAAACAATCTTTTTTTAGTTTTGAATAAAAATAGTTTTATCACTAATTAAAATGTCAACAATTTTATTCTTCTTTGGTCGGGGACACTAGCCATAAGAGTCTAAACAAAAACCTCGTTGTACTATCATGAAGTCCTAGCCACTTGACTAGATGCCCGAAAGTCGAAAATGCCAACATTGATATAATTTGTCGTATGATTGACAACTTTATTCGGATATAGGTTACAAGCAGCAACAGCAAAGTGACACATGCTATATGCAAACGTTATTTATTGTTCACAAATGGAAAGCATTACTTGTAAGTTGCAATTAATAGAACATTATATATAGAATTATAAACACTGCAATGGTCAATCCAACATTCGAAGTCGGTCACATTTCTTGGAGTTGTCCGGGTAACCGGTTTTAGTCCATCCACATGACACAACGAAGGCACTTGCCCTGAATGAGTAGATCCATAGCTTCGTTGACATCCTCTATCTTCATCTCATGTGTTACAAATTCATCAAGTTGCATTTTCTGCCAAGCAATTCAAAATACTCTCAGTAAACAAGGATTCCATAAAAAACAACAATATATTCTCTGTAAACAAGTTAGGTACCTTTTCCAAGTACCACTTGACCAAAGTAGGCACATCAGACTTAGTTTTGAGACCACCAAATAAACTTCCTCTGACAGTCTTACCAGTAAACAGCATATCAATTGAGTTGAATGAGATGTTAGAATGAGGTTGGTCCACTCCCAATACAACTGTCTTACCCCAACCCTGAATAAAAAATGGAAAAACAAATCAATGGTTAAGTTAATGCAAGTGATTTTGTCATTTGATGGAGGATTAGAAGACGAACACTTCTGGTGCTGGCATAGGCTTCGTGCACAAGCGATGCGAGGCCAACGCACTCGAACGCGTAATCCACACCTCCACCAGTCATCTCCACAATCACCTGCTTAATTGGAGAGCTAGTAAGAATGAATTGATCAAGACAATTCAAATTGAAGATTAGCTCAAACCAGTTCAATAAATGGGCAAGAAACAATAAGCTATATGTTCATATATGGTCCATAACCAATTCATGTCTCCTAATCGACATAGAATTAGGGCCTGTTTGGAAAAATCACTTTTGGCTACTTCATCAACATGTCTTTATTTATAGTTGCCTTTAGTGATATTATATCAACACATGGCGCCAAACAGATTCTTAAATTTTAAGGGTAGAGAGAATCAATGGAATTTATTGAGGACCTGGCTGACGGATTTTTCTCCGCAGTCTTTTGGGTTGATGAAGTCTGTAAGACCAAATTTTTTACCTGCATTAAAATCCAAAGGAAGAAGTTTACACACACACATGACATGATATATAATAATCTCATCATAGAACAGAGTATATAGTACTATAACTATCAAATGTATTCTTTTGGAGAGTATACTATATTATCTATGATGCATTTCTCTCAATTAATTGGTACCACAAGTCACTAATCAAGCTAATGGTGGACCATTCAATTATAGTATTTACTATAGAAGAAGCTTACCTATCTCAAATTTTTCGGGGATCAAATCCACACCAATGATTTTAGAGGCTCCACATATCCTTGCACCCTCCACAGCCTACCACCAATCCAATATGTCATCCAAGAAAACTCAACAAGCAAACAATTTAGGGCCACACAAATAACAAAATAGATAGAACAATCCAAATAACATCAAATTTCAAAATTCAATGAACACCATACATACAGCCAATCCAATCACACCAAGCCCAAATACAACAACTGTGGACCCCTTTTCAACTCCTCCTGCTTTCCAAGCCGCACCAACCCCTGCAAAAATTTTCAATTTATTTTTTCAAAATTCCAAAGAAACATTTTTATGGCTAGTAAAAAACCAGTATACAATTATACATTGTACTTGAAGGATGGCAAATATTTGAAGGGCTACTCACCAGTGGATATTCCACACCCGATTAGGCATGCTCGGTTTGGAGGAATCGCAGGATCAACTTTGGCAATGTGGGCGACGTCTATGACTGTATACTGGGTAAAACTAGAGATGTTGACAAAATGGTGAATAACTTGGCCGTTCAAGTCAGTGAATCGGGTGCCGGTCTTGTGCCTTGGCATGTAAGGAGCGATCTCAAACGGCTGTTCTGAGCATATGTTTCCTTTCGGGCTCTTGCAACCCGAACACTCGCCACAATCTGCCAAGAATGTTGGGATGACATAGTCTCCTGGTACCACTTCCTCTACATTCTCCCCCACACTCTCAATAACTCTGGTATGCACAAAAAAAAATGAGATTGAGTTTTTTGACATACGGAAGAAAAAAAATTATAATTGAGCTAATTAATACTCCATGTCTCTTACCCCACAGCTTCATGTCCAAGGATCATAGGGAAAACGGACGGAGGTTCCTAACGTAACACATAAATAACAAAATATAAGAAAGTCTGCTATAGTGTACAAAATTTCAAAGAAATCAAACCCTAATATATCGCAGTTTTGAATTGATTTAGTAGTGTTAGTGGATTGTTGTAAGGCAGAGTAGCATAACCTTGCACTCTAGATATCCGAATTATAATGTATCACATACCAAACAAACACTACATGTGTTTGCTTTAAATTAGATTATGTATTTGGAACTTTTATGTTAATTAATGCACAAATCAAGGCTGCAATCCAGAGTGTTAAGTCCGGTGGGTATAATGTGGGGTACACACGTCTATTCATACGCTTTAGACTTCAACATACAAGTCTATAAAATTTTATCCTAAAATTACAATAGGATGAGTAACTTAAGGGCTTATATATATACTAGACAAGTTATCATCCCCACATGCTCCTCAAGTGTAATTGTCTCGCCAAGCAATATGTTAGTTGCACTTGTCATTAAACCTTTAGGCTGGCTAGCCTATTAATAGACAAAGAGTAAGAGTCGGGACCTAGACCAATCGAACTAGATCTGATACATGTTAAAGTCCAATGGATATAACATGGAGGTACACATGTCTATTCATGCGCATATGCGCAATAGGCTCAACCAGTGTTCTAAAAAATGCTATGCGGCTAAACAAGCGCCTAGACAAACGAACTAGAAGGTTAGGTGGGATAGGACTTTCCAGCCCAACATGACCTAGACTAGATTTTTTAGAACAGTAGCCCAACACACAAGCTAGGTTCCATCCTAAACTAAACCAAAAAGAGTAACAGGATAAGGATTCATATTTCATATTCTAGACTTGGAAAACTTTTATCTCCACACAAACAAACAGAACACTCAAATCTAACTCCAAAACTAGCTAAAAGCATGATCTATATTAATAGTAGGCTTACGTTCAATTTCCAGAAGGTGACGTCAGTGTGACAGAGAGAAGTACAGATGATCTTGATGCGAACTTCGTGGGGTTCAGGAGGAGCCACCATCACTTCCTCTATCACCAGAGGCTCGCCGGCCTTGCGAGCCACCGCCGCTGCAAAATCCGCCACGTCATCGGATCATGTTCCTTGATTACGTGATTAATCTAACAAATTACAAAGTGGTTAATTTATTTAGATTACCTTTGCAACGGATAGGCTTGCCAGCAGTGGAGCTTGAAACCTGCTCTGCCATATCTAAACCGCTGGAAAAGTGTGATTAATGGCTCGTGTGGGAATTGATTCGCCCTTTTTTGCACGGCCATGTAGTTGCTTAATTCGATATATATTGACTTGTGATGGTGCACTGCCAAAAGCTAAAATTGTGGCCTGTACTGATGATGTGGGTGGCATGCAGGATTAATACGTGGCCTGGAATGTTGAAAAAGATCGACGACGAGTGCCCCAATCCTCTGGATTTAATTCACACCACATTTGTAATGCATCTTCTGTGTGATGGAGCCCACAATTCTGCCGCCCGTATGACATCCAATCCAATTATAAACGAGTACGTTCACCAGTACTGGCTACTTGCATTTACATCCTTATAATTAAGATGACCATGATCCAGTATTCCAGTCTGCCGACTAGTCCCAGAGGCCAGACCCGATCGAGTGATCGACCACCATGGTTTCTTGCTGTTTCCATGGAGCTTGGGATGCAATCTTGCAAACATAATATTTTAAAAGAAATCACCTTGCATAGTAAGCTAAGAAGGATTCCTTTTTGTGAAACCAAATAGTATAGCCAATTGTTTGAAGCGCGAGAGTCGCTTCATGGTGACTAGAGATTTGGGAAAGCCTTGCAATGAACCAGTCAAGAATGATAGTTTTGTCCACCTAATTGAGAAGATTAATATACTAAACTTAATTAAGGTATGTAAGCGTGTTTTCTAAGCATAGAGAGCTAGGCGTGTGACACTTGTCAAGTTTAATTTGTGCCGCTTTTGTCTATTAAGGTGTAATCCACATTTCCATGACTACGCTAACTGGCGGATCCAAGATTGCCTAGATGGGAGCGAACTTTGAAGGAGTTTGATAATATATTTTTTTGGACGAATCAGATTAGTATAAATATTTAACTAATATACTCCCTTTATTTAGAAATATTTTTCATTGCCTTCAGGCATTTGGTTCGGCGGTTAAGCATCTAGGGTAGTGTCTGAGGTCACTGTTTCGAATTCCATGAGCGACGCTTTGCACTTCCTCTTTAGATCTCATCCCTAGTGGATGATCTAGGCAAGCCAACATAGTAATTAGTTCTTGTGCCCTACACGGGGTTTTACAGAATTATAGAATTATTTATTTATATATTTTAAATTTTGATTAAATTGATATAGGTAAAGATATTTTTAAAAACTATACATATTTAGAAAAAAAAAATATGAGCATAATATCTAAATCTAGCATATGGATTTTATCTAAAAATAAAATAAGTATCCTAATATTTGTATAATATATAGTATAAAAATATCTTAACAATCTTCCTATTTTTCATATCCAAAAATAAAAGATTATCTTTTAAAATTAATCGTTATTTTGTCAAAGATTAGTTTTAAAAAAGGGTAGTGTGGTCCAATCTAAAAGTGACATGTGTCGATTAATAATTTTTTTAGGCTCCGCTTTAGGTTATAGTTATGATAGAAACACAACAACAACAACAACATTGACCCAGTTCAGTACCCCACGAAGGAGTATCGGGGGGGTCAAGATGGGGGCACCCCTGGCTTAGAGCTGCGGAGGTGCGACCGAGAGACCCAACGAGACCTAATACCCACGACAGTTGTAAAAAGCAAAGAGCGAAAGCAAAACCAAGCAAGAAAAGCACAAAGACAAAAACAAAAGGAAAAGACGAAAAACCAAAACCAAGCGGAACCGTCTGTCCAGGCCACTAGTTGATGTCTACTACTCGTATCCTCTCTCTCCACCTGTCCCTGCACGCTGCCAAATTTGCTGAAATCCCCAACTGACTGATATCCTGTCTTATACTATCTTTCCAACATTTTTTCGGTCGTCCTCTCCCCCTACAAAAGTCTCCCAAGTCTATTCTCGCACTTGCGGACTGGCTCCCCGGACCCTCGTCTCTATATGTGTCCAAACCAGCGCAGTCTCGATTCTCTCAACTTGTCCTCTATACTGGCCACCCCCACCTTGCTTCTGATAACTTCATTTCTGATCTTGTCTAGGAGCGTGTGCCCGCTCATCCACCGTAGCATCCTCATCTCCGCTACCATCAAGCTCTGTTCCTTTGCCTTCGTGGTGGGCCAACATTCTACCCTATACAAGATGGCTGGTCTAATGACTGTCCTATAAAACTTTCCTTCAAGTTTGAGCGACACCTTCTTGTCGCAAAGGACCCCTGACGCTGCCCTCCACTTTTGCCAACCTCTCTATACTCGGTGCGTTATGTCCTCATCGATACCCCCGTTGCTTTGCATGACTGACCCCAAATACTTGAAACTACTTTTCTATGTCACCGCTTCTCCTCCTAAAAGCACATCAGCACTGTCTGTCGCCCCCTGCCTAAACCTGAACTCCACGTACTCCGTCTTGGTCCTACTTAGTTTGAAGCCCTTCGACTCCAACTTCTCCCTCCAGCTTTCGAGTCTTCTACTAACCCCGATTCTAGTCTCGTCTATCAAGACGATGTCTTCGGCAAACAACATTCACCATGGGATCCCCCCTTGAATCTCGCTCGTCAGAACATCCAACACGAGTATAAAAAAGAAAGGGCTAAGGGTGGAGCCTTGGTGTAGGCCTGCCTCCACCTTAAAATACTATGTGTCTCCTCATGGGGTACAAACACTGGTCAACAAGCCCTTGTACATGTCTCTAACGATCCTGATAAACGTGCCAGACACTTCTTTGGCTGCCAAACTTTCCCAAATCAACTCTCTATGTACTCTGTCATAAGTTTTCTCTAGGTCGATAAAAATCATGTGCAGATTTTTCTTCCTCTATCTATACTCCTCTATTAGCCTTCTTAGTAAGTGGATAGCCTCCATCGACGATCTCCCAGGCATGAAGCCAAATTGGTTCTCCGATAGTTTGACTAGTCTCCTCAACCTCAGTTCGATGACTTTCTCCCACACCTTCATTGTATGACTCAACAGCTTGATGCCTCTATAGTTGTTGCACTACTGCACATCTCCCTTGTTTTTGTATAGCGGAAATAACTTACTAAGCCTCCACTCCTCAAGCATCCTAGCCATCTTAAAAATTTCGTTGAATAGCCTTGCTAACCATTCTAGACCTCTCTCACCCAGGTGTTTCCAAACCTCTACCGGAATGTCATCCGGCCCTACTGCTCTTTTGTTGCCCTTTTTCCGGATCACTTCTTTTATTTCTTCTTTGGAGAACCGCCTGTAAAAGCAAAAGGGGTTTTCTTGGTTGTCTAGACCCACTGAACCATTCCAATTCACGTTTGTCTCATCTCCCTCATCCAGAAGCCCACAAAAGTATCTTTCCCAACGCTGTCTAATCTATGTGCCCACCAACACTCGTCCATCCTCATCTTTGATACATTTCACTTTGTCTGTGTCTCTACTCTTTCTTTCCCTCGCCTTGGCCAACTTGTACAGAACTCATTCCCCACCTTTTTCGTCTAAAGCCTTGTACATGCCCTCGAACGATTCCTCTTTAGCTACTGCAACTGCTTTCTTTGCTACCTTCCTCGATGCCTTATACTCTACTAGCTTCGCTTGTCTTTCTGGCTCCCTACTACGCGACCAAGCTTTGTATGCTAGTTGTTTCTCCTTCACTTTCCTCTGAACCTCATCATTCCATCAACTTCAGCCCTTCTGTTGCCAGAAATTCCTCTCGATATGCCCAACACTCCACACGCCGCTCTTCGAATACACTCTGCCATCTTACCCCACATCGTGTTGGCGTCGCTTTTTTCATCCCAAACCCCTTAGTGCTTGCTTCCTCGAAAATCTTATCACATAAGTTCTGTGTGTTTGATTCATTTATGGTGGATAGAAAAAAACATAATAAATAAAAATACATTTATGGTTGATAATAGTGAACATAATTATGGAAATTAATTTTACCCGCTCACAAATGCCCCACTTAGGTTTTAGGTACGTTAGAACACAACTAAAACGTAAGTATTGTAGGTCCTACACGAAGTGGCCATGCGGATTAGTCGACGGGTTTCCCTTACGCGTGTTTTTCGTATATTCATGTATTCGTACATTCATGAGCGAATATCATGGGATCCATGCTCACCCTTAAGAATTCGTTGAGAATCAAGATATACTCATTGGAACAAGCAAAATAGAGGAGGGGGGACACTACGTTAAAATAAAAAAAGTTCTTGGCCAAGATTTTATTCAAGAAAACAAAAAATACAGAAGTGAAGTGCTTGCCCCAATAGCCGTTCTCTCAACTCGACATCCATGCGAGAGGCCTCCCGAAGAGCTCACTTTTGGCGATTCCGCGGTCGTGGACACGTGGTTCGTGGTCGACAGCCCCGCGATCACGGTGATAATCCATGGCCGCGGTTTGCTCTAGAGGAAGAATTTCTTCAAATGGCCGACATTCCAAGTTTGAGGGACAACCTTCCCGTGGAGACTATTCGGGAGAAAGAGAGCGACTATTTTCTTTAGGCTCAAATAATGTCGTCTTCAAGGTTGGCAAGCCGAGTTCTAGTGGAATTGGTTCCATGCCATATGCTAAAGTAAAGGGTGACTCCCCGGTCGATCTATGCGGGGTGGTACGATAGGCCCATAGCATGGTCGGTGGCTCTTCAGTCCATCTGCCCTTAGCTTTCTCAATGCGCTTCTTTAACCCTTCAACAATTACTTTATTTGTAACTTCGACTTGCCTGTTTGCTCGTGGATAGCCAATAGAAGAGTAGATATTTTTTATGCACATCCCATTGCAATATGCTTTGAATTTATCACTGTTGAATTGGGTCCCGTTGTCAAAGATGAGGGCAAAAGGGGTTCCAAAGCGTGCGATGATGTGTTCCCAAACAAATTTTTGAGTGTTGGAATCACAAATATTTGCTAAGGTTTTTGCCTCCACCCATTTAGTGAAATAATCTATGGCAGTAATAAGGTAATGCACATTCCCAAGCGCTCTCGGGAAGAGACCAACGATATCAAGGCCCCATTGTGCTAAAGGCCATAGACTAGTCAGGGAGTGGAGATCTTCAACCGACATGTGTAAGCTTAGCAAACCTTTCACGCTTGTCGCATTTTCTCACATATAACTCTGTGTGTCTTTTCATGTAAGGCCATAAATATGCTTGAAAACGAGCTCGAAATGCCAAATTGTGACCTCCAGCGTGCATCCCGCATATTCCTTCATGAATTTCGTATAACAAAGGCTCTACCTTGCTTAGGAGTACGCATCTCAAGTTTGGTCCGGAAAAAAGAACAACGATATAGAATCTCTTCCAGCAATAGTCAAAACCTATGAGCCCTTAAGCGAACTTTTCTAGCCTCAACGGTATACAAAGGCAGGGCATTCTCATCCAAGTAACGTATCAAGGGTGTTTGCCAACCGAGATCCTTGCTTCTGGCGTCTACGGCCTCTGTCGAGGCGATTTTCGCGGTCACGACTGTAGGCATATTATCGCTTGCGGTTTCGCTTGAAGCATCGGTTGTTTGACAACCCCAAACTTCAACATGAATCGATGTTTTGAGTGAGTTTCCTAAACAAGCAGCCAAAGTTGATAAAGCATCGACGAACTTGTTTTGATCGCGCGGTCGTTGTTTAAGCTCGTAATGCTCATACTCTTCTAGCATAGCTCTCACTTTCTCCATATATTTGAGCATCTTTAGACCTTTGGCCTCATAATGCCCAAGCACTTGGTTAACTATCAACTCTGAGTCGAATAGAACGAGTAGTTTGGCGATTCCAAGACTAGTTATTGTTTCTAACCCGAGTATCAATGCCTTGTACATGGCTTCATTGTTGGTTGTGTCGAAGCCAAGGTGTACTACGAGTTGAAGTGCCTCTCCGGTAGGTGATGTAAGCACAATTCCAACTTCGGATCCTTGGTTGTTACTTGCGCCATCAATCTCGAGAGTCCATTCAAGATTTGCCACGTTCTGTGTGTGACTCAAGATCGCGTTTTGCAAGTCGCGACCGCGGATTTGCTTAACTCAGAGTCGACCGCTCTATGAGGGTTATTCACGACCGCGGATTCTTCAGCCGTAGTCGCGACCACACTAGACGCGCACGCTGTTTTCTTCTCTAATCTTGTTTCGCGAATCTAGGAATCTCCTGTGACCACAGATTCACTTGTCGCGTGACCTGGAGTGGTTCGTGGGATAATTCGGCTATGAAATTCGCCAAAACCTGTCCTTTTATGGCGGTTCGGGGTACATACTCGATGTCGTACTGCCCCAATTCTACAACCCATTTCACGACCCGTCACGCGAGATCCGAGCTTGAAAGAAGTGCTCAAATAGGATAGGCCATAATGACTTGAATTGGATGCCGATCGTGCAAAGAGCAAGACGGTCCTCTATCCAACATACCAAAGCCATGATCGCTGAAACAAAGAAATTACAATTGACCAACGCCATTCAAGAAGTGTGGTATCTGATGGTGCGTGAAATAACCATTAAATATGCACACCGGACCCAAACTATACACGATATCGATTACCAGCCTCGGGATGCGGTAGGGTTTGATCATCCAAGCGAATATCAGATTTTGTGTGATCTCCCTACGCACTGCGGTCGCGGTTTCCTTTTTTGCGGTCGCGGATCTGCTCGTTGAGGGCACCATGCTCGATTTTGCTTTGCGCGATTGCCTAGAGACTTTGAAAAGTTCTTCCCTTTTCTTTTAGATTCGATTCCATCACTTTTATTGTGTGGGTCGATTGCTCGTTTCCCACTGATGACGCCAACTCTTAGTGCACACAAATTTGCCTTTAATACAGTGATTGATTACTCCCTTTTTCACCTTCCGTTCCAACTGCCTCTTTAACCTAAAACTTGCAAAACAATAGATAAAGGGTGCGGGGACCCCTTAATCCACCTCCGATGAGTAAGTAAGAAGATGAATTGTCGATTGAACATCGAGGTAAAGGACAAGACTTGCGTGCGAGCTCAGCAAATTTGAGGTGGTCATCATACGTGGCGAATACATATATCCATAATGGAGAAGAGAGGGTAGGGGACCGAAAATTCTACCTCTTAGGGTCAACCGATAGTGCCTTATCATCAAAGCAGGCGATATCTTGCTCCCCATTTCAAGCGGAAATTCTAGCATTCGACGAAGATAGAATCCTTCATCATAACGAATAACCGTCATATTTAATTTTATATTAAAATACTTAAAGATAGAAAAAATATAATAAATAAAAATACCTTAATGACGAATTATAGCGAAAATAATTATGATGATTAATTTTACCGTTAATATGTATGAAAATATGAAATCCATTATACTAATGATTAAAAGTTGAAACAAATCACATATATTACCGGGGTACATAACCGGGCCGGTCACGGGCCTGTCTTTAAACAGGTTATCACATACTCTTCGGTCGGTCGGTTCAACTAAAAGCCCTAGGAACCAGAGTGAGAGAGAAAATCAGGACTCGGGAGTTTGCAGGGAGAAAGAATTCTTCACCGGCATATCTTCTCTGCCTCGTCAAAGGTTACAATCGTGTATGTATCTCTAAGTTCTCCTCTCGTTCGTATTGTTTGCAATTCTCAAGAAATTAATAGATCCAAATTTGATCGGTTTGAACTTTTCGTTCTCAATTGAATTTATTTTTTCTAATATTTTTATGTCAATCGAGGAATTCGTGGTACTTATTCCTCGAGAAATTTCCAAATTTTTACTTGTTTTGTGTCGCCGGCGCCGGGAACTTGCCCCTGAAAACTCCCAGCCGCCTGGCCGCTGGTGATCGACGATCATTTCGCTCGCCTTTTGCTTGTTGATACACACTACTTTTCGAGATTTTGCCGCCTCCTTCGAGCAAACCCTGAGTAATGAGTTGGTTAGCCCTAGGATCGAATGTTTTTTTTTTAATTCTGTTGTCCACGTACATGTATTTATCATTTTGCCGTTTAATGTGAAAATCTTCGAACGCTGAAGTGATTTTTATCCGATTTATGCAGCATTGTAGGCAGACATGGATGTTGCTAGCAACAGTGAATCCTCAAGTGGAAGTTCTGATTCCTTTGTTGAGCTTAATATCAAGACATTGGATTCGCAAATCTACAGCTTTCTCGTGGACAAAAATGTAATATTTATTTGTTGCATCTCCCTGTTTTCTTGCATTCTTATGTTTTCTCCTTTAGGATTTTCTTTCAATTAAATTAAAGTAAATCGTGTTCATGAAGATTATTGTTTAAAATGTGGGTCATAGCCTTATAGGTTTCTGAGAGGAAACTTGTTCATAATTTAGGTCCACAGCAAATGAGTGATTATAAATTGATTCTCATGGAGCAAATTGTAATGATTGAAAACTCTTTACATTGTTTGAAGGAGCAAATTCTGGTCTAAACGTAATGGGGATTTTTTTTTTGTGTGGTTTTCGGCTACTTTTACCTTCTTAAGCACTTAATAGACTTGATATCATCTTAAATTATGTGTGCTTTAACGCCCTGCTCTTGGGTAAAACATCTGATAAGCCTATGAGCCAATGAGCGTTTTTCAATTTTTCAACTTATAATAGGATTGGCTGAAGACAAGATTATGTCTTTAATGCATAAATTATTAAATATTTGCTTTAGGGATTGGCATGGCCTTCACTGCTGGTCTTCTTGAAAGGTCTCCGTATGTTCCATAAACCTAGATATAGAGTCCAAGGGTGAAGTAATCATTTGGAATAGGAATCTGATGTGAATGTTACATCCCTCAGATATATGCTAAATCAAGGAATTAAAAAGTACACGAATTAAATTTATGGAAGTTTATAAGTAAACTTGCATATATTCATTATGTGGAGCGTAGGATGAGCATATAGCTGTAGGAATTAATTTGGCAAATGAAACAATGGAAACCATGCATTATTTTCCCAAAATTTATTAACTTCCAATTACCGAATAGGGATTACTAGTTAATCTTCTCATAAGTATGTATTAAAAGTGCCTAACTAGACAAAATATATTATAAGGATGGAGGCAATGCAATTAATGAGGGCCCTTTGCTCCCACATATCGGAATTTTACTGCATTCCACCTCAGACAAACAAATTCCTGCCATCTCTCTTCCTTCTTATAGGCCCTGAGGATTCATTTCGAATCCTAGTGATTATAGGAGACTTTCTGTATACCTTGGAGGATCCTGAATTTTTTTTATTGATCGGTTGTGTTATTCTGAATCCTTATTATTGTTTAATTGTGTTAGCAAACACACACATGTTTAATGATATATCTCTCGCAAAAGTATAGTGTACTTAGACTTGGATTTTTTTTTCAGACATTAGTGTCATCATTCAAGGAGAAAATTGCTGAGAAAATTGGCTTGCCAGTGGTGCAACAGAGGTTGATTTTCAGGGGGAAGGTCCTAAAGGATGAACATCTGCTATCCGAGTATCGTATCCTACTGCTATTTGAAACTCTATCTCCCTCCCCATCTCCCTCTCTCTACATATCTATTTATGTGTTTTAATTGATAATAGAACTTGTTCACCGTTTTTGAATAATTTGGAGCATTTTTTTATATTGTGAATGTATTCCATGTATTTTATGTTGTTGTTGTTGTTGTTGTAAGGTGCTTGTATCATATAATCTTTTGGAATTGCAATTTCTTGACCATATTTAGATGTTGAGAATGGTCATACTCTGCACTTGGTTGAAAGGCAACCAGCCCAATCACAACCACCCTCTGGCTCTAGTTCCGGAGAGACAAATGCAAACAATGGTGCCCAAGGTATTTACTGCTGTTGTTCTTGTTTATGTGTTATTTCTCCGGGCTTGTATTTAAGCTGATTTTTTTCCTGACATAAATAGGAAATGATGCTAATGATGGTGCTCCTCGTAATCGCATAGGGCGAATTTCCCATAGTGTTGTCCTTGGGACTTTTAATGTAGGAGAACAAGGTGAAGGACCTGTTCCTGACGTCACTAGGGTGCGTTTCGCATCTATAATCCAAAGTTGTAGCATAAGTTTTCAATTTTGGGAAAAAATTATTGACAGTCGAATTTGCGTGCCTTGCAGGTGATCGGGGCAGTTCTGAATTCTCTAGGCATTGGCAATCAAACTGCACCAAGCACAGGGCAAAACTTTCCTACGGTAAGTAGCCTCTGTCCAACACTATATGTCTTCTACCCTGTTAGATATCATACAATGCTGTTGTTGCTTTTTAATTGATTTCTTTTCTCTTGGTCCGTCTTCAATTATGCTTTCAGAGGATTCTTTATCATATTCTTCTTTTTTCAATCTCTATATCCATTTAGGATATGTCTCTATTGGATAGTATTTCTCTTTGACACCAGTGATTATTTTATGTGGATTGAATCCCGGAGTTTATATTAAGTATGACTATTGTACCGACATAATGCTGAGATTGGAAAAGTTTTCAGGTAGAATCATTTAAATGTCATGCTTGGTTGAAACTTAGGTATAGCCGTATAAGTTTGGAATAAGTAACAGGGGTTTGGGCTGTGTTGGGTTAGTACTTGATAGTTGTTTACAAGCATCTGGTCAAATTAGGCATCAAATTTGGATTTTGACACTTTGCCATGACCATAATGATCACCTGACCTGATGGGCAACCTAAAAGAACAATGCTAATACATGATTACACGTCGAAAAAACTGATACGAAGTTGTAAGAGTAGATAGAAACTGGGAATTTAACATGAAGTATAATCTGACCGTTATAATCTGACCGTTATGTATCAAAGTCTGACCGTTATGTATCAAAGGCTGAGTGAAAACTAGGGTATCAGAAACAAATACAAGGATAAGAAATTGAGTTCAAAAATAATAATCCCAATATGATAACTGATTGCCCAACCCCTTCCAACACCACCTTAATGGCTTTATAGTAGGAATAACATCCTGATTATGCATTAGATTTTTAATTTTGATCATTGCAATTAAATGCTTGCTGAATGGTTTTGGAATGTGCTTGTTAACAAGTAGAATGATTGATTGATGAGTAGTACTTTCCTCTTCTGTAGCTCTCTACAACACCACAACTATTATTAAATTATTAGCTCTAGATAATTTCTACTTATTTACATATCTAGTATTATTTCTAGAATATTCCCTAAAAGTGATATATATCCTTATTAAAATATTAGTTCTAGAATGCTCCTACTCTAGATATTTATCTTAGGTCTAAGTATTTTGTTATCTAGAGTATTCTTAAATATTCTCTACTTATGTTAATCTAGAGAATTCTTCTCTAGAATGTTCCTTAGGATAATGTGTTAGATATTTTGTACTTTGTGAATCTAGAGAATTCTTCTCTAGAGAATTCCATGCAAGTCCCCTTAGCCTCCATCTATAAATAGGCTAGAGGACTCCTATGTAGTGTGTGTTTTATGAATGAATGAAAAATATTTACATAATTGAAGATCCTTCAATTATCTTTTGATTTGTGAGATTCTTACAAATCAAACACCATCTTGTTAGATTCTAACAATTTGGTATCAGAGCCACGTCGATCCGACATGGTGACTATCAACCCCTATCCATCCCACTACAACTCTCTTCTAAATCCACCGCCACCACCATCCACCACCCCAACTAACCAAGACCTTATTGTTCAACAAATATCGGCTATGTTCGCACGCCTCGAAGCCCTTGAAGCTCGATTTAATGGTACTCCATTAGTTAACAATTACCCAAGAGCTTTTTATCGAGACATGTCAAGGGGAGTTCACATGGGGCCACACGAGAGAGCAAGACCTCACTATTGGGAGGACTTCGAAGAGGAGGATGATAGTGCACGGGGATACCTCACCACTCGGCATCCACAAGCAAAAATTGTTTCTCCTAAGTTTGAGGGCGGTGATCCACGCGGATTATAATCGATTGAAATCAACCTTGGGGAAATCCAAATATCACTCACCCACTCTCTAACCTACCCCCTAAGCTGGCTCCTCCACTCACCAACCTTGGGGAAAATCCAAATACCATTCATCCACTCACTAACCCACCTCCAAAGCCGGTTCCTCCAGTAGCTAGAATGACTCAACCAGTAGAGGAGCATTTGAAGATCGATGTTGTGGAGTGGGAGGAGGAAACAAAGTCTGAAGAGTATTGTTGGAGAAAATATGAGCAGAAGGAAATCAAAGCAAGCAAGCCAAAAAGCAACTACATAAGCATTCTATCCAAACTGCCTTGAGAAGTACATTGAAGGATGGGAAAATCAAACTCGAGAAGTTGTGCACGATGAAGAGAGTGGTTGTCCAAAACAACCACAACAATGGAGTTCATTTGGTGCTCAAGGAAAGGATGGAGCTCACAAAGGGAGAGGACGTGACCAAGAGAGCAAGTACTACATGGGTCCATTGATATTATCTCAAATTCCGCCTTGAGGACAAGGCGGATTTTCCAGGGAGGGTGCACTGATACAACACCACAACTATTATTAAATTACTAGATCTAGATAATTTCTACTTATTTACATATCTAGTATTATTTCTAGAATGTTCCCTAAAAGTGATATATATCCTTATTAAAATATTAGTTCTAGAATGCTCCTACTCTAGATATTTATCTTAGGTCTAAGTATTTTGTTATCTAGAGTATTCTTAAATATTCTCTACTTATGTTAATCTAGAGAATTCTTCTCTAGAGAATTCCATGCAAGTCCCCTTAGCCTCCATCTATAAATAGGCTAGAGGACTCCTATGTAGTGTGTGTTTTATGAATGAATGAAAAATATTTACATAATTGAAGATCCTTCAATTATCTTTTGATTTGTGAGATTCTTACAAATCAAACACCATCTTGTTAGATTCTAACAGAGCAATGATGAATTGATAATCATGGTTATACTCTTTGGAGACAAGAATCATAGTAGCTTCCTTAACAACTAATGTCTTTTCACCTTTTGTTTATTCCTGATGGTCTAGTACAACTTGTTTACTTCTAGAAATGGATTTAACATGTAAGGTACCTGGTTCTGGAGATATAGCTTCAGATATAAGTTGCTCTTTTTTGTTCCCCTTTCCATCTGATTCTTGAAATGGTATTTGGCATGACTTTCTTTTTGTATTCCTTTATTTCAACATTCCCTTGCAGCCTGTTGCTTCTGGTCAAGCTTCTCAGGGGAATGGAGCTGATGCTGAACATAGTAACACTGGGGTTCGAAGTCAAGCAGCAAGTTCAACTCAGCCAGGGCAATCATTTCCAAGTCAACCTTTTCAATTTCCCTTGGCAGGAGCATCTGTTCCTCTTCCTTCATTTAATGCAGTAATGGCTTCTTAATGTCTTCATTTTTAAATATAAAGGTTCATTAAGTTTCCTGTTTTGTTGAAGATTTCATTTAATTGCGAATTTCTTATGAAATTTACAGCCAATTTCAGATTCTCTCAACACACTCTGCGAGTTCATGAATCAGATGGATAGAGTGTTGTCGCAGATTGGTAATCTTTAGAAAATTTCTTCAAACAGCTCATTATATTATGATCATTTACCCGATAACATTTTCAAGTTTGTTTCAGGAAATCCACATGATCAATCATCACCTGACATGCCTGATCAGTCACCCACAGTACTGCCGTCCAATCCAGCAGGACTGCCGACACCTGAAGCATTGAGCATTGTTCTGCGCCGTGCTGAGCAACTTCTTGAGGGGAGAGCTAGTGCATCAGTTTCTGTATGTTTCTTGTTTGAATAGTTGAAACTAGCATAAGTACCATTAGTTAAATAGAGTTTGGTTCAAATGAAACAAACTCTTATCCTAAAACGAACTCTTATCCTAAAACGAATGCACTTTTTACCAATACTCAGTTGGTCTAGTGGTAAAGTGGTGCTAGACTCCTTAAGTGTTGTGCAGGAGGTTCGAAGTTTGAATCTCACTGGCAGCATGTATGGAAAAATTGATATTGGGAGGGTCTCCCCCAAAATGGGGTCACGAAGTACCCGGTCCGAATGTAGAGCGGTGTCCGACCGATCGAACCGGGCGAGCCAAAAGGCAAGACCAAAAAAAAAAAAAACGAATGCACTTTTTGTAGTTAGTAGTGCACTTTTCATACTTCAGAGTGCACTTTTTCGCATTTGTACTTTTCGTACTTTTTAGTACACTTTTCAAATTTTTTTAGTGCACTTTTTCGTAATGCACTTTTTGTATTTTTCAATGCACTTTTATATGAAAAGTGCATTACTAACTATGAAAAGTGCATTCGTTTTAGGATAAGAGTTCGTTTTATGATAAGAGTTTGTTTCATTTGAACCAAACTCTAGTTAAATATAATAATATATTTTAGATATGAATTAAATCAAAAAAATTGTTTTACTTTTATATTTTTTTTATGTGAATATAACAAAAAATTTCTATCATTTTATGCAAGACTCAATGTTTTATTATTATTTTTTGTCAAATTATCTTTTAATTTTCATAATATCCTAAAAAAATCTCATTATTTTAATGCAAATCCAATGTTTGTGGTGATATTGAAGGATTGCATCAATTTAATTACATTTATTGTTTTGATGGTTAAAATAAGATTTGGGTCTAAAGGTGTAAAATCAGATTTTTCTTGCAAAATAAATAAATTAAATTTGATAGTCCAATAAATATCAAATAAAGAAGGGTAGATGTTTAAATATTATAGATAAAACAATCAATTATCAAAGTAAAAATCTATAACTATATATTAAAGCTGTGCCTTTTCGAGCCACCAGAACGATTCTGGCCCCACCTCCAATTTAAAAAATTAATTTTATTTTTATTATTATAACTTCTTTCTATTAATTTTTTTTAACTATTTAAATTTATCTCTAACATCAAACAAATATCTATTCAATATAACAATATCTTTTGAAACTTTCCTTATACAAGTATTTAAAATAAAGATAAGATATTTTAAAATAAATATAAATCTTTTATCATAAATCTTTTGACGAATTTATTTATAGATATATAGTGATTTTTATTTTATAAAAAAATTAATGAAATATTTACAATGTTTAAAATTAATAAAAATAGATAATAAAATAATTAATAGATATATTGAAATATTTGATAATCACTAAATTTACGTACATGAAAAGTAATAAAATATGAATAATATAATATTTGATTAAAAAGTATACATTCTATGAGTAATAAATTACTTATATTAAAGTTTATATTATATTTTAATTTATTAATATCCTATTTATAATCTATAACTATATATTAAAGTTGTTCCTTTTCGAGACACCAGAACAATTCTGGCTCCACCTCATATTTACAAAATTAATTTTTATTTCTAATATTTTAACTTTACCATATTATATTCTTTTTTAACTATTTAAATCTATCTTTAACATCAAACAAATATCTTTTTAGTATAACAATATCTTCTTAAAACATCCTTATACAAATATTTAAAATTAAAGATAACAAATTTAAAATATATTTAAATAAGTCTAAATATCTTTTACCTTTTAGCATGATATCTTTTACAAAATTATTTATAGGTATATTTTTTTCTTTTATAATAATAAAAATTAATGAATAAATAGTTAAATTTTTTAAAATTAATAAAAATGGATAATAAATTATTTAATAGATATTGAAATATTTGATAAACTCTAAATTTACGTACATGAAAAGTAATAAAATAGGAAGAATATAATATTTGATTAAAAAATTATATAAACATTCTACGAACAATAAATTACTTATATTAAAGTTTATATTATATTTTTATTTATTTATTAATATCCTATTTATAATATTTATAAAATATCGAATCGGAGTCGTACATGGTACGACGGGTAAAACTAGTTATATTTGAATGTAACACATTTATTTGTTTTTCAGTAAAAATCTCTATTAGGTTACATTAATATTATTTTGGGTCATATCACATTGGGAAATTTTAAGATTTAAAATTTGAATTTAGGTAGATATTGATTAGAGAGATTGTAGAGATTTAAGGTTTGTTTTAATATTTAAATATAATAAAAAAATATATAAGTGTAAGGTTTTAAAATTTAGAAAATTAGGTTAGTACAAAATCAGATCATGAGATACAATAAAAAAGAGGAAATTATAAAACTATAATACGGAGTATAATATATTAATTAAACTTATATTTAAAAATTAATAGCCTCAGATTGACAGATATACAATTCTAAGCTAAATTAAAAAAACATAGTAAAAAGTGTTAAGAGTATTTACATTTATATACTATCGTCTATCCCTTATTTCACTAATGATAATTATTTGTTAAATGCAAAAATCAAATTTACAATTTTTACGGTGATTTATAGATAGGATTTGCTAAGAATATGGATTAGTGTAATTGTTTTTGTTTTTAAGATAAAAATTAAATATTTAAAATTAAGGCGGGATCCAATATTTTAATTTTTTTATTCAGAAGTTGACATATAGGCGAAATGAACATGAGGCTGTCACGTAGGCTAAAGGCCTTTTTCTTTAGTATATAGATAGAATAGATGTGTATATGTGTTGCTTATTCACATCCACCTTAATTGTGCTAGAGCCTTATGCTGATGGATCTAAATTCATTACCATGGTCAAGGCAAAAACGGATGTTGTACTGGAAACTGTGACAACATTTGTTTTTCTAAGATAATAAATTATGAACATTTTGTCCTTTAGAGTTTTCTGAACTTCCTGAAATAATATTTGAACTGTCCTGTCCCTTCCCCATCAAAAAATCTATTGAAAAAAGTGCTTAATTTTCCTAGTTGTCTGTTCTTTCTTCTTGCTTTTCTTTTTTTAATCTGATATAAGTTGAAACCTCTATGCATGTGGTAGCACATTGCAGGACGTTTGGAACAAAACTTGAGTTCAACTGATACTTCAGTCAGAAACCAAGTCCAGTCTGAGTTGGTTCAAGGCGGTCTTGCTATGCAACACTTGGGTGCTCTTTTCCTAGAGCTTGGTCGGACGATGTTGACCTTGCGTATGGGGCAATCTCCTGTAATTTCTTGATTCCTTCATCTATGTTTTATTTGTGTTAGTCAATCTGTACGATGCGAAAATGGTTTAATAAAAATTCTCTACTACTGCAGGCAGAATCAGGAATTAATTCTGGCCCAGCAGTCTATGTATCTCCACAGGGTCCCAATCCTCTGATGGTTCAGGTTTGTGAATTGTGTTGAAGTTTGGAATTAGATATTGTGTTTCTCTGTATTATTATGATGACAAGGGCTTTGGAAAGTCTGATAACAGCTATGTTGACTAATAGGCTGCCATCCTGAAAAGTCACAGCTATACTATTAATTTAGGTTGGTTTTAGGGCTTGCTTGGGTCTTTGGCACCATTCCTTTTAATCCACCAAGAAGCTATGTATGCTCATGTATGAAAATTGACAACTTTATATAAAGGGGGATGAAAAAGATAAATATGGCAATCAATACACAAAGAAGTTTATCGACATATTGTCATATAGGAGAGATTCTACATATTATTGAGAGGCTCTTCTTTGGGACTAAACGTAAGCCGAAAATGGTGGTATTGAACAAGAAGAGAGGATTTTTTTTCATGATAGATACATTGTACTAATGCTAGAGAGGGGTGAAAGTTGATGTCTGTAAGAATTTGAGCTGTCTTAAGGGTATGTGAGTGAGGTTAGAGCAACATCACACACACAAACACAAAGACTTTGTAAACCAAAGGAATTATCACCCCTGACCAGATATTACTAATACACCAGAAGAGAATAAAACTCACTCTGGTCAATAAACTGAGGTTATATTTCTTTTGGTTACAAACATCTCAGCATAATCCTAGTTGAAGGGCTTACCCATCTATCTATACACATGTCAGGCACTAGGTCACAGCACTGGGACATTACCCTAGCTCCCTTGCCTGCCGTAACAAATTGATTCTATTCATTCCTGGTCCCTACTTCGCCAGCCTTCTCAATGCCCGTTCCTGTATGATGCTCAATTTGATTCATTATTGTAGGATGCATTGCAGTATGGCTCACTGCTGCTCTTGCAATTTACTAGTTAAAGAGAAGCTTTTGGTTGCCACTTTGTAGTTCTTGTTGGACTAGCTGGAGTATCAAATTGAATTTCTACTGTGTTAGTGTTTGTTTCCTAAATAGATCTAGCTTTTAGCTAGTTAACCGTTGTGATTTGGTAGACCCTTGGAAGGCGTGTGTGATGACTGAAGTGGATGGCTTTTGAAAACAAGATATATATCTGCATTATGGTCACGGGGCTGTAATACTGTGTTGATTTATATGTCAGTAAAAAATATGCTATATGCTGTGAGGCTTTACCGGTTCTTTTGAGACTATTGTGTATCTTTTTGTCTTATGTGCTCATGAGAAAAATTTCTTAGCAATCTTGTTCTTACTCTTTGCAGCCCTTTCCATTGCAAACAAGCCCTCTGTTTAATTCTGGTACTGGTGCGAATTCCCCACCAGCTCCTCCAACTCTTGGCCATATTGGTGTAATTGGAAGTGCCCCCAGACATGTAAACATTCATATACATGCCGGTTAGTTGTTTATCTTACTGTAGCAAGATATATAGACTTGTTCGGTTCTGCTTTATAATCTTTTTTAGAGTGACTACATTTTGCTTTTTGCAGGCACTGCATTTGCTCCCTTGGTTTCTGCTGCAGGTGCAAGACCTGGTAGTGCAGGAGGTACACAAGGAGACCACATTGGTGCAACTGTTCCTGGCAATTCAGGCTCTACACAAGTATTGAGAAATGTCACTGCTACAGTTATGCCTCGTCCTGCTGCTGGTGTTTCATCTGCTCCCACTATAGGACCAGCTGTCGCAGGTGTTTCAACTTCTCAGACTCCAGATTCCAGTTCCATGGCTTCAATCGTGGCTGAGATTAATGCACAAATTAGAAATCAAGTTGCAAATTTAAGTGGAGGAATCCAGCAATCACCTGGTAGTGTTGTTAGTGTTTCATCTGCTCCCGGTATGGGACCAGCTGTTGCAGGTGTTTCTACTTCTCAGACTCCAGATTCCAGTTCCCTGGCTTCAATGGTGGCTGAAATCAGTGCACAAATTAGAAATCAAGTGGCAAATTTAAGCTCAGGAGTCCAGCAATCTCCTGGTATGTAGACTGTGCTTTTTTATAGCTTTTGAATTCAAAGTCGTCTGAAGTGTTAATGCTTTGATTTTATGCAGGGGTGCAGGTAGGTGCCATGCAAAGCTCTTCAAGTGAATTAGATAGAAGTAATGATACAGTTAGTGTTCGAGAAACAAGTGAAATGAGTACACCTATATCAGAGGCTCAGAAGGTATATTTTACATGCAATGGGAATCTATTACATTAATCTTAGGTTTTGGTCCTGAAACATTGAATGACAACTTCTTTTGGTGATCAGGTTCAGTCCGAGAGCCAGCAGGAAGGTCCTCATTCTTCAAAAGTATTCCAAGCTTCTTCAAGCTCTTCAAGCAGTGAGATCCATGATGGACCTAATGCTGCAAAAAGTGTTCCTCTTGGACTAGGTCTTCTTGGCTTGCAACCCAAGGTCAGCTGGTGGTGCCTGTTGATCATTTATTTATTTCTATTTTGTTTGGAGTTTAAAACTGATTGGCTAAAAGCAGTGCTTCCATGCTGGCATAGTTTGATTATTTACATCTATAAACAATTTTCTTCATTTTCTTAAAAAAATTCTCTGCTGCCTCCAGAAGCTTAGTAAAGAACCCTATCTTTCTCTTGTTCAAACATCTTGCCATCTCGGACAACAAAAGGCAGGATTGATCACGTGTTTATATATATAAAATAAATAAAAAGGGAAGTCTCTCGTATCTGGCCCCTTTCTAGGCCATAGATAATTATGTTTTCCTCTTAGGTTCTTTTTACCTATCACTTTGTGTTTGATGGTATGGTGACTTGGCTTGTGGCTTATGTTTGTTGTTGTATATTTCTCTCTTAAACTATTGTTGGTGTACTTTGTCATTTGGTTGATCCTTGATCTGACACCAGAATAAAGATTAAAGATGTATTCTTCCTGCATGACTTCTCTTGTTCAATTCTCTGCGATTTTATACAAGGTATACTATTCTGTTGTTGTCTCGTACAAGGACATGGACCCTGGGTTGTGTCTATTTCTTGCCATGCAGTTTTAAGATCCATTATAGGTGTTTTTTCTTTCACTATTGATTTTGGTGTACTTTCATTCAACTTTTCCTTGCTTATTTAAAGCATCAAATGAACTATCCTTGATGTCTTTCAAAAGGCTGTGGTCCTTGGGTTATACTTTTTTTGCTGTATACCATTTTTAAGAAGGGGGTGGCTCTATTTTGTAAATAATTAATTTTTTTTGTGATTCTGTCTGATAAATTTGTCTCTAAGTATATTTGCTTGGATTCTTTTTATATGTTTATTTGTTGAGATATTATCTAACTCAATGGCGTTATCATTATGTTAGAAACGTACACAACCATCCAATGTGCAACCGCAGAATCCAAGTACTTCAGATCAGAGTCCAAGTACTATAGCAGCTGGCCAGCAGATTTTGCAGTCTCTTGCATCATTGAGCTCTTCTACTGGCAGGAACCCTTCAAATGAACCTGTAACAAGACAAATTCCACAAGCCCTTGCACCGAGGATGGAAGGCGTATCTATACAGGACCAAGGCTCCAGAAGCCAGCAGCCTGATATGATGGGTTTAATGTCCCAAGTTCTTGATAACCCTGCATTTAGTGGTATCTTGTCTGGGATTGCTGGACAAACTGGAGTTGGTTCAGCTGATGATATTAGGGGCATGTTTCAGCAACTAACCCAGAGTCCGGATGCAAGGAATTCTATTAATCAGCTTGCACAACAAGTGAGTAGAGAAGACATTTCAAGCATGTTTGCGGGACCTGGAAGAGGCCAGGATGGACGAAGCCAGGATGGTGGCATGGACTTTTCAAGTATGTTTCAACAGATGATGCCCATTGTTTCACGCGCTCTTTCTGGTAACTCTACCCTGACTGATTCATTTGTCAATGTGGAGCGTGATCAACAGCCAGATCCTACTTCAATAGCACAGAGATCTGAGGTTAGTAGAACCAGCTAAATAAAACTTTGTTCTTGCAATTTTCTAAAACTATTGCATCTTAGAATATCTTTGGAAAATATTGTTTTGTGATAGATCATGCCTTTCACCTTTTGATTGATTGCTGCATAGGAAAAATATGCATATTTTATTTTACCTTCTCCTGTGAAGTATGAAATGCTCTAGTGGTGTTTTGGTGACTTTTGCAACACACTGAACGGAAGTGAATAGCATCTGTATATTTTAGAAAGCAAAGCTACTGCATCCCATATGCAAATGGTAGTTTGTGCTGGTATTAAACTGAAAATTTATGCTCTATTTCGCAATTTATAGGTTGACATTCAAGAAGTGGTTCAAAGAATCAACGAGGAAAGTCCACCTCAAGATATACTACGTGCTATGGCTCAAGCTTCTCTTCTAGATAATGAAGCTGCTTCGGATGAGCTTGTGGATGAATTGTGTGCTGATGAGGACCTTGCCAATGTAAGCAAATCAGTTTTGATATGTTTTTTTTTTAATTATTAATAATGAGAACTGCTCTTCTTTGAGGTAATCCATTATGATATGGTGTGGCCAACCTTTTCATTGTCCTCTTTTGTAGGAATTTATGAAGGTCCTTTCCCATGATTTGCAACGCCGATTTCAGGATGGTTCCGATTGAGTACATTGTTGAAGATTTGCCAGTCACAGAGAATTCGTCAGTACTGCCTGAGAGGTACAAAACTGTTATTTATATCCCGTCGGAGCTATTGGTTTTGGGACAAAGGTCAAGTTATGAACTTGTACTGTGCCTTCGGGTGTTTAAGATCATTGGTGCAGCTTTACATAGCTGCATTAGTCTTTACTAGCTGAAACTTCCTACCCTATTGATTTTATTTTATTTTCCTGGTTAAAAATTGCAAGGAGATTCCCCTGTGTTTAAAAGTCAGGATTGGTGGTTTTAAGAAGGCGGCCAGTTGTTTGCAGTCGAACAGTACTACAGTAGTAGTGGTAGATGGGATTTTTCATTTTTCAGTTTGTGAACTGCTTGCTATGAATCGTTAGATGCTGTGAATGTTTCTCTTGGGTGATATAGAAGCCAGATATTTTCAAACTTGGGAGCTCTCTATACCTGATTATTTTAGCTTCATTAATCACATTGCCTGAAGGTGATCGACATTTGCTGGTTTTTTAGTATGCTAAAGTAAATCTCACTATCTCAGTACACTACTACTTAGGCTTGAGACCCTGGAAAGTATTCAAATGACTCGAATGTTGTGGTATGGGGAGTTCTGAAATTACTATACTAGTAATTTGCTTGAAAAAAAAAATATGGGCATAGCCACATAACGCTGCTTCTCTTTATGAAAAGGGCATATTGGCTGATAGGCATTATTGATTTTTTTTTTTTAAGGGAGAGGGCTAGGCCCTGGTAATTTTTATTAAACCATCAAAAGAGATTACATCAAACAGTAGCATCCAAAACCAATAAATGTTGAAGCAACATAGGAGGTTCACTGAAACTAGTAAAATTGATAGAACTAGATAATGAGGAATTTGCTAATGAATCAGCAGCTCCATTAGCCGCCCGAGCTACATGGGAAATATGAAATTCCCGACCTGGTGTCTGCAGCAGCTTCTTGCACTGGAGAATTAGAGAAAAATCAGGGTGAGTGACCGGCATATCCGAATTGAGCAATGCAGTGGAAATACTGGAATCAGATTCGATTAAGACATGAGTAAACCCAAGTGTAACAGCTAGTTGTACACCATGGAGAATTGCCCATAACTCAGCTCTTAATGCATTACAAATTCCACACTGAAAAGTGAATCCATGGATAAAATTACCTAGGTGATCCCGAAATAGTCCACCACCACCAGCCAATCCCGGGTTACCTTTGGATACACCATCGACATTAAGCTTGAGCCATCCATTTTGGGGCATTTTCCACTTCACGTCTGGAGGCGCGATAGAGTTGACAGCCCTCTTATCCTTCAGCAAAAGCAGCTCTCGGCAGTTCCAAAACTCATCTGAGACCGAGATTACAGTTCGAGAAAGAGTATTAATGTCATCTGAGCCGTTGAAAACAAAAGCATTACGACATTTCCAACTATACCATAACATATTTGCGAAAATAGTGCAATGCTTTTCACCATTCACTATGTTCGACGTGATCCACGCATCCAGATTAAGCGAAAAAAATTGAGGAGGTGGATAATTACCCAGAATTGCAAGCCACACCATTCTGATTTCACCACAATCACGAAGGAGATGAACTTCAGATTCTTCCAGATTGCAGCGAGGGCACATAGGTGAGGTAGCAATGTGTCTTCGATATCTGTTAAGGTTGCACATTAATGCGCCATTAAGGAGGAGATAAATAAAATTTCGGACTCTCTGTTGAACCGGTAATCTCCAAACCTTCCTCCAGTTCACATCCGGCGTTGCGACAGGAGGACCCTGTTTTCGTGCAATTGCCATGGCCGTCTTCGTAGAGAAAACACCCGAGGCCTCTGGATACCAAAACACTCGATCATGGACTGTTGAATCAGAGATAACAGAGATCGATAATAGCTCCTGTAAAATTGAAGGCGGAAGATATGGGGATAAAGTAGCCCAATCCCATCTGACTCCAGTCCATAGCTCAGCAACAGTAGCACCTATTAACGAGTCAGGAACTGTCATTAAAACAGCATCAATCAACAGCTCATTTGTTAACCAAGGATGGAGCCAAAACAGAGTTGTCATGCCGTTGCCAATAGAAATGCGGACACCTTTCGAAAGGATTGAAGCGCCTTGAACGATGCCTTTCCACATATGAGACGAATGAGGCTTCGCAGTAAACATATCTATATCAAGTCTACCATGACAATACTTGCCTCGGATGATTCTGCTCCATATCGAGTTTGGTTCTACAAGAATTCTCCACCCAAGTTTAGCGAGGACTGCATCATTTGCCTGATGCATCGAACGAATGCCCAGACCCCCCTCAGCTTTAGGCCGATTGATTTTATCCCTTGAAAGAAGATGCATTTTCTTTGAGTCTTGGTTTGAACCCCATACAAAGTCACAAATAATTTTATCAATGTGATCACAAATAGATCGCGGAATAAGAGTAGCTTGCATCACATAAATAGGGAGACTAGTGAGGACTGAATTTGCCAAAGTCGTCCGACCCGCCATCGAAAGTGTTTTAGATTGCCATCCCCTTAATCAAGAAGAGACTTTATCCAAGAGATATGAGTAGCGGTCCTTCGTCAACTGGCCACAAAACGTGGGAACTCCAAGATAATTCCCCATGTCTTCATTGATAGACAATTAGACATATTGAGAAAGTTACCCACCTCAGATCGAACAGAACTTCGAACCTTTCTAGAGAAAACAACCGAGCTTTTGTTGAAATTGACCTTTTCTCCTGAGATAGCACAAAACGTGTCAAGGCATGATTTGATCACCGAAGCTTGCTCAATAGATGCCTCGACAAATAAAACGAGATCGTCTGCAAAAAATAAGTGAGAAACAGGGACTCCGCCTATTTCAACCGGTTTCCAGCTAGATAGGGACACGACCTCTTGAATAATGTGAGATAATCGCTCCATACATAATACGAATAGATAAGGAGAGAGCGGGTCTCCTTGACGGACCCCTCGAGAGGGCTTGAAGGAACCTGCCCGAGCACCATTCCATAGAACCTCCATATCACCTTCCAATTGAGTTTTCATGATAACATCGATCAAATGTGGAGGTAGGTGTGCCTGTGATAGTGTTTCCTGCAAAAAACTCCACTTGACGCGATCATACGCTTTGGCAAGGTCTATTTTGAGCATCATCCATCTTACCGAGCTGTTACATGCAGTCATAGTATGAAGCACTTCCTGAACGACAACCACATTGTCAACAATTTGACGTCCCGGAATAAAACTAGCATGGGCCGGCGACACAAGCTCAGATAGAACTGGTTTGAGGCGATGCACTATAGCCTTCGTAGCAATCTTGAAAACCACATTTAAAAGAGAAATAGGTCTGAAATCTGATGGAGTGATGGGTGTCTCAACCTTAGATAATAGTGAAATAAAAGCATCAGCAATTTTGTGGGGAAAAATACCCCTGTTCAGCATATCTAGCACAGTGGAAACAGTTTGATGACTAACATTGTGCCAATTTTTTTTGGAAGAATAACGCCGGATATCCATCAGGCCCCGGGGCTTTGTGCGGGTGCATTAGAGAAAGTGCTGTCCATACATCATCGTGATCAAATGGACGAGACAGCGCCTCTAGCTGATCCTGATTAAGGGTGGGAAAAGAAAAGGAATTCGGGTGAGTAGATACTGATGGATCAGATTCAGCCGTATACAACCTCGCGAAAAAGTTAGTAACCAGAGTTTGAATCTCCATTCTGTCCGTGATCCAAACCCCATCAGTATTTTGAAGTGTAAGAACACGGTTCGAGTTTCTGCGTACCACTGTGGAAAGATGATAATAGCGAGTATTCAGATCACCTTCAATTAAGAACTGTGTCTTTGATTTTTGAAACCAATACATTTGTTCCTGGTGCAAAACAATATGCAGATCTCGTCTCAATTTCCTTTCCAGTTCAAGAAGCCCTTTGTGCGGCTTAGAGGCAAGAGCTTTAGTGATTCCTTCCAAGCGAGCCCAAAGACGCCTTTTGTTATGAAAGATGTTCCTGAAAACGTCTCTGCTCCAGATGCTAAGATCACCATCAAAGGAATCAAGGGCAGAAAATAAATCCGCCCCCGAGTCCCACTTTTCCGACATAAAATCATTGAATTTGTCATGAAGTATCCATGCCGATTGAAATCGGAACGGTCTTTGAGAAACATTAGGAAGCTCTCTCGGATGAGTATGAATAAGAAGCGGGAGATGATCAGAGTAAGGCTCGACAAGATGTAGGACAGAGGCCTGCGGGAATTGGAGTCGCCATGCCTCGTTACAGAGGCCACGATCCAATCTAGCAGCATTAAAAGTATCCTCAGAGTTCCCACTTAACCATGTGAAAGGCGGCCCCGAAAACCCGAGGTCAATTAGATGAAGTTTGTCAATATTTTCTGCAAAAGTGAGCGAAGTCTGATTTGTGTATTCGGAGTGTCGAGTTCGCTCATGTGTTCCTACAGTGGCATTAAAGTCCCCAGCAAGAAGCCACGACCGGTTATTAATACGGGCAAAGTCCTCCAAGTGATCCCATAGTTCCAACCTTCTGGCCGGATTCGGAGCTGCATAAATAGCGGAGAGAAGCCAAGGCTCATCTTCACGCCGAGTTATTTCAACCGTAATATGCTGTCGATGAATAGAGATAGGTGTTACAGACAATTCTGCAGTTTTCCAGAACAACCAAATTCCACCAGCGAACCCATCAGCTTCTACTCTAAGAATACCATCATATTGAATACGTTGGCAAATCGAATCAGCTCTTGTACCACTAACACGAGGTTCAACCAAGGCTAACACACTGGGACGATGCAAGCGTATCAATTCCCTAAGAGAGTTAAGAAAACGAGCATTTCCTGCTCCACGGACAATCCACACCATTAGACTTAGACCATCCATAGAAGAACCAGTATTAAGGACTGAACGGAAGATCGGAAAACCAGCAAGTAGCGCAATTGCACTAGTGAGATTCGGGGGCATTGACACCCGGCACAACATCGATCTCTCCTCCGTCCTCAATGGAATGAATTCGGCAATCATCTTGTTCGCCAATCGAGGCAGAGATGGCATGAATGGTCCCGTCCGACGGGGTGACAAGAGAAAACTCCGTCTGCTGTTGGTTGTCGAACGAACCATTGCTGGTGTTCGCAGACGAGCTCCCCTTGTCATTGTGACTGGATGGATTGGCGACTTGTAAGCTGCTAGGACTCTGTTCAGGGACTCCAGCAAAAGATGCAAGTTTTGGGATCTCAGGAATCACAATAGAATTGGCATCAAATGGTGTGATTGGACGCGGAGTAGCCTCCGAATATACAGGCGGTTTGTTTTGGCAAGGATCAGATGAAATCTTCTGTGAATTTGGATAAGATTTTTTTGTTTCCAAATCTACGGATTTTGCCATAGACTTAGAAGGATTGCGTTTGATTGAAAGCTGGACTTCCTCCCTCCTATTCTTTCTTTTATCAGCTACGGAATTTTTTTTACCGAAATCTTTTAATTGCCTAATCATAGGAGATTCTTCGTAAGATACACCTCGGCTGTTTTGGAAAACTTCCGGATTTACCGGGATTGACGTTACAATTTGCATTGGGGAAATTTTTGAATTCACCGATCCTCCCGCCGAATTTGCGAGTGCCGCCGGCACACGTCCGGTTTTGCCGTCGGTGACCATCGGCTCGTCTGACTGCTGTGAATCGGCATTGATCTGTAGATCCAAATCATCACTTTCTTCCGCCAAGATTGTGAACCTGGAACCACTAGGCCTGGTTAGCGTATTTTGACGAATCTGAATCCCCGGCATCACCCTTGTTTCCTTGCCTTTGTTTTTTCCTTCAAACTCTCCCTCAGCAACCTGCGGCTTTGTGACCGGAGCAGGGAGAACTTTTGTTTCACTCACATTCTTGGGCCCTGATTTCCGTGGCCTCGTCTTCCTGGCTGGTTTCATCCACTCTCCATACACACTTTTACCCATTCGTGCCGCTTCATGAGCCGTTTTTGGAGGTGAGGGAACTTGACTTGTGGATGGATTTCCATCCACCCCTTGACTAAGATTTTCCAATTGACCAGTTGAATTGGTTAATGTTGGGACTGTAGAAGGCGGCCGGAATGGACAATGAGTCTTGACATGGCCAAACCTTCCACAATCGAAGCAAATTGTTGGGAGTCCCTCATATTCGACCATATAGCGGCTACCATTAATGCTAATTGTCCCTTTAAGAGGCCTTTCCAGATTGACTTCAACACATCTGCGCGCGAACTTCCCTCTATAAGTGAATAGAGTTTTGGGATCAACTCGAACAGGATTCCCGATTGCTGTCGCAATTTTGAGCAAGACTTGTTCCTCATATAGTGTAACTGGTAAATCCGATATTCGAATCCATGTCGGAGTCGTCTTAACTGGATCCGAAGTTCTAATACCGGGGGTCCATCGGCGTACAGTTAAGCATCTCTCGAAGACCGTCCATGGACCCGACGTAAGAGCTGATAGAACTTCCTCTTCATGTTCAAACCGAACTAAGAAGCAGCCATGAGATAAATCCATAATTTGCATCGTGTTGGAGAAGCGCCACATTTCTCGAATCTTTCGTTCCATGATTTGATAAGCAATTGGATGGCCAAGAAGCTGGACCACAACTGAGTTAGTCCATACCGAGGCCAGTGCCGACATAACTTCCTCTGCAATTTCAACACTTGGTTCACCATCTTCCCCATTCGGATAAGAGATTGATATTTTCCCATCAAGAAACCTTTTATCAATCATCGTTTTCTGCTGGGACGCTCCCCCCGTAACCACTACATCTTTCCAGGATGTCGGCGGCTCCGGTGGTTTTCCTGGGGGTTGACCACTATTAGCATCATCGAGTTGCATGGCCACAGTGGCCGGACGCTCATCTGAATTGTCGCCTGAGTTCATTCAAGAGGACAGAGAACACTTAACGCTTATTGATAGGCATTATTGATGTTTTTTAGTGTGTTAGGGACTTGGGATATGAAAAACTAGTTATATATATCATGTTTTATGTAAAATAATATCAACTTTTATAATTGCCATTTTGATGGTTTAATTGCCTGGTTCCAACAAGGGTTTGTACCAATCTAGTTCCAATAAAGTTGGCAAAAATCAATGAACTTTTTTTCTTTTTATATTAATTTATTATTTTTTAAAAATATTTTAAATAAAATTTTCCAATTATAATCCTTACAATTTTTAAATAAATTTGAAACTTCCTACCCTTAGTTGTTAAACAAATTCACATGAAGTTAGAAAATCCCAAAAAGTTTTAATAAAATACATGCATTTGGTTGAATATTAACTATTGAAAAACACGTGATTTTTAACTTTCATAGATTTTTCAATTCCTAAATTTCAAAGTAATATAATTACTGGGGATAAGATTTTCTTCCAACATAATTTCCTAAGAAATAGATTTTAAACCAAACATGTTTTCTAAATGCCTATGTTTTGCAATTTCATGTAAATTACTTCACATTAATTAAATTCTTGGAAATTATACTTCACACATGCAGCCAAACAAGCACTAATTCTTATAATTTTTTTTAAATAAACTTCCTACCCTATTGAAGTTGAAACTTCCTACCCTATTAAAATATTTTAAAAAAACTTTCTACCTTATTGTAGTTGAAACTTCCTACCCTATTAAAATATTTTAAATAAACTTTCTACCTTATTGTAGTTGAAACTTCCTACCCTATTATAATCCTTACAAATTTTAAGTAAACTTGAACATAAGCATATTATTTTTGAAATTGCCTACCTTATTGGAGTCATCCATTCTAGTTTTGACAGGATATCTTGAACATATTTTCGTTGAGAGAGAATTATTCCATCTGGTCGCGGAAGAACATCTACACAGAGGAAGTATGCTAATATTTCGAGAACTTTCAAAGAGAATTTGGACGCCAGGTTTTAAATCAGCCGTTTTACATTGTCTTGTGAAGAACTTGTGGTCATAACATTATCTACGTACACAAGTAAATATGTCAGTGCACACTTAGATTGTAAGATGAATAATAATGTATCATACACAAAATTTTAAAATCCAAGACCTTTTGGGGCTCAATTATCTCAATACTGGGAGTCACTCTAGGCATGCACAACAAGTACATACTAAGTTTTTTGCTTCCTTAGCTCAAGTTATGACCATGAAAGAACCAACATTGTATGCTCATTCCAATGATGATCCAAAATGGACAACAACAATGCAACAAGAATTGGATGCTCTTGAAAACAACAATACTTAGGCACTTGTTCCATTGCCTTAGGGTCATAAAGCCATCAATCTGAATGGGTGTACAAAGTCAAATTTTGGCCACATGGTACAACTGAAAGGTACAAGACACGACTTGTGGTGAAGGGTTTCAATTATAAGGTGGGAAAAGATTATAAGCACATATTCTCTCCAGTAGCAAAGCTAGCTACTATTAGAATTATGTTAGTTTTGGCCACTTCCAAGGAATGGCACATCTATCAATTAGACATTAATGATGAATTCCTTCATGGATTTCTTGATGAAGAAATCTATATGTATCTAGGGACAGAACCAAGAATAAAAATTACGGTGGGCTAGATTATAGGGCAAAAAAATAAAATTAGAAAAAATGGGTTAAAATTGTAATTAGTAAAAAAGTGGGGTAAAAAAACTCCAAAAAAGGGAATAAGTGAAGGAAGAAAAGTGTAAGTTGTTGGGGAGGGGATTTGAACCAGCGTGCTCCTTACAAAACATAAAAGGAATTGCCACTTGAACTAATTGAGGTATTATCCTTTTATTCTCTATAATAGTATTGGTATTAATTTTGGGGTGGGATAGGGTGTGGGGTGGGCTACAGCACACCCTAACCCACCCCTGATTCCGTCCCTGACATTATGTATCCACCAGAAGGATATGCTAAGGTACAAGATGGGTAAGTTTACAAATTAAACAGGTCTTTATATGGGCTCAAACAAGCATCCAAGCAATGGAACCTCGAATTTGAGATATTTTTCGCTTAACTTAGGCTATACATAGTCCAAACATGATTACTCTCTCTTCAACAAGAGCAACAAGGATACATTCAAAACATTGCTTGTGTATGTGGATGTGATGCGTTCCGGTCCTCGATCGAGAACGATCATGACGAGCCCGAGTCTACCGAGACCTTGGCGTTCGCCTTGGATTCTGACCTAGCTCGTTATTATTATATTTATTATATTTCCTATTTTTGGCATGTTTCTATTTATAGCTAGTATCTATTTATGTTTCCGCTATTACTATTTTGGGCGTGTGTCTACTTATGCTTAAGAGACTGGCCCAATAGTGAGTTTAAGCCCATTAGCTAGACCTAGTTAGGTTTTACATTCTCTATTTAAAGAACTCTTGTAATCCGTTTTATTTACGCCTTGCTATAGACAAATTGTCTTTTGTGAATCGAGTTTCTCTTCCCTAAGGCCTAGGCGTCACACCTTTCTAACCCTAAACGCCCTTTCTCGGTCGAGCCCCCTTGCCGACCCTAGGATTTGGACTCAATCCGATCCTTTCTTGGTTACTTCCCTCACGAGCCACCCTGTGGTTACTTATCCCGGTTACTATTCGTTGGAGAAGATCCGATACCCTTCCGAGCCTAGATCGGGCACCCGTACGATCCATCCGAAAGGCGAAACGCATCAACTGGCTCTGATACCAATTGAGCCTAGATCTTCCTTAGGCATGAAAATACAAGTGAACGAAACTGGAATGTATACCAGTCAAAAAAGTACGTGAGAGACATCTTGCAAGACACAGGAATGTACAAAGAAGCCACGTTCCCAATACCTACAAAGAAGACTGGTGGGGAGGTTATTGTAGCTATCCCTAACTAGACCTGATCTGTCATACTCTATTTAGCACTTGAGTCAATATGTCACAATTACATGCAAGCCTCATTATCAAGCTCTCTTGCATGTTTTGAGATACCTTCGTGACATACTTAATCATGATATGTTTTGTCTTGTACAAACTCACTTGAAGGTGGTAGGATACTAGGGTTCATAGATGCAGATTGAGAAAGCTACCTGACCACTAGATGTTCACTCTTTGAGTTTTGTGTTTTCTTTGGTCATTGCCTTGTGTCACAAAAAACCAAGAAGCATAAAATCGTTGCAAGATCTTCTAGAGATGCAGAATATAGAAGTATGGCCAACACTACCATAAAGTTTGTGTGAGTCAGCTTTTCCGTTCAAGATTTGCATCTTCCAGTTGAATTGCCTATAACTCTCTTTTTGATAACCGAGCAACACAACAAATTGCCGAGAATCCATGCTTCTAAAAACGACAAAGCAATTGGAATTGGACCGTTATTCCACTAAAGATAAAAAAATTATTGTATCAACATGCAACTAGTCGATTCAGGCCCGTCCATGAGCATGTGCAAATAGCCCAACAGAACTGGCCCCCCGAATTCTAAGGGCCCAAAAATTTTGAGATTTAATATGTATTATAAGTGTGGAGTTTTAGACATATTTATCATTTGGTGTAGATGGTCTTAACTCAGTACACTGATCCCGCCTGACCGCGTTCGATTCTCATCAGTGCGGGGGAATTTCTTTAATTTTGCTGCATTTTATAGTCGTGGGCCCCACGCCTTTTAAAGTGACCAAAATTTTGAAAAGATTGTATTGGTTTAAAATTAGGTGAACCATTTTAGCTTCAACTTATTTATATATGAAAATTATTTTTAAAATTTGTGTGTTTAGATGTTTAATTTATATAATAAAAATGAAGTATATTATTGGAATATAGTAATTTATTAATTAATTATTGAAAATTTCATCTAATCAGATAGAGTAGTTATTGTTTAATTTTAATATTTTAGGACCCCTTATTTTCACTTATTAGTATATGCAAATTACATATCTAACTTAATTTCCTTTGTACTCTTTTTTTAACAACTCCTATCAATAAAATCAAATTATTATATTTAAATAATCACAAACTAATCGTATAATCATATTAAAAATATAAATAAATTAATTGACCAAAAATCAGTAATTAAATATATATTTAACGGACTTTGGGCACTTATTACACTGTTGCACAGAGCTCCTATAAATCATTGGACGGCCTGAGTCGATTTAATGACTAAAGCAACATCTCTGCTTGAGTTTCAAGTTAGGCCTTCGAAAAGTCTTTTAACTTTTGAGGAGGGTACGTGGGTTTAATTGGTTTGGTCTTATTTTACTTATGAACCCGGTTTGCATATTTCCTTTTTTGTAATACCGGTTGAAAGTTTGTTATGTGTCAAATGACACCGACCGTAGGAAGCTTTGTGCTCTCTTCTAGTATAAAAACGTTGTAATGCTCATTTCATCTCCAGAGAGATTCCAGTAAAATTGGGAGATAGGGCTTTTGGCTATCATCGTTTTCTTCCTCAAATTTCTTTTGCGAACTTGTCACAAGTCACTTCGATCCTATTCTCGCTTCCGCATAGATTACGATGTCTTCCGCGGAGAATCGAAGCTCGGCGATCGTTCCTGAGCTTGTCCTTTCTCATAAATTCCCACCGGTATCTGCGCTTTTTTTCTTCTTCTGGAAACTGTTCCGTCTCATGCTTTTCTAATGCTTCTGGCATGCTTTTCTAATGCTTCTACCACTGATATTTTGTCAATTAATTCCTTATATGTGTTGTGATCTCTGATGGCGGCGTGATGCTGAATTACAGTCAACTCGAACATATGTCGAGAGGTAAATTTCTCAAATTTTCTTTCGAATTTGTAGGATCTCTGTAGATTAAAGATGGAGATTTAGTGGGGTTGTCTCGAAAAAACAGGGATGTAGCCATTTATGCACTAGGCGTTGGAGCTTGCGGGAAGGATGCTGTAGATTCCAGCGAGCTCAAATACGTCTACCATGAGGATGGCCAGCAATTCATCAAGGTATAGAAACTTAGAAAGGATGTGGCTTCCCTTAATTTTCTATAATTCTGTGTATGAATACTGTCATTAATTAATATCTACTGGAACATACTAGAACATTATTTGTTGTGCTTTTGAGCTAGATGAATTTAGCGAGAGTTTTCTGTGTCAAAATAGCATTCATGTAGCTAATTTTCAATTTGCTGATGGTTCATGCAATCTTGAGCTCTTCTGTTTGCATTTCTCCTCTTCAGAATCACTTTTAAAAATAGATAATGCTTGTGTTTGTATTCAAATGGAATTCGATTGTTATTGGAGTTAGCTTGTAATACTGCACTTGTTGGTTCTGCCTTTATAGGTCTTGCCCACTTTTGCCGCTCTATACATTCTTGATGTTTTACCAAGCTTGCCAGGAGTGCCAGGACTGGAGTGAGTTCTTATTTATTTTGACTTCTGAATTCTTTTTAATTTCAGAATTCATATACAATGTGTTTTTATTATGACTAAAATATCTGGCAAATTGCAAATAAGCTGAATGATTATAGACATTTAATCAACACTATGGTCTACTATAATAGTCAAAGTCTGAGGAAAATTTTCCATTATTTCATGTCAGATACGATCCCCGTCTTCTTCTGCATGGGCAACAATACATAGAGATCTACCGGCCACTTCCATCAAGCACATCTGTAAGTTATTTGGATGATATACATGGACATATTTATTTTTTTGTCCTTAAAAAAAAATTCGTTGTACTTTTTGGCTCAAGTTATTGCTCCCAGCATATGCATATTTTGTTGGGTCGTCGTCTTGGCCATATTTCTGGATTATCGCCCTTTATGAATCAATCAGAAGCTAGGTGTATATTATTCTGCCATAATTTTATGTTGGTGCACCTCTGCTGCAATTATGCTTATTGTGAAGCTTTGTTTAAGACGGAAACTTCAGAATTCTGGAATGAATCAATGGAAAAATTGGTTAAAGAGTCATTATCCATATGGTTTCTCTAGGCTATAATGAAAATAAGTGAAGCAAATGAGACTCGAGACAGAAAAACCTCCTTCATGGATGTCTTGTCACTGATATATGTTGCACTAGAGCTTCACTCTCCCTCCTGTACTCTTTGTATATGTCACATTATGGCTTCAATGTCCTTTTTTATTCCTTAAACATGAAGATCTGGCATACTTACATGAATTTGTAAATGTAGTAATGTGCAATTACGTATTGGAACAGACATTCCATATACAAACAACTGTTAGATGTTCTTGCTGATTTTTTTTTTCTCTTGGATTATTACAGATAGAGAGTCAAACAAGCATTGCTGGACTACATGACAAAGGTATGTTACTCCAGGTAGAAGTTAGAAGTTTTGGTCATTTAAAGATCTTTTCAAAGGATGAAATTGTTTGATTTATGTGTAGCCTCAGGAGTTACAGACCATTTAGCTTAAGTTTACCAATAGGAACTACTTTTATTGACAAGTGATAACTGAATGTCTAGAAATCCAGATGATATATACTTTAACGATTTCCAAAGTTGATAGGGGAGCATTTAAATACTGGTTATTCCACCATATGTTTTTACAGGTAAAGCAGCAGTGATTGAAGTTGAAACTAAGAGTTTTGATAAAGAGTCCGGACAACCATTGTGTATGAACAGGTGTGTGTTTCTGATGAAGTGTTGAGTGCTGACTGAAATCAGTGCTGCTATAATATGATTTGACAATGGGTCACATTCTGCTTTGCAGGACTACTCTTTTTTTGCGAGGTGCTGGTGGTTTCTCCAAGACTTCTCATCCGTATTCTTACACAAATTACCCAACCAATCAAGTTCCAGTTGTGAGAATCCCCAAAAGTCAGCCTTTTGTTATTTTTGAAGATCCTACTAAGCCATCTCAGGTATGTACCAAGCAATGTCTGCTGATGCTAGTGATTTTGTTAGTCTAGATGGTTACCTAGTCCAGTGTTTTAAAAGGCATTGTAGGCGAGCTGTGGCAGCACCAGCCTAGCCTCGGGCGAGGCAGGTGGAGCCAGGCGCTGCGCCCCTTTTTTTTTTTTTTAAAAAAAACTGATTTATGTGTAAATTTGATATGTTTATTTATGTTTTTGATCTGTTTTTTTGGCAAATATTTTTGTTCTCTTTGTATAAGAGCTGTTATCTTATCCAATGTACATTGAAAAAACAACTGAGACTCTTCCTCTCCCTTCTCTCAAGCATAAAACAGATGCTACAGACCATTCCCCTCTTCTCCTTTCATGCATATAACAAACCAATCTCTTTTCCCCCCCTTCTCTCAAGCTAGTGTAATTAGGCGCGTGCCTCGTGCCTCTCAGGCATGCCTAGGTGCCAGGCAGGCCCATCACCTAGAGAGTGTTAAGTTTTATGGACCATCATTTAAACCTTCATTGCTGGCTCATTCCCTTTTAGGTGATAAATTCTTCTAGTGTTTTGGTTGTGTCATTCATTTGACTGCTCCATTTCTTAGTGTTCATTTTGAGATGTGCAATGAAACATATAAAAAACGTCAGTGGCATTTGAAAGTATTTTCTTACATTTGTATATGCAACTGTCAATTGTTTGCTGTTAATTCTCTGTCACAGTTCCTGCGATATTTCTTTCAATATGTTGAGACTGTAATGCTGAAACGCAGGCATTGTTGTATAGACTCTCTGGTGATTATAATCCTCTGCATTCTGATCCTGGTCTTGCCTCAGTTGCCGGGTATATTTATTCAAAGTTTACTTTCTCCAAACATCCTAGACCTTTTCTGCAAATTAATATGTTTGTACATTCTCATCTATGAGCCTATCAATATAAACTGAATCAATTACCTTTTCATTATGCAGATTCACCCGTCCAATACTGCATGGGCTCTGTACGCTTGGCTTTGCTGTTAGGGCAATTATCAGGTGCATCTGCAAAGGGAACCAGGATATGATCAAGACTATATCTGGCCGATTCCTCTTGCATGTTTACCCTGGTGAAACCTTGATCACAGAGATGTGGCTTGAAGGGTTGAGGTAAAACTTGCTTCCTTAACTAATTCACATGTGGATTTGTTATTTTGACGTCAAATCTTTCTGAATATATTTGTTTTGGAACTGTTTTTTAAGGGTTCTGTATCAAGTGAAAGTGAAGGAGAGAAACAGGGCTGTTCTCTCAGGTCATGTAGATGTTTCTCGTCTGCCTTCTCAGCTATGAGCTGCTACATTATTCTGCAATTAGTCCCAGCTCTGTAAAAGGACCCTAATTACAAAGTGGCATAAGGTACACAACTATTTGTAATATGTATCGGTTTCAGGATTAAGCTCAAAAAGCAGCAGTGTTAAAGTGCTTTGTAGAATTTTCAGACTTGCACAATAAAGTAAAGAATACTACTAAAGCTTCCAGCATGTAAATCTTCAATAATTGACAGGAGGCGTTGGCCTGATAAGATGACTTTACCATTTGTATTATCCTCCCAAATGTAGTTTTGGGGTCGGAAATTTGTGTAAGCTTTCCTCGTTGGTATTGAAATGTCAATGTTGGTAAGAATTAAGAAAGCAACAGGTAGGTGCTTTTGGTGACTAAATATAAATAACAATGCATAGTGACGTTAAACGAGTTAACATGTAGGTGCTTTTGTTCTAACACTTGATGAGACCTTGCAAGTTGCACAAGCTGAAAAATCGAAAAATATAAAGGCAAATATTCCTGTATTTGGCGAACAATAATTAATTCGATTTCTTTTATATTATCATTTGCATGGAGATGAGAGCAAGTCATGAATAGTAATGTATGGTCAAAATAAACAATAGCTGCTCAACATCTAATCGTGATCGTAATCGTAATTTAAATAAAACTGACAACAGAACGACACATTCATTTCGGCGTAATATAATGAAATGATCCCTTTGCTAAAAAAACCACCAATGTATAAATAAAGCGCAAACGACTGGAATGTTGCAGAGCATACGAAATGCTTAATCTTCCGTCCAGGTTGCACCCACCATTTTGGCCATAAAACTATATCTATCAGCAGCCTCTTCAATCTGAAAAAGAATATGAGCCACTTGTAAACCAAGAAAACCAAGAACTGTAAAGTCTGAAAGCAAATCAGAAGGAGAGAAACGTTACTATTTTTTGTGTAGGAAGGCCAGCACCATGACCAGCCTTGCGCTCGATCCTTCCAATGATTGGATTAGTCTGAGGGCTCCCCTCCGCACTCGTGCAAAGAATGTGTTGCATGGTCTATCCATTGCATAATTATTACTAGTCAGATCATTGCAGTTCTTTCACTATTTTTTGCATTTTTCTGAGCACAAATAATAAACCACTTAATGCTTGAAACAGGTAAAAACTTACTGCCAATAACTTCAGGGAGTGTAACGGCACAACTCGGTCATCATGATCAGCTGTCAATAACATGGTAGCAGGATACTGGCAATCAGGGGATTGTTCCCATGGCCTCCTTACATTATGTAAAGGTGAGTACCTGTATCAACAAGGAATATATTTAGCTACTATTTCTTGCCAGTGTCTCATAAAAACAAGTGACACATTGAACTACAGCCTCTAGCATGCCAAATAAGCCAAGATTCACAGTTGGCCGCTCACCAGAACTAATAGCATGTTTGCTCAACAAGTGCAAAATGCTTAATGACTCGAACCCACCGATTCAAACAATTGTAAACTCTACCCTTTGTAAAAAGAAATTGACTGTATTAGAATGCATGTTCCAACTTGTACTCTAGCTGATCTTATTTATTATTGCACCTCTACCCAATTTGAAATTTCAAAATGAATAAAATTTTGGAGCCAAGGGGAATAATCATATTGGAGGACTACTTACTTTATTAACCATTGAAATTCTTCCTCTTTCTCTGAACAACCATAGTCTGATGTCCATGCATGACCTGTAGAGCGACACTGTCAACAGTTAGCACATTCACACAAGGAGAGACAACAACAACAACATCTACCCAGGTGGAACCTGGTATGAACGGGATCGGGGGGGTCGAGATGCACGCACTCTGTCCCCAACTCGACATCGGGAGGGTATTTAAGGAGGGCCCAAAGTAAAAAGGGGGAAAAAGGGCGGGCAACAAAAGATAGGAAAGCTAGAGAGCAGATGTAAAAGTTCAACGACGGAAAATTGCCTCACCAATAGTAAATTTGTGGAATCGGAGCATGTCCATTACACCAACATGAGCTAAAGCACACCCATAGAGGTCAGGTCTCTACAGTCAAAAGAAGATTTCAGTGCAAGTTAATATATTCTACTTGGTTGTGCAAAAAAGATCAGTAATGATACAATCAAAAAACCAACCTATTTCATATACCTGATTTATGCAAGCACCAACAAGGAGCCCACCATTGCTACCACCTTCAATGCATAACTTTTTGGTTTGTGTATAACCAGCGGAAATAAGATGTTCAGCTGCAGCAATAAAATCATCAAAGCAGTTCTGTTTCTTGTCTAAAGAACCTGCTTTGTGCCACTCTTCTCCGTATTCTCCACCACCACGGATATTGGCTATGCAAAATATACCTCCCAGGTGCTGCAGAAGAACATTACGATAGACACTGAAGGATGGTGTTATACTGATGTTAAATCCACCATATCCATACAGTAAGCAAGGATGTGATCCGTCCAATGGAATACCCTTTCTGGACACTATGAACAAAGGTATCTTGGTGCCATCCTTGCTTGGAACAAAAACCTAAAAGAAGAAATAATGTTTCGAAATTATCATACATCCATGGGGATAAATGCCTAAAGGGGCAATAGGTGCACATTTGATCTAGTAAAGAGCCTGTATCGATAGTCTAATAACTTGTATTTCAGAAAGAAGAATAGCAAGAACAATAACATAATCATTGCAAATGATCTGGTAGCCAAGATTTTTCAGCACTGGGAGAGAAAAATTACCTGATCAACTTGAAACTCACTTCGATCAAAGTTTGGAACAACAGTTTCTCGAAAAATCTTCATATCAGGAGCCCCATTTTTCAAATCACACTGGTAAATAATTCCAGGAGTAAGAAAGCTAGTAAATCCAACAAATACTACACCATCCTTCCGTCGTGCAGAAATCTCTTTTACTGTTCCAATATCAAGGGGCAAGTGATGTTGCAGGGACCCAGTTCCCAAGTCCCTTAATTGTAAATCATTCTTCACATCATTCAAGTAACAGACCAGAAGTTGATTTTTGTTAACAGCACAAGCAGATTCAAGCACATCTTTCCCTGATTCTGGAATAAGGTCATTCCATCCATTTGACTCCTTCAAGTCAGTTCGAACTAACTTGTACCTCGGAGCATCCTTGTTAGTTCGGAAAGTAAATAAGGTTTTATCATTTGCAATAGCTTCATAACATGCTTCAAATGTATCAACAAACTTGTTAAACGGAAGCAACTCCTTTCCACCACGAAAACCTTCAAGCCCACTCGGTAAGGCAGACAAATCCAAATAGTAAAATTTATTGGCGACATCGCAGCTCTCTGATGTATAGAGGAGAAGATACTGAAACATGATTATAGGTTATGAATCAGTAAAACTTTAAGATAATGGTATACTACAGAAATAAGTATATTATAAAGAGCATAGAAGCATGGAGGTTATAGTGAAAAAGATGAATAGAATGTATCTAACAATAATGTACTGAACATTGCAGAACGAGAGTCAAAAGGTCAAAAGAAAAAGAAGATTATACGATAACAATGTCATAATGGTTATACCAAAAATATAAGGGTTAAGTTGTCAGCGATTAGGAAAGATCAAATTTATGTAGCTAATCTAGGCAATAAAGGCTGAAGTGACAGGAACCAAGCAACTGAATGCCTGCTTTGAGAACTACCATTTTATGCGCAGCACAGCTATAGACTGCTGCGCTGCATCGAAGTAGATCTTTTTCTTCCTTTTGGGCTATTGGAAAAATTGTTCAGAAACAAATACATGCCTAAATGATAAATGGTCAATATTCCCACCTAACTAAATCATTAAAGTCAGTTGAGAACTAAATCATCAAAGCATTTTTACGTAATATTAATCACCTTTCCGTCGTCTGTCACATCAGCACTGAAGGAGTGCTTTGGGTTCTCAGGATCTTTCCAACACAAAATATCTTGAGATTGATCAGTACCCAGAAAATGGTAATATAATTCTTGATTGAGATTAGCATGAGTTTCGGTCCCAGCATCAGATATTTCTTCACTGCAAAAGGGATCATCAAGAGGTCCAGCACTATTATACATATATCAATAATAGTGCAAGTACAAAAATTGTAAGACTTAGTTTCCTCTCTCTTCATTAGCGCTCAAATTTGTATGACTTGTGACCATTAGTTCAAACAACATTGTTATGAAGCCGAAATTATTATTTACATACTTGGGAGGTGGATAGCGGCTGTAGAAAAAACCTTTACTATCATGTGTCCAGGTAATACCACTGAACTTAACCTGAAAAAAATGAAGTGAAAAATAGTCACTATCATTTGAACTGATTCAACATTTGTACTAGTAGCAAAAAAAAAAATTAGTTTGGTCATAGATAAATTGCTCAAGTAGAAGGGATACACATTATGATCGAAATATTTAGATCTGTATGATGAAACAGACGTTTATAAAACAGTTTATAATGAAAAATAGAGCAGACCTAGATTAGTCAAGATATACTGATATACAATAAGAAAGGGATGTTGAAGTAGGCTAACCAAAGACATGGGTGCATTTTGCTTTAAAATATATGTAGAGTTGACTAGTTCTTTTTTTGATCTAGTAAGTACTACATACAATGATAAATCATATGGTGTACACCTACCCAAGACAGAGTATCAGGCTCGATTTTCTTGTCATCAATCTGCATCACTTTGATGGTCACCCAATCACTTCCACTGGCACTAAGCCCATAAGCAAAATGTTTGGCATCCTCACTGACAGCATAGGTATTCAATGCGACAGTCCCATCTTCACTAAGCTCATTAGGGTCAAGCAGCACTTCTGGCTTCCCATCCAAGCTATCCTACAACACATGCAAATAAGAATCAGCAGCAATTAAAGCACCCAATGACATTTGTAAATGATAACTCACTCAACAGTACATATATTTGTGGCACTTATTTCACTTAACAGAAAATAGAGCTTATTGACAAATCAGAAGCTCAATAACATCTGCTCCTCATTCTTTTTATAGTCCTAAATTACTTTGTATGCCACCCTACGATCAATACAGCAGCTTCTGCTAGAACAGGTTTTATCTGATTTGACCGATCGACGGCATAAATGTCAAAATCATATAATAATATTAGGACTGTACATCCTTCAATAAGTTATTCTTCCACTACCAAAGTCTAAACGTTTCATCCACTAGTACCTGATAAACGCTCACATTGCAGTTCTTAAACCTCAGCAAGTTTACGATCAAAACATTAGATCTGTTATACTTCTTTCAATTTTTTCTTGTATAACAAAAACACAGAACTGAAATATAGCGAGAGCATCAACCTGAACGAAAAGCACGCTTTGAGCCTGAAGCCCGGTGTTGTGGAAGTAGAAGTACTTGTCACCGCGCTTAAATGGCGAGCTGTACCGCTGGTAATCGAACAGCTTCGTTAACTTCTCTTTAAGCTTATCCCTCGTCTCGCACTGTGAGAGCACCGATTCGGTCAACTTCACTTGACTTTCCACAAACTCCTTCGTCTCGTCGGAATCCGGATCTTCAAGCCTAACCAAAAACGATCGAACACAGAGAACGAAATTCAATCAAAAACACAGCGCACATACGGAGGCTAATCAAAACATGCACGCGAAAAGGAAAAAAAGGATTTCGAAAATCGGTTAAGATACCATCGATACGGATCGGAAATCTGAACGCCATGGTAATTATCGACGACGGATTCGTCCCTCCGGGAAATCGGATAGTGCAAGGGCTTATCGAAGGCGGAGACGGAACACATTGTGGAGGAGAGAGAAAGACGATGAGAAGGGGCGAGCCAAGAGCGTGAAGGAAGAGGAGATTTGAAGTTTCTACCTTTTTTGACTTCTTTTCTACATACAAAGGCCAGCGAATTGCGAGCCAAGGGGCGGAGAAGATAAGGGCCAGGCATTGAACCGGGAACGGGCAATTCGGCTGTGCTGGGCTACTGGATCCTTTGGGCTTCTTGTTGAAGAAGGTGCCGTCTTCTTTGACCAACATCCACGTGGTTGACTATATGTTAGATTCTATTGGTTCGATGCTAGTAAACGGGTGTGATTTCGGGTTTTTTTCTCTCTTTTTGAGTAGGTCAAATTTTGATAGATTATACATGTGGAGTGGTACTGAGAGGCTATTAGAAGATGACAATTGAAATCGACTAGAAGAGACATAAGTAGGAGTAAGCAACAATATAAACAAATAAATAGATCGACTACAAAAGAGTTAAGGCTTAAGATGAGTAAAGCGTTATTGGAAAGCGCGTCGTTTTGGGCCCGGGATACCCACCTTGTTGGGCCTACACACATAGTTCCACAATAGTATAATATTGTTCGCTTTGGACCTCTAGCTCATACGGATTTGTTTGTAAACTCTTTCCCAAAAGGTCTCATACTAATGGAGTGTGTTTTCACTTTATATGAAGCTCTTCACTTCCTTATTCTTTCCATGTGAGACTTGGATTGCCTATTCCAACAATCCCTCCTCAAACCAAGGACCACATAACTTATGACTTCCCCTTCAGTGAAATCATCTTGTATCGCCGCTATCACCAACTATCCACATTGTCGGGAAGACTTTCGACACAAGGCTACAACATCGTAGCACAAATAACTCATCGTGTATCGCCGCTACCACTACGGAACACGCCACCTGACCACCACAATATCAAGTGGACTTTCGATAAGGCACCATAGATCTTCAACCGCGAGGTCACATTGAGGGCCTCCCACACAACACTACCAAGGACTTACACCCACGCCATCGAGCCACACCACTCTACACCCGCGTGTTCCAAGCTTCCAACACCAAGTCACATTGGGCTTCGTGTTTGTCCCAACCGAAACATCGGCTCTGATGCCAATTGTTGAGAAATTTGAACCCCTACAATAAGGGTAGGATGCAATAGAATTCACAAGAGAAGAAAGGAACAAACAAGAAGAGAAGAACAAGAGATTTGGTAACCCAGTTCGTTAGAATGACTACGTTTAGGGGCACTACCAAGCCAGGAACTTTCCACTAGATCTGAGAATCCAAGGATTACAAGACCTGATCTTCCTAATCTACAACGATTTGATCTGTCTAACCTAATCTCTCTAGCTCTCTTGATTTTTTCCCTCTGCTTTTCAAGTTTTTTTAGCACTGTTGGCACACAATTACAATAAACTTAGTTGGGTTTAAATAGAGAACACAAGGTCTTAAAGATATATACAAAATATTATCTTCCAAAAATAAGAAGACACAATCTATCCTAGAAAGATCACGTCAAACTTGCCCATCAAGAAACCCCGAAATCTTGCAAGACATGAAATCAGCCTCGCACCGACGCGGGCCAAGACACGGGAGCGTCCAGGAAGACGTGGTCGTGACTAGGGGTGTTCATAACCGAATATCCGATCCGATTAGCCTAATCGGATCGGATATCCGAAAAAAATTCATGAAAATGATATCCGAATCCGATCCGAATATATCTGGATATTCGATCCGTATATTTTGGACCGGATATCTTTGTTGGATATTCGAATCTCAAATTTGTACTTGTTTTCTGTATTTGAGCTTGAAAGAACTAGTTGAACCTGTAAATAATAAACAAAAATAATAAATATCACCAAAATTAATTTTAAAGCACCAACATGTTGCTGGTAATGTGCTACTAGGCTACTAGCCTACTAGCATGTTGCATAATTAGATAGTTAAGAGTTCACATATATGATGAAAGAAACACCTAAAGCTTAATACTTAATATACCGCCAGTAAGTGATGTACAAAAATAAGCCCCAACCAAAAGTTTATAAGAACTTGGAATATAAAAAAAAAAGCTCAATTCAAGTGAGCCCCAACCAAGAGTATGTAACAAGGACTTGGAATATACAAAATCAAGCTCAAAGCACCAAATTGACAGCCATTGTCCATGTTTTTAACTAAATAAATATTAAACTAAGTATCAACAACACTTTCATCAATGATGAAACTTGGTTGCACAATAGCTAGATCCTTCATCCCTACAAATTTAGCAAACAACACATGAATTAATATTCATACTAACTGAATTTGAAAAAGTAAAATTGAAATAAAAAACAGCTTAGTAAACATAATAAAAAACCTTCTTTCATTTTCTCCAAAGCTAGTAGGTTCTCCTTAATCACTATTGGAATATTATTGGTGCGTTGCCAATCTTGAATACATATAAGAGATTCCACCATTATTGGAGTTAAGGAGGTACGAAATGAATCAAAAACTCTACCTCCTGTACTAAATGCAGATTTGAAAGCAACGGTACTAACCGGAATAGCAAGTATATCACGAGCCATTTTCGAAAGGATCGGGTACCTTTTCTGGTTGTCCCTCCACCAAAGCAAGACATCAAAATTCTCATGATCAGCTTCAAGTGTCTCCTCTAAATATTTGTCCAGCTCAGTTTTATTCATAACATCATCATCAACTCCCACATCCATTTGAATCCTTGAAGTCAAAAGCTTAGTAAAATCCATAGCATTTCCTTGACGAATGTCAAGGAAACTCATACTAGAAGATGAAGAACAGTTTGGCTTGCTTGCTTGAGGCATAGATGACGCATACAATTTAAATAACTCGCCAATAAGTACTTTGACATTCACATTCAAGAGTGCAACTTTTGTACCATCAAAATACTGACATACCCGCCAATCAATTAGTTGCATCTTACGTCTAGGATCAAGAAGTATGGAGACAAATAGCAAATAATTGACATTATTAATATCACTCCCATACTTATCATTTTTAACTTCATTTGTTGTGCCATTTTTCTACAGCCTTCATCTTCATCATTGCACAAAGTAGAGATCCCAAACCAATAGCAAACACGTGATGCACACAAGTATTACAAGTCACATAACGAGAACCAGATAACATCAATGTAGCCTCATAGAATACTTTCAAGATTGGCAAGAAATAATTCAGTTTTTTTTCAATCCTCATCTTTAATATCACCAAACTTCATCAACTCTCTATGACAAACATGATCTCTCATTAACAAGTTATCAAATGCTTTCTTAAACTTCACAGCAAATTCAAGCATCAAATAAGTTGATTTCCATCTTGTTTTAACATCCAAACAAATAAGACTTTTACTTTCTATCCTCTCCTCTTCTATACAAGCTTTGAATCTTTGAAGTCTTGCAGGAGAGGACCTAAGATAGATACCAGAGCACGAACTCTCACAATAGATTTATCCATATCCTTTAAACCATCCTTTATAACCAGATTTAGTATGTGAGCAACACACTTCATATGCAAATATTTTCCCTCCAAAACACCAGATTCCCAATGATTAATCTTCCTTCTTAAATAATCAATTGCCAAATTATTAGAACTTGCATTATCTATTGTAACCGTCATAATATTCTAAATTCCCCATTCAACTAAGCATTTTTCAACCCCTCTACCAATCAATTGTCCATAGTAGCCAACAAGAGGACATAAATTTATAATCCTCTTATATAAAATAAAATTATCATCAATAAAATGAGAAGTGAGGCACATGTAACTCAAGTTTTGGACAGAAGTCCATGCATTAGTGGTGAGACTAACTCGAGAAGACAAATTTTGAAAACAAACTTTCAGCCTTTTCTTTTCTTCAACAAACAAGCTAAAGCAATCTCTAGTAATAGTAGGCCGTGAAGGAATGACAAATGCAGGATTCAAAGTTTCACAGAAATAACGAAAGCCTTCACGCTCCACAAAAGCAAATGGCAACTCATCAACAACAATCATCCTAGCAAGGGCATTTCTAGAAGTTTCTTAATCAAATTGCCACAAAGATGGTACATTAATTGTTTCCAACACACCATCATCACGAGCAATAGTTTTTGTCTCAAAATCTATCATCTTTTGAGTTTTATCCATATTTGTAGGAAGCTTCTTACATCTTTGAATATGGTTCGTTAAAGGGCCAGTTCCATTTCTAATTCACAACCAATCAAAGCAGCACAATATTTGCACTTAGCATAATCTAGGTCAGGCAATTTATCATAATGAGGCCACCAAACAGAAGTTCTCTTTCTCTTACCTCCCTTGTTATCATTAGAAGACACATTACCGGTAGTAGGATGCCTTGGTGGTTTTGCACTTGTAGGAGTAGCATGCTCCTTCCCCTTATTTCCTTGTTGAGTTTCTTCCAAGATAATACCAATTCCGCTTGGCATTTTGTCACCATGTGACTCATTAGGTTCAGTCTCACTCATGCTTGTCTGAAATTGTAAACATACAAGTAATAAAATAAAAGTCAACAATAAAAAAAAAAGTAATTTGGAGTTAACAATAAATACAAGTAATCTAGATACATGCTTTGTCCATAAACTTTGAAAGAAATCAGAAATTACCCCACTAATATCCTACTATAATCCCTAGAAAATGTAATCCAGATATACTATATAATTATTCATCAAGGTAAATGGGAAAGTGGGAGTAAATGCATGAATATTTCCATGGTTCGATCAATGTTAGTTTGTGTTTTTAGATCCGGACAAAGTAATAAATTAGTTAGTGTATTTAGATTTAATTCCAAACTTTGAATGTCTTATTATTAATCTAGATACACTTTATAACAGATTTAGAGGCTAAAATTTTCAGATTAGGTCATGACTCATGGGCGATATATAATATGAATCTCAATGAAAAGAATTTAGGCTAGACAAAACCACATAGGTCATTTTGAGCATGCTTACTAGTCGGTCAGTCACCACGTACGGTTGAGGATGAACGAACTAAGAATAGTCACAAACTTGTCGGCCAAAAGTAAAACGAATTGAGTAATCAATCTTGCGACTCGCGGCATGCCCTTCCCAGACCATGTCTCTTCTCGAGCTCTCAATTGATGTCATGTGGACCCGTCCGCCCAAGACGCGATCACGTCTTGGCTCCTTTGCTTGCGTCTTATCGGGCCGCAGTGTGACGCTCTACCAACTCGGACATCAATTTCTTTACTTAGTTTCTTTTGCTATGTAATATGTTTGCTTTGTGTGTAAGATCCATCTTAGCTTAGAAGCATCTAGCGGGTGAGGCACGGTCATCGTGGCGCATGTGCCACGACACTTAGCTTGGGTCGCGCCCTTGCATGGGCGTTGCTAGACTCAACTAGGGACTTGGCCTTGGCCCCGACGCTTAGGTTGTAAGCAAGCTACTTGGGGACACACTCGGGTCGATCGGGACTAGCCTTAGCATCACGGCGTCGGGTCATAAGGCGCGCCATTGCAAGGGCGTTCGGGAGCCTTGGGACTAGGGGGTGATCGAGGCATGTTCGTAGGATCGAAGTAGGTTTTGGGGTTCCAAGCACGCAGGTGACGAGCACACAGCTCGGTGGCACCTTAGGTGGCAAGCTAGCAGCTCCGTGGCACGGTGTGTGCCAGGAGCGTGCCGGGGCGTGCTGGCATGCGCTTGATGCGTGCCAGCGTACGCCGGGGACGTGCCAGCGTGTGCCGAGGGCGTGTTGGGAGCGGGCGCGCCTGTGCCAGCATGTGGCCAGGGCGCGCCCAATGGCGCGGCAACAGCGAGGCAAGGGAGCAGGCCAGCTGGCTTGTGGCTTCCTTTGCAAGGCTCGTTTGGAGCTTCTCTTGGAGGGCTCCCATTTGTATTTAAGGCTTTACTTAGCCATTTTTGATGCTAGTTCGAAACGCTTTGTAAGATCACAAGAACACTCTTTGTAAAGCTTGTTGATTGTTCATAATATATCAAAACCGAGTGCACTTGCATTCACATCCCATTGTGTTGATCCTTATTTCCGTTTAGTCCCAGCGATAGGCTGACTTAGGAGCTCGATTGATTGTCTTTCGTTCTCTTAAGGCCGAGCGTGTCTTGGATCGGTTCCTAAGACCGTTACACGCAGTCGTGATTTGACCTCTCACTCCGCTTCGTCTCCTTTTCCGCCTAATCTCTAATCAGGATCCAATTCCCAACACACCAACGACAGTCAACCTATTTCAGGATGTGCGGAAAGGACAATTAATGTTGCCTCTAACAAGATAAAGGATCTTCAGCAGCCATGAAGCACAAAAACAACCTGGCCCCAAGTGATTCTATTCAAAGCCAAATCTCAAGCCTAACCTGATGGAGAAGTACTAAACCAACTCGATTCAACTTGACAAGAAAAAACACGACCCAAAAAGCTAACATAAGGCAACACAAAAGACAACCAACAACCCACAAGACAAATGGGCCAAATGCCAACAAATTAAGACACAAAACACCGAACAATATATGGCTCTCAAAAAGTCGCGTAGGATATCTTCACTCTACAAATGGAAGAATATCTTCACTCTACAAATGGAAGAAGAGATGGAAAGTGAACACGCGAGTTTGGAGGTGCAGCTCCAAACAATCGACGACCAACAAAACCACTGAAACACCAACCCGCCAAACTGCGAAGCTAGAATGGCAACCGACAAAGACGTTCACTTAGAGAATGATCGACAAAACCGATGATGAAGTCAGAAATGGAAGGTGTTAGGAAATTTGACACCCTAGAGTAAGGATATGACACACACAGACTCACAAGAGAAGATAGAAAGAAACAATGAAAAAAGAACACAAGAATTTGTTGACCCAGTTTGTCAGAATGCCTACGTCTGGGAGCACTACCAAGTTAGGGACTTTCACTAAATATGAGGATTCTAAGGATTACAAGACTTGATCTTTCTGATCTACACTAATCTAATCAATCTAACGTAACCTCTCTAGCTCTCTTTAGATTTTCTCCCTCTGACTCTTTCAGGATTCTTAGCCCATAGCACACAATACACAATTACAATAATCATGGGTATTTATGGAGAATCCTAGACATAAAGATAGAAACAAGATATTACAAGGATAGAAAATTCAATCTCATATATATATATATATATATTTCTTTTCTAAAATCCAATATCTTTTACCCCTTACTTGCCACGCAAGCAAAGCCCATCTATCTTCGAAACGGACTCGGGTGCGGACGCGTCCCCAAGGAGCGCGGTTGCGCTTTGGCTGCCCAGACCGCGCCCTTGCTTTTGTAGGCATCTCGCGGGCCCGTTCGGCATAGTGCGGTCGCATCTTGCCCGACCTTGCCCATGCTATCCCGGGCCGTGGTCGCGGCCCTCCTGGTTGCAGTCACGGTTTTGCCTCTCACTCCGCCTTTGCTCTTTTTCCGGCTAGCTCTGAATTAGGCTTCATATTCCCAGCAAAAGCAAACGTCATCTAAAAGACGACAACTGGTCAGAATCAACATAGTCACAAACCGCCAAAACTAGCCGGAAAAAACTAAAGCCTCCACGGCCAACAACGACTGGATCAACCTTCTCGGCAATGCCTCTCGGTGGTTGGCCTTCTCGGCCTAAAGTACTCTAGTTCTCTCTAGAAATTCTAGAGAGAGATCATAATGTTTTCTTAAAAAGCCACATATGGTCGTCTCCCATTGACCACAAGCCGACAAGTATTCAAATGAAAAACATGGGTGTGATTTCGGGATTTTTACTGAGCGTAGTATATCCAGCCCTTCTTTATTATTTGATTTTTGAAACTCATTTTTTTACAATAGATCCATCTTTGGTGGTAGGCGGTAATTCTCACATTCATCAATTAGTTGGCAAAGTACATTGTGCACGAATTAGGTAAATCGATTTTCACCCAAGTGAAATGGTGGATACCAGGATTGAAGGTAGGATCTCCCAATACACTCAATACCTCCTACTACTAAGTTACGCATGTGAAGGTTTTTGAATATCATTATTGTTAGTTTGCTAGGGTATAAAGTAACAAAATTACCCGTAAAATTATACGTTTTTCACCAAACCACCCATAAAAACATTAATTGTTGGCAATTTACATATATTGATAAAACCTTGTCGCGGGATTGATTACTAGTACGTCTAAGAATTAGATCGACTTCAAAATGTCTATTATTGGAAAAATATTTAAAAAAATAATGGCCTACCTTGCTTGATACTAACAATCTTCGGCTATAAAACCCTCTTCTGATGTCACAATCTCTTCCCCTCCCTTTAATTGACCCCACTCACTTCACAATCTCGCCTTCTCTCCTTCTCTCGAATCTCTCCAGTCTCCCTAGCTCATTATCCATGGACAACAACGACTCCAATCCAGAGTAAATGACCAACTCAAAGGACGACCCGGAGGGCGAACGGAGGACGACCCAAAGGATGACTCAGAGGACGAGAAAGACCTTGTGTCTGTGTTGCTTCCATTCTCATCAGGGTCGGAAACACATACAGACTCTATGCCCATCTCATCGGGGCCGACAACAGAGTCGTCAGGTTCTCAACCAGTTTCGGAAGAGACGAAGGACCTTATCATCACGATTGGTAAATTTCCGTATTAAAATTTGAGAACTTTTTTTTATCCCTAGCAACATCTATATCTATCCTACATATATAAGTTTTTAAGTATATGATAATGAATAAGTACGTATATGAAAACTTGTCGCGGGATTAATTACTAATACGTCTAAGAATTATATCGACTTCATAATATCTATTATGGGAAAAATATTTTAAAAATAATGGCCCCACCTTTCCAGATACTAGTAATCTCCGGCTATAAAACCCCCTTTTGATGTCTCAATTTCTTCCCCTCCCTTTAATTGATCCCACTCACTTCACAATCTCTTATTCTCTCATTCTCTCGAATCTCTCCAGTCTCCCTAGCTCATTATCCTTGGACAACAGCAACTCCGAGCCAGAGTACATGGCCAACTCAGAGACGACCTAGAGGACGACTCAGAGGACGACCCAGAGGGCGACCCAAAGAGCGACTTAGAGGATGAGCAAGACCCTGTGTCTATGTTGTAACCATTCTCATCGGGGTCGGAAACACAAACAGACTTCGTGTCCGGCTCATCGGGGCTGACAACAGAGTCGTTAGATTCCCAATCAGTTTCGGAAGAGATGAAGGACCTTATCAACAAAATTTGTAAATTTCCGTATTAGAATTTGATAACTTTTTTTTATCCCTAGCAACATCTATATCTATCCTACATATATAAATTATGAAGTACATGATAATCAATAAGTATGTATGTGAAAACTTATCGCGGAATTGATTATTAGTACGTCTAAGAATTAGATCGACTTCATAATGTCTATTGTGGGAAAAATATTTAAAAACTAATGGCCCCATGTTGCCAGATACTAACGATCTCCGGTTATAAAACCCCCTTATGATGTCTCAATCTCTTCTCCTCCCTTTAATTGACCCCACTCACTTCACAATCTCTCATTCTCTCGAATTTCTCCAGTCCCCCTAGATCATTATCCATGGACAACAACGACTCTGAGCCAGAGCAAATGACCAACTCAAAGGACGACCCAGAAAACGACCCAAAGGGCGACCCAAAGAGCGACTCTGAGGACGACTCAGACGATGAATCAGAGGACGAGCAAGACCCTGTGTCTGTGTTGCAACCATTCTCATCGGGGTCAGAAACACGGACAAACTTTGTGGCCAGCTCATCGGGGCCGATAGCAAAGTCTTCAAATTCCTAATCAGTTTCGAAAGAGATGGAAGACCTTATCATCAATATTGGTAAATTTCCGTATTAGAATTTGAAAACCTTTTTTTTTATCCCAAGCAACATCTATATCTATCCTACATATATAAATTTTTAAGTACATGAAAATGAATTCGTACGTATATGAAAACTTGTCGCGGGATTGATTACTAGTCTAAGAATTAGATCGACTTCATAATGTCTATTATTGGAAAAATATTTAAAAAATAATGGCCCCATCTTGTCAGATATCTTGCAATCTCCGGCTATAAAAGTAGTAGAATTTTGACCATGTTGAACAATTTTTTCATCTAAATTTTAAGCACTCCGTTTTTTCGGATGCACACTCCAGAAAATAAAAGTAATTTTTAGAGAGATACGAGTAAATTGAATGAATATATGGAACAATTGAGATATGGAGAGAGAAAGTGGGGTAAGTAGGCATGTTCTAGTATGTAATTAATATATGGAACAATTGAATATGTTTTAAAATTCAGAGTAAATTGCATATGAATTCTAACAATATATGCATATTTTTTTATTCAAATCAATAGATACTTACATAGTGAATAAATTCAATCCAATAATAACAATCTACATTGATATTTTCATAATATATCACGACCGACACAATATTTTTTAAAAAAAGAATTTTTTTCTTAAATAACGATCTACACGTTGATGAAATATGAAGTTTAATACCACAACAATTTTCGAGATAGAAAATAGAGTGATTGAACCCATCTCTACGAAATTTGTAGATCCCATGTGGAGTTTTGATGTTTGATCGAATGACTCCAAAAACGATATGAAATCGATTCAAACCGAAAATAATTTATGAGGAGAATGAAATTGAAGGTATAAACTATTAAAACGACGAAATTTAAAATCTTACCGAGCTCTGAACGATATGAGAGAAACGAGCAAATGGAGCAGTTGAAGGTATTTGGGAGAGACAATATGCTTCGTTTTTTTTTTGGTGAGATCCAGAAAATAAAAGTGGTTTTTTTTAGAGAAATACGGAACAATTGACTGAATATATGGAAAAATTGAGATATGGAGAGAGAAAGTAGGGTAAGTGGGCATGATCTATTGCATTTACATAAAATTGATCCATGTGCACCTTCTTTTTAAATCTCATCCGTTAAAATAATTTGATCCAATAGTTTCTCTATTAAATTGAGTTTCACATGAGCCTAATTCTATATAGGTATATTATTAATTGTGTTATGTTATTTTTTTCTTTTTCTGTTATTGTGACTAGGATGCAGGTTTGGATATCTTGGATTTCAATGGATCCCTAATTAGAGGCTCAAACGGACAAGTGGAATACAAAAATTTGAACGTTACGCTGTTTGGGGAGGGTGGTGTGGAATATACTATAACATGTATAGTAGGAAAGTTTATGTGTGCTAGAACCAGAGTCGAAGTAAGTCATGTTCGTCTAAGTTTACCATAATTTAATTAACTCCCTCGTCAATTTAACATGCAACTTGAAATTAATTCTACCCTATTATTTTGTTCAACTTGATTTATAGATTTGGTGTACAATGATCGACTAGCCCAATTAAAACACACGTAGTGGATGCAAAGGAGGATGAGCTCGACCTAATTGTGTTCTTTTGGTGTTTTTTCCCTTGTTATTAATTTCCTAAGAGCTCAGTAGTGCATTCAAAAATAGAAACTTGAAATAAGAATGGAGGTAAATGCATACCTAGCCAAATTTTCATTGCAATCCAACAAATTCAAACATCCTCTCAAGCCAAACCAAAAATAGGAACTTGGAATATGAATGGAGGTAAATTCAAACATTTACATTCTTGCCAGTAGGCAACTGAAGGAGGCTCAATGTATATAGTAACACCTAGGGGTGAGCAACATTTGTTGATCTATTTATCCGATCCGAAAAACCCACCGATCCGATCCGTATTTATCCATAACGAAAATTATCCGTTTAAAATTAATCCGTATCCGATCCGGCTAATTTTCTCGAATACTCGGACTGGATACGGATCGAGGTTTAAGATAAACGGATATATCCGAAATATCCGGTATATATATATATGATACTTTTTAGATAGGGTATATAAGATTTATGTAGTATAGTATGCTCATTAAGTATCATAGTATACTTATTAATTTGATATTCTGATGTGAGCCTAATTTGCTTATTGGACTTGTGAAAATACTTAGACACATTTTGCATACAATTAATAATGTGTTGAGTTACTTCTTCAACAGTGTTCGGTTGGCCACATTTTGATGTTAATAGATCATATTGGAGCCGCCAATTTACTTCTCTAGATGCCTAATTGAAGTATATGTTCAATTAATCTAATCAGTTATAATTGCTTTTGCATATAATTAATGGCTTGAATTTAGTATGTTTGTTTGTGGGGCTTTAAACCGCAAGTTTCTTGAACTATGTTTAACCATGTTTTTGGATAAGATTAACGGATATCCGAATATCCTCTAATCTGCCTTAATTTTCAAATAAAAATAGCAATAATTTATAAAACAGATATTTTGGATAACCGTTCTCGGATATCCAATCCAATCAGATATTTTTTTACGAATATCCGGTTCATAACGGATCGGATACGGATCGACATTTTAATGGAAAAAATAATGGATATCCGGTATACCGGATCAGATCAGATATATCCGTTTGCTCAACCCTAGTAACACATGTCTCATGCCTATCACTAGGTATGAGATTTTGTATTTTCAGGTCCACAAAGGAGCCCTTTGCAACATCATCTGTTGAGAGCAATTGATATTAATTGCTTCTTGCTATTGTTGGTAGCACCGAACTATGCGTTGAAAGAATATCAACTGATGTTTGTAAGAACCAGACTTCACTCGTCTCTTGTTGTTCATTTTCATTGACGTTTGACACTATTATATCACTATGAACATTCTTAGTTTCTTTCCAAATTTGTTAAATTGACAAGCTTTCATGGCTGCAATGATATTGCCATTTCAAAAAGGAAGTTTTTCCCTAAAAGAAAACTAAGGCCCCATTTGGTTGCAATTCATGAAAATGTAAACGGAATGCAAATGAATGTAATCCATTTTAGTGTCATGATATATAACAACCTGTTATTAGAAATATAAAGTAGATGATTGTCAAAATTCATTTTGAATCATAGAGAAACTCACAACTCGAATGAAAAAATCATTGGAAGTAGATGCCACCATACTCTTGCGTGAACTTACTGTTGGATCGACGTGCCTTAGTAAGAGCTTGAGAAGTAGTGGTTAGGCTGTTCCCAAGGCAATGGAAGTAAGAAACTGTTCACAAGTAAAAATAGAAAGTAAGAGACACAATTCCTTTATAGAGGAACCCCACAACAACCAACTAGTTGTGTGGGTAAACCTCTACCTCCGCTTGGAGGATTTTGAACGATCTACTTATTTTATTGATTGTTCCCTAGTTACACAGGCAAGACTTATACTTCTCTGTTCCTGACAGTTCTTCCTAACTCTAGTAAGCCTTTTCGACCTTGTTCCTAAGTGAACAACTCAACTAAACATAAGACAGATCGAACATTACACCTAGAGCTCACAGTTCCCTAACTCCTGGGAACTTGGATTCACCGTCACCGAGATCGCACACTCGCCGTCGGGGACTTATCTTCACTTGTCTCTCTTATCTCTTTGTATGTGGATATTTGTTTTGGGAGAAGTGCTTATTCCAAGCACTATTCATTTATCTTTGTACACATTTGAACTTGGGCGGCAATCTTCACTTTCATGTTGTCCAAAATGCCCTTTGTCTTGCACGCCAAGTTTGCAATCTTCACATGTGACTTGATTTAAACTTAGTCAACTTCAAATGTCAATCGGACCGTTGGATCACTCGCTTCAGTCTGGTCCACAAACTGGGCCCTTGTTTTGTCTGAGACAAGATCCCGCGATTTACGCTGAACGGTCTTGTTTGCACATGTGAGTTCCCATGCGATGGGAACAGTTCTCTCTAGAGTTTCTTTGATAGGAACTTGCTATCATATATTCTTGTGTTCCATTTGCGTTCTTGGAGATTCTTTGTTAGACCTGATGTTCCCTTGAAATACTTGAATGTAACACGTTAGTTCCCATATGGCGTTTGTCATTATCAAAATTGGAGACAAGTATCGTTGTTCGGATGTTTGGAACCAGAGTTCTTAACACCGTCCCAACATTTACTGCCAAATCAGTGATGTCACCCTTTGCACGATTTAGACGTGTCCAAAATGATATCAACATTAAACAGATTACAACTGACAAAATAAACTCATGCATAAACTTATACAACTCTAGATATCTCGCGAATGAACTCACTCCATGACGTGCCAACTAGCCAAACAAAATGCAGTTTCCATTGGATAAACAGGAACTTTACAAACAAGAATCATGAGTATACCCCCTTTCACAATAACTGTTTGAAGATATGTTTAAACTTCACATATTGTTGTATTCGAAAAAGAAACTTTACTCTTTAAGATGAAAAACCAAAGAATGAGGTATCTTTTTTCCCTTATGATATCAGGCTTCATTATTCTTCTGTTTTCTTTTTATAGAGCCATTCATAACCAATTGCTGTCATAAAATAAGGAGCATACATTTTAGTGTTTGGATCGTGAAGAATCTCTATTCTATTGACAAGAAAAGCAAGAACATTATCTAGAATAATATTTATCCAAAGATAATGAACACATAGAGATGTTACTACATTTAAAAGTATCAAAACACATTCATATGAGCATAATTTTATATCTACGACAAGAGAAGACAATCTTTCAATTATTTTTTTAAAGGAACAAATCAATATGAATGCGTAATGTTTATAATCCTAAGTTGTAATATGTAAACATTTAAACATTATAGTACAATGCAAACACACACAAGTAGGTAGAACCTAGGACAGGGACCATGGCTCACACTTGAGATGCCACTGAACCACCCTCTATGGACCATGACCCATGGCCTGAGCCACTTGACCATTACTTGGTCAAGTTTGGCTCATGACATTGTTGGTATTGTTGTGTCTTAGGCCGGTTTTATGTGTGACTTATTGTGTGAGCTTGGCTGATGATTTGTTGGGCCTTATTTTTCGATCTTGGGCCACTCCACTCCTGATCCAAGCGCTTTGGGTCATTATTGGAGACGACGTCGTCTTGGCTCTAGGGTTTCATATAAAAGCGATCTTTGGAACCCTCGAGAGCATCTTGCTCACTTCTCTGCGGCGCTTTGGTTTCTAGGGTTTGCTCTCTTTCGAGCTTCCCTTCTTTGACTCCTTCGCCCCCATGGATTTGTGACGAGATCAAGTGAGAGAAAAAGAGAAAGAAGAAGAACTAGAGTGAGACGAGGGAGTTCGGGTCTGAGTGACTGAGTCCTTGAGAGCTTGCCAGCTCTGTATGTCTTCGTTCTTATTGCTTTGTGCTCATCTCTTCCTTTCTCTCTTGTTCCTGGTTTTTTGCCACTTGTGTGTGTGCTTGCTTGTATCTGTACTTGCTCTTATGGCTTTCGATGCCTAGTGGATTGGGTGAGTCTCCCCTCTTGAGGCTCCGCAGACATAGGACTTAGTCCGAACTGCGTAAACAACTGTGTGTCCCTTTCTGTTTGATTTGTTCATCGTTTTTCAAAGGTTTTACAAACTCGTTTAGAACAATCGAAGTGAACTCGAGTAGATCCATTCTCTTCAATTGGTATCAGAGCCAGGTTGGCTCTGATCTCGAGGCTCCGCTGCGTTAGAGGTCTGTCTAGTTAGGGTTAAGCTCTTCCTCCTCTTCTCTGGAACCCTAGGCGACTAACTGTGTGTCTATTGCCAGATCCATGAGTTGTGAGGTTGGAAAGTGAGTTCCCTGGTGTAGATCTCAATTTCTTCTATGGATCTTCTTCACTCTTGTTTGCTCTTGTTCAAAAACCTCAAATGTTTGACTGGTAACCTTTTGAAAAACGCTACAAAAACTGTTTCTTAGGGTTTGTCCCTTTGATCCTAGGTGAACCGGAGAAACCAGGGTAACGGTTGTACCGGTGTAATCCCTTTTTCGGTTCATACGCTCTCCCTTGCAAAAGGGTTTTGTGTTTGTATTCAGATCAGAGATCTTGCTTCTCTCGGTCTGGATCTGTGTTTTTGTTTTTGACAACCAGGGCACTTGAGTTTGGCTCAAGGTCTTAGGGAAATCCGGAGAAACCAGAGTAACTAGTACATTGGTGTAATCCCTTTCTCGGATTGTACACCCAAGCTCTTGCAAAAGAGTGTCTGTGCACTTTGCATCCAACAACTCTTTGCTGGGTGTGAAGCTACTTGTCTATCTATCTTGTGTGTTGTTGCTTTATCTTTGTGATGGCAGAAAGCTCTAGCAGGATTAAGCTATTTGATGACATATCTGACTTTGCAATGTGGCAAGTAAAAATGAAAGTTGTGCTCATCAAAGAAAAATGCTGGAAGGCAATCAAAGGAGACTTCCCAGCTGGTACAAAACCAGAGGAAAAGGCAGAAATGGATGAAATAGCACATTCTGAGATTATGGTGAGGTTAACTAACGACGTGGCTCGTCAGGTGGTAAACTTTACTAACGCTAAGTCTCTCTGGAAGGCCTTGGAAGACCTCTACCTGGTCAAAACTGAGGCCTGCCTTGTTTCTCTTCTCATTAGAGCCTTCACTTTTAGGATGGACCTTAATCTGTCACTCAATGAGAACCTGGACAAGTTCTTGAGGATGAATCAAGAACTTGAAAGGGGTGATGACAAGATTAAGGACTCCCACCAAGCTGTTTTGCTACTTAACTCTCTCCCCTCTCCTCAGTTCGACACTATTAAGGATGTCATTCAGTTCTGTGGAGGCCTGACTAAGGCCAAGATTGTTGATGCTATTTTTGAGAAGAATGAATCTCTAAAAATCTTTAAAACCAAGGGTGAAAAGAAAACTGAGTCTAAAACTGAGGTTCTCATGGTTAAGGGTAAAAAGGGCAACAACAACAAAAAGAAACAGAATAAAAGAAGTGACAAGCATGAAAATGAGAAAAAGGATAAGAGAAAATGTTATTACTGTGGTGGTACTAATCATTTCATTAAAGACTGCAAGAAGAAACAGAGAGAAGAAAGTCAAAAATCCTCTCATGATTCTGTTGCTTTGTTTGAGTCTAGTTCTGATTATCCTTATGAATTGCTTGTGTGTTCTAATTCTGTTGACAAACATGCTTGGATTCTTGATTCTGGTTGCACTCTTCATGCTTCCTTTGATAAATCTTTGTTTGATTCCTTGCATGAGTTTGATGGTGGTGAGGTCCTGCTTGGGGACCATACTGCCTTGCCTATCAGGGGTATTGGAAATATCCCTCTTAGGATGTTTGATGGAAAAATCAGAGTACTCCAAAAGGTCAGGTGGGTACCTGATCTGAGGAGGAACCTCATGTCAGAGTCTGTGTTTGATGATTTAGGCTGTCATATTATTACTCATTCAGGTATAAGGGAAGTCATTAGGAATGGGACTACCCTTGTGAAAGGAGTTAAAGTTGGAGGGCTATACAAAGTTATTGCCTCTCCTGAACTTAACTTCTCTGAAATTTGTAATGTTATGACACCTGATCTCACCAAACTCTGGCATGTTAAACTTGGTCATATTGGCATGAAAGGATTAAATTATATGTACAAGACTGGTTTGATTGACAAAAAACCTGTTGACTTGAGTTTCTGTGAAGTTTGTATCCTTGGTAAGAAAGCTAGGCATAGTTTCAACAAGTCTGCATATGTTGCTAAATCCCCTCTTGAATATGTTCATTCTGATTTGTGGGGCCCTGCCCAAGTTGATACTATTGGTGGTAGGAAATACTTCATGTCCTTGATTGATCATTTCTCTAGGAAAGTTTGGATATACTTGTTGAGAACTAAAGATGAGGCCTTTGATGCTTTTAAAACCTGGAAACTTTCTGTTGAAAATGAAACAAACTTAAAACTTAAGTGTCTTAGGACAGATAATGGCCTTGAATTCTGCAATCATGTTTTTGACTCTTTCTGTAGTGCTAATGGTATTAAAAGGCATCTGATAGTTCCTGGCACACCTCAGCAGAATGGTACTGCTGAGAGAATGAACAGAACCTTGCTTGAAAAGGCAAGGTGCCTGCTCATTGGTGCTGGAATGAAACCTTCACTCTGGGTGAGGCAGTCACAACTGCCTGCTATCTCATAAATAGGTCTCCATCCTCTGTGGTTGATTTCAAAACACCATATGAGATGTGGACTGGCAAGAAACCTAATATGTCACATCTAAAGACATTTGGATGCGCTGCCTATGCTCATGCATCTCAAGGCAAGTTGCAACCAAGAGCTCAAAAATGTGTTATGTTAGGCTACCCTGAAGGTGTTAAGGGTTACAAACTGTTGCTTTGTCAGCCTCATGGCTACAAAGTGATTACTTCCAGGAGTGTGACCTTTAATGAGTCAGAATTTCACTTTAAAAATAAAACTAACTCAGCTACTGAGTGTGCAGGTACCAGCAGTGAAGCAGAATTGAACAGGTTTTTCCTACCACATGAAGCCACTTCTGAAGAAGAAAATGAATATGATCAAGGAGCTCAAGTGGAGCTAAATGATGATGACCATGATGGTCATGGAGCAAATGACCATCCAGAGCAAGGTGAAGATGAAAATGTCACTGAAAATGTGACGAACACAAGTACTGAAGACCAGAACCCTCACCAATCAGGTGGGGAGGTAAGTGATCCACCTATTAGCAACTCTGTGCCCTCTACTAATGACTTGATAGATTATCAACTAACTAGAGATAGAGAGCCAGGGAATAGGGTTCCTAATAGGAGGTTTATCATGTTTGCTGAGTTTTCTGATCTTCTGTCTGAGGTGAACTTGATTGAGTATGCTTGCCTTGCTTCTTAGCATGTTGTGAATTCTTTTACACCTGACACTTATGAGATTGCCATGAAAATGTATGCATGCAAAAAAATTGATAAGTGCCATGAAAGAAGAAATGCAGTCTATGTATGCTAACAATACTTGGGTCCTTGTTCCCAAGCCAGCCAATGCTAGACTGATTGACTGTAAATGGATTTACAAGCTTAAAGATGGTGCTCACTCTGGAGATCCCCCTAGATATAAAGCTAGACTTGTAGCTAAGGGGTTCTCCCAAAAGGAGGGCATAGATTACAATGATATCTTTGCACATGTGATTAAGTATAAGACCCTTAGACTCTTAGTTGCTATGACTGCTGTGTACAACTGGGAATTAGAACAAATGGATGTGAAAACTGCCTTCTTGCATGGTGAATTAAATGAGATTATTCACATGAAACAACCTAAGGGATTTGTGAATTCTGCTAAACCTGACCATGTATGCTTACTTAAAAAATCTATCTATGGCCTTAAGCAGTCCCCTAGGCAATGGAACATCAAGTTTGACCTGTGCATGAGAAAACTTGGTTTTATAAGAAGCAGTTATGATACATGTCTTTATTTCAAGGGCGTTAGGATCAAGACTCCCCTGTTTGTGCTTTTATATGTTGATGATATTCTGTCGATGTGTTCTTCTAAGGTTATCATCTCTAGTGTGAAAAGAGACTTAAAACTCCACTTTGACATGAAAGACTTAGGGGCAACTCAAAAGATCCTTGGCATAAAAATTACTAGAGATAGGAAAAACAAGAGAATGTGGTTGTCTCAAAGTGATTACTTGTTTAAGGTCCTTGAAAGGTTTAAAATGCTTGATTCTAAACCCACTTCTGTTCCCTTAGGAGGGCATTTAGAATTGTCTAAAAGGCTCTGCCCTAGTACACCTGATGAGAAAGCTAAGATGTCTAATGTGCCTTATGATGTTGCTGTTGGGTCTGTTATGTATGCAATGTTGTGCACAAGGCCTGACCTGGCCTTTGCAATTAGTGTGTTGAGTAGGTTTATGTCAAACCCTGGTGAATGTCACTGGAATGCCATGAAGTTCTGTTTGAGATACTTAAATGGCACCAAGGGTTACTGTCTTGTTTATTCTGAGCATGCTTCTACTAATGAGTTACATGGTTAATGTGATTCTGATTATGCAAGCAACAAAGACAACAGGAAATCTACCTCTGCCTACTGCTACACCTGGGCAGGCAACTGCATATCTTGGAAGGCACAACAAAAATCTGTTGTTGCTCTTTCCTCAACAGAAGCTGAGTATATTGCTGCCACTGAAGCTGCAAAGGAAGCCATCTGGCTTACAGGAATCTTGAAAGAAATCCAATTTGTACCAATGACTCCAGTTCTCTATATGGATAGCCAAAGTGCTTTATATCTGTGCAAAGACCCCATGTTCCATGAAAGGTCCAAGCACATTGATGTGAGGCATCACTTTATTAGAGTTCTGATTGAAGAGAAGTCACTTGAGGTCAAGAAAGTAAAGGGAGAAGAAAATCCAGCTGACTTTAGGACCAAGATAGTGACAGCTGACAAGTTCCATTTCTGCAGGGATTTCCTACACATTTGGGACACAACCTGAGCTTTTGAGCTCATGAGCCGACGATGGACAGAAGACAATGATACTTCCCATCCACTACTGGTGACTTAGGCTTTATTACAACCAAGGATTAGGAGGGCATTTGTAATTTTTATAATCCTAAGTTGTAATATGTAAACATTTGAACATTATAGTACAATGCAAACACACACAAGTAGGTAGAACCTAGGACAGGGACCATGGCTCACACTTGAGATGCCACTGAACCACCCTCTATGGACCATGACCCATGGCCTGAGCCACTTGACCATTACTTGGTCAAGTTTGGCTCATGAAATTGTTGGTATTGTTGTGTCTTGGGCCGGTTTTATGTGTGACTTATTGTGTGAGCTTGGCTGATGATTTGTTGGGCCTTATTTTTCGATCTTGGGCCACTCCACTCCTGATCCAAGCGCTTTGGGTCATTATTGGAGACGACGTCGTCTTGGCTCTAGGGTTTCATATAAAAGCGATCTTTGGAACCCTCGAGAGCATCTTGCTCACTTCTCCGCGGCGCTCTGGTTTCTAGGGTTTGCTCTCTTTCGAGCTTCCCTTCTTTGACTCCTTCGCCCCCATGGATTTGTGACGAGATCAAGTGAGAGAAAAAGAGAAAGAAGAAGAACTAGAGTGAGACGAGGGAGTTCGGGTCTGAGTGACTGAGTCCTTGAGAGCTTGCCAGCTCTGTATGTCTTCGTTCTTATTGCTTTGTGCTCATCTCTTCCTTTCTCTCTTGTTCCTGGTTTTTTGCCACTTGTGTGTGTGCTTGCTTGTATCTATACTTGCTCTTATGGCCTTCGATGCCTAGTGGATTGGGTGAGTCTCCCCTCTTGAGGCTCCGCAGACGTAGGACTTAGTCCGAACTGCGTAAACAACTGTGTGTCCCTTTCTGTTTGATTTGTTCATCGTTTTTCAAAGGTTTTACAAACTCGTTTAGAACAATCGAAGCGAACTCGAGTAGATCCATTCTCTTCAGAATGACTAGCACACAATAGAAGTATTTGCCGTATTAAAAGAATCAGAAGCACCAAAAGAGCGATTGATGCCATTCATGAATAAGTTCCTTGCATAAAGATACAACTCAAACACAAGGACCACACAAACTTACCACAATAAACAACCCCCTTATATCCTTTATGTTTTGCATCTTTTGTATCATTGTAGATGGATTGGAAATTGCATGAGAGGCGGCATGTATGGACGGAGAACGATGACGTCTTTTAAAGCCACCACCGATAACCCTGAAACTTAGTCCATGTGATCAGCTTGCATGTGAGGCCATCGGAGGTAAACTGGGAGTCACTTGCTTCCTTCTCATTTCTATCACCTGAAACACACCTGCTCAGGTAAAAGAACATAAGAAAAAAAGGTAATTAAGAGACTTCCAAGAAGAGGGAAATTCCAGAATCAGTCAACAGAAAGAGAAAATACACTGCACTAAATAATCTAGTTCTTGTTTCCCAAAATGAGAACTCCCAAATCATGGTTAAAAACCCTACATAAACCTTCTTGATCTTTGCACTATTAATTTGGATACATGTGATTGAGACAGTTATTCTTTTAGTATTTCACTACTTCAAATGACCATGTGTCTAATAGGTCCAAATTGTTAAGTTTAAGTGCTCAATAGGTCCAAACCAAAGGTGAGGTGTCTAAGTGACAAATTCGCACAAGTACAGGGGGTTGTATATGTTTTAAGCCGGGAATAATACATTATTGCAGACATACTAGAGGATGTGGTACTAGTGTCTAGCCTTGATGAGGCAAGTATTATAAGTGAAATCTTTCTATTAGTGATGGCTTTGGGAAATGTTTTGTAAAGGCAAGCCTTGTATATTCAAGACAACATCCCACGGCTCATGAATCATGCATATGAAAATAAGGCACATCACCAAATATTAGCTTATTAAGTATCATAGATATCCTCTCCTCAACACCGAAGTTGAAACATGACAAAGACCATGATCTTAAGAAACTTCAGCATCCTGCCTTAGATTAATTTAGAAAGTGTTGGATACTGGTACCATGGGAACAGACACTGTTACCATGGGTACAGTACCGATCGTTCCCTTGTGTTTTGATAATGACAAACTCTAAGAGATTTGATGGGTTGTATGTTTCCATAGTAATTTCAGGTAATACAAAAGTATGGAAGCAGAAATGAGTTGACGCTGATGTGAGGGAACATCGTCTGCGCTTGAGGGAATAGCAGCGTCTGCGCTTGGACAGATTCTAAATAAGGAAAGCGCGTCCTTTCAACTTTGGAAGATTTGATTCTCGAAGATTTGACAGCTGGAATAGTTGGTTATTAGAAGATAATCTCTAAAGATAAAATCGGAATCATATCTCACCAAATTGGGAGTATCTTGTGATGCAAGGAGAAGATTTCTAGGTTAAGGAAAGATCTCATGAAATATTATATTGCGAATCAGTTTGTAGAAGATATTTTTGGGTGGAAAGATATTATTTCGTGGCAAGGAAATAATATTATATCAGATCCAAATCTCTTCTATAAATAAGAGTTCAGTTTAGGTTTTCTATTGACCGATCTCGACCGATCTCCATTGATATCGAGCAGTAGAGCATTCAAGAGCCATTGAAGCTTCGTCAAGGTGTTAAGTAAGTTGTTACTAGGGTTTTTAGGTCTTCTTAGTTTATTATCTTTACGTGCTTAGGCTGAGAAGTTAGGGTTTGATAGATCTAGGGTCTAGAGATTAGACTAGATTATCTTGGAGTACCTGCTTGCCTTTGTAGCTCGTGAAAGAATTAATAATATAAGATGTCATTTGAAATCCTCTAAGGAGGTAGTGGTTTTACTTGCTCAACTAGTTGGTTGATCGAGGTTTCCACTCTAAAGAGATCATGTCAAACTGTTACCTGCATAACTGTATTTATTTTCGCTGCCCAGTTCACTGTTCCCGTAGGAACAGTGTCTGTATTACTAACACACTCGTTCCAACAATTGGTATCAGAGCAGGTTTGCTCTAGATAGTGTGTTCATTGCAGGACAACAAGATGAGCTCTAACAATCACTATGATGTTGGTATCAACAACAACAAGCCACCTTTGTTGAAGGATGGAGAATACCAACACTGGAAGATTCTGTTTGCCTACTGGATTCGAAGCAATGATTATCAGGCATGGTGTACCATTGAAGATGGCGACTATGAGGTTCCCGCTGCTAAGAAAGAAAGAAAGAAGGATTGGGGCCCCACTGAATACTAAGGGATGGAGAAGAACTTCAAGGCAAGAATGTATCTGATGAATGCCCTTGGAAGTGAAGATATGCGGAAGGTTGTTAATGTCAAAGATGCCAAGAGCATGTGGGCTGCAATCGAGCAGATGCATGTAGGAAGCGAGGATCTTCACAAGAGTCATCTTCATGACGCCAAACGAGACTTCTTCAACTTCGAAATGACAGAAGATGAAACCGTCTCAGCCTATCAATCAAGGTTTGAGACACTGGTTAGCCGGCTGGATGCTCTAGGAGTTGATGAAAAAATCATTGACCACGAAGAGAGAGTTCTTAGGGTCATCAATGGACTTCACCCCAAGTATGCCTATACCAGGGGTTTGCTCAAGGAAAATCCCTTAACAAAGGTGTAGAGTAGATTACCACTTTAGCTTGTAATTTCCTAAGTTTGGACAAATTGGGCTTGTACATGTAATATGTGTATGTGTGTGTTAGTGGACTGAGGCTTATTTCGTAGGAGTGAGTTATTGGGCCAAACGGCCCAATAACTTGCACACCCAAGCTAGCCTTGATCTGCTTCATCCATTTAACACAAATGACGTCGTTGTGGAGCTAGGGTTGAAGCGTGTCATATAAATAGACACTCTTCTCCCTTGTGCCGCTTGTTGGGTCATTTTCTGGAGAAGCTTCTAGGGTTAGCTTGAGAGCGTTTACTCGGCACTTGGCCTGAGCTTAACGCCAGCGACCTAGAGCTCCCTTTGTGATCCAAACTTGGGACAAGAGAAAGAGAGAGGGCACCACGGAGACCCTTGTGGTTGGTTGATTAGTTCAGCCTGTGCTTCTCTCACTTTGATTCTCTTGCCTCAATTGCTTGCATTGTGTTTTTCTGTTCTCTTTGCCCTCTGAACTCCCCTTGGATCTCTGGCATTTCGATTGAGGCTCAAAAGCCAAATAAAACCTTGTTTGGCTGTCTTGCTTTCGATTTCTGTTGTCTTGAGTTCCTTTCTTGTATTCCGCATATCAAATGGTCTCAACTATGCATGAGGTGTTTGGAAAAATCAAAGACTATGAGAAATATCATTTCAATGTTGAACCTAGCAATACTTCAAGCAAGGGAATAGCTTTAAAGATTGAGAAGGCATATGATAATGTCAAAGCTGAGAAGGAAGTGTATGAAGATGACAATGATGAAGAAACAACCATCATTACTCGAGCCATGCGAAATCTCTACAACAAAGGAAAGGCTCGAGCCAGTCGTGACTGTGGGAACAGTAGAGATAGAGGAGACTTCAAGGATATAACATGTTACAAGTGTCAGGAGAAGGGGCACTATGCAAAGTATTGTTCCCGAGGTAACGATTTTGAAAAAGACAAAAAGGAGGTTTGTGTTGCAACATGGGACAACGACTCTAAAGATGAACCTGAGTCTTGGACAACTTCAAACATGTGTGCCATGACCATCCAAACGAAGACAGTCGACCAAGAGGTAAACCACGAACAATTTCTTGATACTCTTAATTCTAGTAGTAGATCTAGACCTGTCAAAACTTGACCCGACCCGAAAAACCGACCCGATCCGCCCGAAGTTTTTTGGGTTTAAACCCGACCCGAAAATCAATGGGTCAAGACTAACCCGAACCCGGTCGACCCGGAAAAAACTGGGTTGGGTCACCAACCCGTTGGGTTGACCCGGCCAACCCGCTAAAGTATTATTTCAATTAAAAATTCAATATTTTATTATAAATTTTGTATCAAATTATTATTTTATTATTATTAAATAATATTTTATATTATATAATATCAATTATTTTACTAAATATAAAGATAAAGGTTAACAAAATTGACGATCATGACCCGATGGGTCAACCCGAACCCGTACCAAACCCATAACAACCTGGTCCATATGAACCCGGAAATTTTATGACCCGACGACCCGTGACCCGTTTTGACCCGAACCCGATTGACCCGAACCCGAACCCGACCCGCCCGACCCATTTGACAGGTCTAAGTAGATCTGTTCTTGTTAAACTTCTGAAAAGAATGTATGATGAAAATCTAGGTTTACAAGATGACTTGAATAATGCTGAGGAATAATGCTATAATCTGAAAAAGAAAATGGTTGTTCCCACTGAAGGTGTTACTGTTCCCTGTAAGACTTGTGGTCCCTTGAGAGAAGAAATTGACTCTCTCCGAGAGGTTAACAATTCTCTTAGATCTGATTTACTGGAAGTTGAGATAGAAAGAGATAAACTTTTAAAGGAAAAGGAGAAAAATGAAACGAAGTTTTGTCCCTCTAGACATGGAATAGGTTATGTCTCGGGAGATGATGAGCCTACACCTGATGTTCCCATTCCTCAAATGCTAGAAAATAAGGATAGAGAGATTCAGAGTCTTAGGGATAAGAATACTCATCTAGAACAAAGGCTAAAAACTTTGGAGAGTGGAAACACTGGGAAAAAGGATTGGTACAGTGGTCTAATTTCTCATAAAATCTTTATAAAACAATCTTTAGGTAATGAACCCAAAGACTTGAATGTTGACCGTGTTAAGGAGAGAAGGCTTCAAAAACCTCACCCTAAGTACTATCTTGGCATGTACTATCAATTCTGTAGGCAGTGTGGCAAGAAAGGTCATGATCACACTAAGTGTAAGAAGGCCCAAATCTATCAAAACTATCAGAAAAATCAAGGGAATAAGTCTTACAACCAGAATGGCAACAATGGTCAAAACAAGAAAAGAAATAATCGTCACCACTGGGAAGGGAACAGTAACCAGCAGAAACAGAACTCATACTCTCCACCTGTTCAAGATAATAGCTTTGTTTCAAGAAGTGTTAAGAAAAATCATGCAAAACAAAGTTGAAGCAATGATGTTAATCTAAATGAATATTTTGTTGCTAGTCCTCAGGAACATAAACGTTTTTATCCTAACCGACCCAAAAAGGCAATGCTTGCCTGGGTCGTGAAGCCTTGAATTGCTCTTTTGCAGGATGAAGTGAGGGGGAACGACAAGTGGTATGTAGAGAACTTGTTTCCATACCACGTGACAAGAAACAACAAGAATCTATCCTCACTTCATAAAAAGCACTAGAGGAAGCATTTCCTTTGGTGAAAAACGACAAGGAGCAATTACAAGAACAAGCAAAGCTAAACTATATGATCACATCAAGGTAAGAAAGGTAAGGCTGGTCAATAATCTTGGTTATAATCATATGAATGTTGCATAGATCTGGTCCCAGGGGAACAATAAAAATGTTTTCTCAAGAGAGCGTATTGTGGAGAATAAAAGGATCCAGAGGATAATATTGAGATGATGATGATGAGACCAGTGAACCATTGGATGCTTTCGGCACTGGGAACAATACTACAAACTTTGGATGTAACATGAGTAGTTCCCAGGGAAACAATGATGATATTGTTGATACCACAAAAGTTCTTGACAATGTTCGTGACATTTTAACTAATCCCACTTCAAATCCCAAAGAAGCGCTTGGTGCCACTCCAACAAAGGACTTTGTGACCTATGTTGGAGGGGAACCATGCGTTCGGGGGGAAGAGGCGGGATTAAAGTCAATTTGATGTCACGAAAATTCAAGTCAAGAACTAGCAACAAGAAGCAATGAAACCATCACAATTGAGGGCTATAAGGTGGAATGAAGCATTCAAAGGAAAGAAGATGGAACGACAACCTATGTCGTTACCTATGGAACAATCCCGGAAGGAACAATCCAGGTAAGTACTTCTAATCTTATTCTTGATTTCTGTTGTGATTAGCTCTTTGTTCCATAGAATTGCATGCATCCATGAGAGTCTTTAGATGTTTCTAAGTTGGGTTGAAAACCAAGTTGATGATATCCTTACCAAAGCATTTGACAGAAAACCCTATGAGCATTTGAGGATGCTCATAGGAACAATACCTTGAACTTGCAAGTCCCGGTCCATTATTCCCTCAATGATTGGCTAAGATGATCAAAACTATATATGGAACGATGATTTTAGTTGTTTGCTTTTCTGATTATGATGTCTTATGGTGATATGCTTGGTGAAGTGCACATCCTTTCATGATTACATGCATGTAATTTCAAAAAATGTCATGAAACAGTAGCATAAGCATAAAAGCACTTCTTTTTAGCCCAAAACGACCAACTTGATCTATGTTATCCCTCATTATAAGCCGATATGATAACTGGTCGTACAGCCGTACTAAGCCATAGTCCAAGTAAACGTTTCCTATGAGCTTGATTTTTTTTACCCCCCAACGGGACTCAATTACTTGGACTACTAAATGTTCCCTACCATGTTTTGTTTGTTTGGATATGCTATTTTTGTCTTCTGACCCTCTTGCTATCCAAACCAGCCTTTTCATTCCATTCATGATGATGAGGAAGGGAACAATGATTCTCAAAGTTCAAAACAAAAGAGAAAAGGGAATGTGGTTTAAAGGGGGAGTAAAAGAAGTTGAGTGGCTAAGCATGTGCCAAAGAAAAGAAAAGAAAAGAAAAGAAAAGAAAAATGAAAGAAAAGTGATCTTCAACGATTCTTGGTCAAAGAAGTTAAAGGGGATAAGGGAACAATAAGAGAAAAGATCCAAATGAAGTGGGATATGATTTTGGAGGTGCAAATCAAAGATGGTGAGAATAAGAATCTCTAACTTAAAATCATGAATGGATCCCTCTTTCTCCCTTTAGCCGTCATTTCCTCCACTAAAAGGTTTTCTTTTGATGTTTTTGGTGTTTTGCTTACTGTTCCCGTGACTACCTATGATCTTACTTTGCTATGTGTCTATGATGGTTATGTAATCTTTGCCCAAAATGCTATAATGACAACTTTATGTTGATGAGTTTAAATTTTGTGCATTGTTCCATTAGTATGGTATTTTGATCATTTGATGATGCCAAAAGGGGGAAGTATGGAAAATTGCAGAGATGCGCTTGTTTACAGGTTCAGAAAACGGTTCTCTAGGGAACGGTTCAAAAGCTGAGGGGGAACAACATCACTTGGTTGTTCGTATGGTAAAGTCCTATTAAGGGGGAACATTTGTTTGTTTCATACACATGGTGTGTCTGTTTATCAACTTCATAGATGATAGGGCAATTTTGTGGTATTAGTTTGTCATCATCAAAAAGGGGGAAATTGTTGGATACTGGTACCATGGGAACAGACACTGTTACCATGGGTACAGTACCGATCGTTCCCTTGTTTTTGATAATGACAAACTCTAAGAGATTTGATGGGTTGTATGTTTCCATAGTAATTTCAAGTAATACAAAAGTATTGAAGCAGAAATGAGTTGACGATGATGTGAGGGAACAACGTCTGCGCTTGAGGGAACAGCAGCGTCTGCGCTTGGACAGATTCTAAATAAGGAAAGTGCGTCCTTTCAACTTTGGAAGATTTGATTCTCGAAGATTTGACAGCTGGAATAGTTGGTTATTAGAAGATAATCTCTAAAGATAAAATCGGAATCATATCTCACCAAATTGGGAGTATCTTGTGATGCAAGGAGAAGATTTCTAGGTTAAGGAAAGATCTCATGAAATATTATATTGCGAATCAGTTTGTAGAAGATATTTTTGGGTGGAAAGATATTATTTCGTGGCAAGGAAATAATATTATATCAAATCCAAATCTCTTCTATAAATAAGAGTTCAGTTTAGGTTTTCTATTGACCGATCTCGACCGATCTCCATTGATATCGAGTAGCAGAGCATTCAAGAGCCATTGAAGCTTCGGCAAGGTGTTAAGTAAGTTGTTACTAGGGTTTTTAGGTCTTCTTAGTTTATTATCTTTACGTGCTTAGGCTGAGAAGTTAGGGTTTGATAGATCTAGGGTCTAGAGATTAGACTAGATTATCTTGGAGTACCTGCTTGCCTTTGTAGCTCGTGAAAGAATTAATAATATAAGAAGTCATTTGAAATCCTCTAAGGAGGTAGTGGTTTTACTCGCTCAACTAGTTGGTTGATCGAGGTTTCCACTCTAAAGAGATCATGTCAAACTGTTACCTGCATAACTGTATTTATTTCCGCTGCCCAGTTCACTGTTCCCGTGGGAACAGTGTCTGTATTACTAACACACTCGTTCCAACAGAAAGGGATGACATGTGAGGTTGGTATTCATTTTTTTAAAAAAATTCGTCACTAGTACAGAAAATAACTTAAAATAATAAAATTCATACCTATCGAAACTTATAACATAAGAACATTATATCCATCTTTGGATTGTATCTTAGCCATGTCCTAGCTAAGTTAGAATTGTTATCAGTACAGAGGTTCATATTATAGCAATACAGGTAATAATAGCAACTTATAGTACTATGGCTCATTTTCCAGTTATTGGAGATGGTCAAGGATCAGTTGGGTGATGACCATTCTAGGGTACTTTCTTGCTACAACTTATTGAGTTTTGAAAGTTTAAATTTGCTCCTCAATGGCATGTGTTTAATACTCCGTATCATATATAACATCAACAACCATCATACAACAATTCCCTTAATAACCAGAACAACAAATTGGCATCCCAAAATGCATGTTAATAAAGAGCACGAAACACCTACATTAAAAAGTGATCAGGATATAGTTTTCATCCAGATGAGAATATGCTCTTTTATTTTTTTGAAGAAGAAGATGAGAATATGTTCTAAACTCAATAGACAAAACAGAGATTCATAAAATACAACACTGAAACATAATTAGTAAGACTGTAAGTAAACAAGTATACCTGAGTGAAACATGCACACGCTCAGTATCATTTTAGCATGCAATTGGAGATTTGGAGATGTGTTGTTCTATTAAGATTTATGAAAGATGCTGATGCCCACAGTTTCAGTTCACAATAAGAGTAACATTAGCCAACAATGAAGTAGTGAGCATTAATCATGAAGCCATCAATCTCCTCCATATTGATTTCATCCACGAATTAAAGTATTTGCTCTGTAATCTGAAAGCTTCTTTGGCCCATGAATCCCATGTTCTATGATGTGCAAACTAAATATTAATATATATATTCAACTTAAAAACTTATTTTGCTAGTTAAAAGAAAAAATAGCATACCTCTGCATCAGATCTTCATATCTAAATGGGAAAGAGAGACCATCATCATTCTTATCTTCATGATTCATTCCATTCTAGAATGCCACGCATGTTATCTTCTAGGCAGACGCTTGTGTTCTAAGTGTGTATTGTGGAATTGTCTAAAAGTTTTCTGGCATGGTCCAGCTAATAGGAAATACAATATCAGAAGCCAACGTTCCGAAAGATGGCTATTCCCAGATGAGGGAACTCCACAACGATGAAGATTGAAGATGGAGTGTGGAGACGGATTTCACATGAAACGGTGGTTCGAGTAATTTTTCAGGAAAGGGCTTGCAATTTCCCCTTTTGCGTTTTGCTATTTTTTTTTGCTGCGTTCGGGTTTAGAAAGAAAAAAAATATAATTGTAGGAAATAATCCGGCAGTTTACCGACCCGATACCGGTTCTATGTTGGGCTGGACCAAGGGCGTTTCTTCAATTTGGGCTTCTGATTCAGATATGGTGGGCTGTGTGGGAAAAAAATGTGGCTTCTCTCCATTCTTGTTCTCCACCGCCTTCTTGTTCTCCAATCTTTAAGTTCCTCTTTCCCTTGTAATATTCCCCTCAATTTCTTCGCTCTGCATGCAATTGGGGTTTGTTCGGCGGTAATAGCCGACGAAATCGACTCCATTTTGAAGGTTAGTATCCCAATTGATGCTTTTCTTGAGATGGCTTTTACGTGATCGGATTAGGTTTCAAATTCGTCGTGTTCTTGTCTGTTTGTTTCCTTTCTCTGAACTATTCTTAACTTCTATGTCCGTATAAGATTCATGATTTCATTTGTGTTAAATTGTGAAAGTGATTGAAAATACGTGTGTGCGGCTTTGCATTTACGATCATATCAAGCGATTGTTACTAGATATCGCTTTTGTCATTGATAATTTACAAGCTAAGTGGTTGGGCGATTTGATGATGTGATTCACATCTTTGTAGGTTGTGTATTCGCTTTATATGTGATCTCCATTGCCATATTTATCTTTATTCTGCGATTAGTTCCCGAGAGTTTTTGGCAACATATCTACTTTTGCAATTGTTTGACATGTCCCTTCGTTCTTATTTCTGCTCTCGGCAGTATTTGGTGCTGGTTAGAGTAACACTTGCAATAGGGGCTACTGAAGAAAGTCAGGTAAACTCACTCTAAACGCGAATTGGAAACACGAATTGGTCATCATGGCTTCAGGTACTGTTTTCTATGGTGTTATATTCTATGCCGATCCATACATACATATATATTATACACACATAATTGATCGTCATCTTGATTAATGAAGGCAGAGGTGGTTTCATTATATCGACGGCTGGAGTCACTCAACGTGAATTGAATGTGCCTAGTGGAAAGGTATTATAATTTATATATGTGAATCAATAGAAAGCTCCATAGATTAAAGTTGTTAACTTGATTGTGATTCATATCCAGGTCATCTGATTGCTTGATTGATTTCTAACTTAACTATGTCAGGATGTTTTGAATGAGATATTATCGTTTTGCCGACAAGGCTTTGGAGTTCGGGTACTTAGAGCGGAAGGAGCAGTAAGCACCTGTACCCTCAAGCAACCCGGTTCTTCTATCGCCGCACCATACACGGTATAAATCTTATTAACCCGGTTCGCAATCGGTCATGCTCTTCTAACTAATTAGCTAGAACTCTTCTGTTTTTGCGAGTCTTATTTGGAATATCTTGTCTTTATCGTCTATGGTTCGTCTGTTTAGACAGGCTAATATCGTTGCTAATGGTTTAGCTAAGTTTGGCTTAGATAGTGGTTAATGTTATTTTGTTGAATGGGAGTGTCCGAGTCAGATTTGAACGGTTTGTAGCTGATTGGTCTTAAACTCTTAATTGATTTGTGTTTTTCTATCAAAAAAAAAGAAGCTAGAATTTTTCTAGTGTCTCAAGCCTCACTTATTTAGACAATATAGTAGAAGAGTTCGTTTATTATTTAGACCATTACAAGCTAGAATCTTCTACTGTATGAAACAAACCGGTGGATTTTTTTTTAAAATCATGATTGCGTTTGCAATTAAACTATCTTTCAATTGATTTTGTTTCCTAGCTATAACTATGTTGTGTGTATGTAGGGTGACTTTTTGATTGGCCTATTAAGGGGTGTGTTCCTGCCTCCAATAGAGGAGGGGAGTGAAGGAGAGATGATAACTAATGGTCTAGAAATCTCGCTGCGTTATAAAACTAGAAAATCTTGGAGAAAGATAGAGGGAACCATCTCAGATAGGCTAACAGTTGCTCGTCAAGTTGTAGTAAGTCTCGATCTCCTCCTCTTTCTATATTTGATTTTGATATTGATATTCTTCAAATTTTTAATACTACTGAGTTTTACTCTATATATATATATATAGGTGACACTGTATGTTTTCAAAGTGGATGGCGAGAAGTTGAAGAAAAGATTAGATGAGGTGGGAAAAGATGCCGTTCTTGATGAAGTTGTGGATGCTCCTCCAACCAGGAAATTTAAAAAAGTTGGACCTGCGCCAGAGCCCACCTCATCAACGTCTAACTCGAGGGTAGTAGTCCGAAGTCGTGATGAAATTTTGAAGGCTCATGACGTCAAAGTAATTTTCGTTGAAGTGCCGTCTAAACCGGGTGAAATGCCCAAGCGACTGAAATTCAACCAAATAATTAACCCCCCAGGGAATGATCAGCTTTCAGTCATAACACGCAAGGGGAATCAAACCACCCCGGCTTAATTTCTCGTGTTCGTCTTTCGTTGATATTGTTGCCGGCTTAAACGTATTGTTTATCCATGTAATATCTTCTTCTAACTCTTGTATTTTTTTTATTATCAAGAAATGTATCAGATCTATAGGATCAAAGTGAGTATTCACTACTTGCGTACAAATGCAGAGGATCAAATTGTCAGCCACCATTTCAGTAACCATCATATATGACCACAATGATACATCTTTTTCACTACATATCCTAAACATTGTGCACAATCATTAAATAATAATGCATAAAATTTGTCTTAAATGCTACACTTACATATAAGGCATTGTGCATAGTTATGACCGTTTGACCATATGCAAATGTAACACCTTTCCAACTCCACATATACACATGGGCCTTGTCTTGTAATTTCCTCTATTTTATCCAGAATGCATCCAACATTTTAGACATGAATCCATATCTATCAGCTGCTTCATCAATCTGCAAAAAATTGCAATTCTCCAACCAGTCAGCTCTTTGAAAACTAAAAATTTCAAGAAATAGAAAATCAAATTGATCATATACATCATACACCCACCAGCTTCTGTGTAGGACGTCCAGCTCCATGTCCAGCCTTTCTTTCAATCCTACCAATGATTGGGTTCGTCTGCGGACTCCTCTCAACGCTCGTGCAAAGCACGTGCTGCATTGTCTAAACCAGCAACAGACAATAATTTCATATCAGAAACTGCATTAAAATGCTAACCAATTTCCTTGTTATAATAAGGCTACAATTGCTACGAAAAATTTCATGTAAAATCTTACTGCTAAGAGCTTGAGGGAGTGAAGTGGCACGACACGATCATCATGATCAGCCGTTAGAAGCATAGTCGCCGGATACTGTAAGCTACTGCAAGGAGATTCTTTCTGCTCCCATGGCCTCCTTACATTATGCAAAGGCGAGTACCTACAAAAGAAAGAATTATACATGAATTTTACCATTGATGACTTAAAATCAGAGAGGTAGTACTAAAAGATACAATTGTATGCGTATCAAGTATACTCACTTGATTAGCCACTTGAATTCCTCCTCCTTATCAGAACATCCAAAATCACATGTCCAAGCATGACCTATGGTAAACTTGTGAAACCGAAGCATATCCATGACACCAACATGAGCCAGAGCACATCCGAAAAGGTCTGGCCTCTGCCACAGTTGCGCAATTTCAACCAAGATGATTAATTCAACATGCGAAATCATACTTAGAGGTGATAAATAATTTTATTACAATTGATTACCTGATTGATACAAGCTCCAACAAGGAGCCCGCCATTGCTACCGCCTTCAATGCAAAGCTTTCGTGGCTGAGTGTAGCCGGTTGAAATCAGATACTCGGCTGCAGAGATGAAGTCATCAAAGCAGTTCTGCTTTTGAGCAAGTGAGCCAGATTTGTGCCACTCCTCGCCATACTCACCACCACCTCGAATGTTGGCAATGGAGAATACGGTAGCTAAGTGCTTTAAAAGGACTACACGGCTGACACTGAATGATGGCGTGATGCTCACGCTGAATCCTCCATAGCCATATAATAGACATGGGTGTGATCCATCAAGAACAATACCCTTTCTTGCTACAATGAAGATTGGAATCTTGGTTCCATCTTTACTTGGAACAAAAGCCTGCTCAACTTGGAACTCGGAGCGATCAAAGTTAGGAACAGCAATCTCTCTAAAGATCTTCATTTCAGGAATCTGAGTTCCCAGGTCACAATGATATATAATCCCTGGAGTAAGAAAACTAGAAAAACCCACAAACACCACACTCTCCTTGCGCCTCGTAGAAATCCCATGAATCGTGCCAATATCAACAGGCAACCGATGAATCAAGGAGCCGGTTTCCAAGTCCCTGACTTGTAGAACATACTTTACATCACTCAAGTACCTCACAAGCAGCTTATTATGGTTAATGGCGTGAGCTGATACCAAAACATCATTTTCATGCTCAGGAATCACATCATTCCAAACATTAGGGGAATTAAGATCAACTCGAGCAAGCTTATATTTCGGCGCATCCTTGTTGGTTAGGAAGGTAAAGATGTTGTCATCATTTGAAACCACATTGTAACTGGCCTCAAATTTGTCAATGAATTTTGTGAAGGGAAGTGTCTGATTATTGTAACTAGCGTCGTGTAGACCATTTGGTAGAGAAGATAGGTCCAAGTAGTAGACCTTTTTGCTGACTTCACATCCTTCTTCAATGTATAGGATCACATACTGGAAGACCACATATATCACATAACAAACAAGAACATTGTTAATTCAAATTGGTACAATCATAAGCTAGAGCACTTAAAACAGATTTTTGGATATACATTTTTTATGGTTGTCAAATTTTAGTATTAACAATTAAGGTGACTACTAGAATATATATAGCAAGTATTGTAACATTTATTTGGATAACTATAAGATAATAATATATTTTAAAACAAAACAAAAAGTAGTAATTTTGTTTATTTTTTTACCTTGCCATCTTCGGTTACAGCAGCGTTGTAAATGTATTTGGGATTGTTAGGATCTCTCCAACACAAAATGTCCTCAGATTGATCTGTACCAAGAAAATGGTAGTACAGCTGATGATCAAGATTAGTATTTGTTTCAGTTCCATCTGAAGTCTCCCCTTCTCTGTACAAATTAAACTAAAATTAAGGACAATCTTTGAAAAAAAAAAGAAGATAAATTATATTGGAAAGTAATTTTTGGGGCTTACTTGGGAGCAGAGTAACGGCTGTAAAAGAAGCCTTTGGTATCATGTGTCCAAGCAATAGAGCTAAACTTGACCTGCATGCAACACAGGCATTTGAAAAGAGGTTAAGAAAAGTTTTGAAAGAAAATGTGCACAAAATGCTTAGATTCATACCCATGAAATTGAATCAAGCTCAATCGATCTGTTGCTGACGCGCATTACTTTGATGGTAATCCAATCGCTCCCGCTTGAACTAAGGCCATAAGCCAAATACTGGCCATCTTCGCTGACAGAACATATGTTAAGTGAGACAGTCCCGTCCTGGCTGAGCTCGTTTGGATCGAGCAACACCTCTGGATTCCCTTCCAAACTATCCTGCAAGGTTTAAGGAAATATAAACATAGATATTCAAGTGTCAACAATGTTCTAAAAAAACGCTAGGCGGATGTTAGGCGGAGAGGCACCGCCTAGCGCCTAGACGGCCTAAAGGTAGCCTAGGCGGCCTTAGACGGGTGTCTAAGCGGTCTGAACGGCTAGGTGGACTAGGACCTTCCAGCGCCTAGGCGGGGCCAAGAAGGGATTTTTAGAACAGTGAGTGTCAATAATTATCAAATGATCCATTTGCAGAGCTAAGCCGACTTAAAAAGTCGTCTAGACCCGTCTACAAAAATAATATTACCCATATATTGTAAATGCTCTAATTTTGCATTGTGTTTTAAGTTAGCTTTTTTCATTCTTTCTCTCTTTTCTTCCTTAAAGAAACACCAAAAACAGCTCATTGAGCGGAATATATGTAGCAAACTTAATTAGTCTCCGTTTGATTTTTCAACTATGGGAAACAAACAATAATGAATCTAGTTCGTTTCAATGACATCATTCATTCTTCTACCAAAAAAATGTCCTCATTCATTCTTCTACCAAAAAAATGTCCTCATTCATTAATCAAAACATTGATTATGGCTAGCCATCTATTGTTTGACTCTGTACTGACATCAGATTAAAGTAGATTAAATTTGTACTTTTATATAGAATGAAACCAAACGTGACCTTAGTCGGAACCTGAACATAAAGAACATCTTGAGGTTGGAGGCCGGTGTTATGAAAGTAGAAGTATCTGAGGCCACGCTTGAACGGTGGGGTGTAACGCGGGTGATCGAACGACTCCTTTATCCTCTCTCGAATGCTCTCCCTCGCATCGCATGTCTTCAAAACCGACTCCGTTAGCTCCACTTGGCTCCTCACGAACTCTTTGCTCTCTTTCGAATCCGGATCCTCCAACCTACAAACAAACAAACAAACACACACAATTAAGTAATCACCACGAAAAAGATACTAATTTAGTAACGTACAGGTACTTGTTAATACATTATATTATTTATACCATCGGTAAGGGTCGGGGATGGGAACGCCGTGGTAATTATCAATGACGGAGTCGTCTCGGCGGGGTTTGGGGTAGGCCAACGGCGTGTCGACGGAGGACAGAGAGCCCATTTGGTTTAATTGTGAGATTTCTGGGTTGGGATTTTGTTGCGTTTGGATATATTTGAAGAAAAAGTGAGGGAAAATGCTGCCTTTTTATACATACAAAAGGGGGTGGGTTTGGGAAAGAAACGTGGAATTTCTTTTAATTTATAGGATTTAGGATTCCTTATTATATAATGTGTGCAAGTAACGTTGAAATGTCGCCAGCATTCCTTAATTTATGAGAGGAGTGCCGTGCATTCCAGTATTCCACGCAAAAACTAGAAGAACGTGGTTAGGTATTTTCTCAGTGGTATAAGAATATCACTACATATTGTATATGAAAGTGCAAATAAGATTCGAGAATTTCGTTTCTTTCAAAGTGTACGTTGATGGTAGATGTCTCATGCATGTCTCATCCTAACCGATCAAGTTTGGCTTCATTGGTTGCCTAACTATAACGACATAATTGGCACTTAATATATTATTGTTTTGTTCTAAAAGCCCATTTAGCTCATGTTTTTGACGCATATTTTAATACTCATATGATATAATGATTTTTTTAACTTATGGCCTAAGAGCCTAAAAATAGTAATATATTTTAAAATTGTATTTATTTAGATTTAATTATTTTTTCAGTAAGATTTATTAGATTAATATTAGAGTTTTAGTTCTCAAAATTAGTATTCAACATATGATAGAAAAATCAATGATATAAAAGCCAAAAAATTCAATGTCAACACAAGTGCTATATCGACATCAAACGCTATATGATACAATAAAACATACAAAATCAATCATCTTGATTTTGATATACGAAGTGTACGTTTCCCCCCTTGATAGTGAGTGACAATCGATCGATCGAAATATTGTTTATTTTAAATTTTTATCATGTATTGATCAACTCTGACCTAAATATTGTTTATTTTAAGTTAGATTACCTTAATAGAGAATCATACGTACGCGTATACCGTTAAGTTTTGGAAATTTTAAGTTTAAGTTAGATTAAATCTATATTTTTATCTATATATGTAAAACTATTAGATTTGTAAATCGCCTTAATCAAACCCTACAAATTTCAAAACTTAAAATTCTGTAGATTTCGAATTGTGAAAACTCTAATCCAAAAAAAATTGACCTTAAAAGTAGAGCACATTTGGTCTTGTATCAATTTGTTCCAGACATTACATAAACTTTGTATGGTATTATAGAATGCTGTTTGATTTTTTCTAATCGCAGTTTGATTAGGTTACATATGAATAGAGTTATAGCTAGAGACAAAATAAAAAATGGAGAAAGGATGTCGTCATATATATTCACCGTGCTAAAATAATGTTGTCATGTGGATTTCATCAAAAGAAAATGTTGTCATGTGGTTAGTATGTCGCCAGACTCGCCACATTTATTATCTTGAACCACTCTTCTCCTTGTACAATTTATCTTATCTTTTTCTATTGTCATTTTTATTAATACCCACCTCTTCTTTTTTCGAATCTTGATTCTTGAGAGCTCACAAGTTTTGAGATCGATCACAGAAAGAAGGGTATCCTTATTGCTTGCATGTTTGCTTGTTTTGTCAGAGAGAAGTACAGGAACGAGGATCTCGGAACTCAAAAACAAACTCAATATTTGTGGAAGAGACTGAGCTCCTTGTTCAGGTACTTCTCCTTGACAAACAAGCATTCTTTCGAATGTAAATTCAAGGGCAACAACACGTTTTGTTTGAAATGCATATATGATACATGAAAATATGGGATTGGGTGCAATCCAATGCGCATGTCCATGAGAAAAATTGTACGTATGTCATTTTCTTAAAAACCTGGCCTCTAAGAAATTCCTTTTGGTACTGTTTTTTACTTTTCTTTTTGGTACTCATAAAAAAATCTTATTCCTTTTGGTGCCCTTCAGTTTTTAACAAATTTCTTACCTTAACCTAAAGTTTCTGAAAACACATTTTCCATCCAATTTATTGTAATTGTCGTTAAAAAAATTAAAAATTAAATAAAAATCCAACATTTTCTTATCCTCTCCGTCAAATTTCTCTCCCACCTTTCTTTCCAAATTTCTTTTCTCCCCTAAAGAAGAGCATGATTTCAGAGTATCTGGATAAAACTTCCCTTTTGGATCGAATTCACCCACTTGGATATTATTCCGGTTTGTGTTGGAATATTGCCTCTGCACTTGGGTGATCTTAAATGATTACGTTTATTTGTTTAAGATAAAATCTAGTACTACATTTATATATATGAACGGCTTCCAAGTTTCATTGTTTGGGCATTGAGCATTTTAAACCATTCCCATAAATTAATTAATGAAAATTGGGCTCAATCGAAACCCAGATTCCGGTTTACTATGTGGTCTAGATCCAGTAATTTGCTAAGAAACCTCTCGGGGGTAAGTAAATCTAGCTGGTGGCGGAGTTCGTGGGGATATTCATACTGATATTCCGGGCGACCCCGACACGGATCGTGAACAAGAAATACAGCGCCGGAGACGCTGATAGGGAATGTCGGGCTTGGCCAAGGGCACATCTCGGAGGCCCACCAGAACCCGTCGCTCACCATCGCCTTCGTGGCGCTGCACCACTTCCCGTGGGTCCAATTGAGGTGGGAGAGGAATTTGACGGAGATTATAAGAAATGTTGGATTTTTATTTTATTTTTAATTTTTTTAACGGCAATTACAATAAATTGGATGGAAAATGTGTTTTCAGAAACTTTAGGTTAAGGTAAGTAATTTGTTAAAAACTGAAGGACACTAAAAGGAATAAAAAAATTTTATGGGCACCAAAAGAAATAGTCAAAAACATGAGTGTACCAAAAGGAATTTCCCTTAAATTTACTTGAAAAAATTGACTTTACAGGAGACTTGGCAAGGTAAGAGTTTTGGGGCTACAAACTTATTCTCCCCAAGTCTCTTGCAAAGTCACTTTGATTAATTAGCTTTGGGGAGCAAAGTTGATTATTTATTTGTGTACTTTAAACTCGTCTGTGTGTTAGCAAAGATGGCCTGACCTGACATCTTCAAAATTTAGACCCACTTGAATTAAAAAAGCAGTATTGTATTGTAACTTGTCATCCGAAAGCTAAATCAAGTTAGCGTGATAATTAGGGTTGTCAATTACCTACGGGTAATCGACCCACCCGTTTAACCCACCCGAAATAAACGGGTGAAAACCCAATTAAAGCGGGTGACGGGTGGTTCGGGTGACGGGTAAAACGGGTTATGGGTCGGGTATGGGTGAGATTTTATCACCCAATAACCCGAACCGTCAACCGACCCATCACCCGTTTCACCCAAACCACCCGTTTCACCCGTTTCGATCTATAATTTATAATATATATGGGCCCTTAAAATCACATATATAAATTATTTTGGACCTTTGATAAAAGCCCGTTTATTTTCCAGCCCATTTATTTGCCTGAAATGAATATTGCCTCAGTCTGTTACTTCATTTGAAGGATGATGGATGCAGATTTGGACCTTTTGGAGCTCTCAGCTATAGATGGAGCTCTCAGTTGACATTATTATTTTATATTTTTATACATCTTTGACTTTATGTTATGGGATTTGTTTTGTAACCCATCTTCACTCCATTTTGCTTATGGGGGTTGATTTTATTTATGTATGAATTATGGATATTTATAACTTTAGCTTATGTATGACAATTTAGTTATATATATAAAATACAACGTTTATACGGGTGAACGGGTCACCCATATAACCAACGGGTGACGGGTGGTTTGGGTGACGGGTATAATATTTCACGGGTGACGGGTGGGTCGGGTGGGGCATTTTAACTTGCGGGTCGGGTGGTGGAAGTGCTCCACCCACCCATAAACCGACCCATTGACAGCCCTAGTGATAATTCTAATGGCCCATTCTATCAATATGTAGAAAAAACCAAATGATCGATAAAAAAGGATATCAAGATGTATTGATTTCTGGTCTCAATTAGAATGCCGAGTTACACAAGGTGAAAAAAGGGGTAAAGAGCACCAAATAAAGTATAAGAAGATCTCAAGAAGGTGGAAGTCGAACAATTCCGAATAAGGCCAATGCCTCTCTATAAACGACAACCCAATGACTTATAACCGGCCACCCAAGAGATCATCTTAGCTTTTGGTTTGAGAGGGAGCAACGAGGGGCGAACCAGAGATCTGCCAAAGGGAGCAAGAACCCTAGATAAAAGCTCTCAAGATGCCCAGATCCAAAACTCACAACTCTGGCACTTTAGGGTTACACTGAGAGCTCATAAAGCTAACTAAAATGCATCGTTCCAAATGTGAGATCGGTTAAATGATCCAGGCTAAGCAAAAGTGAGCAATTTGGACATGCCAAGCCAAATTAGCTCCTTCCAGCCTCAAAGCTCAAATCCTAATAACAGAACCCACTTACATTATAATATTCGGTTCAATTTCCTCAAACTTAGGCAATCACACAATTACTTAAGCTCTACAATTTGCCCTCCTAATTCCTAAGTTTACATGTAAGTAAAACTTCCTTGTTTGCATTGTAACTTGGTCTTACAACCTTCATATCATCGGCATGTCATACTATTTCTAAGCACAAGTTGGGGTCGATTACGTGTAGAAAATCCATGCAAAAACCAAACTTATCAGTTCTGACGATTTTAGTTCCAAAATCTAAAGGATTAACTTTACCATTGATCTTTTTAACCAAGAACACATTCTTAGCAACTTTGTCTTGAATAAAATGGTATTGAACATCAATATGTTTAGTCATTTCGTGAAAGACATGGTCTTTGCACATATAAAGCGCACTTTGACTATGTATGTGTAACTCAAAAACATAGTGCTTTCTTTCTATCTATCTAAGTATTCCTTGGAGCCAAATAACTTCTTTATAAGCCTCAACAACAACAATATACTCAGACTCGGTAGAGGATAAGGCCACAATAGGTTACTGTTGAGATTTCCAAGATACATAATTTTCACACCACGTATTCGTATAGGAGGTAGTAAATTTTCCATTATCCTTGTTACTCGTAGAGTCAGAGTCTACATAACCAAACAACTCAGAGGGGGAAGTATGCATGCCATAAACCAAGCCATAGTTCACAATTTCAACAATGTATCTTAAGAGAAATTTCATCGCGACCCAATATTTTTTTGCACGGATCAGACATATATCTACTCATGACACTCAAAACAAAGGTCGGATCAGGTCTGGTGCAAATCATAGCATACATAACAAAACCCACAACATCATCATAAGGTATGGATCTCATTTTTGTCTCCTCTTCCTTAGACATAGGCACCTTGGCCTTGGTCAGGTCAAGATGCCCTCCTGGTCTTACAATTTGAGACTTTAATCTCTCAAGGACTTTCATCAAATAGTCCTTTTGGGAAAAAAAAATATTTGATGCTTAGATCTATCTCGAAAGATTCTTATGCCAAGAATTATTTGGGTTGGACCCAAATCTTTCATGTCAAAGAATTTCTTGAGAGATACATTAACATTAGATATTTTTGCCTTTGACTTAAAAATTAATAAGATATCATCCAAATAAACCAAGACATACAAAGGAAAATCGGAATTGACAAATTTGAAATACAAATAGGAATCATAACTGCTGAAATCTTATCAGAATCCCGATCTGATTCTACGATTCTAGCGATCCTACGATCCATAACACGCGAAATGATCCACGATTCCAAGTAGGATTTTATGAGAGTAGGATCTTAAATGATTTAGAATACAATCTCGATCTGATCCCAATTTTACGTACGGTTTTAACAATCCTACAAACGATTTTTGCGATCCTATAAAATGATAATTTTGACTATATATTATTAATAATTTCACAGTTAACATATCATTTCCATTAAAGTGGTTGACTATTCCATCATATTGTAACACCCCTATTTTGCAACGATGGGTATTACCACTAGTGACCTCGGACTTTTCCGTCCAAAGTCACCCTATGCTTTATAATGTATTAAACTTAAAGAAATGCGGAATTTAAATGGTAATACATGACATTAAAAGATGCTCAAGTTTGAGACTTTAAATATTGTCATTACATTTTAAATTGTTTCAAGACAACATGATAGAGTTAAGCAGCGGAATTAATGAAACCTTGTTCTTGCAAATTGTAGTGAATCCAAAATACGGAAGAAATATCTTTGAGAAGACTTTACCTTTCTTCCTTCAACTTTCTTGATCCTTCGTTCCTTAAACCTTTGAGAAATGTTTCCTAGAGTGTGGCATTTGTCGCGAAGGGCGAGAAATACCAGGCTAAATGCGGAAAACAAAATAGCGGAATTAGTCTAAGAAGACTAAGCAAGTGAGAATGGAAATTCTCAAGGGTAATTTGGTAACTTAACAAATTATTAAAGAGGTATGCGAAATTTGTTTGAGATGTATAACCTTTAAGTGGAGCTTAAGGACGGAAATGAGTATATCTCAAAGCGAGATAACTCTAAACTGAAAAGAATGAACTACGAGATTGTACAACGTTTTTTTAGTAGAATAATGTTGGGAATGTTTTAATTACACAAGTTTCTAGAAAAACTCTCACGCCCTTATCTGACCGAGAGCCGAGTTGGTCTTCTAAAACCAGCCCGGTTTTGATGTCTTTTAATACTCACTAGCACTTATCTTTATCACGTGTCAAAACTTTACATAGCATTAATGACTTTTAAGGTTGTGGAGGCTATGAAAGAGCCAAGTCCACTTAAGGGAACGGAGTTCTAACACTTAGTTAGAACATAGCATAAGTGTATTTAATGGATTGAACAAGGCAAACCTTTAGCCTTATTATAATTTTGAATGTCTACATAGCATAGACGTTAGTAAGAGACTTTAGTCGTATTTTCCATTTTATTTGGCATTGCTTAAGACTTTAGACAAAACCTTTTTTTTCAACATTGCTTTAAGACTTCATCTAACATTTATTTTTCGTATGACATTGCTTTAGACTTCAGACGAAACCTTTCTATTTCGACATTGCTTATGACTTCAGTCAACGAAGTAAGAGTAGACATATAATATGATGTTATAAAAAATGGTTTGAGGACTTATGTCCAACACTTTTTACTACACTTTTCCAAGCGATGTCTCTAAACGAGACATTTTAAACAAACAAGGCCGCAATCATCGGTCCTAAGTTTATTTCTAGCGTTTGAATAATAATGACGATAATGACATGTCGTTATTTCTAGAAATCGATATATCCTATGTTTATTTGTTTAAGCAAACAAGTTTGTTCTCAAAAGAGAGAAGTTTAACAGAAACGAGATATCGAAAAGGTTACAAGGAGAAACCACTTGCCTTGAACTTCCTTCGGTGATGTTACTAACTCGGAAATAGGACGATTTAATGACGTTCGAGAATCTCGACCTATTTAACCGCAAGAATGAGAATGAACACTTATTAAAATCCTTATTTTAATTTAAAGACAACCTTTCTCTTATTTTCCTCTTCTAAGAGAAGGTGAGTTAAACTAAATTATTTGGTCAAATAAAAAGGGTAAGATAATAAGAGTACGGCTCACGTGCAAATTGGCGCTCATGTGCGAAATAAGAAAGAACAAGAGCCGTTGGATCAAGAAAAATCAAAGGCGTTGATCATTTCATTTAAAAAGGGGAAAAAACGACACGGACGAATTTTTGGCGAATTATTTGCGTATTTTTGAAAAAAACTAAAATAGGACACGCGCCCAGATTGTTCATCGAAAATGTGGATTTGTTCATCAGTAATGTGGATTTGTTGATCAACAATGTGGATTTGTTCATCAACACTTTGGCATAATTGTTCATTGGTTTTGACATATTTGTTCATTGTTTTGTGCATATTTGTTCATTAGTAACATCAATTTGTTCATTGGTTTATGCATATTTTTCATTGATACATACATATTTTTTCATTGTTATATTCATATTTGTTCATTGATTTTGGCATATTTGTTCATCGGTTTGTGAATATTTGTTCATTGATTTATACATATTTGTTCATTGCCTTTTCATATAATTGTTCATTACTAAATGCATGTTTGTTTATTAGTAACCTCTTAGCATACACCATATTATTGCAAAAGTCGGATTCTTTATCTGTTATTCTTTGTATTCAAGTTTCTAAATCAAACTTATCTTGTTCAGGTACTACATTGAGTACTTCATTCGTATTGACAAGTTAGCCTTAAAGCACTTCATTTGTATTATCCTTTGCATTCAGGATAGCCTTAAAAAGTACAAAATAAATACAAAAAATGCATAAATAGATAGTCCTAAATGTACAAGTTGATGATATTAATAGTCCTAAATGTACAAATTGATGGTATTGACACATAAACATAAGTATATTTTTATTCACAAATAGGATATATCAATGAACAAATATGGGTATATTAATGAACAAATAATGGTTTATCAATGAACAAACAAGGTTATATCAATTAACAAATAGTAGTATTTCAATGAACAAATATTGGTATATCGAAACTAATTATATGTGCATCGAAAACTATATAATATTGTATTCATACACATAAATAAGGTTAAAAAATAAAATTAAAAATTAAAAAAGTTCAAAATCGATGAACATTGTTATCAAAAAATCGATGCACAAATAGTTAGTATTGATGAACAATTGGTCAATATTGATGAACAAATCGCCAGTTTTGATGAACAAATTGGGCGCGTCTCATAAAAACGTATTTTTCGAAAAATTCGGGAATAATACGGGAAAAATTCGTCTGTGTCGTATTTTATTGAAAAATACGTGAATAATACGGAATAAATTCGCCAAGTCCGTATTTTATTTTTTTTTAATGAATATTTAATCAGGGACGTTGATTTTTTGGAAGGAACGAATGAGATTTATTCTCAATTCTCACCCGGGCACCCATTCGCACGGAACTCTTCCCTAGATAATAATAACTCTTTTTATTATTATTTTCTAGGTGACACATATTAAGGATTTTGTAACTTATAAAAATACTTAGTTTAAGAGCATGGATATAACGCTTTACTTAGCCTAAGAAAAACTCTTTTTAACCCATATACAATTATTTATATGTATTTAAAATAGTTTATAAAAATGATTTGCATGCATCATTTTTAAGAAGACTTCTTTATTGAAAAAAATGTTTATTACAATTTCTCATATAAATCATGATTTATTCAAAGGAAATTCTAGGATGGTCATGCATGTGTATAGATGACTTCTAGAAATATTTTTTAATCTCACATGCATATTTAAAAGACTTTATCAAACTCATGCTAAAAATTATATTTCTCTTTATTAAAAGGTATGGTAAGACATCATCTTAGTAAATTTAGAGCGCATGCAAAAATAACATTTATTCTAAAAACTCCATAATTTCTACATGCAAAGTTTATAGAATTTATTTAAAGATCTAGCAATTATATATATATATATTTGGTTATATAAAATAAATAAATAAAACAATAAAATTCATTCAAGTGTTAAAAATGCTAGGAAATTACATGCAATAAGATCTACTTCCAAATATCCTTTTTAGCAACCTTGTAAGACATAAATAACTAGTTGATCAAGGATTTAAAAGAAAGACATCATAAAGTCTACATGCAAGATGGTTTTTCTTAGTAAAAATTCATTTAAAGTAGCATGCAAGAGCTTATATGATCATCAAAGCATATTATAAATTCATAAGACTATGTTGCTCCTCAACAACATCAAAAATCCATTTCTTACTCAAACGAAACATGCATGCTAATTTTCTTCATAAAAATTCCATTATTAAGACATGCAAGAACAATTCCATTAAAAAAACTTTCTAGCTTAAGTTTATTAGATCTTAAAATTTACAAGTCTTAGAAAAGTCTATTTCAAGTACTAAAAGTGACATGTATGTGGATTTTAAGCAAGATCCAAAAGTCTTAAGTGGTTACTATGGAAATCACTAGTATAAGCTTATAGATTTTCAACAACAAAAGGGATTCTTGGATCATTTTAATAAAATAAAAAAAAACAGAAATTAAAAGGTAAAAATCACCCTTAAAAGATGTAGGATTTTAGTATATGATCACATGATTTGTAGAAGACACAAATCTTTCTAACAAGACATGCATGCATGTAAGGATCAAGGGAAAACTATGCCTTTTTATAACATTTTATATTCTGACATTTAAGAAGAAAAATCAGATCTTAAATCAAGATTAATCATGCTAAAAACAACTTAAAATGGTGTAAAAAGAGTTAGAGTTTATACCCTTAATTTGGGGGATTTGTTTTGAGCAAGAACACACCACAAGGGGGAAAGAGAGGGGCGGCGGCACGGGCTGGACGGAGGCGGTGCGGGCTGGACGACGGTGGTCTAGGAGGTGGCTGGCGGCGGTGGTGTGGTGGAAGACACCCAGGAAGCTTTAATGGTGGGAGAGAAGCTAGAAGAGAGAAATGGTGAGAGCTTCTTATGACTCCCTCTCTCAAGTCATATCTCTCTTTAAATAGACAAATGATGATAGGAGATGGAGTAGAGATTTGGAAATAAATGGAGATATTCTCCTAATGATGGAATTTGACTAACAAGAGAATAAATTAATAGTTTAACCATGTTAGTGGATTTTGTAGAGATTGTTTCATAAATGAAGCAATCTAGTGAGATGAATGGAATCTCTTCCAAAATCTCCATATCTCTTTGTAATGATTGGTCCGACGTGTTTGCAAACGGACCTAGGGTCGATTTGTGACGCGCGTCGCAACAATCGGGTTTTAAGAAATGAATTTTTTAAGTTCCGTCGTTAATAAATTCATCAACTTTAAATGAGGATTTTATGAGCATATTATAATCTCTTTCATTTTAGAAATTTTATGAGATTATTTTATTTAATAAAATAATTAAATATTAAGAAATGAAATTTATTCATTTAACGGAATACGTTCGAGCGATATTATAATTTATGTGAATTAAGAAAATCATTTTACATGATTATTGTCCGTCACTTGTAAATTCTTAGACCTGTGTTCCTAGCTTATAGTTAGAACGGGTAACGACTTTGCTAAGCGGGTCTTAGAAAGTCGTCTAGAAAAAAAATTCAAATTTGTCCTAAAAAACACGGATATTACACCTACAACATTTTTAATAATCAAATTAATAATATTTATCATTTTCTTAGTTCATATATAACAAAATATACAATCTATTAGGTTATCCTTGGCATACTTTTAGTTATAATGTAGGATCTCACGATTAAGCGATCCGATCTTACGATCCGATCTAAAAGTCCATGAACGATCCGAGATAGAATGCCGATCGTGATAACCTTAAAGCCCAATTTTTTCATGCAATCGTCAAATTTCAAATTCCATTGCCAAGTGGAATGTTTTAACCCATACATGGATTTCCTTAAAAAGCATACATGCAGGGTCGGAGCCAGGAATTTCCCCCAGAGAGGGCTAATTAAATTCCTCTTGATCAAATTTCTGGTTGTAGAAAAAAACATTGTATTTTCTATATAAAAAAATTTTATACGAAAATTTTTGTACTTTTTCATAAAATTCTATATTTTTCTATATAATTTTTTTTTTGTATTTGAAAACCCTTTTTTATAGTGCATGTTCAGTCATTAATATTGCAATAGTAGTACTTTTTACACTCATGATATTTTTGTTAGTAATAAATAACTATTACTTTAAATTTATCTATTTATTTAGGATATATTTGAATTAGTTAAACGACATGATTCAATGTATCTTGTTAGTTCCTCAAATCTCTCATATCAGTTGTAACTTATCTGCTAATTTCTATAATTTTATGTATTTTTAATTATTTTTTTTGTAATTCGAGTGGGGGCTGTGTAGCCCCCACTGGACACCAGGTGGCTACGACATTGCATACATGATTAGGCTTATTTTTTTCCACAAAACCTATAGAATGTCTCATATAAATTGTTTCATCTAAGTCACCGTGGAGAAAAGCAGTTTAACGTCCATTTGATCAATTTCAGAGTCATAAATAACATCCATAGATATTAATAATCTCATGGTTTTATATTTCACAACATGAGCAAAAATATCATTATAGTCAATTCCTTCCTTTTATGTGAACCCTTAGCAACCAACCTAGCTTTGTAAGTAGGTTGGTCCCCGGGTTTCACAACATCTTTTAGTTTATAGACCCATTTGCAATCTATAATCCAAGCCTTTTCAAGTTTAGAAACTAACACCCAAGTCTTATTGTTAAGCATTGCGTCTATTTTCTCTTTCATGGCATTCAACTAGAATTTAGCATAGACACATTTCACATCAAGTTCAAACAGATCGGGTGTATAAGCATTCAGAACCACTAATCCCAAAAGCAACTAAACGTATCATCAAAGTATTTTCTATTAGGAATTCGAACCACATGGGTCCTATCCCTAATAAGTTGATAATTTTACAAATTAGGAACTTCATCAAAACTCGTCTCAACATCCAAGTTATCAGAAGGGGTAGAAGAAGAGGGAACCTGGATGTGAGATGAGGGTTCATAATTACTTACCTGCCTACCTGATGGTGAGGTACATCTTCAGTACTAATTTAAACAACATTATATTCATCATAAATTCCAGCATTTTCAACAAATTTATCTCCAAGATTTTGAGAACCATTAGATTGAGTTTTCGGTATATAGCCAATATAAAATTCATCCTCAATTTGTGCTTCACTTGCACTTGGTAGATAGAAGTGAGTTTCACTATTTTTAGACATGCCTACATGCTTACTCGAAACGGTTAATTAATAGACTTTTGAAATAAAACTCATTTTCATTAAAGGTCACATCTCTACTTGTCATTACCCGATATCCACCAGGTTGTATAACATGCAGTTTGTAGTCCTTTACTCCATTTGTATAGCCAAGCATTACACACTTAAGTGACCTCGATTGGAGCTTTCTCGCGTTATTAAGAGCATAGGCAGTGCACCAAAAAAAGTCTTAAATGTGGAAGGCTTGGCTTGGTTCCACTCCACATTTCTTGTGGAGTTTTGAAACCAATGGCAAAGGAGGGAGTTCTGTTTATTAGGTATGAGGTAGTTGTGACCGCCTCACCCCAAAGGGAGTGTTTTATCCCAACACTTATGAGCATGCACCTTGCCTTTTCAAGTAGAGTCTTGTTCATTCTCTCAGCAATGCCTTTCTACTGAAGTGTACCTGGAACAGTTAGATGTCTTTTTATACCATTTAAGTGTACAAAAATCATCAAATGCATGATTGTAAAACTCAAGTCCGTTATCTTCCCTGAGACATTTTACTTTGAAATCAGTTTCAGCCTCTACCTTAGTTTTCCAATATGTGTTTTAAGCAAATACACCCAAACCTTCCTGGAATAGTGGTTTATAAATCAAATTTTTTTTACTTCCATCTATAGTATCCACTTGGGCAAGTCCTCATAGGTTTGTGTGTACATACTCTAATGGGTTTTGAGCAACAAAAGCAGATTTTTGAAAGCTAGATCTAGTTTGTTTTCCAAAAACACAATTTTAACACATGCTTAAATCAGAAGATTTTTTTATTAAAGTAACCATTCTTATACAAATAATGTAGACCTTCCAATATGTCCTAATGTAGCATGCCAAATCTTTGTCAAATCTAAACTTATGCAAGCACTCACTTTAGCGGACAAAGAATAGGCATTCAAAATAAGATTTTCAATCACATGGTATAAGCAATTTTTCTTTACTGTCTTTATTAGAAACTTACCATTTTGATACGCTACAATTATGGCTAAGGAGATTAACTTGTCAAACCTCGGTAACGAGCTCCGCGCCAATGGTCACCACTCCTGCACCCGCGTTCCTATTCATCGCGCCTACTGCCCGCTCGCAACCGCTGCCTTCTATTGATATTTTAGCCCCGACAACTTCTTTTCCTGAGTCTGAATCAGCAAAGGGAGACCGGAATCGACTCGGTATCGAAGGACGTTCGTCGCCGATATGCTCTGACTTGTTTGTCCGCCAACCTTTCGATGCAATGCACATGTCAAACTTCAGTCATGATATCAAGTCAAGGAACTATGTTGAGAAGTTCGATTTGAGTCCATTGCTTATTAGTGACCATGTGGGTTCAAAACAATTTGAGTTTGTGGTGCTGACTCAAGCAGTGATACATGTGCATTGGGACCTTGGCGGATTAAGCTCCAAGCTCCGTTTCATGAGTCTCCTCCTGATTTCCGACTTGAGGACAAGTCGATTGTCAATGGAGGAGAATTGATACGCTACAATTATGGCTGAGGAGATTATCTTAAGATCATTATTTATATCATTCCTATTTAGAATATTATTTCTTTCCTTTTATTTAGAGTTATAATTTATCTTATAGTAAGGATATAATTTTAATATTTCAGCATTATGTTTTACCTTATTAGTTAGATATTAGGGTTTAGTATAAATACCTTATATTGTATTCTAGAGAAAGAATAAGAAATGAGAAATTAATCCTTTTGCCCTAATCTCCTCTTCACCTATCTATCTCTCGTTTGCCTCTTCCCTAGGCTTCGGCCCTTCCCTTCACTAATTATCTTACAGTTTGGTTTGAATCTCGTGCAAGCTAATTCTGCTTGTATCACAATTCTGGTAACATTTCTAATTCCATCATGTGTATTAATATGATAATTAAGATAATCAAACATGCTTTCAAACAATAAATTCCTTCTTAGTTTGGTACCCACCTGACTTGTTAAATGACTCTATCTACCCCATCATGCATCCTAAAAGGAACGGTGCCTACACCCTTGATTTTGAGAGAGGTATGATCACCTAATTAATATTACCTCTCCTTCATTACATTCATGCAAATAATCAAAATGATGCTTAAAAAGAGTAACATGCATAGTGTAACCAGAATCAATAATACATGAATCAAAATCATCATGTGAGGCAATTATGTTATTTTTTTAAAGGACAATTGTGCAAATAATGTATGGAAAAGAAAGTAATTATAAAAGATTTGTAAAGACTAAAAATGTGAGTATTGTAAACTTATAAGATTGAGAGATTGATAGTGTGGGTTGGATGAGATCATGTGGGTATGTAAAGAACAAAATTAGCAACTAGCCGTTGTAAATAATGCATAAAAATAGCCATTAAAAACTAGTCGTTGCCTTTTTAATAGAATCGCGACCGCGGTTTCTTATTTGCGATCACAGTTTTATTTTCAAGTTAAAAAATAGTTGTCGACCGATGGAACCGACGATTTTCCAATTGAACCGGCGATTATCTGGTTCCTAGGGTGAGAGAAATGGAACCAAAATCGACCTTGGGCCGGTTCCCGATTCTAGTTGTTCTCCATTTCCGTCGGAACCGGGCCATGTTTAGGGTCGATCATATACTATTCTACTAACTGCAATGATGGACATATAGAGATTTCAGGAGTGAAGATCGAGAATTCAAGATAATCTAATAGGGTCATCCCAGGGTTGCAAATGAACAGAGCCGTTCGTGAGAAATTCGGTATTCAGCTTGATTAAATCTATTCGTGTCTGGTATAAACGAGCCAAGCTTGAGCACAATTTTAAGGCTCGAAAGATAAACGAACTAAGCTTGAGCACAAAATAACTCGGCTCGTTTACTCATGAGCAAGCTTAATTATACTCTCATGAGCAAGCTGGATTATATGCTCGTAAAAAACTAGATTATACGGCTATTAATAAGCTCTACTATATATTATATATAATGTATAGTTTATGTTAAATTACATAGTCTTGGTGGTCTCTCAAACTACGTGTTTAAGTTTTAGTTTCATTTGTTTGTATAATTGATCAAGTAAATGAGTTGTTTACGGATTTGTCTCACGAAGAAACTAAATAAGAGGTTCATGAGCTAAGCTCGAGCTCGGTGGACAATTAATGAACCAAGCTCAAACAACTCGAACCAAGCTCACGTTTAAACTCGAGCTCGCATAGTTTTAATCGAGTCAAGCTTGAGCAACTCAAAGCTCGGCTCGGCTCGGCTCGGTTCGATTACACATCCCTAGGTCGTCCGCTAAAACGTTTTGCCACATTGCGGTTTAGATCCGGTCCGTACTCCGGTCTATACACTTCTTCTAATCAGACAAATCACGTGTCCACGCTCCGGCACAAGTTCAAATTATCCTCCATGGCTATGCCCCCGTAGCCCGCCCGCCCTCACTTGTTTGAAAAACACACTGTTCTCTTTCTTCACACATCACAGGACGCGTCCCTCCTCCGACCTCTGTAACATAGGAGCTTCCCATGGCCGTCAATCGCAATATCACCAGCCAGGCCTCCTCCGATTCCGATCCTCTTCTTCCATGGCTTCGGTACTCTCTCTTTGAAAACGAAACTGTTGTAAAGAGTGCAATAAAAGGTTTATACAGATTTCGTTCCCGATCTTCCTTCATATGTTTTATAATTTTGTTTAATTTTTGAATTCCCCAGCTCAATTAAGGCGGTGATAAGTGAATCGGGTGCAGATCCGGACAAAAACGGCGGTAGTCTGAAGAAGCTGGTGTCAGATTGCATTTCGACGTTCAAGCGCGATTCTCAGTACCGAAACGACCTAAGATTCCTCAAAATTTGGTTCCTCTACGTAAGTCGCTGGTGCAGTAACCTTATATGTATTGAATCCTGACGGTTTGCTTATCTCTTATTTGTTCGTGGCTGAAAATGTTGAGAATTGGTTGTGGACAGATGGACTGCTCTGGAGATTTCGACAGTGTTTACAACGAGATGGAGGATTGCAAGATATCTTTGAGCAATTCGTTGTTGTACGAAATGTGTGCGATGTTTCTGGAGGCCAAGGGGAGGCTGTTTGATGCGCTTAGGGTTTATAAGATTGGGATTTCGAGGTTGTTTATTGATTGCTTCTTTTCATTCTACATCCAATTGCGTACCTGTTACATTCTTCACTAAATTTGTTGTTTAATATGCAGTTTCTTTTCTGCAGGAATGCTCAGCCTATTGAAAGGTTGAAGAAGGCGCAAGGTCTGTTTCTTGATAGGTTGTCTCAGATAGTCCGTGCATGCTCAACACCCAAGGTACACTTATTATGAATAGGCAGCCTTTAGTGTTCTTTTTTGAAATTGGTGATTTGATGTTTAGAAACTCATAGTTTGAGACTTCATGGATGGCTGTTTCTTTTATGCTGACTTTGTGGGCAAACTGCGCTAGGTAAAAAATTTCCCAACACACAGGAGGAATGTGTGTAATTTGTAGGGTCTGCATGATTTAGTGGTATAGTGTCCCAAAATCTACTTGGATTGGCAATTTGTCATTAATGCACTTAAATTTTTTGGTTTGGATGGCTGAATCAGCATAATCACAAATCTCAAGGACTAGGCAGATGTATTGTCTGTACTCTTATGACATTTTGTTTTCTGGTTGGATGTTAAATAACGATATTGTCACATCTGCCAAACAGGTTGATAATGGTGAAGCTAATGATACAGGAAAGAGATTTGTGGATCCATGGTCTGATCCTACCATTAAGGAATTACTGGGAAAGATCAAGCCTATAATTCTGAAATATGAGGTGCGTGACATTGATAGTATGTTGTTTTCTGTAGCATTATGTCGAACTAGTATCTTTAGGAGAAAGAAGGAAAACATATCTTGCGTCGATTGATTGGAAATGTTTGACTATTGCTACAGGGATATCAGTCAAGCTTGAAGAACTGTCCCCAACATTCTGCCCAAGCATTGAATAAATCATCAAAAAACAAGACAATAGAGATAGGTGATCTCCACACACAATATTCTATAGTAAGAGAATCGTAGAATAAAATCTTTTAATCTCTGCTCTTGTTAATCAAAGGTAGAAGGAAGTATCTGGTCAAAGGTTGTGCAGGCCAAGGTGGTTTTGCTCTGGTTTTCAAGGCATATGTGAACTCTGACCCAAATGATGTTGTTGCGCTAAAGGTAGGTATATTGGAAGTTTGGAACTCTATGACTTTGTTTGCCATAAACTTCTAATACATTATAAACAACTTGTAATGTATAAGAAGTTTGTACCAAATGAGGCTCATGTTGTCTTCACATTGTATCATATAACCCTCTAATAAGAATTCCTATTTGGTCCTCCATTTTGAAATTTATAACAGGTACAAAAGCCTCCATTCCCGTGGGAGTTTTATATGTATCGTCAACTTGATATGAAGATCTTGGAGAAGGAAGTAAGATAAACTCAAATCTGTCACCTCCATAATTAATTTTTTCTTTCCTTAATTACATTACTAATCAGGAATGTTCTTATCAGCGGGTAAACTTTGGTGTTGCTCAATGGATGCATCACTATGCTGATTATAGCATACTAGTCTGTGATTACTTGTCTCATGGAACGCTTCAGGTGTGCATTCATACATGGATCTTGTTGCACTCAGAACAAGGACTGTTATACTTGATAACATTGGATCTATTGTTATTACTGTCTTTTGCCAGGATGCAATCAATTCCTATGCGGTTGTGAACAGCATCATGGAAGAAGAGCTATGTATTTATTACACAATTGAGATGCTTCACATGCTCGAGAACTTACATGGAGTTGGTATCATTCATGGTGACTTCAAACCTGATAACCTTCTTATTCGCTATGCTAGGTAAATATAATAGGACGTGGATAGTGTATATATTTAGTACCAACAACTATTAAGTTGTGGCAAAAATCTAAATGGACTGTCTTTTATCCACCTTTCTGAATCATAGCAGTGCAATTTGTTCCAATTCCATAGCTCCAGTATATGTTTTTTTTGGAACCACTCCTAGAGATGAAAATTTTCAAACATGGATCTCAATTAAGTTTCATTATATCTTTCAATCTCTTTTACTCCTTCCAGGGATAACCTACCAGTTGAAGAAGAAGATTTTCTTGAAAGAAAGGGCCCTTGGCGTGATCAGGTTAGAATTAGTTATAATTTGCAGAAGACTTGGTCTATGTTGAATCCTCCATAAAAATGGGATACTTTTAATGCAGGGACTTTGCTTAGTTGATTGGGGAAGAGGAATTGACTGTAGCCTTTTCCCAGATGATATGGAGTTCATGGGAGATTGCCGTACTTCTGGCTTTCGCTGCATTGAAATGCAAGAGGATAAATGCTGGAAATTTCAGGTAAATGCTCAAATTTAGGGATAGTGTTCCAGTCCTGAGTCCCTGACAAGCTTATAGATAGCTTCTTGATTGTTTTCTTTAATCAAGCATGAAAAGTTAGAACTTGATTGTCTGCTAACAGGTAGACACATATGGCCTCTGTGTAATAGTTCACATGATGTTGCACGGCGATTACATGAAAGTTGAAAAGAAGACGGCTTCAGACGGGAGCTGTGTTTACTTGCCCAAATTGCCATTCAAAAGGTACTTCTAATACTATATAATATATACCCCATTCTCGCTCCATAACCAAATTCAAGGAACTGATAATGCATTACATTTACATTCAGGTATTGGAATGTGAAGCTGTGGGAGAGCCTCTTCAAGAGTTTGCTTAACGTGAACCCTGGCGATGACCAAACGATGATCTTGACACATCTGAGACAGTCTTTCCAAGACTACATGCGCTCAAACCCTCCTTTGATAAAGAAACTAAAGCAGCAGTTGCTGAAGCTGAGGGCGTCATTGTGCTCGTCTTAGACACATGTCCTTTACTGTATTTAATTGAGGACCAATCTCAGGTTCCATTAGTACATAGGCTTCTTCTTTTTACCCTTTTTGCTCTTTAGGTGTTTTTATGTTACACTTAAATTGTGGAGTTCCATCCTGGTTGTCTTTATGTATGTGTCAGGGTTTCTGGAGTGGCTTTAAAAACCCAGTTGAAACGGCCAACATTGATGGGTGGTGTTTTTGGTAACATCACCCTTTAATGGGCGGTTTTGTGTAATTATTATTTTCTTATAAGTGGTTTAATGGAAATTGTTATATTTTTAGGGGTGGTTTTGTTAAATTCATGATTAAAACAAACTAGCAGCTTGTTTTGGTTAACGAGTGAACGGCGCTGCTGCTCTTTTTTGCTGTTTCTTTGAGTTTTTGACAAGAGGATGAAGTGAATGCCGCCGCTCCGCGCTTGCCCACGCTCTCATCGCTCTACCAAAGCCTCGCACCGCCAGTTCGCCGGTTGCCGCGCACACCGTTCATCTGTAAGGATTTCTCAGGTTCTCTTTAATCAAACTTTGTGAAATAGTTATATATGAATTTGTTTACGCTGCTTAATTATTGTAGAAACGGGTGATCAGGAACAAGAATCAGCAAACTATAACAAATTCAACCAAAAGCACTTTGATTGATCACTGATTCAAAGTGAGAGTACTGGTGTGTTTCATTAATATATACTGTCTGAAAATCTTAAGTCTGTTAACAACTTTTCTAAACTGAGCAAACCGAACAACTAAAGTATTTATGTATACTAAGCTGAGAACCATGTTACAACTTGTGAACCAAACAATTGTAAACCACCCCTCATAATCGCACAATTACAGTATTTGAATTGTAATGGCAGAAACAGAAAAGCATACGATATACGACGATATTTTACCTTTGGAAATTGGAATGGAACAGGGCGTTTTGTTTGTTGTCACGTAGTTAAATGAAATTCTTTTTTGAGACCAAGCAATTTTTGAAGTAGATATGGACAGACATACCCCGGTGCTGTTCCAGTGGAGTTGTTAAGTAACTCTATGGGTGGAGTTACTAAAACCCTATAGGCAATTAATGAACCCGTCGGAAAAAAATTAAAAAGAAAAAAAATATAAGTTGATATGGAGAGAGAAGAATCTAATCTTAACCGTTGATTTGTTATTTAATGATCAAGATCTTCTCAACTCTATCGATGAAGTTTTTTTACAACTCCACTGGAACTAAATCCGACATACCCTCCTTGCAAGCAGTAACCCGATAAATTGGGCCAATTTATATTCTGTCCTTTGGGCCTCCATAGAGCCCAATCCTGCGTCACCGTCGCCGGCACTTAATCGCACTATCTGTCCTGTTTTAGTGCTCCACTCCTCCTTTCCGAACTTATTACAGCTCGATTCTCCGCCGGTGCATCCGACACCAACAGTCGGTGCAGCTATTGGAGGTATAGGCAGCGCCATCACCCGTTCGTAAGTTCTTCCAACACCCGCCACCAACTTTTTTGGATACATATTGTCTTCTCTTTATCAATCAAAACTTCATCCGCTCTATATTTGAACTAAGGCTTAGGATTGTTATTTCGTATGAAGAAACAATTGGTGAGATGACCTAAGGAATCTCACCGTTTCTCTTTTTTGACTGAAATGATATGCTATTTAAATCAGTAAGGGTTTATTAGACTGAATTGCTATGTAGTAATCTTTTTTGTTTGTTTGTTTCCCCTTCCAGAAAATCAGGAATCTTCCAGATAGCTTAGCGGAAATTCAAATGATAAACACTTCCATAAATCATCCCTGCCAAGTATGTAAGAGACGTGTTTATGATATTATATTATTATCCATGATGATAACTTGCTCATTGTTGTATTGTTTGATTGCTTGAGTTCGTTTATCTTACATGCTTGAATTCTTTCGCATTACTAACTGGTTGGAGTGGCTGCTTACCTTATATAGCTCAGTTAGATTTTATATTCTGAGGGTCATGAAAAACATCATCTATTATGGTCTCGTCTGTATTGTTACTGTTTAGTGACCTGATTTGGCCTCACATGATGTGAAACTCCGGTTCCTCTTGATCTTTGAGCCTTATATTGCTAGTTTGTTCTGAAAATTCAAATAGAAGAATGTAAGAGTGAGTGTAAGAGAGACTTAATTCTGAAACTTCTAAAAGCATCATTACTATTCATCTAATACCTAGTTGATATTCCTGAGCACATCAAGCATATGTAACTTGTACTCTTGAAAACCAAAGAGTTCAAAGATTAGTTGTGTAGTTACCTTATGAATACTACTTACTTTTTTCTGTAATTTGTTTTTCGTACCATGAATTCTGTTTTCTATGTCAATCCTGCTATATTATAATGTCATTGCTTTCTGTCCTTCATAATATGTTGTTCTGGGTCATAGGCATCTAGATTGCCTGAAGCCAAATTTGGAGTTGCTAACAACGTCAGATTCAAAGGAGCAAGGATGCAGCTTTCTATAACACAACCTGATGATTGGCATCTTCATCTCCGAGATGGGGACCTTCTTCAGGCAGTTGCTCCTCACAGGTATTATAATAGTATATCCTTTTTTTCCTTGACTTAGTATATTCTAGTTTATTCGACTGCAAACAATCTTCATATATATTGATGTTTCTCTACTCAGTGCTAAGCTTTTTGGAAGAGCAATTGTGATGCCCAATTTGAGACCACCAATCACAACCACAGCAGCAGCCCTTGCTTACAGAGATTTAATATTGAAGGCGGTGCCTGACAATTCTGATTTCACTCCTCTCATGACACTTTATTTAACGGATAATACAAGCCCTGAAGAGATCAAACTTGCTAGTAAGAAATATATTTTGGCTATATAACTAATGCTGTTGTCTGGTCTTTCTATTACTGCAGTAGCTCAAATTTTTTCCGTTTTGGGATTGTGAACTTTTCTTTTCTTATCCTTTTTTTTATTCCATCAAACAGGAAAAAGTGGAGTGGTTTATGCAGTTAAACTCTACCCTGCTGGTGCTACAACCAATTCTCAGGATGGTGTGACAGACTTACTTGGGAAGTGTTTTCATGTTCTGCAGGAGATGGTTGAGCAAAATATGCCTCTTCTGGTAATTTGGCACCAATACTATATGTTTAAGCTATTGGTTTATTACTGTTTCTATTATAAAACTTGCGAGCATCCTCCCCCCTCCCTCCCACCCTCTCGTCCAGCTTTTAGATGTTTCTGGCTTTGCCTAGAACCTTCTCGTTCACTATCCATGTGCATAGCATGTTCATGCATGGGCTTAATTGGAACTCTTCAGTGGATATTCACTTCTCTGATTGATGCCTGGAGACTCAACATTCTTGAGACTTGCTATCTGAAATTCTGTTTGTTATCCATTAATCCAGCAGAACAACCTATTTATAGATTCATAGAGGGGAACACAAGCAGATTTTTTTCTGAATTTGTAAGGAAGAAAATCAACTGAACAGCTTCTACCAATATTTTCACTTTTAGCCTTTTAGGTCCTTCAGAACACAATGAAGCTTATAATATCATCCGTGTATGCTTCCCTATTGTAGAAATCATTTGTAGTACCAATTAATATGATTTACTTGGTCACAGGTGCATGGGGAAGTCACAGATCCGAATGTTGATGTATTTGATCGTGAAAAAGTTTATATCGATACAGTGCTAAGACCTTTAGTGGAGAAGCTGCCACAGCTGAAGGTTGTGATGGAGCATATTACCACTGAAGATGCTGTGAGGTTCGTTGAGTCATGCAATCCAGGTTAGCTAACTAAAGATCATCTCACTAATTTGTCTTTCATTGTATCCAGTTTCTTTGTGTGATCGTTGGATTGGGTTCACTAACATATCGCTTGATAATTTTTAGGAGCAGTTGCTGCTACTGTGACACCACAGCATCTTCTTCTTAACAGAAACTCCCTCTTTCAAGGAGGATTGCAACCACATAATTATTGCCTTCCTGTGTTGAAAAGAGAAACCCATCGTATGTTCTTTGTCATTCTTTTCACTGTTATAATTTTGGCATTTATGTTTGACACCATCTTATGATCGTTCTCATTCCATGACCAAAAAAATAAGTACTCTATAGCCCATAGAATGGGTATTTCAATTCTGTTGGTTTATTGATTCTGTATGTTGGTTAGTTTTTCCTTTTTCCCATAGCAAGGAACTAGAAAGACAAGTTTACAATATAGTAGTAGGCTAATAGCTTTACTCTAAAGTCACTGTGGTAGTAAAACAATGGGATATATATTGGATGTCATCACAATATGCAACTGAATGTTTCTGAACAAGTGTACAATGAAGTAAATGAACATGACAAGTGCCTACCAGGGGTTTTAGTAGGATATTTTGATGAAGAATTTTTGAGAAAATGTAATAAATAGAGTTGGATGAGGTTAGAGGACTCATTTCCTTAAAATAGGTGTTCGTTTTGATGACATGTTCTGCAGTGTCTTTTCCTTGTGTTTTTTCTCCCTAAATCAATGCTCTGTTATATACTCGAGTGGAAGAAGGGTTTTTGGCTAATGGACATGTGATGTGGAAGAGAAGTGTACTCTGTGTTCTAGGTTCATAATTGAAAGTGAGAAAATGTGATATGTTTTCATTTGTTATAGTGGTAAGGCCATGTGCAATGGGGATTGCTTAAGGGTGCTTAAGGGGTACTTGTCCAATTTTTGGGTAAAAGAAAAAGAAAAATGCTAAGTACTCACCCTCCTAGTGCTTGTACAAGCACTCTCTAAGCACTCTCCCATTACCCTACTAATAATATTTTGCCACATGTCATTCAATTTATACTTTTGGTATGAAAAATTAAAGGTATAAAAGAAATAAATGGGTGCTTATAATTACTATAGAGTTGCTCTATTGGAGTGAAAACAAATACAGTAAAACCTCTATAAATTAATAGTGTTGGGACCATGATATTTGATTATTTTATAGAGATATTAACTAACCGATAAATTATATTTATTAATTTAAAGAGATTTTTGTAATAAGAGCTTTCAAAATACATTATCATACAAGATTTTATTGTATAATTTTATAAGGTTATGAGTTGGGACAATTTGATCCATGTAAGACTAATGTTTTGGCTGCTATCAATCTTGTTGTCTCGTCTTGGATATTCAATGTTGAGAGGCGACAACAAATTGTTTTAGACACTGCCAAATTCGTTCATGAGATGAAGTCTCAATGAATGATTATAGTTGACATTGCAAAATTTGTTTCCAAAACAACGCTAGAATTGTTGGATCCAATAAAAAAAGTTAGAGATGAGCTCCAAATAGAACTAAGAAAAACAAACAACACTACAATCATATTTCATTAGATTTTCGTAGTTATGACTATGTAACTTTTTATATAATTATTAATTTATGATATTAATGGGACCTTATATTTATATAGTGGTTTTTTGAAAATATATTATCTTATCGAAATTTGTTAAATTTTGAATTGGCCCAAGTCTGGACCGGATAAAAATATTAATTTACAAAGTTTATTAATTTACCGAGTATTAATTTAGAGAGGTTCTACTGTAAATGGGTGCTTGTGTAATGTTGAATGTAGAAAAAATATTATAATAATAGTTAAGTACTCTTAAGCACCTCAAATAAGGAACTCCCATTGCACATGGTCTAAGTCACCCATTATTCTTGCATGTTTGTCATGCAGGACAAGCTATTGTGGCAGCTGTCACAAGTGGAAGTACAAAGTATTTTCTTGGAACTGATAGCGCTCCTCACGAGAAAAGGCGAAAAGAATCTCCTTGTGGATGTGCCGGCATATTCAGTGCCCCAGTTGCCCTGTCACTTTATGCCAAAGTTTTTGAAGAGGTAACTTCTTGATAATCTAGCCCTTCATTGAAGTCTTATATATGTTTCCACATCTAAGGAACTTCTTCTGTGCCTCCTATGTGCTTGAGAGTTTCATTCCATCTGAATTTACAAGAAGATGCTTGCAAACCATCAATGTATAGATGAATTACTCCTAAAATTCCTTGCTTAAATTCCATTTGTTTATTCAGGCAGGTGCCCTTGATAAATTAGAGGCGTTCACAAGCTTCAATGGACCAGATTTTTATGGCTTGGCCAGAAACACATCAAAGATCAAATTGATTAAGAGCCCCTGGAAAGTTCCGGACTCAATCTCATATTCATCTGGTGACATTATCCCAATGTTTGCTGGTCAAATGCTTGAATGGCTGCCCTCTGTTTGATTTGTTGAGACTATACAATTTGTGATCTTCGCATCTTCAGGAGATTCTTTAAAGGACTGAATAATGAAAAATAATTCAAGTGGGGGAAACAACTGCTTTTTTCTGCAATTTCTTCATTTGCTTGCATTCCTCAAGAAGGTCAAGAAGTCACAGAGACTAGAACCATGGCAAAATTTGCTAATTTGTATTTGCGAGCATTTAGATCATCTGATTTAGGCTGTTGTATTAGTAATTTAGTATTATTAATTGCCCCAAGCAGAAGTTAGATGCCAAGTGTTTAATTCTTAAGCAATAATTTTTGGCTGGAGTTTTTAGATCCGCTTTCAAGGTACGTATCCGATTCTCCAGTCATGAAATTCATTTCCAAACCTTATGCATTGGTTTTCTAGTACTTGTGACATTATTCTTCACTCTGGTCTCTAGAAGCATAGAAACTGTTGGATATTTGTAGGGGTTTGAATGAATCTTTTACTTTATGGTGAATGGATCTTACTGTTTGATATTTGTAGGGGTTTGAGTGAAATCTCTTCTAAAACAACTTTTCCTCTAAAAACTACTCCGTACTTTTAACCTTTTTGAAATTCGTACAATTCTCAATACTTTTTACGTTTTTCGAGACATAAAAATTAACTTTTTACCCTTTTCCTTTACAAGTGAAACACAGTAAATTATGTGATCAAGGCAGGAATATCGTGTAGTTGATATTGATGAAAGATATGTATTGTTATGTGATTAGCTCTTCAAGGTGCAATTGAACTCAAGGAAGTTTTCTTCTTTTAAATGACATTGAGTGGGAAAGTGGAAAAAAAAAGTCACCCACCCAAAAAAATCATTCCTTCTGTCAAAAAGACCTTAAATATTCTTCATCCAAAAAACCTCAATTGTAACCTAAATTAGGGCTTTGAATACTTAGTATTTTTCGCCCAATATAGTACACCAATTGTTGGGGATTTTAGTTTGCACTCAAGTTGTGATACTGCTGCCTTGCTGAGTCATTCGCTAGCAAGTTGGCAAGGAGCCTCTATGCATGCACCGTGTTACTCTTAACTTTATTATTCGTTTCATGACTTTCATCCATGATCCATGCGACATAAAAACTACATTGTTCATCTTATTCCCGCAGCTGTACAAGGTTCACTCCAAATGTGCCTCTCAATAACCAAAAATAAATAGCACAACCACATCATCAGCCAGAAACACCACATTCCTACCCTAACATCCTTAAATATGCCACTAGAGTAACACAAATGGGGTTTGTAATTTTGTATGATTCATTTGCTACAAATAGACCAATTTGAAGGAAGCCTGTCAGAGACCAAGCTTGGCAGTGTTCGAACGTTCACGTCTGTTGGGAGCATTCGGTATTCAATGTCAAGATCCTTGAAAGTCTTTATCATCTCTTCAACCAAAAGCGCCCTTCTTGCCCACCTCTCTCCCATGTCCTGATGATTCATTGTGTGTGAAAGCCAGACTGAGAACTTCAATCGGTTCATGTCTTCTATATCTCTCATCACTATCATTGGTGATGGATACCAATGCTCCTTCTTATTGTCTACATACCTGCATTGAAAGCCATGAAAAATAGTCAAGAATTCAGCATAATAAGAAATAAAGAGTTCATCTATGAATAAACAGTTTTCAAAATTGTTAATTTAGTGAAAGAAAAAAAAAACTGTAAAAAAGCTTTATAATCCTTAAAAAATTAAAATCTAAGAGAATTTTTCCAAATCTGCCCGGTTAGAAAAACTGATAAGTAAAACATGGAGGCTTGCCTTGCGATTCTTTCTTTCATAATTGCAATCTTCTCAATTGGAGTGGATATGTGCACACAGAAGTCTATTGCATCTCCCATATCTGGACTTCTGTAGTAATTACTGATGGGCTTGGTGGCAAGAACGCTGTTTGGGTAGATAATTTTTTGGTTGTCATATCTAAGAAACACTGTGGTTAATAGATTCATCTCCTCCACAATCATCTGCAAATCCAATATTGGTTTAGTACTTCAGAGTCAACAGCAAAACACTCCTGAACTTTTTATATTGAAAAATTTACCTGGACTTCATCTATTTCACAACGGTCACCCACATCGAATGGGTGCATGACAAAGAGGAATATGATGGCTTCAAATGTTGTCTTGAAGGTGTTTCCAAAGATAAATGTCAAAAGAAGCAGCTGTGAACTGATGAGAACCAGAAAATGGCTAATAGGAACACCAAGGATCATTAGCCAAATGATCACTACACCAAAACCAACTAGAACATTTAACAGGTGGTGCAACTTGTTCACGGCAGTCTTAGTATCATTCAGGGATAGTGCAAGAGCTCTTCTTTCTCTGAACACATTAACCTGTGAAAAAAAATTAAACCACTGGCAATGTGAATATTTGAAATAATTAAACTAGGCTAACAGTTGGAAGAAATTAGTAAATTGTAAGACCATCTAGCTCTAGTCACCCAATGGAACAGTTACCATTTACAAATCAGCAATAATATTTAGATGAAGTTAAGGCTTTAACTTGCTACTAGAACACTCTTCATTTACAAGAGGTAAGACAACACAAGATAGCAAATAATACTTACCACCCAGTTCTTAAGTGCCCTTTTGCTGATTCCCTTACTCTCAGAAGATCCTTCAAAGAGGTGCATCGCCTTCAAAGCTTCATCGTCTCGCATAAATCTCATCAGATCCTCTTCATAGATGTATCTTCAAACAAAGATTGAAATATTGAAATTACACATACAAAAAAGGACAAGAATAATCAATGTTGAGTATGAAGTAACATATAAATTACTTGGACTCAGGCCTAGCAACGTTGATAAAAATCCTCTTGGCTGCTGATTTTGCTTGCTTCTCGCTTCTTATATGCATCGAAGTCTCATCCTCCACGTTAGCTTCTAGAAGCTCGTCATCCAGAGTTGACAAAACCCCTTTCCTCACTGTGTTCATCAACCTCTTCATATTCCACGCAGAAACATTCTTCTGATTCAGTCTATGCAGCCTTTCAATCGTTATCCCGGACTCTACTTTCCCTGACAATGGGGTCGAAACCCTCGGACTCCTTCCAATCGTTTGAGAACTCTTTTGCATTCCACTATTTGGAATGCAATTGGCCCTCAAATCAGCAGGAATATGTGCCCCAGCATTCTGAAGCTTCTCTACCTCAGACACAACTCTTTCCTCTTCCTCATAAATCCTCTGAATCTCAATCAATGGAGGACCAGAGAGAGTCTCAATCACGTACTGGTTGAACAAAGCATCTTGAATCCGATCAAAAAAGGCGCTCACATGGAACGACATTGCAAGAACTTTCACCAACAAGGTCTTGAACAGCCAAATGATAGTTCCAATCAAAAAACATACCAAAATTTTAGTGACGTAAGGTAAGTATTTGCTGTGTGTTTCTTTCTCAACTTTCTGATCAAGGATCAAAATCCATGCCAGAAGAACCCAACCTAGCCAGAGGCAGTTCTGAACCGAGCTTCTCAACCCGTAAACGAAGTATAAAACGCGCTTTCGGAGAAGGAAATTGCGTTCTATGAAGAACACCACGATCCGAATTAGCCATCCGGAAACTAATCCGCCACAAATCAGGACTAAAATCATCAATTCCCATTTCCAGAACTGCATTCCCCAGAGGGTTTTGTTTCTAAGATATGGAATCGCGAGACTACAGACAAAAGCCGCTACGATTACAATTAAGCTCAAGAGTTGGATTACCGAGAAGAAGCTGAACTTCATTTTCTTGTATTCTTCAGGGAAATCATCATCCAAAAACGGATCGTCTTCTTCGATAAAATTGTCGTCGTTTTTGTTGGGGTTTGGGAGCAAACCGGATCTCTTGAGCCATCCTGATCTTCTCTCGCCGTCCTCCTTCGGGTCCAACAGCCTGGACTTGGTTTTCGTCTTCAGAAGCGTCGATTTGCGACGAAACGACGAGTTTGAGCTGCAAGCCAAGACTTCATCCTCCGGCCGGGTACTTGCTCCGGCGGAAGCAGCGCCGGCTTCAACCGATGTGGAGCGGCGCTGGACCAGCTCGCTCTCCCTGGCCGAAACCTTGTCGAAGCTTCGGGGAGTGATTTTTCCGTACTCGTTAGGGCTCTCAGAAACCGGCGACAAATTGTGGCTCTGGCTCTCCAAATCAACGTCCTCCGCTTTACCTTTGTGCTTGGGGAAATCGAATTCGACGCTGTCGTCGTCGTTATCTGCGGCGAACATAGGGTTAAGCGCGGCGCGGGAAACGGCGTCGTTTCGGAAGTCGTAGCTGGAGTCTCTGCTGATTTTGTTCTCTCCGGCGGCGACGGAGTCTATTTTGACGAGAAGCTCGGGATCGGAGCTGAAGGATTGGGAAATCGGATCATTCCGGTTGTGAAGGAGGATCAATCGGTCTTCTTCCCTCTTGGGAGATTTTCTGATAGGGCTTCTGATTCCTTCCATTGAAATTGAAATGAGAGTTGAGTTTTTGAGAGAACACAAAATGAACAACTAGAAGAACTAGTAAAGTAGAATTGTGGTTGATGGAAGCTGCATGTGAGTGAGTTGTACAAGTATGGAGATCAAGTGGTATCTATTTTCGATATTAGCTTGCAAGTTAAGGCTAATCTGTAAACGACAGAGACTGGAATTTGGAGGGAATTATAAACTTAAAAAAGGTAATTAAAATACGTACTGTATAATTAATTAAATAGTGGTTACTGGTTAATCTAGAAACCTACCACGTCCACGTTGGTTGCCAAAATCAAATTGTCGATGTTTTAACCCGAATAAGGTGGAAAAATGTCCCGTTGAGTATCAGCAATTGGTCTCATTTTCTCTTCGGTATTTGAATTATACTAATTGGCAGAGTGAGTGTGAATGGTAAATGTAAACCACGTAATCAAGTAGCGTATGTTTTTTTATTGATGTAAAGGTATAATAATCGAGCATCAGAACATATAGAGTGGCTATACAAATACAATTCAAATTGGTCCCCATGTCAGGTTCCTCGAGCTTCCCGTTCCACACCACCGCCCTTCTTTTCTTCAACGTAGAAAAGAAAAGAAAGAAAGAAAATCTTACACAAACCGTAAAAGAAACAAGACAAATCCGGTTCCTCCACGTGTCACGAGTCCACGAGTCAAACAAACGTCACGCCACGTTACGTTGACAACGGAGCTTTCAGTAGGGTGTCGTGAATTTGATAACTTGGAACCAATCACAGACCGGAAGAAAATGCACCTATAAGATTTGTTACTATTGTGTTAGACGGAGGCCATAATCCTCGAAAGTGTATTAGACAATACTCCATGGTAGAGAAATATGTTTACCTATAAGATTTGTCACTTATATATAAAGGCATTAACATTATACATTTGGAAAAGTACAATCCAAGTTGTAATACTTTTTTTTGTAAACTAATGGTAATTTAGAATGTACTCCCTCCATCCAATAATATAAGTCTCTTATATTATGGGCCGGAGTGAGTATAATATTAATATATGTAGCAGAAAATATAACAATTCCTAATATATAAAGAAAGGTAAACCTCTACACATCAACTTAAGATTTTAGATTATAAGATACAATAAAATCCTGACCTTAAATGTAAAATGGGTAGAACCTTCAACACGTTACTCATTTACATCGGTCCATCAGAATTTGACAATATATGCCATACTTATATGATATTAGTATATTTTGATGCTCGATTATTTTTATGTGCTGCGATGTACGTTTACAAGTTATGCCATCACGCAGTTTCTCTTCCGCGATCCCTGGGAGCCATGCATACTTCACTCTCGACACATGAAGTTAGCATGCCGGGATACCACCACACCCACGACCCACCCTATGCTATGGCCGCTTGGCCCGATGCAAGCTCGGCACCCTATCACAGACCTTGAGCACAGGAGTTGCTCCTTGCGTGGTCTAGTAGACTAGTACTAGTCTTCCAATCAGCCAATGCAAATTGATATCACACAAAATCTAATTATTTATATTCATATATTGATATTAATTAACGTCAATACCAAATAGTCAAGTTACTTAAAAAATTATTCTACTCCAACAATAATAATAAAACTGATTCTAATATATGAAACTAGATTTGTTATGGTTTTATAGATATGAAATTGCTCATAAATTTATGGAAATTAATATTATTGCTAATAAAATTACCATAAGCTAGCATACTTGACCCCTATCGGTATAAATGTATTCAATTTGAATTTAAAATTTTCATTCACAACACTACCATAGGTCCATACCCAAATGCATGCGTCCAAACAGCTTGCAATGTCTACAAACATTACTTTTGTGTGGTGATGCACTTTACACAGGCAAAGATGAGCAAATTAATTTTTTTAATCGAACAAGATAAACTTTTTTATGCATTTTCAATTTATCTACCTGTATCTACATATAAAGATTTTGTTAACCCAAATGTGATAATTAATATACCCATAGAAGTATCTTAACTTCTAATTCGTCCATTTAACTTAACCTTTTAACTTATATATATATTCATAATCGATTTTTAAACGGCCATAACACATTTTGTTATACGACTTCATTCAACCTAATCTTACTTGTACATTAATTCAAATGAGCACACTTTTATTTTTTTTTAAAACAACAAAATTATCTTATATAGTTGGACAAGAAAAAGAAAACAATGCATATCTACTATTGGCTAGTATAAAATTTTACATATCACAAAATCTCTAGCCGCTTACAAAAGAAAAATTGGTGAGTATTCTATTCGTTTTACCAGATATATGAACATGACAAAAAAAAAAAAAAAAAAACAACACTACACACCTCAATAAAATTACCATCGATATTAAAGCCACAAGCAAAATTAGTCAAGGTACATGAACTCAACACTCATAGAAACTCTAATTGTAGTTATTGTTTCAATTTCCAACTTCCAACAAATCCAGTTACATATTCAATTCCAAGTCTCCAACTTGAAACGAAACCTAAGGCTTCATTCATTATATTGAGTTAGAATTGAATTAAGCTAGTTAAGTTGATATATGAACAAGTGAAACGTTTAAGGGAGTCGTAGTAGCGTCGGGCGGAAGTGGCGGGCCCCACTGGAGGTTTCACAGCATCCACACCGGTACCACATTAGGCGCACTCGATGGCGCTCGGCGCCGCCAATTATATGATTCCACGCACGACGTGGGCCCATCGGCCCACACGTTTTTTCTATTTTTCGAGGCCCAATCTTATTTTGTTTTCTTTTCCCTCTAATTTGACGGGCTCCAGAACCTTTTTAGTTGGAGAGTTACGTACGTGGCGTATATATGCTTGCTACTTGTTTTCAATCGAGAATTCGAGGGTGTATTCTTCTTTTACTTTCTCTACCGAATACTACTGTTATCTATCTGATATCCAAGTAGGAAATGTTTCGCGTCAAAGAAAGCAACACCATCTTCGTTTGAAGGAGAGTTGGGTTGTACTTTCAACATAATCAAAATTAGGTCCGTCAAAGCATGCGTATGTAGATCACAGATGTCTATAGTGATGACAGATATCTTGATACAGCAATTACCAATCTCATCACGTCAACTTCTCTAGCCTATGTTCAAATCTTAAATTTATCCATCACAAATTTGTAGTATTATTTTTTTATTTCACATTACCCTAGTGGCTAGTGGCAATGCATATATTTTTATTATTTTTTTTAAAGGTGTTTAATAACAATATCAATGAATGCACTGCTAAAATGCTACATACAATATTACATTTTAAGGTCGAATTGAATCTATACAAATCGGATAACTTAATTTATCTTTGTTAGAGAAAAATGAATTGTCTTCAAATTTGTTAAGCCCGTATATTTCCAGGTACTTAACATGAAATGAAACAATGATATCTACAAATTGTCAGCATTGTAGTTCACGAACTTAAATTGGTTGCTTCTAAGGCTTACTTAACGAATTACACGGTCACCGGGTCACATATGTGTACGTATAGGGTGAGGGATGTATACGCGTGAATCTCACCAAACTTCACCAAATCATACAACATATTACGTACAACATTTGCACAAGCCTCTAAACGTGAAGTTCGTGTATTCTTTGTTCGATTCTTCGATCACATTATATTGTATACTCGGTATTTTTTTTAATGAAGGGGGTAATTCATTCAATTAGAAGGATAATTAGTTACATAAACTAGGCAATCCTAGTGGTTAATTACCAAGATTTATCTAATTAAGCCAAGCCTAATGAATCCTCTTTTCGAATCTCTATTTTGTTTTCTCCATCTAGCTACAATTATAGATCGAACACTCCTCTAAACCATTTTCTCCATCTATCCATCCTTCCTCTTCTCGAATCTCGAACCTCTTCGGCCTGTAGACTGCCTTCCCATGCTACGAGGGCTTGTCTTCCCTCTGTTGTGCCATATCACAAGCAGGGCCGGCTAATTGGGTAGGTCGGAGGGGCGACCGCCATGGACCCCCGAAATATAAAGGCCCTTAGATTGAAAATTACTATTAGTAAAAACAGGCTTACTATTATTAGTAAAAATAGGTCCATTAGTAAAAATAGGTCCATTAATATTATTTTTTTTATTAATGTTAAAAAAGACCTATTGATTTGATTTTCTAATTACAAAATAAATAAAAATTGTATGAAAAAGCCTATTTATTTATGAGAATTTCTAATGTGTGCCCATGAGCACGCAATACACATACTAATTTTAATAAATCTTATTATTGTTTGTTAATTGTATTTTTTAGGGAATATTTTTGAAATAATTTCTAAAATTGACATAGTAATGTGTGCACATGGGCGCACATTAGCTGGACCATTTATTTATCATACTAAAAAACACCTATTTATTTATTACCATTTATTTATTTATTATACTAAAAAAGACCTATTTATTTGTTATGTTTAAGGGGCCTAAATTTTATTTCGCCCTAAGCCCCTGAAACTATTGAGATGGGCCTGATCACAAGAAGTTTCTAAGTAGCCCCACAACCTTCTTGATAACTCCTTTTGGCAGAAGGAACATATGGCATCAATAGTTCAAGACTCCTCCATAGAGCATTGCCCTGATCAGTTCTAGTCTTCCTGCATATGGTAATTTCCTTGCAACTCATAAAGTACATTAATTATATTGTATTATCCTCACAACAGTTTTCCTGGACACCTGAGGATAAAAGTATGGCACAAATATAAGCAAAAACTAGCATATAACATATAGTGTCGAGCATGCTTTCCCATCTCAAGGAATTATAAGGAACCATACAACAATGACCTCATCGGATGAACAATTCAGTCCGAATTAAATTTCACACAAATCTCTCTTTATTTTTAGATCAAGTATAGTGTAGTGTGTTTTTTGTCAAGTCAGGTATAAGGTTGAAAATTTCACACTCTTTGGGTCGATCGTTCTTTATATGGGCCTAAAAGATAAGCAACCCAATCCAAGAACAAAGCAGCTCCTTCCACCGGCCCAACCCAATTAAAGAAGGGTGTTCAACTGTTCATAACTTTTTTTTTTATAAGGAAAGAGATTAGGGTGGCCACTAACAGGCTAGTGACTGTCCTAGGGCATTTTGTCGGATGAGGGTAAGCAAACCCGGATCAACTACAAGCGGGATAAAGGAGACACGTCTGAAGGATCCAACGATGAAGTCCGCCACAGAATTGCACTCACGAAACACATGAGAAATACACCAATCCTGGAACCGAGCAAGCATGTAGTGGATGTCCGAACGCAACAACTCAATCTCCCACGGGCAGCGCCAGTCACCAAGAACGGCATTGACCGGTTGCAAATTATCGCATTCAATCTGGATCCGGGGAATGTCACGATGAATGGCCTCGAGAAGTCCTTGGCATAAGGCGATGGTCTCAGAGATCAGAACAGACTATTGACCAATCAGACCTCCGTCAAAATGGATGGGGGAGCCACAGGAGTTCCTGAAGATGAACCCAAAAGAAGCCACGACATTCGCATACACTGCACCATCAAAGTTCACCTGTTCATAATGAATGATTTACCGGACTCTTATTCATATAATTAGTTTAACCTGTCGTACCATGTACGACTACGATTCGATATTTTATAAACATTATAGGTAGGATATTAATAAATAAATAAAAATATAATATAAACTTTAATGTAAGTAATTTATTGTTCGTAGAATGTATACAATTTTTTAATTAAATATTATATTCTTTCTATTTTATTACTTTTCATGTACGTAAATTTAGAATTTATCATTATAAATAGTCTCGTGTTGGTCTGTATTATAAAATACATCATGAGCATGCTTCTATAAGATACCATTAATTATAAACCTAGTTTGATGCACCTGCTATATATGAATTCGATTTTAGATAGGGTACTAGCTACAAATTAATTAAAATAAGAATAATAAAGATATGATGAATGTAAATATATATGGAATATAAGTGATCCAAAGATTGTTTTTTTTTTTTGCGAAAGAATCTTAAGACAGCACCCTTTTGCAATTTGCATCGATGGAGACTTGTCTATTTCGATCTGTAATTAAGAGATGAGCTAGCTGGTGGCCGGAGAGGTACGTTCACTCAAGTGTACATATTATAGTAAGCCTTAATACATAAATTCAATGGAACTATAAACCAAAAGTAATTGACAATAAATAATTAAGCCTTACTAATTAAAATAGTTGGTAAGTACGTAATAATATTTGTGATCACTGGATTATATGAGTTTGAATCCTACAAATTAAATAAAAAAATTGACAATAACTAAAATATTCAAAAAAATCATATATATATATATATATATATATATATATATATATATATATATATATATCTGGGTTTTGATTTTTAGTCCACTTTGATAGTTTATACTAGAACGCATGAAACTAGTTATAAATGTGAAGAAGTAAGCGGGAAAACTTGATTGGACAAACGCTGGGTTGATCTCATTGCTTACAGTTTGAATTCAGTCGTCCCTCTTTCTCTCTATATAAGTGAGTATGTATGATGTGTCTGTGTCGTTTCTGATCAGATTCCCTTTGCAATTAATTAATTTTGGTTTCTCCATGAAATTGAAGAGGGCAACATGCATATACTCGTATAAAGCATAGTTCGTTGATTTCGATTCCCTTTCTCGTTTGCAATTAATATGCACTTCCTCCTCTTTCCTTCTTTCTCTATCTCTCTCTGTATCTTGAATTCTTGGGTATTAATTGTTGCCCAGTTTCATTGTCAAAATACACATGCTCTGTGTCCATCATTTTATTGTGTCATTTTACAAAGTGCTCTATAGCATATATGGACTAGCCTAGAGAATTTGGCTCGCCCCACTTCCCAATCTAGTTTATTTAAACTTAACGATAACTTTTTCCATCCAATGCCCCTTCCATGTTTATTATCTTTACTATTTGGCAATACTAGCCTACTTCGCTTCTTTTTTAATCTTAAGTAGAGTAGTCATCCTTATAAGTTATTTGATCGAGTAAGAATGAAATAATTATCTCGTACATATCAATGGGATCGATAATCCGCTACGTACCTGTGACAAAAAAAAAATTGACTTTATGTTTCATTTTTATGATATCACCTTTTGTGGCTATATTTTACGGTTGACATGTCTTACTTTTAGAATTAGAGCTATAATATCAAATTATTTATAAAATGATTATGGGAAGTTCGTTTAATTTATTTTGTAAAATTATTTATAGATTTCAATGTTTAAAATTGATATTCTACCCAAAAAAAGTTTACAATTGATAGTGTTGAGTTGAAATGAAGCACAAGTAACACTCTTTTGAGGTCTATCCTCAGTTCCTCACCATTAATTCGAGATGAAATTATCATGAGATTGAACAACAATGACAACCCCCTATTATCATCTCTAGCTAATACGAGTAAATAGGATTCAAAAGCAGTATCTGATGAATTCTGGAATGAACACTCCGCTCAAGCAAGGTCCTGTTGAACTTTTCAGTCCTATATACAGTCATTTCTACTATTACAAGACTCCTTCATTATCGAACCGTTGATAGCTAGCTAGCTGCATTGGATAATCATCATGAAGGAATGGTTCGATGGGCGACATGGGTAAATATTAATTGCTGTGTGGGGCCTTTTGTTTTGAGGTTGGTAGCAGAAGAGGAGATAAATGCACTTCGATCTCTCAATAAATTGGATCCAACACATTCCTCATTTCTCTCAACATCTTCGATCTTTCTTCTTTCTCAGTAATACACAGCTTAATTTCCCCATTGCCTAAATTCCGTTTTTCAGCTCCTTCAATTCGTTAAATGCAAAACGTGCCCTAATTTAGTGCGTGCAAGTTATCTATCGCCATTGCTATAAATGTGAATGAGCTATTATGATGTTGGCCCGGTTCACTCAGAGATATCGATATATTTACCAAGGAAAACTAAAGCTCGTACACATAAACTTATTGTGTGTGTATTTGTCTTTAAATCTTTGGTAGCAATGTATATTCATCTTTGATTGAGCCGTGCCAATATCTTAGTGCTCTTTCATTTACTTCCTCCACAAGTCAAGAGTTTTATAAGAGGTTTGTTTTCCTTAATTAATTCATCTCTTTTGCTTAAATTTAAATGTATGTTTCATTCTTTTCATTGTGAGTCCAAGCTTTATTGGACTCACCCATTTTTTGGTTGAAATTGGCACCTCCGTGCATGATTTTATGCTTGCTAAGAAGTAGTCCTTAAAAACAAGATGAATACCCACCAAAATTAGGTTCCTTGGTAAAACTCTCCCAACCCGGCCAATTATTTCCTTTAATACACTATAAAAAGGAGCAATGACGGAGGTCGGATGATAGAGCATTGATCATCATAGACTCCACGATGTCGATTATAGAGATTTATAATTATATTTGCTTATTGAGAAAGAAACCTCTACATTGAAGGATTTTATTTGCTGTATTGTCTTCTTTAGCTACCTTAAAAATGTACTCAAATGAAAAAAAAGGGTCCTTTTTGGTTGATTAAGCCTATTAATGTTGTAAAATAACATACAATAAACATTTTCTTTTTTTTTTCTATAATATGTCCTAAGAGATTTGTATATAAAAATCTCAAATAATCCCAAAAAATCAAATATAATTACATATTTCCTAATGAAGATTTTTATAATGCGCCCTTATAATAACTAAATCCGGCTAATTAAATTGGTTTATAAACATTTCTACATAAAATCGAACCAAAATCATTTCCCAAATGGTTTTAATATTTGACCAATAATCCAATTTTTTAGACTTTTTCTTTTCATCATATTATCTTAGATTCAAGTTTTTTTGGGGTCCATTTACATTTAGATTAAGTTATATGACATTTAAATTAGTTTTTCTATAATTGCACTGATTTGGTAGCTAGGGCCATAATCCTCCAAATGTTTGGTCAACTTACCTTGACAATGACTTAGAAAAATAAAATTTGATTAACCGAACCAGCCCCGGTCAACAACTTTCGTCATCCCCAGTCCCCACCCACCAACAACTCGGCACAATGGTCATGGAATAAGGACATGTTTGAATTCCAAGGATAATGCATTATTTTGTATTGAATCATTATTTTGAAAATCTAAATACACCCTAACTTTCAATTTACGAGAGATAGGGCAAATTGTATCTGAACATTTCATCAATCTTTCAAAAACATAAGAATGCAAGCAAACAAAGCAAGAAAAAAAAAAAGGCAATGCAAGAATTTTGAGAGGCAATGCAAGAATTTTGAGAGGGGTGCAATAAATAGCGTAGCATTGGGGTCTTGGGGACTCTTTTTGATATCCTAGATAAACAAACTCCACCAGTCACACCATATTTTTTAATTACCCAACACTTGACAATGCAGAGAGACTTGCCTTTCTGCCAAGGCTTTTGCAGTCCAGACAAAGATTCCCTCCAAATTTACTCCCCACCCACCCACACTTCCTTTCTATCTTCAATCAATTCTCTCTCACACACATATGACACATTCATTTATTACTACCTTCACTCCCTCTGAAAAGCCCCCTTTCTAGTTTTTACCCATCACCACCCCCATGCATTTCAAATTTCAATAGTAAAAAGCCTTCCTTTACTGCAGCTTATACTAGAGAATCACTGTCCCTTCGGTCCTCCAACAGAACAATCAATGCTTCTCATTTTGGCACTTCCAAACCAAACCCACTTGCACAAAACTGATACAAACACATTTAGACAAGCCACTGGAATTTGCACAATAATGTTTTGACCCACAAGTTTTCACCAGATCAAAAGAAGCCCACAAAGGTTCAGCATACAGTAGAACTACACTACTAAAGTCTTACTTCAATCATACTACTGTTTTTTTGCTAGCATAATAAAGCTTAGAAAGCCATGTTTTAAAAAAAGGTAGTACTCAAAAAACAAGCCCGAGCCAAATACGCTTTTGAAAGAGCAAGCATGAAGCAACAGCATAGACAAGCATCTTATCTTCCATATGCACCAGAGCGACGGCCATAGCCGCTGTCATAAGGAGAATGTGACCTTGATCTCTCCCTCCTTGACCTAGCATAGGGAGAACGTCGAGGTGAATACCCACGGCTTCCACGATAAGGCGGCGGTGAACGCCTTGGAGGAGATCTTCTGTAGTCATAGTCATCTTGTCCATATCCACCGCGGCTTCGACCTCTGTCGCCACGGAAGCCTGCCACACACAAGTACAGACTTCAACACAATTACACAGCAGAATCTCTAATAATGTAATTTTAAATACTTGACACTAACTGGGGATAAGAAACAATTACCTTCTCGTTTGTTCAAACCAAGGTAATTTCCAGGTGTGGGAGTCCTTGGACGTTTCCTCTTTGACTGGAAACAAAATGAACCACCTTACATTGGCTAAACTCTACGGTAGTGCAGAAAAAAGTGACACAAACATAACCAGGGAAGGGAGGAGGTTCTATCTTCCTCTTTCTTTTATTTTCTTGTTATTGTTCTTTGTTAAACGGAAGATAGTCCCAATGAGTTCCACAATTATTGAGGGGAAAAGATAATGTTGAGGCAAAACATAAACAGGCAAACAGAAACAAGATTCTGAAAGGTTACAGCTTTCATGAATAATCCAGTTAAATCACTATAACAATACTAACAAATGGAAGAAGACATAAATGGTAAGGAAATCACAGCTACAATAAAACATTTATCACAGTCTGGGTGCAAACATATTTGGGACCGGGTGCATAAGAGAAAAAGCAAAGAATAATAAACTTATAAACATAAAACAAAACAAAAAAACAAAATTTAAGCTTTAAGGAATAGCAGCTAGACCCACATCAAGCAAAGAGATCAAGAAAACACTGATAAGCAATATCAGTTTGGAATACCACAAGTGCCTGATTAGAATTGTTGATTGTCGAAAATATCCGTTGATTAGTTGTCACAGTTGATGATGAGAACAGAGGTTGTTTAGTTGTTCGTGGGCATAATTTGCTATGTTTAGTTGATCAGATGCATGAGAAATTTGTTTAGCTGGCCATTTGATCAAGCTGTTTGTCAAAAGTTGAGATGGATGAACTCATCATCATTGATTGCTGCCAACAAAGCTGATGCAATGTAGTCTGAATGTAACCAAAAACTGCAAGGTTAAAAAACACAGCCAGGCAATCCAGTACCCATCATGTTATTCACAGGTTAACACAATCCAGAGAAATACCTTCTCAACAGTTATGTAACGACCCTCAAGGACGGACTGGTTCAGATATTTGATGCAACGCTCAGCGTCCTCAAGAGAGCTCATGGTCACAAATGCAAAGCCTCGGGAGATTTGGGTCCTTGGCTCCACAACCAGAAACACAGAGCTCACCTGACAAACCCAAAATTAATAAAATTACCACTACAGAAAATGATCCCCATCCATTCCTGAAGAATGAGACATTCAATAAACATACATACATAAATATCAGTGCCAAAATCAGTCAACTTACTTTCCCTTCCTTTCCAAAGTGATCTTTAAGATCCCTCTCAGTTACTCTAGATGACAGGCCAGTGACGAATAATGTGTTCCCAGGATTACTGGCTTCTTCCCTGGAAAAGAATTACAAAAATAAGTTTTTAATCACATCATACAAGGGCTACACAATAAGAAGGGTGTTGATTTACCTTCCATAACCGCGTGACCTGGATCTGGATCGAGAACGGGACCTATGTCTTTCAGGTGATGGGGATCTAGAAACTGACCTAGGCCTTGATAGAGATCTTGATCGACCTTTTCTAGGTGATGGAGATCGAGAATACCTACTAACAGTAGCATCATCAGCCATTACGACCCCATTTATATGAAGCATGCATAAAACCATTGTGATGCATATGATTATACACATGTGCAGCACTTCCATAAGATTGACCATTCATTCACTAAAAGAAAATACAATACAAGGGATTCATGAAAACACTCCAACAAGATACGAGGGAGTTATGAATTTGGTGTTTCAAGACTCAACTTCAATCAATAGTACTGGTCAATAACAAATAAACCAGCACTTATATATTTGATCAGATTTCAAGCGAATGTTCAACTTAAATCTCAAAGCTCCGTATTTTCTGATCCTACAATCCTGATATGTTCAGTTTTTATTAGAAGAAAACTGCATGAACAAATTAAACAGAAACTGCGCCCCATTCCATAATGGATAGCAAAACACGAGAAAACATCATCAGTAACAAAAAGTCAAAAACTCCATTTAGTTTCTTTCTTTTTTTCTAAATTAGTTTCGATAGTACTGAAAACCACAAAAACAGAAAATGGTGAACCAATCACCAATAGTCCCCACAAGAACATTCTCCATCTTTAAAATGATGAAAGCGGTTGGTGTCACGAACAGAAATTTCTCTCTTCTCAAAACCTGATATGAATTTTATAACAGTATGGCAATCCCCACATATTCTAAGATTCTTGATGACACGAAGAGGATGGCCTGGGGGAGTATTAAGGATGCCAAAAGCAACAGCTAACTTCTCACTATGTCCACAAAGGATCAGCTCTTTATCCTGCTCCTCAACATCTTGCAAAACAAAGTCGGTCTTAGGAGCTAAACCCAGCTTCTTCATTTCCATGTTCAAGACATCCAGCTTTTCAAGAATCTGGGTCATCTGAGGGAATGATTTGTCCCCTGCAAGAAGCATGTGTACTTTGTTTTTCAGTTCAATCCAACTACAACCCGGATTTTTCTTTACCCCTGTCTCCTTCATCAAATTCCTAACTCTTGCTTCCTCCTTCCACATTCCCTTGGATGCATACATGTTAGCCAAGATAACATAGTTGCCAGGATTTCCTGGTTCTAACTCAAAAAGTTTGGCAGCTGCAATCTCAGCCAGCTTCACATTGTTGTGGACTCTACACGAACTAAGCAAAGATCCCCAAACACACGCATCTGGTTTGAAGGGCATATCTTTGATCATGGAATACGCCTCTTCAAGCTTTCCCACACGGCTGAGAAGATTCACCATGCAAGCATAATGCTCTGTTTTAGCTTCAATTCCGTGTTCTTTGCACATGCTATTGAAATAATACCAGCCTTCATCTGTCAAGCCTTTCTGACTACAAGCAGATAGCACACAAGTAAAGGTAATGGAGTCAGGAAACTGGCCACACTTCTGCATGTAATCAAACATTTCCATGGCCTCCTTAGATTTCCCATGCATTGCATATCCACTAATAATAGCATTCCAAGATACCACATTTTTGTTGGGCATTGTGTCAAAACAAAGCTGAGATTCTCTAATTTTACCACATTTGGCATACATGTCAATCAATGCACTGCCAACATAAACATCCATGACCCCAGACCTAAGAGAAAAGCAATGTACAGACTTTCCATGCATTAAGGCAGCAATGTTTCCACAGGCTGGTAACAAGCAAGGAATGGTGAAAGAGTTTGGTTTCACACCAGCGAGCAGCATATCACGAAAAAGATCTAATGCCTCAATATCTTTCCCATTCTGAGAACAGCAAGCAATCATTGATGTCCAAGAAATGACACTTAATTCCAGCCCTTGTTCTCTGATTCTTCTAATCATGGACAATGCATTATCAACAAAACCATTACGTGACAACCCTGCTATTAGAGCACTGCATGAACCAGTTTCCATGCAGTTTGTTTCATCAAAAACTTGTAGCATCTCTGCAGTGTATCCACACTTTCCATACATATCAATAAGTGCACTAACAATCCATTTATCTGAAAGAAGACCTTCCTTGATCACATAATCATGAATTTGAATTCCCAAGCTTACACCCTCCAGGTCCCCAAGTGCAGCTAGAGCACTAGAAATACTGTTCTCATCAGGATGAAGACCATGTGAATGCAATTCTTGAAAAATATTGACAGCTTCCCTATACAATCCACTTTGATTGAACCCAGCTATCATACCATTCCAAGATACTAAATTTGATTCAAGACCCAAACTGCTCATCCTATCAAACAACCTTTTTGCCTCGTCTGCACAGCCTTTGCGAGCATACCCAGCAACCAATGCACTTAGAGCGACTAAACTGGGCTCATGTATTTGATCAAACATCTTATGGGCAAGGCACATTTCATCACATTTCAGATACATGTGCAACAAGGACGATTGAACAACCATGTCTGAAGCAAATCCAGATGCTGATACAATCCCATGGATTTGTCTGCCAATCCTTAAACAACCAAGTGAGGCACAGGCCTTGGCGACTGCGGGAAGCACACGACTGTCAGGGGAAACGCCTCTCAAAATCATTTTAGCAAACACCCGGAGGACACCAGTGGGTAGATTGAATTTTGACATGCCATAGATAAGGACAGAAAAAGAGGGCAAGTCAGGTTGTGGTAGTGAATCAAGGATGAGAGTCGCATCAGTGAAAGACTGGCCATTGGCATAGAGAGAGATGAGCTTTGTTGAGAGAGAAGTGTCATTGAGAAGGCCCGTTTTGAGAACTTGGGCGTGAGCTTGGCATGCTTGGGGCAAAGAGGATGTATTCGAGCTCAGAATAGTGAAGATTGAACGACTAACAGAGGTGCCCAAGAAGGTGACAGCTCTGCTGCTCATATGTAATGTAATGTAACAAAGCTTCCACTAATCTACTAATAATACTGGGAGTGCCTTAGTCATCTGGAGCTTTCAGAGCTTGGTATTTTGGGATCAAAATCCATAGTTTTGATTTTTGAAGTTGTTATTGATTTTCAACCACCCAAAAGAAAATCAGAAGATCAACAACAAGGCCCCAAAATACTACTATTTAGTATCCATGAAATTGAAGCTAAAATTGAATAACTACATCAACTGGTAAGCAAGCAGGAAGCGAGAGAGGGGGAAGGAAAAGAAACGCTAATGAGATGCAAAATGAAGAAGGCCTGAATATAGATAGAACCGGATCAATGAATAAAAATTGTTCAAAGGGCTGTGAAATTGATGAGCAATAATTACCTTTTCTGGTGAGAATCCGCCTACAACAAAGCAAATGAAAACAGCAAATTCTAAGCGAGCGGCAAGGATTCGCAGCGTTCCATAGGCAAATATGAGAGAAATATGAGAAAGAGATGAGAGTGTTTACCATAATTTCTGGAACACGGAAGAAAACCAGACCAACCTTTGCTCGATTAGGGTTAGCTCAATCGTTTTCTCGAGTTTTGTCGATTTGGGGATTTATTTTGCAGGCAAAGAAAACCAAGATATTTATATCCCTGTTGGTGCTGAATTTAAAATTTTGCGTTGTTTGGGTAAAATACATAAAATTACCTCTTATTTTAGTGTTTGCATACTTTGCAAAAAAAAAAAACTTTTTATTATACTTTTTATACAATAGAATATTACTTCTTATCTTAGGTCATTTATAATAAACCACTCCTACTTATTTCACTTTTTTATAGAAAATCACTCATTATTTCTATTTTATTTAATTGAACCATCACATCGCATTTTTTATCCATTATATTATCAATCAAGGTTTGAATACATAACTGCTCCTAGGTTAAAGTATCAAATTGATAAACACAAATAATTATCCCTACTCAATTGATGCTAATCGAGAGAGATGCTCAGGGGTGCTCCATGATCGGCGATCTTACTGGGTGTTTAGAAAGGGCTTAACTTTGTATGATGGGTGTCTAGGGATCAAGAGGAAGGGTTGGCTCGATGGTGTTTATCAATTACCCTTCCTCTCGAGCCTTAGCAAGAACCCGTTGCGCCGAGTCAAGCCCTAATTTGACAATATAATTGATGAAAAATGCGATGATCGAGGTGCTTCAATAAAAACAGAATAGAAATAACGAGTAGTTTTTTTAGTAAAAAGTAAAATAAGGATTGATTTTTTCCAAATGCCTCGGGATAATGAGTAAATTTTTTGTATTTTACCTTACTAATTAAAACAAGGGAAATTCCTTTTGGTGCAAGTTTTTGTCTTTTTCTTTTTGTGTCCAAGAAAAAAAATTATTCCTTTCTGTACCCCTGAGGTTTTGACTTTCCAATTGACGCCCCTCTCTAGTTAAAATTAGTTAATTTCAAGCTTATTATTGTGTTTCTCACTCTTAAGTTAGTACTCCCTCCGTTTCTTAAAACATGTCCTTTTATCCCATTCTAAAAAATTTCATAAAACATGTCATTTTAATATATATTTTCCACCTTTTTTCAAATTTACCCCTACTTTTTTTTTGATAAACAATTTATCCCTACTTTATAGGAGTGATAATTACTCTAAACAATTTTCTAGGAGGAGAGTAAGATTACATATTTTTTCAAATGTAGGGGTAATTTGGGTAAAAAAACTCATTCTTTAATATCGTATAGTGCGCTAAAAGGACAACTTTTGAGAAACGGAGGGAGTATGCTTTGACTATTAAAATATCAAAATTCATAACCTAATCATCCCAATTTGAATGTGAACAAATTTTAAACAGCTGATTGTTTTAAAATTCAAATTGATGTAATTCGGTTATGAATTTAAATGTTTTAAGAGTTAAATCCTACTAATTTAAGGGTGGTGAACATAATGGTAAGCTTGAAATTAACTAATTTGAACCGGCGAGGGACGTTAACGGGAAAAGCCAAAACCTTAAGGGTGCCAAGAGGAATAAGTTTTTTTCTTTGATACCAAAAGGAAAAGACAAAATTTTAAGGACGCCAAAAGAAATATCCCTTTAAAATTCAAATTGATAGTAGTTTGGTTATGAATTTAAGTGATTTAAGAGTTAAATCCTACTAATTTAAGGGTGATGAACATAATGGTAAACTTGAAATTAACTAATTTGAACCGGAAAGGGGCGTCAATGGGAAAAACCAAAATCTAAGGAGTACCAAAATGAATAAGTTTTTTTATTGAACACCAAAGAAAAAAAGTCAAAATTTTAGGGGAACCAATAAAAAAATTCTTGTAAAAAAATAATAAATTACACAAAATTCACCCTCGAGTTTTACACCTTTTTAGAAAACCACCCTGAAAAAAAAAATTCACAAAACCACCTAAAACATAAAAAGCTTTCCATGAACCACCCAAATGTTATCTGTGTTAAACTACTACTAATATTTAAATATAAAGACCATTTCACCCTTATGCTTTGTTAAAATTTACTCAATCACGTACTAACTGAAACAAGAATCAAATAATGAAAAAGATTGAGAAAATGAACCCTCGCTCCCTTCGCCCCCAAAAACCCGAACAGTACGTTCGAAATCGAAACCCTAGATTGAGAAAGCTTGCCCAAATTAGCACAATAATCACTCTTTTTCTTTCCCAAATTCAGTATAGTAGAGAAAGAATCCATGTTTGGATGGTAATAAGGGAAATCTCGCCCCAAATTTCTGAAGATGTCGCAAGAACCGACGGCGACGAGGTTCATCTTCTGGCTCTATATGGAGCCGTTGATCTCTGCAAGTCTGGGAAGAGTCCACTTCTGTCCAATACATGGCGACGGAAGTGGCGAAGGGGGCTCTATTTTATGGAGCCGAGGGGGATCTGGAGACTAGGGTTGGGAAATCGTCGAATCTACACGCCCCTGTGCATTATGAGAACGTTGGGGCTGTCGAGAGGCTGCGATTGGAGCATAATTTCTGGGAAAGGAATCAAGTGGGAGTGCTCAGGGGTGATTCTTGCGTCCTCATCTGGACCGGTTATGAAGAGCAATGGGAATCGAGAATTATCAGGTCGTCTCTGTCCTTTCTAATTTGTGCTAAGAGTGATTTATCTCTGTTAATCTATGAACTGGATTATGTTGTTTATAAATTGACATGCTCATGTCTTTCCTGGAGAATACAATTATTAGTCATCTTAGTGAAGAAAAAAACTAACAAAGGTTCCTTCGAAAAGACCCTTGTCTCAGATCCTAATTTCTCTAAAGAAAATGATGAGGATGAGGTTTCTCATTCTCGAACTAACTCAATGCCTACCATGGTCCAAGAGACCTTTAAGGGTGGTAAAAAAAATCAGCCTTTTGAGGCAGGATTCTCGGGGTCCATGAAAGAAAAAGGCAAGAGAAGGACTGGATTGTCAACCTTCTTGAGCCAATTAGTCGGGGTCAAAGAAAACATATTGCAACTTAAAGAAAATCTGTTGTTTGCATATGTCCTTGGGGAATACTTGGAGGTTTCCAGGCTGAGGCAGAAATTGAGAACTGATTGGAAATTAAGAGGTGATTTCCTTGGGCACATTAAGACCCATGGAAGGTTTGAAATTAAAAAGATCCATGTCTTAGTTTTGAAAATCAAGCATATAGGTGGTTCTATCATGATTCCTTGTAATGACTATGAAATTGCTATGTATTCTATGATGTTCTATGATATAAGAATGGGAAGAGAAGTTTTCTATGAATGTAATCTTATACCTATGACTTATTTGATGCCTCTAATTAGCAAATATGTGAGCATGTTCTATGGTATGTGTTGGGATGGAAAGATAAATTCCAGGTATGATTATCTATCTTGCCATTGGGTGATAAATCTGAGGAAACTAAAGGATAAAATTAGCCTGGACTATAATGATATAAGGAGAAGGATTTTAGACAAGATGGCCTCTTGCAGTGACAACCTGTACAATTATTCTAATGAAAACAATTGTTGTGTGCAGAATTTGTCTAAACAATTTGAAAATTCTACCTGTCCAATCACTTGTGTTGGCTCCAGTATGTTTTTTACTAATGCAAAGATGTGTAGGATTGTGAGAGTTATGAATGTTGATGATCAGATTAGGAGTAATTTGAGATATGTCTTGGAGATAAGGCATGATGATGCTTGCTTAATGAAAATACTAACTATGTGGTGTGATTATAGACATATGGATTTCAATTGGTTTAATCTGCCAAATGTAGCATTTCTCAATGTGCTATTAATATATTTTATAAGACTTGATGCCCATGTTGCTGTTGAAAGTGATAAATGCAGGAAAATGAACATTGACTACAAGGAAAGAATAATACTAAGTGGAAGAGTAGATTTTAGTGACAACGTGGTCTTGGATTTGATTAAGGCAAAAATAAAAATAAGATTACAGTTCTCTTATGAAAGGAAGGGGTCTGTGCATAATCTATCCAAGAGTCATATGAAGAATATGAATTGCTGTAGTTACCTGGAGTACGGGGGGTTTAATCTCGTGCTACTCTTTGTACTTTTTTGCTTGCTGAAAATTAATAAATGTTGTGTATGGTGGTGTCAACTCTCTAAAGAACAAGAAGAGTATGAGCCTTCTCATACTCAACCTAGAACCAATACTACCATGGTCGATAAGACCTTAAAGGGTAGTCATGAAATTAAGCCTAACGAGGCTGGCCTTTTGAGGACTAAGAAAGAAAAAAGCAAGTCAAGAGGAAAGTTGGTTATGATGGAACTTCTGGACCAATTATCCGGCTATGACTTAATGAACAAAGAGTGCTTTGATTTGGCATATGTAATGAATTTGTGTTCTTGTTTGCCTTGTATGAATGCTATGATCTGTTTGAATCCTGTAAATAAGAAATCTGCTGACCTTAAGTTGGATATTTATGATTGGATTAGTCTTAATAGAACCCCAATAGAATATCCTAATTTCTGGTGGCTTAGTCAGTTGATATTCATGGCCTGGTTTTGTCAAATGCAATTTGTTGAAGGCTTTGCTTGGTGGTGTGCTGATTTGTATAGATGTTTCTTGAGAATTTGTAGGAAACATGACCAAGAAGAAAACAAAATAGAGATGCAAAGAAGGAGATCTATGAAGATAATGCTGATCTCTGACAAAAACACCAGGAAAAGTGAACACAGTCGAGAACAATGGGAAGGTGCTAAAGAAAAAGGGGCTGCAGGAAATGTGCAGATTTTTACAAACTTCTCTTCACACTTGTTCTAGAGGTGTTATAGATAAATGCAAAATATTGAAACTCGAAGTTGTGGTAATTAAAGACAAAAGATTTAATGCTTGTAATGTAATGCATTTATTATGTAACTGGATTTGCAGGAAAAGTGTGAAACAAAGTAAAAGCATGTATGTGTATTCTATGATGGGAATAATAAGACTTTGGGGTATTAACAGTTTGAATACAAGGTACATTATATGCCGAGATGACATGATTAGCATGAGTTTTCCCCTTAGGATGAGGAACAAGATAGAAACCATATTGCAAAACTTAAAAGTAGTGGTGGATTGGATCATACAAAAAATAAGTTATTATGAAGATAGGATTCTGGAATTGTAGGGGAATAGGGAGAAAATCGTTCTGGCCAGAGATCGACTCTTTCTGTAAAATTCAGAAAATACAAATTATGGCAATAGTGGAAACTAAAACAGATACACTCCCAAGTGACCAGGTTTGGAGGCGCGCAGGATTCGATAATGTCGTCTGGTCTCCTGCCTCGAGTCGGGCGGGAGGCATTGCTATATTTTGGAAGTCACACCAGCTCATCAATGAGGAAATCGCGATTCTCGTCCAAGAACCAAAGTATGTGATTGTAAAATACCACCATCTTGTAACTAAAGATATGATAGCCATCTGTTTTACTTACGCCCCACCCAATGCTCGGGATAAAGAGGAATTTTGGAACCGATTAACACAAACAATACAAAATTTAAACCTTCCTACTCTCGTGATTGGGGATCTTAACGAAATACAAGAACCGAATGACAAAAAAGGAGGGGTGTACCCTGAGTCCACCCGCTTTGAAAGATTGTTAAACTTCAAAAACGATTGTCTTCTAGAAGACATTCCG